>CM017781.1:41097588-41720192 GCA_008121275.1 Drosophila lowei | reverse complement strand
CTGCCGATCAACGTCAGCGTGGGCGGCTAGCGTCGTCATCCTCGCTGCGGCAGAAGGCTGGCGTCGTTGTTTCCCTCTCTTTCGGCGTCTGTAGCTGCGCCGGTGACTTTCGCCTCTCTTTTCCGCTGCTGGTGCGTCGTTGCTGGATTTGATTGCTGTTCTCAGCGGTCCTCTTCTGCCGTTGCTGCGTTGATGCTGTTATCTTATCTTTTCAGCGCTTCTCCTCTGCCGTTGCTGCGTCGATGCCGGCGGCTGGCGTTTCTCCTCTGCCGTTGCTGCGTTGATGCTGTTATCTTATCTTTTCAGCGCTTCTCCTCTGCCGTTGCTGCGTCAATACCAGCGGCTCGCTGGATCCCGGTGTTTTCCTCGTCTCTCTTTGGCCGCTGCTGCGTCGTTGTTGTTGGGTCTGGTTCTCGGCGTATTCCTCGTCTCTCTTTGGCCGCTGCTGCGTCGTTGTTGTTGGGTTTGGTTCTCGGTGTTTTCCTCGTCTCTCTTTGGCCGGTGCTGCGTCGTTGTTGTTGGGTTTTGGTTCTGAAAAGCCAGTGGCGTCCGCCGTGATCGCGACTTGCCCCCCCTTTAAAGAAGATAATAAGCTACGTGGGGCTTAGAGACCCCTCGGGCCGTATAATATATAAAATTAATAACATGTAGCCTTCGTGGCCTTCCTTCCCCTTAACCTAAAACTGAAAAGTCAATGCTTAAACCTAGAAAATAAAAAGTCAAAAATCTTAATTCTAATTAAGTAAGTTCGGGTCCCTCCAATGGGAAAATGCCGGCGAGATGGTGGGCGGAAAAATGTGGGTGGAGCGTACGCTCCCTCACAGAATACTATTATTATAAACAACCTTTCGCTTTCAGTGGCTTGTATTGAGAATCAATATGAACTCAAAAGCCATCAATATCGTCCTTGAAGAGCTGAAGAAAGAGCGCAGCTGCCGTGTCAAAGGCATTCGTTTATTAGCGGACCGTTTATAAGCGGGGGATATTCCGGTGGTGTTGACGGAGCTCGAGTGTAGACTCGAAACACTGATGCGTAGCATTGACGACACGCGAACTTCAAGAGAAGATTGAAGATATAGACATTGACGATGAATTTGGAGTCGAGTTGGAAGAACTCTCAGTTGTCACAAAGGCAAAATTAATGTCTCTCATTTGCGCCTTGAAGACAGCTGATGAGACAAAACCCGCAGTATCAGCTTATGGTGGCCCAACTCGTGCTCGACTTCCGAAGTTAGCACTGCCGCAGTTCAGCGGCAACTTTTCGGACTTTAAAACTTCATAGGTTTATTTGAGACTCTAGTTCACAATGACGAAAGCATTCCAATTATCGAAAAGTTCAACCATATGCTTTCGTGTCCCTCCGGTGAAGCGTTGGGAAGTGTTAGGGCTTTCCAAGTAACCGAGAGCAACTATGAGAAAGTAATGGATAGCTCAAAACGGGTCTACGATAATGATTGTCTTATCTTCAAAATCACATTGACGCCCTATTTAGTCTTCCCAAAATGACCCAGCAATCAGCATCGTCCTTAAGGAACCTTATCGATACCGCCTCATCCGCCTCATATATGGTTCATTGTTGTCGATAGGCGATGATAAAAGATCTCGAATGCGATGATTATTCATCTCGTCTTGAGCAGAGTCGATCCGGTGACCGAACAGAAATAGGAAGAACAGCTCGATTATTAGAAGCTGACACTTTGGGCTGACTGTGAAAAGTTGCTTAATCGCAGACATCAGCATCTTTCGGCCGAAAATTCGGACAAGAGCCAAAGCAGAACAGCTGTACCAAACAAGCCGCATAATCCAGGCTCATTCGCGTGTTCTACCGCGAATGCAAAACAACAATGCAGCTACTGCAATGCGAAAGGCCATTTGTTGACAGATTGCAGTCCATTGGTCGGCTGGGCAGTAATGCAAAAGGTTCGAATTCGCAAAACTGGCATCCCTGTGCATCAATTGTCTGCAACAAGGCCACTCTAGTACGATGCAATGCTAAGAAGTGTCGAGTGTGTGGCTGCTCACACCATACCTTATTGCATAGGTACACAGTGGCGAATAAAAGACTGGCGTTACCATCACCCCAGAGAATTCTTCTCCTTCTCCCAATCAGAATCAACCTTCCACTTCGCATGCTCTCCATGCGACAGCTATGGATAGAGTTATTCTGGCTACGTCGATCGTAGGCGTCCGAACGAATAATGGTGAATATGTTTTGGCCCGAGCTCTGCTTGACTCGGGGCTCAAACTAATTTTATAACTGAGGACTTAGCACAGCGATTACAGATCAGTAGGGAGGAGTCGTGTATCAACTTGCTTGGTATTGGTGAATCAATTCACAAGTCAAGAAAAGATACACACGGTGGTGAAGTCGCGAATTACTGGTAGTGAGTTTTCGGTTGATTTCTGGATTTTAAGGTCCATTTCGGGGTATCACCCTGATCAAACACTTAACGTGAGTGACTGGAAAATCCCGAAGAACTTACCACTTGCAGACCCATATTTCTTCAAGCCACAGAAGATAGATATGTTGATAGGTGCAGAAACATTTTTCGAACTTTTATCTGTTGGTCAGATTCGACAAGGTCCTGACTATCCAACTCTGCAGAAAACGCTTCTCGGCTGGATTGTGTCGGGCAGATACACTCCAAAGGTGACTGCCACCCAAGAAGCGAGGAATTGTTTGAGTTGTCGAGAAGAGTCAGTGATACACATCGACAACACATTACAAAGTTTTGGTCACTGGAAGAATTGCCGTCTTCTAAAAGTCTTTATCTCCTGAACACAAGTTATGTGAAGAGCATTATAGAAGGACTACTCAGGTCATGCCTTCAGGTCGGTTTGAAGTAAAACTGCCGTTCAAATCAGATCCCAGTATCTTAGGCAACTCCTTTGAAGTGGCTAAACGGCGGTTTTATCGCTTGAAAAGATTGTCTCGTGACCCCAAGTTACAGAAAATGTACTTGGAGTTCATGGAAGAGTACCTCTCCTTGGGTCACATGTCTACCACAGACAACACAATCCCTAAAACTCCACATTATTTCATTCCACATCAGTGTGTGCTGAGGCCTCAAAGCACGTCGACCAAGCTCCGTGTCGTTTTCGATGCGTCTTGTAAAACGTCCTCTCAGGTGGCCTTGAACGACATATTGAAGGTCGGTCCTACGATACAGGATGAGCTGTATTCGGCATTGCTCCGATTCAGACTACATGTCAAGAAGATGTATCGCCAAGTATTGGTCGCTGATGCGGGTAGACAATTTCAGCTCATAGTGTGGAGAAGAGACCCGTCTGAGTCCTTGAGAATATACCAGCTCAACACCGTAACATATGGGACTGGACCAGCCCCATTTTTGGCTATTCGGTGTTTGAAGAGGTTGAGTGAGTCTGCAAAGCTCTCATTCCCTAAAGCTGCTGAAGTTATTGAGTCCGACTTTTATGCGATGACATGTGGACTGGTGCTGGTTTCGTAGAGGAGTTAAAGACAATTAAAACTGATGTGGCTCAGGTTCTTCAAACCGCTGGGATGAATTGACTAAATGGTTTTCGAACTCACCTGGGTGACCGCATCCGAGAGCACAGTCAAACCGATAACGATCTCGGACTCAGAGTCAACTAAGGCGTTAGGAATATCGTGGCTGCCACAAGAAGACGTCTTTAAGTTCCAAATTGAAACGTCAGTTATGGGTCTCCGAGCGACAAAACGGAACATATTATCGGTGACATCAAAGCTGTTTGACCCCCTTGGCTTGTTAAGTCCTTTGTTCAAGGGAAAGATCCTACTGCAGGAGCTTTGGCTTAACAAGCTAGATTGGGCTGGAGTCAATTCCAATGAACTTTGAAACAGCATGGGAACTTCTATTAAAAGAACTTTGGCCAGTTGGAGAAGGATTACCATACCTCGATTTGCATACTCGATCCCATGTCACCGATTCAAGTATTACGCTTTTGCCGACGCATCCATGAGGGTTATGGAGCCTGGGTGTCTATATCCGTAGAAAGACTGCAGAAGGTTTCAAGGTTTCCTTTGTTGACTGCAAAGTCGAAAGTAGCGCCGCTCAAGACGAAAAACGCCCCCAAGGCTTGAGTTATAAAGCCCCGCCTACCTTCCGCAGAAATTTTCACCGAATCAAATCGCTGCCTGGGTTCCAATTGAAAAATAATATAATTGGTCAGATTCAGAAGTTACTCTTCATTGGATCAGATCCCACCCTTCGTCGTTGTCGGCATTCGTTGCGAACCGAGTAGCGGAAATTCAAAGAGTGGTCAAATGAAGCTACGTGGCGGCATGTGCCAACAAAACAGAACCCAGCAGACATAGTTTCGAGAGGTTTCGTAGAGGAAATCGTGCAGTCGATCTGGTTACAACCAGCGTGCAGTTTGAAGAAGAGAGCTGGCCCAGAAATCCACTTCGAGCTTTCCGAAGAAGAGCTACAGATGGAAAGTCGGAAGAAATCCAGTCGGACTGACCGCCGCAGCCCAAAGCAAATTATTTAGTGGATGTAATCGAGGGATACTCGTCACACCTCAAACTGCTAAGAGTGTTCGTTTTCGTGTTCCGGCTTCATCCGAAAATGCAAAGACAAAAGTCTCTCAACTTTGAAAAAAATTCCGTCATCCGTAGAATACGACGAGGCGTTTCTAAAAAATAGTCAAAATAACACAGAAAAATTAGTCTCAAAGAAGATGTTGAAAGGGTTCGTAAAGGCACTGGGTTAGGCCCCCAGTCTTCAGCGGTTGAATCCTTCATCCATGAAGAGTCTGGGACTTGGTGCTCTTTTTCGTTGTTGCGAGTTGGGGCGACTAGTTTCCATTTGTTGTTATTGACAAAACGCCTGCAGTTTGTGCAGACATACGTTCGCTATCTGCATCCGAATTTTCATGCCGGCCCAATGAGCACTCGTGAGTATTTAGACAGATAGTGAACGCTCAGGCGGTCTGCCGGGCGATTAGTTAGGGTCGTGTATTTCGTTGCTTTAAATGCAAAACCTCTACCCAGACCGATGGGCAACTTACCCGCAGACCACATCCGTGCCTCCGCCCATTTTCAGTATGTGGCGTTGATTTTTTTGTAGTCTATATGACTTGAAAATTCGTGGAAGGCCCCTTTATAAGTCCTGCATAGCGTTATTTGTCTGTTTTGCGTCCAAGGCGGTTCATTTAGAAATTGTCTCCAATTTTGACGACTAATTCCTTCTTGTTGGCATTCCAAAGGTTCGTCGGTCGTCGAGGATGTCCGCAACGCGTGAACTGCGACAACGCGACAAATTTCGTCGGACAAGCCGCCACATCCAGCGAACTGCGGAGGAAGATAGAGGCGGAAGCGGACGCGATACGCGAATTCGCGTCAAGAAGCGGGTGCGAGTTTGCATTCATACCGCGCGAGCACCGCCCATGGGCGGACTTTGGGAGGCCGGTGCGGAGTCTGCGAAGGGCCTTCCACTCCTTCCTACGGGCAGTCGGAAGCGCTCTCCTCACCGCAGAGGAGCTGGAGACCGTGCTGGTCGGGATCGAGGCGGTACTCAACTCGCGCCCGCTAGGACCCTAAGCCCAGACTCCAAGCGACGAGACGCGCTGACCCCGGGCACCTGCTGACAGGCGGGCCTCATCGCACCCCCAGCACCCAGGACCCCGGACCAGGAGGGTCTGAGCTGTAAAGCGATGGCGGCTTGTGTTGGTCAGCCAGGCAAATGTTCACAACAGCGATGGTCCCGGGAGTATGTGCTGGGCCAAAATAAGATGCAAGTGGCACCAGAAGGAACAAATGTTAAGGAAGGCGACCTCGTAATCGTCGCCGGGGACAACCTGCCCCCTCAACAGTGGCTCCTGAAGGGTGGTCGTCGGAACAACCGCCGGGCAGGACGGAAGGGTCAGAGTGGTCGACCTAAGGACGAAACAGCGGAACCACGTTCAGGGAGGCCAATCCACAAGTTGGCGCTTCTGCCTGGTTTGAAGCCTTCCAGGCCTCAACGGGCCGGTGTAGCGCCGCCGGCGTATAATAATTGTTATTAGGATCGAATTTCATGAAGTCTAGTGTACTTAAGTTGGAAGCTAGGGCAAAGCGGGGTAGCGCAATTAGCTCGCTCTTCGCTCTGGCGACCTGCCCCGCTTTGCCACCGTAGGTAAGATAGGCTAAGAAGAAATTATTGTTTGAATATGAGAGAAGTCGAGAATAACTTTTGAAACCGAACGCACGCACCATTTTTTTCGTCGTTAAAAATGCAATTGCAGCCACCCCAGTTTTTGGGTCTATTTCATTTAGAAAAACTATTCTCCGTTTCGGCAACATTTTCCATCTCCGCACTCCACTTCAACCTGTGTGCATTTGTATTTATATGGCTCCAAAATACAAAAAAAAAAAAAAAAAATATATATATACATAGTACTTAAACTTATTGAACTCCACACCACAAGAACCCGACACTGACAACAGCATTGGGAGTTCACCACAGGCAAGGTAGAGTTAAAATCAATGGGGTCGGCTCTGAATGTTATCGCAGGGACGTTGGACTTCGACGGCCTACAACGGAACAGGGTTGAGTACAAAGCTGCTGTAGAGGCATAATCCACACGTTCAACGCCAGACTGGAAGGGTTTTGCATGCCGAACCCCATACCCAACGAGGTGGGCCAGCATGTGATCCTCAGATCAGCAAAGGAAGCAGAGGGACCTGCAATACCCTAAGTTTCGGGAGGAATGGCGTGCGGGCGCAGCCAGTTTATAACTACGCCTTAAAAAGTTGTTTCGCCACCCCGAGGGACAAAGATGCGCACACTGCAATCAGACGAGGAAAATACCTGGGTCCGAGACCATCGTGGAGGTTGCCCAGGGTCTTGCACTGATTCTGGAGGAAGAGGAGACGGTGACCTGATAGTAATAGTCAACCCGTCATTAGTAGAGGTTAAGTCAGCCACCCATGAGACTGAGGGTGCTACACCTCATCCTACATAAGAATAAATAAGCGTCGGCGGAGCTCTTCATTGCCATAGAGTAAGGGCCCGCAGACGTAGCTTTAGTCCAGGAGCCATGGATTGCGTCAGGCAATTCAGTGTAGTAGCCAAAGCAATAAGTATAGGAATTGCTTTATCTTCTTTCTTCATCGTGAGACCCCTAGTGATATTTCGAACTATCAAGCTTTAGCCGCTCTTAAAGGTTGGATCAAAGCTTTAGCCGCTCTTAAGTCGAACGCCCACGCACACATTACAAACGACGGACAGTGGAAGCATAGGCGGCAATCGTACGATTGCACGGATTAAGCTATGCTGTGCATTAGACGATCGTTTTATGCTGCTGCGAATGTTTGGATCATACGATTGCACAGTTATTAAAAGTTCCTCTGCTGCACTTTGGCTACTCAGTCCATCGTCTATTACCGTTGAACAATATAAGAAAGTTGATCGATCTGTAAAGACGTGATAATTTCCGGAGTGCGAGCAACATACATATTGCACTCCTACATATATATAGTGCTGTCGGGAAAATATATATATTTCCACAAATATATGCTGGAAGCATATAGTTGCAAGTGCCGTACAGTTCAGTGGTCAGTGAATGACAAAGAATTTAGTGCAGATATATTTGGGAAAAGAGGTATGTTTTCATATTAGTGCCGCACGTGCTGACATAACCTATGTTGCAGGGAGGTGTACCTAAAGCTGCCCCATCACGGTATAGTCTCGAGAAGAACTCACCCTGGAGCTGGCTTAGGCGAACAGTTGTCGAGGTTTCTCCAACTCCAACCATAGTTCATCTTTTCTGGACCTTATATTACCACTCAAGTTCGGAATCTCCAAAGATCCAAGTGGAACAGATCAGCCTTAATCGCCAAAGAATATTTAGTGCTGCTCAGTCATAAATAACTAAATACAGGCTTGGCGGAAGATTCGTCAGAACGGCCAGGAACCATATACATCGCACCTGCTGACCTAACCAACTCTGTATGGTCAAGAGTCTACAAAGCAGCAGCACAGGATCGAGTTTGTCCAATTTACATTTAATTCATTATCAGTTCCAACGCATAAAACATCAGCAGTTTAACGTAATGTAACTGAAACTTTTATTAACACCCCCTTTGATGTTACGCGTACATACCTTACATACATATGCATATGCACAATTAAATATCTTTCGTTTGTTACCTTTTGGTTCCAATTTTCGCGATAGAGCATAACGATTAAATTTCTGTCTGGCATTTCAAAACCAAACAACTGGACTGATGACTATGCGACGGTGTTTGTAGCGTAATTATATTGTATGCATTATATATTTATGACCATATTTTAAACAGCTGCGGTCAACATCTACGACATCATTGGGCCTAACGATCAGCGTAAGACAAATAACGCCGGAGGAGTAATTATGTACAGAAAAGTAGTTTGGTCAAAAGAGTCTATTGGCTTGAAAGTGTAGATATGCATACAGTGTATATTGATTCAAACCCGTCTGCTCAGTGTGTGAAATGCACCCCGAAGATCAGTGTAGTTTTTGTTTGCGATTTTCGATTCTTATTTGCTCGTTCTTTTTATATACATATACATATATCTATACCTAATGGTTTCCTTAGCTTCACAAATAATGCGTTTATAACTAAACCTATATACTAATTAGAATTAAGGAAATATTACCCACAAATTAGAACCTAAGTCAATTGTTGTGTTTCTACAACTGCAACGTAAGAATATTGAAATTGAAGTCTCACATTATATTAAAATATGAATCTTTTGAATTGAAATGAATCTTTAAAATCATAAAATGGTCTGTCGAGTATCCGTGCCAGGATCTTATAAAATGTGGTAAATCTTAGTAAAAGAGTTGATCAAGGGACGAAACTCCGAACGCATTAATATGGTAGAGATAGGTGAAGAGAGGGACAATCCAACACCTAGGTCCCTTCCTAAATAGAAATGGTTCAGTAGGGGCTTTTATTTGGCGTGTCGCTTCTCCTTCGAGTATTTCAGTTTACTTTGTTTTTGTATAATCCTTATAGTTTCCCGTAAAGTGCACTATTTAAATGTAATTGAATTACGGCATTAGGTACAATTAGGTGAGGAAAAGAACTGACCATCCGGCGAGCTAGACCCGAGCCTATAGCAAGAGTGCACAGCCCTATTGTACGCCGTCCTTAAGTTCAGTCGGTCATCTGCCTCGAGGGGCCTATATATCTGTTTACATATATATATTTAAACTCTGGTACTACACATTTTATGGCGCCCAACGTAGGGCCAGGCAAACTGGGTCTTTAGAATCTAAAACCCAACTCCAGAGCCGATATTAAAATTTGGATTTATAGTGTCTTTACATATATAGGCCGTTTATTTTGAACAAAGCAAATCTTTGCCTTGGTTCTCAAAGCTCAACCAGTAATACATCGGAATTTCAACGACACATTTTACAAAATATTGGTAAGGTTAAAGATTTCAAAATTGCTACTTTGACTCTCCGGTTTTCCGATTTAGCAACCGCCGAATTTCTTTTATTTTGGGATTGGTTGACCAAAACAAACAGACCTATAGTATCCCGGAATTATGAATTATCAGAGACAGTTATGCAATACCATACAGAATGATCCAGAATAAACAGGAATTTTTTCGATTTAGGTTTAAATTCATTTTATTTTGGATTGATCGACCAAAGAAAACCTGCTTTTTCACTTTAGGCATCTTAGGTTATTCAGTTTACAATTTTATATTGCCAAATCGCGATAGTTGTCCACATTCAGTGCACGAGGTCATTAAATTATAAATAGTCCATATTAACGAAAATAGAAAAGCCTACTGAAACCAAATAGATATTTTGTAAAGTATTCCCAAGTATGGGAAAGACAGACATTATTATTACAATTAATACCTTCTTATATAATTTTTATTAGTTTTTTTTAATTCCTTAAATATTGTATCACGATATACAATGGCTGTAAGGCGAAGTACAGATGATTTAACAACTGCTTTGCAGGAAGCAGAACCATTTTGTGGGAATTTGCAACGAAGTATTGGGAACTAGTGAGATAATAGCCAACACCCCGTGTAGACACAAATTCCATAAACTTTGTATTTTGAACAGATTAGGACAAACCCCAAAATGTCCCACCTGTTCATTAGATTGTTCTGCTTTGGCACTAACATTCTCTAACAACACGTTGTTAGCCGAGCTTAACGCCGAAGGAACACGACCAACTAGTGCTAACGAATCCTTTTAGCACAATAGACGGAACGTCTAATCGACCTAAAAAAGGTAAAGCAAAAGTTTATTAGAAGGTATGAATACGAGATCAACTCAAAGATCTAGGTTAGATCGTCACTAACAGAAACTGAAACCAACAACACAACCCTTCCAATAACCACTAAGTGGAAATCGCTAACTTCATCCAGTCTGCTGTAACCAACAGGCTCAGTTAATGGAACAACTAACTTCATTTTAAAGAAAAACAATTGAATCTTCGATTCAAAGTCAATTAGCTTCAATCAGTTGACAAACCAGAACATATTAATCCCGATGTTTTCCGGTGACAATAACATTAACCAAACAAATAACGTGGGTATCGGTCAAAACGAGATAGTCACGCAGAAGTTCTTTTAGATTTTACCAGAGCGAGTGCAAATCGAAGTAATTCGAGCTCACACGTAGCACCAGCAAAAGTTTCCAGTATAATGCAGAATTGGCGCATTAAATTCGATGGTTCAAAACTTTGCATGAGGATGGATGAGTTTTATTTATCGAGTAATGTTCTCTAACGCAACAAAATCTTTATAACAATTATCAATTGCTTTGTGATCACTTGTATCTTTTATTCGCGGGTAAAGCTAGTGATTGGTACTGAAATTCCATCGAACTTACCCAAACTTTAATTGGGATACGTTTTGTATAGAGTTTAGACGAAGATTTGAAGATGTTGAGACCGACTATGATATCTGGGAAAAGATTAGGAAACGTCGTCAGGGGCGAAAACGAATCCTTCGATGACTTTCAATATGCTATCGAAGATCTCGTGGATAGGCTTCAAAATTCGGTTACAGAAGAAGATGTTGTGAATCTACTTATTAGAAATTCAAAGCCCACTTTCTACACCACGAGCTTCTTCACTAAAGATTGCCAACAACAGATCGCTATTACGACGAGAGAATTGCACGAGCAGTTTTATAACGATATAAAAATCGGTCAAGCAAGGACTCTTCAGCTCATACGTATCGGAATTGTCAGGTCCAGACGATAGCGAGCAGCTATTCGATGACTTGGTCGAGCATAATGAAGTGTGTCAAATACAACGTCGTACTTCTTCAGTTAGTTCAACTTGCTGGAACTGTGACAACAAAGGTCATAAATTTGACGATTGTGTAGGTCCTCGTAAGATCTTTGCTACGGGTGTGGAACAAAAGATACTTACAAGCCGGTATGTCCCAAATGTAACCCTCCGGGAAACCGGCAAGAAGGATGTGTTAAACAACAACAAGCAGACACATCCTTAGAAAAAAGTTTGCAAGAATCACCTACTAGTTTAACGAACGACCAAAGTTTAAGGGGGCCTAAAGATCAGCTCACAAACAAACGGTAGAGAAAACCCCGCCTACGGCATATCATTTCATTTACTCCTTTACCTGAAAGGGGAAGCAAATTATATTACAACGCGTAAGAAAATTTTTGATAAGATAGATAGTTTTAAATTTCCTAAGAAAGCCCAAACGTTCAACTAAACGTTTAGAACAATTTTGGAAGATGGTTCGCAAGAATAAGAACAAGTTTGTTTCAGCTATATTTCTTAGTTCGGATAACAGGCTGTATACCAATGTCACCATTGAGGGCAGTGATTACATAGCTTTGTTGGATTCAGGGCCACAATCAGTTGTGGAGGTTCAGCCGCGAAAGAAATGTTGGCGCATTGCAAGGTTAAAAGGTGTTCAGGAGCAATAAGAACGGCTAACGATACGGAAAGTAAAGGTTATAGGCAAGCTGGTAACACAAATTAATTACCGTGGATGCACGGCAGACCTAGAAATGTTTCTTATTCCTGAACTCAAGCAAGACGTCTATTTGGGGATAGACTTCGGCAAAAATTTGACTTTTAGATAAAATCACGCACACTGCAGAGGTATCTGAATTAGATGTTGGAGGTACGGATGACGTCGAAGAACCACCGAACCTACATAAATTGACAGCAGACGAGAGAATTCAGCTTAGATAAAGTGATAGGTTGTTTTCCATCTTTCGCTACTGAAGGATTAGCCGTACCAGTTTAGTCACACACTCTATAGATGTTGGAGCAGCTATTCCCGTAAAAACGACATTGGCCGGTATCACCAGCCATAGAGAAATTGATGTTTGCCGAGGTGGACAATATGCTCGCGCTCGATGTTATAGAGGAGTCGACTAGTCCCTGAGCAGTAATTGCGTTTTGCCGAAAAAAATATAGACTGTGTCTCGATTCAAGAGAAGTGAACAAGGTTACAAGACGGGATGCATATCCGTTACCACATATTGATGGTATTCTAAGCCGATTACCACCCGCTCGTTTATCACCGGATTAGACATGAAACACGCATTTTGGCAACCCGTTGGATGAACAACAATCGGTAATTACTGTGCATTTACAGTGCCTAACCGGGACCATTATATCAATATAAAAATGATGCCATTTGGTCTTTGCAATGCCGCTCAAACTCTGTAGACTAATGGATCGAGTTATTCCAGCTCATCAACGTACACGTGTGTTTGTATATTTAGATGATCTACTTGTTTTATCAGAGGATTTCGAGTCGCATTTACTGTTGTTGGGAGATGGCGTTGTGTCTACGCAAAGCAAATCTAACCATTAACATAGGGAAATCAAACTTTTGCATAAAAGAAATCACGTATTTGGAACTTATTATTGGTAATGGTCAGATAAAGACAAATCAGCAGACAAAATCAAGGCCATATCGAAGTTCCCTGTGCCAGTTACCGTTAAACTGCGTCGATTTTGGGGTTATCCGGTTGGTACCAAACGTTTCGTTGAAAATTATGCCACCGTTAGTTTTCCCCTAACCGAGTTGCTTAAGAAGAAAAAGATTTACAGTGGAATGAGGATGCTCAACAGTCGTTTGAGACCTTAAAGTCCTGTTTAACCGCATCAACGCATTTTGATAACTCCTGACTTCTCAAAAACTTTTATTTTGCTCTGTGATGCTAGCACTTACGGAATCAATGTTTTAGCGCAAGAACGCGGCGGCGTTGAATTGCCAATTGCTTACATGTCAGAAAAATTATCCAGGCACAACGTAATTATTCGGTTACCGAACTAGAGTGCTTAGCAGTCATAAAGGGAATAAAAAATTCGCTCTTATATTGAGGGACAGGACTTCGTAGTCACGCAGCGATCACGCAGCATGATAGTTAATGCAGCAAAGATTTATCGGAGTAGATTGTGGTGGTCTGTGAAATTGCGTAGTTTCACATTGTGTATCCTACATAGAAAGGGGACACTGGAATATTTGTCGCTGGCCTCTATCGCGTCAGGATGAACGGCTATAAAGAGGAGCTCACGCAAATAAACCCCATGGTTGATCTAGACTCAGATCAATTCAAATCAAGCTGGTATCTGAGTTTAATAGAAAAATATTCAATAGAATCAAGTAAGTTCCCAGACTTGAAAGTGATAGACGGTCAAGTTTAAAAAGGACAGTATTCGGCTTCCGGGGAGATGATCTCAAAAGAACGCATCATGGAAACTTTGGTTCCGTCAGGGTTAATTACGAACATGAACGTATTATATCAAGCTTCATGATTCCCCTAGCTCCGCACATTGTGGGATGAGTAAAACCATAGAGAAGCTTAAAAGATATTTATTCTGGCCTCGCATGGTTAGCTGAACGCGCAAGTACATATCTGAATGCACCGTTTGTCGCGCACGACCAAGAGTCCGAATATGATTCTTAGACCTCCCATGGGTAAACCATTCACTTCGGATAGGCCGTTTCAGAAATTATCACGCATAGATCTCTTAGGACCATACCCACGCACGAAAAACGGAAACATAGGATTGCTCACGGATTTATCGATCACAATACTAAGTTCCATTTTCTGTGTCCCCAAAAGAAATTTACAGCCCCTAAGATCTGTGAATATCTGGGAAGGTCTCTTTTTACATCATTTGGGGTGCCAGAAGCCATCTTGTCAGACAATGGATCCCAATTTAAATCTAGCCACTTTCAGGCATTTCTAAATAGCTTCGGTATAGCACAAAATGCGCCATTCACCGCAAGCCAATGCCAGCGAGCGACTGAACAGATCCGTGATAGCTGCGATTTTGTTTCATATAGGTAACATTCAACTGGGACTGTAACCTGAATGCCATTAGTGGTTCTGAGATTCACCCAAGAGGAGTACAGAGGTATTCTCCATATTTTTCTAGCATTTGGTCAAAACATGATGTTGAATGGGAAGGATTACGCACTCTTGCGTAAACTAGACCTTGAAACGACGATACCAGAATAGAGGAACCAGATTCCTTGTGCTTATCCGGCAACAGGCTAAGCTGAATGTCAATAAGGCACACGAAGAAAATTCGCATAGATACAATTTGCGCTGCCGTGATACACAATTAAAGATTGAGATTTGGTATCTGCTAGAATTTCACACAAAGTAGTGCTATAAAAGTTTAGTTCTAAACCAGCCCTGTGTTCATTCCCTGCTCCAGGTAATTAAAGGCGGTTCCGTACTATTACCGTGAATTGGTCGATGAGAACAAGAAAGATCTCTGGGCGTGTAATATCTGAAAGACATTCAAATCAGGAAATAATCTCCTCCTAATCGAAGTTCTTCAGATAATTATTCGTCGATAAGTAATCTTGTATACCACCGGTGTAGTAGCCAGCACATAAATATAGGGAATTGGTTATCTTCTTTCTTCTCGTGAGACCCCTAGTGATATTTCGAACGATCAAGCTTTAGCCGCTCTTAAGGTTGGATCAAAGCTTTAGCCGCTCTTAAGTCCGAACGCCCACGCACACATACAAGCGACGGACAGTGGGAAGCATAGACGGCAATCGTACGATTGCACAGTTAAGCTATGCTGTGCATTAGACGATCGTTTTGGCGCTAAGGTGAATGTTCTGGATCATACGATTGCACAGTTAAAAGCTCAAAAGCTCTGCTGTACCTCGGTTACCAGTCCATCGTCTATTACTGCTTGGAACAATATAAGAAAGTTGATCGATCTGTAAAGACGTGATAATTTCCGAGTGCGAGCAACATACATATTGCACTCACATATATATAGTGCTGTCCGGAAAATATATATATTTCCACAAATATATGCTGGAAGCATATAGTTCAAGTGCCTACAGTTCAGTGGTCAGTGAATGACAAGAATTTAGTGCAGATATATTTGGGAAAAGAGGTATGTTTTCATATTAGTGCCGTGCACGTGCTGACATAACCTATGTTGCAGGGAGGTGTACCTAAGCTGCCCCATCGCGGTATAGTCTCGAGAAGACTACCCTGGGAGCTGGCTTAGGCGAACAGTTTCGAGGTTTCTCCAACTCCAACCATAATTCATCTTTTCTGGACCTTATATTACCACCAAGTTCGGAATCTCCAAAGATCCAAGTGGAACAGATCAGCCTTAATCGCCAAGAATATTTAGTGCTGCTCAGTCATAAATAACTAAATACAGGCTTGGCGGAAGATTCGTCAGTACGGCCAGGAACCATATACATCGCACCTGTTGACCTCTAACCAACTTCAGGCGGTCAAGAGTCTACAAAGCAGCAGCACAGGATCGAGTTTGTCCAATTTACATTTAATTATTATCAAGTTCCAACGCATAAACATCAGCAGTTTAACGTAATGTAACTGAAACTTTATTAACACCCCTCTTTGATGTTACGCGCGTACCCTACATACATATGTGCATATGCACACTAAATTGTCTTTCGTTTGTTACTTTTTGGTTCAATTTTCGCGATAGAGCATAACAATTAAATTTCTGTCTGTATTTGAAAACCAAAACAACTGACTGATGACTATGCGACGGTGTTTGTAGCGTAATTATATTGTATGCATTATATATTTATGATTTCCATATTTTAAACAGCTGCGGTCAACATCTACGACATCATTGGGCCCAACGATCAGCGTAAGACAATAACGCCGGAGTGAGTAATTATGTACAGCGAAAAGTAGTTTGGTCAAAAGAGCCTATTGGCTTGAAAGTGTAGATATGCATACAGTGTATAATGATTCAAACCCGTCTGCTCAGTGTGTGAAATGCACCCCAGTCTGATCTAGTTTTTGTTTGCGATTTCGATTCTTATTTGCTCGTTCTTTTTTATACATATACAATATCTATACCCTAATGGTTTTCATGCTTTAAAATAATGAATTTATAACTAAACCTATATACTAATTAGAATTAAGGAAATATTACCCACAAATTAGAACCTAAGTCAATTGTTGTGTTTCTACAACTGCAACGTAAAGAATATTGAAATTGAAGTCTCACATTATATTAAAATATGAATCTTTTTGAATTGAAATGAATCTTTAAAATCATAAAATGGTCTGTCGAGTATCCGTGCCAGGATCTTATAAAATGTGGTAAATCTTAGTAAAGGATTGATCAAGGGACAATGCAAGAACTCGAACGCATTGTCATGGTAGGGTGGGTACAGAAGAGAGGGACAATCAACACCTAGGTTCTCTCTAAATAGAAATGGTTCAGTAGGGCTTTTATTTGGCGTGTCGGCGCTATCAGATTTCAGTTTACTTTGTTTTGTATAATCACTTATAGTTTCCCGTAAAGTGCACTATTTAAATGTAGTGGAGTACGATAGTACAATTAGGTGAGGAAGAACCCCGACCATCCGGCGAGCTAGACCCGAGCCTAGCAAGAGTGCCACGACCAACCCTATTTGTACGCCGTCCTTAAGTTCAGTCATGGTCATCTGCTGATATCGAGGGCCTATATATCTGTTTACATATATATATTTAAACTCTGGTACACTACAATGGCCGGACTAAAGTCCTCAAACTACAACCTATTCCACTCAACATCGGTAAGCAGGAACAGAACCGTCGTACTCGTACGGAAAATAGTCCATGCTCACTTTGGGCCAGCCGCCGAAGAATAACCGTAATATTAAGCATTATTATTGTATGAGCAGAGAGCCGCCTATGTTGTACAACGTTGACTTTCTGCAGAGCTGCTGCCTCTCCCGCTAAAGGGGCTCTCTGCCGCCGCCACTTCGGCAATTCTTTGATCTGCTGCCGCCACTTCGGCAATCATTTTGATCTAACGCCGTCGTCTATTTTTAGTTCTATGCTAACCCCTCTGAGCATTGGTTGCATATCGATCTCGCATAAATTTTATCTGGCCATAGCAACAATCGGCTTCCGCTAAGCCACCAAGATTAAATGAATTATAAAGTTTAACGCAAACTCTCTTTTTTTTGAAACAAATAGGTGCCAAAAAGGGCATCTCAAACATTGGTGACCCCCGACGTGATATAAAACCATTGCTTAATCGCGTTCCGTTAAAACACATTAATTATACAATATTTTGTTGTTGGGTAATTTAACTACCAACAAATACATTTGGGTGCACGGTGAAAAACAGTTTAAAGTGCAAATTCAGTGAAAGTGCGGCTGGAATATTTATATACAAATTCCGGTACTTTAAGCGTCGAATTCTCATTCTCTGCGCAGCTGCAGCCGCGGTTCTTGACTTTTCGTGTCTTGCATTCTCGCCTCGCGTCTATACATCGTCGCTTAAGCGGTATTTCATTTCCGTTGTTGTGTCGAGCCCGGTTAACATGGACAACGATCCGAATACAGGCGCGGGCGGAAATATTTGGTGGCTGATTCCAGACTGAGTCTGTATAAGCGTAAAAGTCAGTCATTATATGATCGATTGCACAGGCTTGGCGAATCCTTCGGGGAATAAAATCGATAAGTTGACCGCCGCGGAAGTCGAGGTGCGCCTTGATATGTTGGCAGAAATTCGAGAGGAATTCAATAAGGCCCATAATGAATTGGAGGCTCTCGATCAAAACGAAGTTGGGAGTGAGCTGCGCGAAATCTTCGATACTCTTTTCATATCGTTGAAAGCTGAGTTGCTGGCTGCTGTTGAAGTAAGCCAGTCACGCCGCTGCCCATTCTACGACTCTGCCAAACCATTCCGGACATAGTACCATCATCATGGCTCACAAGCAGCCTTCCTGAGCTGAAGGTGCCTAATTTTCTGGTGGATACGTCGAGTTTTCGGATTTTATGGCAATGTTCAAATCGGTGATTGAAGCGGATGCGGATCTCAGTGACATCGAAAATTCCAGCACCTTCGCTCTTGCCTCGCTGATGCGGCTTTGGATTCGTTCGATCGTTGGGCTCTCCAGTGTCAATTATCGTGCGGCTCTGGATATACTTAATAAACGCTTTAATAACAAAGACTTGTTTCCAGGCACACATCAAAGAAGATTCTTGGGCTAAAGAGGGTAGACTCGCCTTCTGCAAAAGGCTTCGGGAGTTTTCGGATGCAGTCAATTTACACATGCGAGCGTTGCAGACATTGGGAACTGCTGAGGAGATTTCAGGATTCATGGTCATCAACATGCCCAAAGTTGGATTCGAAGACGCAAACCAAATGGGAGGAGCACACATCGTCGGATGCTATACCTACCGAGGAGGAATTCTTCGAATTCTTGCAGCAACGCTGCCAGAAAATGGAGCGATTGGAATATGCTACAGCGACACACGCTAGTAGCGATCAGGTGGGAAAAACCATTCCTATACGCAGGTTAAAGAAAACGTTTGTAGCTTCCAACTCTTCCCCGACCCGTCTGTATGCGTCTTTTGCCACTCAGCGGGCCATGGAATATACTCGTGCAAGATATTCGGAAATCTCCCCGTCGCTGCGCCCAAAGAAGTGAAGAAGCCCCCCAATTGCCTAAAACCGGGGCACCGGACCCGCGCATGCAATATGGAAAATGTCAGTATGCGGCGGTAGGCATAATAGTTTGTTGCACTTCGATGGTATACAGCCCACAACACGCTGCCCAGGTATTACACCTCCCGATCTGGCCGTTCAACCGGACCTCTTTCCGTTGCTCAAAATTCTGCTAGCAGCTCGCCTCTACCTTCGTCTACCTCTCTTGCTGCCCAAGGTCTTCACTCTGATGTCGTGCTTCTGGGCCGTGGTTCTCGTGAAGAATAGGTCTGGCGTTTTAGTTCCTGTCGCCATCTTAGGATTCATGATCGCAGCTGCATCCTCGTCATCCAGGTTCGCCCAGCAGCTTAGAGAACTCACCGCTCTGCACTTGTGTCTGGGCTGGGCGATACCAGCGTTTCTACTGAGGATCCACCATAAGCGTTTGTATGCATTCCGCGCACCTCTGCTTACAATACAACTACGCTTACTGCTCTCATCGCTCCCCACACGATTACCGATTCTCAACCAAGTATGACAGTAAATGTATCCGATTGGAGTATTCCATCTAATATTCAGCTCGCTGATCCTGCATTTTTCAATCCTCAACGGGTTGATCTCCTCATTAGTGCGGAGCGTTTTTATGATCTCCTCTGCGTAAGGGCAAATCACTCGCCGATGGCCTGCCTCTTCTGCAGAAGACCCGGCTTGGATCGTATCTGGCGGCGTGGACAGAAGAAGGTATCAAGCTCGGCGCTTTTGGCCACAATGGCACAAATTTGTTCAGATTCGAAAGCCGAGATGGAAGCAGGTTGATAAAACTCTTCGTATGTTTTGGGGGTCGAGAATTGGAGGCTGGGTTGAAAGAAGAAGACGATTGTGAAGCACATTTCGTAAAGCCACCTTTCACGGTTGCCATCCGGGGAGTATGCAGTTCGTCTGCCACTAAATAATAACAATACTGATCGTTTAGAGAATCTTATGTCAGGCTTATCGACGGTCCATCAGTCTGGAAAAACTGGAGCGTAATCCTACACTCAAAGCGAGCGGTATTCCGCCTTTATGAGGGAGTACATTGATTTGCATCATATGCAAATTAAATTTGATTCCCCGTAGCCTCTGTAAATATTTCTTGCCTCATCGCAATGTCCGTGCTGAGGACAGTACGACGACGAACTCCGTGTCGTTTCGATGGATCCGCAGCTACATCAACTGGATATTCTCTAAATGATGCGATGATGACAGGCCCCCTGTTATTCAGCCTGCATTGTTTAACATATTGATTCGCTTTCGAACATATCCAGTCGCTTTCACGGGGGAATTTGTAAAATGTACCGCTACCTACAGTGTCTCCACCTGACAATTTGTATCAGTGCATCCTATGGCCAGATTCCATCAGACCAGACACACCAGTTTGTAAGTAGATACATATATATCGTAGGGCTGTATACGTTCGGTCTGGCTAATAACCAGTTGGCCATATACGAGGTGAGTCCTACCCTTTGGCTCCAGCTGCTTTATTTTTTTTATTACATTTTTCGGGCGGTCGTTCGTTTCCACAGGCTAGTCACAAGATGCACTAAACATTTGCCTTTACGATCCTGTTTTTATACCCGACTTCAAAACTGTGCTCCAGGGGTTAGGAAGTACTTAATGAACATGGATGATATAGAGACGTCAGAAAGTTTCCATGATGGAAGTGTACCAAAACTCTTGATCAGCATCAATAGCCTAGTCGATTGAGCCATCTTTTTGCCTCCGTCCGCACGGACTTCAAACCCAAAGCCAAAATCTGTCGGTTTATCCACGATTGCGCGGTTACGACCTCTAAAAACGCACAATCATTGTTAATGACCATATCTACAGCAGCTTGAGAGAAAAATTTGGATCGGATCATTATTATAACCAAAGCGTTGCAATCAACTTGGATGGACTGGCTAAATAGCTTCCGACGCTGATTTTCTGATCTCATTTCCCGCTTTGTCGTGTCGTTCAATGTTAGCGACATGGCGTTCACGGATACTGACTATGCCAGGGTATAAATGTGGCGCTTGCGGTCGCATGTCGAGCTCCCAACGTTCTGCCCTCGAGCCACCTTTTGTTTTGCATAAACGGCGAGTGGCGCCGCTAAAGACTTCATATCGATTCATCTAAGCAGCCATTCACAATGGAAATCTATACTATTTTGCGAGTGCATGCCTTTTAACGTGGGTAAAACATGAATTTTTACTATTTTTGTGCGTCGGTTGGTCGTGTTTGTGTTTGTTGTAAGTACGCGTTGATTGCGACGAGCCCGCTCTGATCTTTTGCCTTTTGTTGTTTTATCGAGTGGGCATCTATGCCTATATCTACCATGGAATCTATTTATTTTTCTATTATTTGAATCTCTATTGGATATTTATCTATTTATTGTTTCTATTTTTGTTTTCTTTATCCAGTCAGCTCTGTGGTCTGTTTCAAAAACCTTTTTGCTAGGCTCACCATGATCAACCGCCTGTATCCCCATGGCTCATAGAAAGCGTTGAGCTTCGCAAAAGAGTAGCTGGGTTGTCAGGCGTCGTGGAGCCGATACCATCTCAAAACGTAAATTTGGCTTTCATAAAGTTGTGAAGGGCATGCCGGGCGCATAAACGATACATGGTCATATTTATCCAGGGACTGACCGTTGGATTTAAAAGGAACGCATGATCGGCTCCTAGCCATCTGAAGCTCTCAGTTTAGTGGTCTGGACATAAAGGAGATTCCGGCGCAAAGGGTCAATCATGAAATCCAGATCGCAGTGCCAACCGTCACGCATTCCGCTCGTTGGAAAAACGTCTCAACTCACTCGAAGATTTGACGCTCAGCACCTCGCTCGTTTTCCTCCAAAAGGCAACATTCCATTACCTTTGCGCTGCGCCTCGATATTATCACGCCAGAAACGTCTGTGCCGACCTTCGCCTTTGCCCTCCAAAATTGGTTGAATGTTCCGTCATTCTGGCACCACCAATGTCATAGACGTTCGGACCTCGTGAGATCCACCACAGGTTCTGGGCCGCGTATGGTTGAACATGGTGGGGGACCCACCAAATCGATAAGTTTTTATTTCATGGCGAGCTTCTGAAGTCACATCTAATGACTGTAAATATTTTTACTGATCAGGAACGCGCACGAGGCCGGGATCAGGCTTCATTTAAAGATCATAACATCTGCTTCAAATTTAAGGCCATACACATGGAGTGGTGAAAGGATTTGACCACCGCATCGAAAATACGCCGCCCTAAACTTTTCCAAATCAGAAGGCCAAGCCAAATGTGCCCGTCCTCATCTTTTCGTTCATTTCCAGTGAACTTTCAAAACTCGCTTCTTCTCTTCACAGTTCAACCCAACAGGAACTGAGAATTCCTGTGTGTAAACTCTTCTTCCGGATAGTTTCGCATTTTAATTCCTTGCTCATATATTCCACCTTCTTCGATATCTCAATTTATGAGCAGCACTTTGTCCGCTTTAACCGCTGCTTCTTTTGCTTCTCGCTATGGTAATATTATCGTATGATAGTTCTTGGTGACTTCAACACCCCGGAACTGTTTGGTCTTTATTAAACGAGTCTAATAAAATAGCTCCCATGTCTCGATATGATGATTTTGTTGACGGCTTGCTTGACCTGTCCCCTGTCTCAAAGTCAACCATATGAAAAAATTCCTTTTGGTCGTTGCTTGATCTGTTAACAGTATTATCGGATCCGACCATGTATTGTTTGTTAACCCGAGCCCTTCCGCTCACTATACTGAAGACGCCTACCATCCTACTTTCGAGGTGTCGCTAGATATGGGACCAACTGTATTCGATCGGTGGAGTAGGCTATCTGAACATGTCCCGCGCTGCTTTCAAAAGCCGAGTTCGCGAGTTAATAACCTCATTAAGGGACTTTTGGATTCGCCTTATGCTGCACTGATGTCATAAAAAGCACAAACATCTTTTTACAATGCTCTTGGCACATTTTTTTGATTCTTGTGTCCCGCTTTCTTATCCGATTAGATTTGGAACTTCGTTTTACCAAGGGAGTTATCCAGTCTAAAAAATTAAAATCAAGACTTTTATAAAAATTTCAAGAAGTGGGTTCTCCCTACCTCTCTCTCCCTTATGTAATAAGCTCGGTCAAAACTTTTCAGTTCTTAATGCTCAATGCTATAAGACTATCGATCTCGATGCGGGATACGTTTTCTCCAGACCCTAAACGGTTTTGCATCATGCAAACGGTAAGCGTAGAACGTCCGCCCCCATCCTCGCCATAATTTCTAATACGTCGGCAAATATGATCAGGCAATCGCCGATCTTTTTGCGCTTGGTACCTCAAACCACCTATTCTGAGGCTTCTGGTCATCCGTACCCATACGGTTTACCGAGTCGAACGGCCATTTTTCAGAAGTCCCTTGTTAAATGAACGTTCTCTACTTCACTGATCTTCGACTGGATTAAGCCGGTGTTTTTCACCGGGCGGGTCGAATAAGGTTCAGGTTGTGTACTCGGGTGCCGAGGCTCTGTGTGGACTTTTTGCTTAAACTATTCAATTCTGTCCATTGATTCTTCTTGTTTCCCCCGATCTGAAGGAATCGTTTATAATTCCTCATAAAAAGGTAGCAAGTCTGATGCAAAAAATTATAGAGGTATAGCAAAGTTATCCGATATCCCTAAAATGTTTGAGAAGGTTTTAACCCGCACTTTGGTAACATCTCTGCAAGTCACTTATATCTCCAACTCAGCATGGATTTATAAGGCGGCGATCAACCACGAACTTGTTAGAGTTTACTCCTTTCATTATTAAAGGCTTTCAAGCAACTTACAGACGGATGTTATTTACACCGACTTCAGCAAAGCATTCGACTCTGTAAACCATTCCTTCTAGCACATAAACTTGACCTTTTAGGTTTCCAGCCCAACCTCCTGAGATGGATTTCTAGCTATCTTTGTTCCAGGTCTTCAAAGAGTCCTTTCAAAACCCCTCTTCACCAGTAAAGGTTTCTTTTCGGGAGTACCACAGGCAAGCTTCATCTAGGCCCCTTTACCTTCACACTCTTTATTAATGACTTGCCTTCGGTATTAACAAACTCGAGTACTTATGTATGTGGATGATGTTAAACTCTGTGTCCAGTATAAGGACATTTCATTTCATTCGCTTGCAATCCGATCTCAATAACTTTCAAATATGGTGCTGTGCAAACTTGTTACACCTTAATGCCTCGAAATGCAAAAGTAATGACATTTCATCGTTCTAGCCCCTTTGTTGGCTACCTATACCCTATGGCGTTCTTCTTGAGAGAATTACTGGTGAATGATCTTGGTGTCTTATTAGACGCAAAGTTAAAAGTTTTCCGAACACATTTCTACCATGGTAAATAAGGCCATGGGCGTGCTTTGCTTTATAAAGAGGTGGTCAAAAGAATTTGACGACCCTTATATAACAAAAGACTTATACTACGCTAGTTCGTCCGATTTTAGAATACGGTTCTCCTGTGTATGGTGCCCTCAATACAAAGTACAATTGTGACCGTATAGAATCAGTACAGAAAAAATTCTTTTGTTTTGCCTCTGAGGGCCTTTTAATCTGGATGCGGGTGTAAGACTCCATCTTTACTCTAGTAGACTACTATTAGTAAACCTCCCATCCCACTAACCGTAGGAAATGCTTTGCAGTGATATTTATGCACAACTTGATCGGGGTGACATAGACAGCCCTGATCTGTTGAGCTGCATAAACTTCACGATTCCTATTAGACTGGACTAGGAAATTTTATACCGTTGTTCCTTCCACTTTGTAGATCGAATTATTCCTTTGCATGAACCGTTTAGGGTCTGCTCGGATTATAATTCCTCTACCATATTATATTCACCACTAATTCTCTTTCATTATTAAATTACTAATCCTTACTCACCTTTCAGTAATTAGTAATTGTAGTGGTATTTGTATTTTGATTGCATGCTTAGTTTCTAGTAAGTTTAGTGCTAATTTTCCTCGAATGTTAGTCTAACAGCCATCTTCTTGCATGTTCATGTTCGGTTGGCTACGCGCTGTGCGTCATGCGGCAGCGCCCCTCGGTCGGTTGGCGGGAGTGAGGGCTGCGTTTACCTGGGATCCGCGCGTAACAGCCTTCTGCTGAGTTTCTATCGCGGGCTAATGACGGTGCAGTAACTGCATCGCCTCTTGAAAGATGCAGTCATTGCATGTCAACGTCCAAATTATTATTCGTTGGGGCCAAGAACGAGCTTCTGGAGCTAAAGAAGCTGTCTGAGCGAACCGCATATGAAGGAGGTCCATGAATCCTGCTTGGCTGACTCGATCGACTGGCGCTTCATCCCACCACGCTCTCCGCATTTTGGCGGGTTGTGGGAAGCGGCCGTGAAGCCGCAAAATATCACCTTGCCGCTCCAGTTGGACCATCTGTGCTTAGCTTCGACGAGCTGCGCACTCTGATCTGTCAGATCACTGCAATTGTTAACTCTCGCTTTTGCTCTCGCTTCAAAAATCCTGATGATTTTAGACGTTTTGGCTCCTGCTCATCTGCTTCTAGGCGGCCCCATGAGCAAATCCTCGAAACCCTGACCTAACGAAGCTGAACTAAATCGTCTGGATGGCTGGCAGGGTAACCCAACTACAACAAATATTTTGGAGCCGTTGGCGCGAAAGAGTATCTCACTCTTTTGCAAAAGGCGCGCGAAGTGGCGTACCTCGCGCAAAACATCTGCAAGAACGATCTCGTTCTGGTGAAGGACGAAAATCTTCCTCCAATGCGTTGGCCACTGGCTAGAGTGGTCGATGTCGTTATGGGCAAGGACGGGAGTGTGTCGCGTCGCTGACCTGAAGACATCCTCAGGAAACATCAGGAGGGCCGTCACTCGGCTATGTTTGCTGCCCCTTAAGGAATCTGTTGAGAGACTGGCTCCAAACGGGGGTATGTTCGGGCCAGCCGCCGAAGAATAACCGTAATATTAAGCATTATTATTGTATGAGCAGAGAGCCGCCTATGTTGTAAAACGTTGACTTTCTGCAGAGCTGCTGCGCTCTCCCGCTAAAAGGGCTCTCTGCCGCTGCCGCTTCGGCAATTACTTTGATCTGCTGCCGCCACTTCGGCAATCATTTTGATCTAACGCCGTCGTCTATTTTTGTTCTATGCTAACCCTCTGCGCATTGGTTGCATATCGATCTCGCATAAATTTTATCTGGCCATAGCAAGCAATCGGCTTCCGCTAAGCCACCAAGATTAAAAACGAATTATAAAGTTTAACCCAAACTCTCTTTTCATTTGAAACAAATAGGTGCCAAAAAAGCTTGGCATCTCAAACACTCACCTTATGTCTCATTACAGCACGGAAGCATGGAAAAGCTGCTAGATATACACATCAGGCATGTGGTAGGGGACTGATTTCAACTAACCAGTTGTTTATACCAAAGGGAAATCGGTAGAGACGGCACTGCACTCGTGAGTAGCTACCAACGAGAACGCCCTTCACAAAAGAATGCACTAGAAGTATTTGTTGATATCTCCGGAGCATTTAATAACGTGGCTACGAACGCAATAAAAAATCGCCCAGAAGCGACCAACAACCACCCAGCAATTAACCTTTGGATAAAACCTCCAAAGTATTAGACAGGGCACTCGGGTAGGAGGCACCGCTTCCATCTGAAAGGAAGGCACCAATAATAACAGCTTGTGCAGATGACATAAGCACACTAATTACGGGTGTATGTCCATCGACCCTCAGCTCCATAATGGAACGTACACCCGGGGAGATATGTGAGTAGGTGGACGAAGTAGGACTCAGTATCAATGCGGAAAAGACGGACCTCATCATCTTTACCAAGAGCTGGGACCCGATATGGACCCACCACCGAATCGATCAAACTGGCGATTTGAGAAGCAAGCCAGATAGCAGACCGAAGAACCACCTGGAAAATAAAACCAATGAAAAACTCAGTCACTGCCTACTGCACCTACCACGGAAGGACTGCAGACTGATAGCGGGAATTCTTACAGGTAGCTGCGGCACATGCAACAAAGCTAAGCACCACCAGCCGAGACGGCAGTCGAAATGTGATGAACCTTGGGTCATCGAAACCCTGGAAAATCTCATCTGCAACTGCCTTGCTCTCTCACGGGCAAGAAGAAGATACCTGGGCACTCCGGTCCTGGCATCACTGGAAGATTCCTCTTAGAGGACGCCACGGGAACTACTTGCCTTGGCTAAAATATCTCGATTCTGACACTTAGGGCCGTCCGGGTTAACCTAACCTAATTTACTGGAGTATCTCGCTTGGGTTTTGGTGCTCCTCCTGTAATTTCTGCTGCTCCTTCTGGACTTCAAGAATTTTCCGAACAATCTCCAGAAAATTTTCCAGTTCGATCCACTTTGGTGCTGCGGCTTGGTAGCAGAAATAATACTAGAGCCGCAGTTGGATCTGTCCCGGTCTACATTAATGGAATTATTTTGGCACCCCGCAAATTTATAGAAAAATGTATAGCTACAAGACTTTTGACTTTTGAGTTTTCCCGAGTTTTCAAACTCAAAATTATGGATAAAATACCGAAAAAATGATAAATTTTGAATATGAATTACAATTTTCCGGACGGTAAGCTAATTTACAAAGTGTTTGGATTCTGCAAACAACACTCCACCAACCTGACGGAATATGAACAGTGAATTCAGGAGACAATAGAAATGGCGGACCTCCCACAGACGCACATGAGGAAAATATTATAAGCCGATACGAGACACCTACTGACACTGACTGCAGCATTAGAAGTTGAGCACATGCAAGCCAGGAGATAAAATCACTTGGTCAGCTCTGAAAGTTATCGCAAGAACGATTTAAGCCCAAACACAGATTAATGCCCTCACCGCAACTGTTAACCAGTTGTTTAAAGTAAACAAAAAGAGAAATCGTCACACCTCACCTCTACGAGACCCTTTTAACTAGAAATAGAATCTTGACGCTCGAACTTCAAAACCAAGCGATCGGTACCAACATGGCGAAAATAAATATTATTAATCCAGCTATCATCGACAGTGATGACTTGGAGCGATCTTGAACAGAGTTCCACCGATATTAGCGTAACCCAGCAATTATTAGCTAATAGTATATGCAATCAAGAATGCCTAGAGCTTCATCGGTAAAAGTAAATAGCTATATTTCCAGTCGCTCATTGTGGAATTCTCGACTGCCTGAAGACATCCTTGGCTGAATGCGACAGCAAGGTGCAAAGGGGCCTCCAAATCTTACCTTTTGCGGGAAGGCACCGACAAGAACTGTGTCAGAGCTACTCCGGAGCCGTGGCGCAAAGATTTGCCCCGGTTGTGGAAGTAGACGTGGGCATCATGGTAATTAACGACGCCACTGCCATCGTCGCCTCAAACTCAGCGAGAAAAGAAAGAAAGAAAAGAAAAGAAAAAAAAATCGTTTGGTACCACCGGATGCCAACCTGCACTAGACACAAGACACTAGGTGAAAGGTAATCATATATGCTGAACAGCGACGGGCTTCGGCCGGTAACTAAAGGTTTGTGATCGGGAAGATTGCAGCATACGTTAGTCTTTAGTGAACCTTCGAGTGGAAGTAACAGATACATATGTACTTGCCTTGCTTTCACTAAACCATTCACTTAACATCTGTAATTCATCTATCAATTAAATTATCTATTATGCAATACAGTAATCATTATATTAATCAAAACGACGGTTATTCAAAAGAGATTACTTAAATACGTATGTATGTGTACAAGGGAGAGAAAGATAAGCACGAATAAACGAAGAATAAGTCAGTGGGTCAAACATGCGTTTGATTTATTTTTATTTAGTTCTTAATACCCACACCACTTTTCGCTGTGGTACATTGTGGTTGCACGGACAAGAAATGAGGAACAAGACAAAAGCAAAACTTTATATAAGTTTCGTTTTGCAATACTTGTGCAATATTTTTGGTTTTGCCGACACGGAAACACGCAAAATTCCGCCCTTTCTTTTCTTCTTCTTTTTTCCGATTTTATATAGCCCGCTGGGCCACCATTTTGGCGAAGACGAATCCAAAAAATCAAAAATCAAATATCAGTAAGGTCGGTTCAGGTGTTCTGAGCTACTAAAATCGTAACTTATGGTGTGAATACTCTTAAAGGGCGCGCAATCGAGGAATCTTGTGAGAAAGACATGTAAAATAATTCGAATTTTTGCTCTGGTGCGTTGCTTTGACTTAGAGTATTTTAGGGTATTAAAACTTTTAAAAGCAGCCTGTCACCAAACATCAAGACAACTGTCATTTTGAATACCCTCATGCGATATAATGAATGTAATAAACTGATATATTTATGCACATATGTATGTAAACTTAAGATATTTCATAATTGAATTAGAAAAATTGGCATTGTCCATGAGTATTCAAGGTGCGACCGGCATCTAGTCTTTGCTTCGCACATTCCGTCGGAAAGCGCGCGATTGACAATTGATTTGAAGTATATGTAAAACCAATTGCATTGATATGTATGCATATTTATTTTTAGTATATGTATATACATTTTTTCTTAAATCGTATATTTAGATACATCATTATTTTAGTTTTAATAAACAAAGAAGTCGAGAACCGACGGGAGTTTACATAATTTTTATAATTTATAACCAACCTGTTTAAAAAATAAGGAAATAAATGTAATTATATTAATGTAATATTTTATATTTTGTAGTATAAATCAAACAAATAACAGCTTTTATTTTATTTCCCGCGCCCTAGTGTTCCATACCCCAATTCCCCGCCCATTCTTCATTTATTTTTGTGGCGGTAGGTCAGTTCAGTTCAGCAATACTAAACACACACACACGCAAAGTACGTGAGAATGCATGTGCAATCTACAATTACAAATACGCTGAGGCAATAACAGAAAACAGAAATCAACCCAGCATTCAAAACATATTGCGTGTACTAACACATGCATAGATGTTCTTCTCTGCGTTCTCTCTCTGATGACTCCAACGCGCTAGCCCGTGTGTGACGCTTTCGTGGCGGTATGAACTGGCACATCTATATACTCATATGGTTAGTGGTATAACAGAGGCTTTGTGCGCGCAATACAGTAAAATGTGTGCCTAAAAGCACTTAATTATGCGTTTGAAAGCGATATGAGGTAAAAATATGACAGCCAGAAACGGAAGCACCTAAATACAGGGAAAACGGAACGTTTTGGCCGAAAAGGCAAAACGCAAAAAGTAAGAAGACTGAGCCTGCCGGGTTACACTAGGCAACCAACTTGGAACTTTTTTTCCTCTGTGAACAAAAATCGACTTTTTCTGATAGACTTTGGGCTTTTAAATGTGTAATGAATCTTTTTGATTTTCTAGAATGGTTTTGTTTTGTAATTTTTAAAACCATTATTATTTTGTAAATGTTTTTTTTTTCCGACGTTGTGCTTTTTGTTCACATAACTTAAGCATCCTACGTCTCGCTGTATTAAACTTTTGTAATATGAAAAGCTGATAAATGCAGCTATAAATTGAATCTAAGTACTATGTAGTTTAAGCTTACCGTCTCGACAATATTAGGTTTTCAAATTAAAAATTAATAAATTTGTTTGTTTGAAAACTCGGAAAGATCGCAACAAATGCATTTTAGGCTGTTTCTTATATAGGTACTTTAAATGGGCGTCGTTTAAGGTATAATTTGTAAAAATCTATGGATAAACGGCTAATGTGCAGTCGTTTGACTAAACCTTCTAGTGGCGCATTTTACCGTTAAATTCCGTTCCTCGGAATACAACCGTTGTTTGTTTTACAAAAAATACCAAAATTTTGTGTTTGTAACATTTTTACCGGTAAAATGGCATTTGGGAAGGTAAGTAACGGTATTTAACGATAAAAGGCGGAATTAGAATTATTATTTTTGGTCACCAACAATTTAGTACTTTTACATTTTTCATATATAGGCTTTGTGAATTGCTAGCATTTGTGGACTATTTTATTTTCGGCTTCTGGGCTCACCCATACCCTTTACGTTGGCATTTTATGGATGCTTTAGGACGCTAATTTTGCTTTTAAATATAGAATATACGAAAATAATGAGCGGATATACATACATATTTAAATATTCATATAATATTTCAAAAAATTACTTCAAATTGGAATAATTGTCCATTAAGCAACGAATTTTCATTTAATATACATATTTTTGTATTTATATAATATAATCGCATTAACATAAATGTAAAGGATTGGGGTAACAAGTGTAAACACTTTCCCACCTAAATTAACATTTAAACTTTAGATACCATCGATAAGACCTAAACTGATATAAGAGATTTAACCGATTTTTAAAAGGCCTTAGCCGATAGGTTATCGTTACAATCGGTTTTTGGAAGCAGAAGCGAGAAAGTTGAACAAAAAGTCGGGGAGAACAGGACTCATTAATGGTAAAATTTTGAACCATACACTTTGTAAATTTTTCGAATTAAAAACACTATTAATAAACGATACTTTATTATAAATCTTACATAAATACATATAGATACAAAAATCATATCATATGTATATTGAGAAGCACGAACAGCAGATGCAGCAAGTGGAGCATCAGCTGTCTGAGGTTAGGCAATTGGCGGATCAGAGAAACATAAGCAAGAACAAAAAATCTATCCGAACTATCCGAAGGGCTGCCAAAGGGAACCAGCAGCATACAGTTTGGTTGTTGGAGGAGCAGATCGCTGATCTGTATGTCCAGACGAGAAAATCGTAGTAGCTCTTGTCTCCAGCCAGGCAGAAGTGGAGTCGAAGAACAGACAGCTGGAAACCACAAATGCGGCACTGAGAAGATCAACAAGGATTGCAGAATCTCGGAGCGAGTCCTCCCAGTTGGAGGAACGTCTCCGGTGATCTTCAGAGCAGCTCAAATCCGAGCTGCAGGCAGAACGATCCCCGTCGAGCAACCTTCACATGAAGATGACCAAATTTAGCAAATACATGACAAGCAGCCAGAAAGAGCTGACCAGCAAAGCCGATAACAGAGTCCAGGAGATGCTGCAGAGTCCAGGCGCACTAACAGCAGTTGAGTAGCGTAGTGGTCGCTTGTCGGGCGTATAGGAAAGCATATTTCTTTCAGCCTGAAAGTTTAGGCCCGATGTTATTTGTACAATTTATATATTTATATTTATATATTTATATATATTATATTATTTATACAATTATATATCAGACCTCACCGAGATACTTATTAATTATTAAGTTTATTCCCGATAGTTAGTGTGTATAGTTAGGTTGGTTTAATTTCTTGTTGTGGTGTTACATGTTAAATGTTCCTTGTCATGGGGGATAGCGCCACCTAAGGGTTGACATTAAGAATATGGTTAAAAAACGAAAAAAAAATCTCCTTAATGATTTCCATAACCGTTCAAGGTGAATGGCGAAGGATCGTGCAAAGGCAGATCCGAGAACCAAATTTTGTTGGTCGGTAGATCAGCCCAAATCGTTATTTCCTCCCTCGTGGCCGTACAATTATTCAGTTGCGCGGTGAGAAAAAAAAAATTAAATTAAATTTGACCGCCAAATAACCTTGGTGTGAAACAAAAGTGCACTAGACCGAGAAAGAACCCAGGAAAGCAAATTGGTTCTAAACGAAAAGTGAGCACCGGCCTTCGACAGTGCTAGGAGCCCCGAAGTTAGATTTTTCCGAATTTTTCTTGTAGTTTTTCGCTTGGAGGTCAGCAGCCCCAACACAAAAAAAAATCTGAGAAAGAGGGAATTAACACCTCCAACCCCATCCCCCTATTTTCGCGGTGCCAGTTCCAACAGGGGCGCAAGTGCATTACGTAACTGTTAGAAAAATAGCCTGACTCAGTATTTTCAAATTCAACATTAGAATCGGCACTTAGTTTGGGAAGAATCCAAAAGCTGCAGCCCGAGCTTTTAAGCCCCCGCACTACCAACCAGCTGATCCACCAAGTCGCGGGCAGTGAACTTTGGCTGCGCAAGGCGAGGACAGCCGTCCGAACGGGCTTAGTGCGGCGAATTGGCGTAGTAACCTGGTTTCGCGTTCAAACCCGGGCCAAGAAACGCGTTAACCAGGAACCTTGCAGTCAGTGTAGGGCCGAAGCGGGAAATTTTCCTACCGGGCTGAAAAAAAAGCGCACCACGTGTATTATAACCTCCCGGCGACCCCTAGTGGGTATCGCTGCCTCTCTTGTTCTTCTTGTGATTCGGGCCTAGCTTGTTCGAACGTTTATTTAAAGTGCAATTGAGGCCAGTGTTTGTCATATGTGCACGTTAGTTTCCTTTATGTAGGCTGAATGTACGAAAAACTGTAAAGAGATGTGTGCTCACATACATATGCATGTACACACAGCCCACTAAAAGCCACTGAGGCCAGTAAGATCCCACCGGGACTCGCAATCTCTTGACCCTCGCAGTCCGTTGGTATGTCTGTTTTGTGTAGTTGGATATACTTAGTGATAATTGTAAACAGAAAAAACAGAAAAACCAACAGCACATTTAAAGTTTAAAAAATGCATTTTTATAAAAGTTGAAAAGTTTGAGCTTAAAAGCGTCCGCTCGGCCGGGTCACATCAGCGAGCTTATGCCATGCAGCACGCGCTGTATGATTTTGTTTTGGTTTGCAGGTAAAGCATAATGCACCCACACACAGCGACACGCCCAGCTACGAAAGATCTTTCGCCGCGGGAACACAAACAAAAACTGTGAGTGAGCTTTATAATATACAAACAACACTCATATTTCGTTGCCTCCAAAATTCCGCGAGCGTGGCAAGCTTCGTTTTTGCTAAAGCTGTTTGTCGGTCGTTGACCTCTACACTTTTTAAATTAGTCACAGCTGATTGGCCTTCTGCCTTACAGTACGCTTGGTAAAAAGAATAGTATTTCCAACTACTCCCCGAAGCCGATGTGCTGGGACATGTGTACCTATATTGCGCCATATTATTATCTTTCTATTTAAGGAAAAATCATTAGTTTATATCGCACCATAAAAATATCGTATATGCACTTATAACTATTTATACTTATCGTATTTATTTATCTAAATATTCCTAGTAATAATAGATATATCTCTTGTGACGCTTTTCGTTCCTACTTTGTCCATTTAGCCTTGTCTTGGAGTTCTGTTAGTGTTTTTTTTTGTAACATGAGGGTATCTGACTATAGTTTCTAATAAAATGATTGTTAAGATGAATATGTGCTAGACGTTACCGTATTTGGGGAACCACGCCGCTCGGGAGCGAAATAGATGACCAATACCGACACCCAGGGATCCTGGAGATCTTTGAGCTGGCCTTTTCAGGATCATGGTAGTGGGCGTGGCACGACTCCGTGCCAGCAAACAGAGATGTCCGACGCGTTGGTAGATCCCTACCCTCTCTATACTATCTTTGCACACCTATAATTTCTGTAAATTCCTAACGATCCTTTCCTTTGTCTGTCCCTCCCATTCCCCAAAAAGAGTACGCGAATTTTAATAAAATAATACCAGCAGGAACGAAGCAACCTAACTGGAGGGTTACCCCAAAGAACCCATCCCCGCCTGACCAGAGACCAGCCGTGAAAGCGAGCGTTAGCCTTCTCAGTTAGCCGACCACCAGCTTCATTGTCCGAAGATTCTCTTTGTGACTCGTTACAAGCGGGCACCTAGGAGACCATCATGACCTGAAGGAACGCCTAGAAATCACCAACACGGATCTCCAGCACAAAGAAAAAAATGGCCCTAGAAGATGCACAATAAACCAACGACCTGAATGCCAAACGCCTCTATATCCGAAACTTATACAGAGCTGTACATAGCTGAGGTGCTCCAGGCACAAAAGAGCGAAACGAATCACATCTTCGAGCTGTTCGCAATGAGGCGGACACTGAAGGATTTTACAATGGCGACATTTTGCTGTTTTAAAATCCACAAAGGAAGAAAAGAATATCCCCGAAGCTACAAACAAATTTGAATTAATGATGGGTGTATCGCATTCAAAACCGAAGAGCAAGAAACTAAAATCGATACATCTCGAGAGACTAGCACCTTACCATGGAAGAGACTTAGAACTTGTTCGGGACCAACAAGATTAGGCGGAGGGCAGTGTAACGAATGGATATTAAGTAGGCTAACTATTGGTTGTAGTGCCGGATATATTGGAAATAGTCAGTCTTGACTCGAGAAGTTGTTTGGAACAACACATAAATCCTTTACAAAATAAAGTCTCTGTATAGTAAAAATACTCTGTTTTCATATTCTCAACCCGGAAAAAAATACGAACCGTATAAAACGTAACAATATGTATATTTTATTGCAAATTATTATTTTAATTAATTATTTTAATTTTGTATTATTACTATTATTTTCTATTATTCATTTATTAATATTTATACGTCATTAAAGTCCATAATCATGGATATTATATATAATCTTTTCAGCGCAAATTACTTTTTACTTTCAAAGTCAAAATTAAAGAAAACGAGTGGAACGTTGTGAGCTGCCGCTGTGACTGCAACTTTACATTTATACCCGATACATAGTCAGTATGGCTACATTAAAACGACAAAGAGTAAGTGCGAGAGAGACAGAAAATCAGTCAGAACGTTCCGACGGGCGCTGCGTAGCCACTCGAAAATTGATTTGTTACTTTTATTACAATAATAATCCGATCTGATCTGATTCGGCAAGATTCGGCAATCTGGTAGATATGGCCATTCTCTATGATTGTGCGTTTTAATTTTCTCCTATCTTCAAAACTGTGGTTGCCACAGATTTTCGTTGTTTATGGCTGCGGAAGGGGGTGGGCGAAATTTTGAAACACACTTTGTAGCACTGAGCCTCAAACAGTGAGCAAAAAGAAATACACTTGTAACAGTGAGTTCTGCACTGAAAAATTACAAATAGTTTTGTAACAGTGAGAGCTCTACAGTCAGGTCTAATAGTCTCTGAGATCTGTGGATGCCAGATTTTCGTCCCTTGCGGGACGGAAGGTGGGGCGAAATTTGAAACAAACTCGTCAAGGTCCGATATTATAGGAATCTGATAAAAATTTGGCTGTCTTAGCTCGAATAGTCTCTGAGATCTAGGCGCTAATGTTTTGCGCTATGCAAAGCCGGCTATGATACGTGTGTGTTAGAGAGAGACAGGGCGAGAAAATATGAAATTGTTTTCCATTCTGGCTATAATAATGATACGATCCGGTTAAGATTCTGCAGTCTAGAAGATATAGTCATTCTCTACGATTTGCCACTCGTATCTTCAAAATTGTGCTGTTATGCGAAAAAATTTATTTTACCAACGTTCCGATAGCCAAATCGACTGTACAGCTGTTTGCACCAACGAAAACTGTTGTTGCACTGAAGAATTATTTCCGAGCCAAAAATTTGAGGTTGGGTTAAACAAAATTATTTATAAATCAGGCGCAAGATAAATCATTCCTGGTAATGGTGTCAATTTTATGTTAATGCATCAATTAGTCATCTATTTTTCCCTTTGCAATTAAGCTCTTTTGTTGTATAAAAAGCCGATTAATTTTCATTTCGTCGAGGAAAAACAAGTTTTCGCCTTTGAAACCGGAGAAAATATTGCGGATTGTGAAACGGGAGCACCAATTTATTTGATTTCCAAACTAAATTGGAAGACTTTGTGAAAGTGAAAACCGGCGCCTGGCTGAAAATATTTCATTAAATGGGAAATCAGATCTATCTGATTTAAATAATTGCAGTTAACGTCTAAAAATTTTATTTAGTTTTATTGATAGGCATAAGCAATACATTCTGCACGTATTGAATCAATTTTTTAATTAATACTGCAATTGTAGTATTTTCTATATGCTCTATCACTTTCATCGCAGCACGTCCAATTCTTGAAATCTGATTTGTTAACCGAGAATCGAAACATTTTTGAATGATTACTTGCGCATATACATTAGAGAATTGTACAAATTGTCGGTGGATGCCACACGAGTATCGGGAACACTATCGAAATAATAAATTTAATCTTATAGCCTATTTCCGAAAAGCCAATCACAATCCACGTCGGGGCTGGCCCCAGGGGCGACCCGGTTACCGGGTGGCTGGCCATGCAGAGCGATATCGCGGCTGGCAGACGCCTTGGGGCCGGGGACCCCTTGACAACCCCGGCTGGTGGCGCTTCTGCCTCGAAAGATAGGCCCAAATTTCAGGAAAAGAGACGTGCGGCCTCATCCCAGGGCAACGATGACCCGGTGTTCCTGGCGTCTGCCCAAGGAATCGAATCGCGGCGGTGGGCCAAAACGGTTCTGCCTGACTACCAGCCAGCCAAAGCTGGCAAGGGCGCAGCCAAGGCCCTAAGCAAGCGGCAACGCTCGGCGGAAGACACTACCACGCAAAACCAACAGGCAAGTGTGAGGACGCCGGGTGGCACCAATGCAGAGTGAAAGCCATCAGCTGCCACGAAGGCGGTCGCATCGCTCGAAGAGGTCTACCTGCAGCCAAGCTGGAGGCCGTAAAATGGGAGGACATCCCCAGCAAAACCGAGGGCTGTGAGCATGGGTCTCGGCGAAGCCTGACCCATCCAGAAAAGATTCTCCGGATTCTGGGTGCAGGTCTGGGTAACCCCCATCTTCTCACAGCCGTGGACTACTGTGGACCACTGTGGACCCACTATGGACTACAAAAAGGTAGTCATAGTCCCATACAAATCCACTCTAAGGGCATGGAACCGGAGGTCGAGCCAGAACTGAGCCCCGGAGACCCAGAGCATGGAGACAAGCCTGCGATGTTGGACGTAGTAGCAGTGGTGTCGGACAACATCCTGATGGCTGGTGTGTCCGACGAAAGCGACCTTGCAAGGGTTCTTAACCTCATCGGGGCTAGAGGAACTGGACTCTTTTCGGAAGGCGACCACGATAAAACAATGGTGGGAGGTGAACCCCAGAATGTCGCTGATACTTCTGCAGATAAACCTCCACCATTGTGGCAGCATACGCTGCTCTTTTGCTCCACCTTGCCAAGGGTGGGGCCGATAGTCTCATTCAGGAGCTCTATCCGAGACAGGGTCTCCGGTCTGAGGACTCCTGACTATAAGCCATACGTAGCTGACACTGCAGGTAAACCAGTTATGGCATCCCTTGCAAAAACAGATTTGCACTTATTTTTGCTCCCAAATTTCCAGCAATGAAGACCAAACAGCAGTGAGCCCGAGGGCCAGGAGCGCTCACCGAGGATCTGCTCCACGTACATCAGTCAATGACCAACCCGACCCCTTCCACATGCGATCCGGCGCTAATCGCAGACTGCGAGGCCAAGGACACTGGCCTAACCGTTGGGCGCAACGCCAACGCACATCACTGCCAGTGGAAAGCACAGACATTAACGAAAGGGGTACTCACCCCCTTTCACCATTATTTACCGACCAGATGGTCTTATTAAATCGGGGGAGTGATCCCACCTTCATTATTAAAACCGCAAGGAGGTCCTGACCTCACACTTGCCTCCCTTCATGAGATACAGGGGAACATCGCATCCTGAAGAGCACCCTTCGATCACAGGTACGTGGAAACTGTATTCTTTAAATACCGAGACCAGTTCAATTCCGAACCTTAGGCGGACAAACTGGACTCGGTATCAGAGATCACCTCTGTCGTGTTCCTCCTGAGACTCCACCTGGGGAGGAGATTTCCAGGATGCCACGACTCTTCCTCGTTAAGATTCTTTACCGACGCCCGCAATAAGGCGCTCGACAATTCGCCCCTCTGGCAAGAACAGAGGCCGGAGGAAACCTGAATGGTGAATCCGAAACTGGGGAACCGGAAAGCCCCCGGAGACTCTTCAGTAAAGCAAAGGCTGAAAACGTTGAGCAAAAACTGACCGAGTACAAGGCCAGTCTGTCAACCTACAATAAGCAAACCTAGGGAAAGCCAAACGCACCTCTTGGCGTAAGTTCTGTAGCGCACCGAGAACAACTCAGAAGCCTCGCGCCTGCGTAGGAGTCTCTCAAAGCAGCACCCACCCCGGGCTACCTGAAGAACGCCGATCAGTCCTGGACTACGTCCAGCGATGAGTCCAAATCTTCCCTAAATACCCACTTCCTGGCTGCGATGAAAACAGACCCAACTACTTCGCGGCTCCTCTGTGATCTCAGATGCTATCCTGAATCTGGGTAAACCAGAGAACATTTTTCTGGGCGATTAAAAGTTTTAAACCATACAAGTCCGCGGGGCCAGGCGGCATTATCCCCGTCCAACCGATTCACGCGGTACAAAAAAGCCACTTATTGGCTTCAAAATAATTCACGAGGGAATCTTTCTCCCACGGGTGCGTCCTCCTGACACCCGGCTTCACACCAAAGTCGTCTCATTCCCAAGGCAGGCAAGCCCTCGCATACTGCCCCCAAAGATTTCAGACCCATAAGTCTATCGCCCTTTCCTTTGTGAAGACGATGGAACCGTTTCTAGATGCATCTCACGGCGAGTATTCCGCCTTAGTCTAATTCAGACTCCCAGCATGCCTATCGGAAGGGAAGATCCATCGAAACGGCCCTATACACGATCACATCGATCATAGAAGCGTCGCTTAGCTGTAAGGAGTACACCCAGTAGCCTTCGACATAGAAGGCGCCTTTAACAACATCCTCCCGACCGCCATCATGGGCATGCACTAACGGACCTGGGGGCTGGACCCCGGACGGTAAGCCTGATCGATCAGATGCTACAATGCAGGACGGTTGAGGCATCATTGGGGACGCCAACGTCCACCGCAGGGTGGAGTCCTCTGCCCTCCTATGAACCCTGGCAGTAAAATGAACTGCTGCGGGAGATAGAGGGGTGGCTGCCGCGTAGTGGCGTATGCGGACGATGTTGCCATAGCATTCTCCGGTAAATTTCCGCAGACGCTGTGTGAGTGCTTGACAAGTACACCCCGAAGTTGTCAAATTCAAGGGCGACATTTGCAGACTAGGTGTTAATCTGTCTAAAACGGAACTTTGTGCTTTTTACCAGGGAAGTACAAAGTTCCGGCACCGACTCCCCAAAACTCTGTGAGGAAACGCTAGTCTTTAGCAACAACGCCAAGTTCTGGCCATTAGCCCTCGACAGAAAGTTCGACTGAAACTGAGCATAGAGGATAGAGTAACGTGAAGGCCACAGTGGCCCTCTTCTATACTTGAAGAAAACCATCAGACTAAAATGGGAACCCATTATATAGTTCGGTGGTTGTCCCAATAGACTCCAGTAGAGTTCAACGCATTTCAGAGCTAGGCATAACTGGCGGGCTACGCACTACCCCAGGTGAAACTTTGATACCGTGCTGAACCTTCCGTAGATCTCGTGGGAAAGAAAGGTTGCAACACTTTTCGCCCTCAGAATGAGAGAACCCAACCGTGGAAAGCATCCGCGTTTGGGCACTCGGGAATTTTGACGAGACTCCAGCCATTACCAGAGAGGACAGATTACTGTACCCCTAGTGATCACATTTAACGCCTTTTCAGGTATCAATACCAACCAGGGAAGGACTGGAAGATGGGCGAACCAGGGACCTGCAAATGCGGTCCACTTCTACACTGATGGCTCAAAGTCAGACGGCCGCGTGGGTGGCGGAGTCTAAATGTAACGAGCTAAACATCAGCCATTGCTTCAGGCCCCGGATCACTGTAGTTTGTTCCAAGCGGAGGTTGATGCAATCAAAGAGGCCATTTCTATCGCCTCCAACTAACCCTAGACACTCACTTGGTGAGCGTTTTCCGGATAGCCAAGCAGCAATTAAAGCGCTAGGGTTAAATATAGTCAAATTCAGCGACTGTAAACAACTGCCGCAGCAAACCATCTCCTATAAACCCTCGAGATCGATATGGGCCATATCGATCGAAAAAGACGCTCGGCGGAGCCATCAGTAATAATAAGATTTACGGGTTATTTGGAATAATGGTGAACACTTTATTCATAATTGTGAGTTAATATAAACCACAAGGCTAACACCAAAATATGTTGTGGCCCCTCGGCGGATCAATAATAAACTAAACTTGAGGAGGTACCCAAACTCCCGGTCTCTGAGCGCCCACCATCGTCCGCCGGGCTGCGTCCGATGCAGGCTGGCATCCGGTGGTCTCGGCGGCCACGTCCCCACGGTCAGCGAATCTGCCTACTCAGCAACTTCGCAGAAATCGCTCCACCCAGGGCCAATTTGGTTAACATTTGTTAACTACTCCTCCTTCAAGACTTGTCCGTTCCCGGTCGTCGCCTTTTCAGCACCCGCTGATGGCGTCGCCTGTTTCTTCATGTTTGCGCCGCAGTTGCCAAGATTCCGGCTATGATTATGCATATATGAGTACGCCTACGGTTACGGCTATCACGGGCCCGGTGACAAGGCCCGTCTGAAATTCAGCATGCGTTCTAAATTTTCCTCGCTGAGTTTGTGGAGGTATGGCAGGCCCAGCAGAGTTTGGGTGCCGGGTGACGTTGATTCTCGTGGCCGCTGCCACACCCGTGAGTCTTTTCGGCACGCTATTGAAGTTGGTGCAAAGAACCATTGATGCAGGCGACCTGGTCAAAAGTCACCAGGTACGTTCCCGTTATTCGGCGTTCCGGGCCATTGTCAATGGTCACGATGACATGTGCGACGTTGAATATTACGATGCCCCTCATCTACTTCGACGATCGGGATCAGATCGTTGGGTTGTGTGTCGTAGTGGGCTACTGCTCCAAGATGCAGCTCTTGACACAGTTGTTTGTTGGTGCCGCCTTGCAAAAGGCAAGGTTTGGGTGCCCTTTGTATGACGTGACTGAAATGACCTTGCTATCAAACTCAGCTACGATAGTCTCTGGCATTCGGATTATTACCCCGCTTTGGGCGAAAAGTCACAAAGTTATTTTCTTTCAAAATGTACTAAGGTATTATTAATATTATATTAATATTATTAATTCTTTGTTAACTAAGGCCCCACATTGGCAGCGCCCATTAGTTGGGTTACGCTGATACCGGTAGAACTTTTTATTCAAAATCGCCTCCACATCATCGCTAATAATGATCGCCGGGTTAATTAAATTTATTTTCGCCAAAGTGGGCATATCATTATGTTTTGTAACTCGAGCGTCAAAATTCTATTTCGCGTTAAGAGGGTTTAATATAAAGTGAAGTATTGATTTCTTCCTTCCTGCTAACTCTCAACAATTGGTTGACGGTTGCAGTGAGGGCATTAATCTGTGCCTAGGTTTTCGAATTTATGGTAATTTGTTTATTGTTAGCCCTAACTAGTTCGTACTCAACCTGTCGCGTCTGTTGTAGGTCGTCAAAGTCCGGTGTCCCTGCGATAACCTTTTAGAGCCGTGCCAGAATATTTAAAACTTCTGGCCTGTCTGTGGTGAACTCCTAACGCAGCCGTCAGCGTCAGTACATGCTTTGTATCGGTCTCTAGTATCTTTCTCGTGTGTGTTTGAGGGAATTACATTTCCTCATCTCTCTATTGTTTCTTGAACGTACTGCTCGTACTCCGTCAGGTTCGTTGAGTGGGTATTTTTAGAATGTTTCGTCCCATATCACCGTCCGTCCGTCAACTATGGGGATGTAGTCCGCGAGCGAATAGTCCGTCAGCTGGGAGTCGGTTAGGGTTGTCCATAATAGGACTATAAGGAGGCAGAAATACGCGTTGAGGGGCCTATATATTAACTATACCCATATTAAAAGTTATCTCCTTATCTACCTCAAACTGTCTTTGTGGAACACCCTCCCTTTTATAAGAACAGTGGTCCCCAAATCTGCTTCTACCTTTTGCTCGGCGCAAAGAGGGGTTAGTTTGTTTCCTAACCTCCTATTTGTTTTCACTAGGACTTTCTCTCCTACGTCGAACGTCCTGTTTTGTCTGGCTGGGTTGTTCCTATCAAGCTGTTCTTGCTGCGCCTTCATTAACCTCAACATTATTTCCTCTCCAAAGTAAAACACAGCTTGAATTAACCACATCAACGGGCTTTCTATTCGTAGCCGAGTGGACTGTTCGGTTGTATTCAATAGTCGCTAGAACGACTAGATCAACTGTATCATTGACTTGTCGTTGGAGTTTTAGGCATCTGGAAATTTCTAGTCGGGTACTGTGGAAGGTTCCACCTGTCCGTTTGATGTGCTGTGTGGCGGGGTGCATTTGCCACATCAATGTCGAATTGGTTCTTTTAACAAAGACCGAATAGTCTCTGAATTAAAGGCTGCCTCATTGTTTCAATAAATGGTTCTGACGTTTGGGAAGATGTTTACCAATTGCAGAATTGGTATTTTTACGTCAGTGATCGTGCGCGAAGCAATTTGCTGTGTAATTCCAAACTTTGAGAACTTGTCGACCGCAGTGAGAAAATATTTTCCCTGCGGTGGAGAATATGTCAATGTGAATCAATTCACCCCCCTTGCAGGAATTGGTGTTACTCCTAATTCCTGCTTCCTATGGTGCCTGTCGTATTAGGCCTTTTGACATATCCTACAGTTTGTTACAACTTCTGCCGCTCCTTTCCATTTTTGAAAGTAGTAATCGCGCAGCACCTGCTTCACGTTTTCCTGGGCTGCTCTGTGTGCCCGATTGTGTTCGGTGACTACTATTTCCCTTCGCTCTACGTCATTGGTGATATCCGTCACCAAGGCCTTGCAGTACCGGAATTTCGTGTCCGGAAAGGCTTTAACCAGGTCATTTTGCACAAACGCCAGTATTGGCAGGGTGCAATGGATGGCATTAACGACCCCAGGCTTTACTACTTCCTTAATGGAATCTAGAAGTGTATCATAATTCACAAAGTCAATCTTGTGACGTGTTTTTTCGAGAAGAGGATGAAACTGCTTGGAAGGGGTACTTGATTCTTCCAGGATTATTTGGTTCCTGAAGCAGTTCAAAGGTTTAGACCCTTGCGCCGTACTCATCAATTCGTGCTTTCCAACGCTTTGTTTTTGAGTTGGGATTCCTGTCGGAAACTGCAAAAATCAGCGGCTGATGGTCTGTATAGATGTTTATGTCGCTCTTTCCGTATAGGTAATGGTGAAGTGTATCTAGTGCCCATACTATGGCCAACAACTCGTTCATTGGTCGCGTAGTTCACTTCTTTGTCTTTTCAGGGTCCTAGATATCATCGTTATTGGCCTATTCTTTTGCGACAGCACCGCCCCAATGCCACTGGATGAGGCATCAGTGGTTAGGTCAAACGGCTGGTTAAAGTCTGGGTAGTGGAGAATAACGTCTTCCGACGCTAAAATGTTCCCAAACTTGTCAAAGGCCTGTTTTTGTACCTCGTCAAAGTGAACAGGAATGGATTTCGATCGCTGTTTGCTGACCTTACCTTTTTCTCCCTTTAAAATGCTGGTGATAGGTCTTGCTATTTGAGCAAAGTCCTTTATGAAGCACCTGTAGTAGCTGGCTAAACCAAGAATGATCGCACCCCAAACAAGGTGGATGGTTGTCTAAATTCTTGAATGGCCTTGACCTTATCAGGGGCTCGTTCTTGTGCCTTCGGTTGACACGACAAATCCTAGAAATTCAACCTTTTCTTTGAAGAATTGGGATTTCTCTTTTGACACCCTCATGTTTGCGTCATGGAGGCTGCTGAGTACAGTGTCAATGTCTTTGACATGCTCTGCCTCGTTCCTCGAAAATACCGATATGCTCCCGCAACACATCATCGATGGCCCGCTGGAAAATGCTTGAAGCATTCTTTAGGCCAAGTGGCAGACGGCAAAATTCATATTTTCCTCCGTTTACCGAAAAATGAGGTCTTCTCACGATCGCGTTCAGCTAGCGTGATTTGGTGGTACCCCGATTTTAGATCAAGGGTTGTAAAATATCTTGCTTTTCCCAAATTCGAAAGTGTCATGGAGATACTAGGCATCGGGTATTTGTCTGGTATGGTTTTTGTGTTTAGCTTGCAGAAGTCTATGACTAACCGTTTTTTGTTTGAACCTGAGCCGTCGGTTCCTTTCTTTTCCAAATCGGCAAAAAGCACCCATATGGGGCTGTTGTACGGAGACCTGATGTCCGAATAATTTCGTTCCGCAATAAGTCCTTCACTTCGTCATTTACGAAATCAGTGGATCCTACTGGGAAAGGGTAAATTTTTGAGTAAATTGGCTCTTCATCTTTGGTTCTGATCGTGGCTACTACAGCCGTGTTAAAGGGCAGCATTTCGTTTGGATCGGCAAAAGCCTTTATGCGACTGGCCATCATTTTGAGAAGTTCGTCTCTTACAGCTGGCGGAACCTCGATGTCGTCCACTTTTGTGAAGTTGACGCTGGGGCACTTGTGGAACAGGATCTTTTCAGATTCATTTCCGAAGTGAAGTCTTTTGGTCCCCCGGTTAATATTGGCGCCAGCTTCAGTTAATGTGTCAAGCCCTATGATGCCATCGAAGGTTGAAAGTTCTGTCAAGATGAAAAACGGGCTTTTTATGCCGAAAATTTAAGGAAACACTTTCGCTCGACTTTATTAAAGCCGTGCAGTGATTTCACGATGAATAGGGCCTCCACCGGAATAATTCGGTGAAGTTCGCTTAGCGGCTTGACATAGTTCTTCGCAGCCCCGATGTCTATCAGGAAATTTAATGTTCTCCCCGCTACTGTTCGTTTGATGAACGGGAGCAGGGACTCTCCTCTACAAAATTGACCGTATCACTCTCGTACCCTTCGCTATTTTCCTCGTCAATCTCAGCCACTGCTATGTTTTATTATTCATTATATTTTGTAATTCGAGTGTCAAAATCTATTTCGCGTTAAAAAGGGTTTCATATAAATATGAAGTATTGATTTCTTCCTTCCTGCTAACTCTCAACAATTGGTTGACGGTTGCAGTGAGGGACGATAATCTGTGCCTAGGTTTTCGAATTTATGGTAATTTGTTTATTGTTAGCCCTAACTAGTTCGTACTCAACCTGTCGCGTCTGTTGTAGGTCGTCAAAGTCCGGTGTCCCTGCGATAACCTTTAGAGCCGTGCCAAGAATATTTAAACTTCTGGCCTGTCTGTGGTGAACTCCTAACGCAGCCGTCAGCGTCAGTAGATGCTTTGTATCGGTCTGTGTGTTTGAGGGAATACATTCTACATCTCTATTGTTTCACCGTCCGTCCGTCAACTATGGGGATGTAGTCCGCGAGCGAATAGTCCGTCAGCTTGAGTCGGTTAGGGTTGTCCATGGCAGGACTATAAGGAGGCAGAAATACGCGTTGAGGGGCCCAGTAAAATTGGAAAAAAAACTTATTAACTATACCATATTAAAAGTTATCTCCTTATCTACCTCAAATTGTCTTTGTGGACCACCCTCCTTTTATAAGAACAGTGGTCCCCAAATCTGCTTCTACCTCTTGTTCGGCGCAAAGAGGGTTAGTTTGTTTCCTAACCTCCTATTTGTTTTCACTAGGACTTTCTCTCCTACGTCGAACGTCCTGTTTTGTCTGGCTGGGTTGTTCCTATCAAGCTGTTCTTGCTGCGCCTTCATTAACCTCAACATTATTTCCTCTCCAAAGTAACACAGCTTGAATTAACCACATCAACGGGTTTTCTATTCGTAACCGAGTGGACTGTTCGGTTGTATTCAATAGTCGCTAGAACGACTAGATCAACTATATCATTGACTTGTCGTTGGAGTTTTAGGCATCTGGAAATTTCTAGTCGGGTACTGTGGAAGCGTTCCACCTGTCCGTTTGATGTGCTGTATGGCGGGGGTGCATTTGCCACATCAATGTCGAATTGGTTCTTTAACAAAGACCGAATAGTCTCTGAATTAAAGGCTGCCTCATTGTCGCAGTAAATGGTTCTGGCGTTTGGGAAGATGTTTACCAATTGCAGAATTGGTATTTTTACGTCAGTGATCGTGGGCGAAGCAATTTGCTATGTAATTGCAAACTTTGAGAACTTGTCGACCGCAGTGAGAAAATATTTTCCTGCGGTGGAGAATATGTCAATGTGAATCAATTCACCTACCCTTGCTGGAATTGGTGTTACTCTAATTTCTGTTTCCTAGGGTGCCTGTCGTATTTGGCCTTTTGACATATCCTACAGTTTGTTACAACTTCTGCCGCTATCCTTTCCATTTTTGGAAAGTAGTAATCGCGCAGCACCTGCTTCACGTTTTCCTGGGCTGCTCTGTGTGCCCGATTGTGTTCGGTGACTACTATTTCCCTTCGCTCTCCGTCATTGGTGATATCCGTCACCAAGGCCTTGCAGTACCGGAATTTCGTGTCCGGAAAGGCTTTAACCAGGTCATTTTGCACAAACGCCAGTATTGGCAGGGTGCAATGGATGGCATTAACGACCCCAGGCTTTACTACTTCCTTAATGGAATCTAGAAGCGTATCATAATTCACCAAGTCAATCTTGTGACGTGTTTTTTCGGAGAAGAGGATGTGAAACTGCTTGGAAGGGGTACTTGATTCTTCCAGGATTATTTGGTTCCTGAAGCAGTTCAAAGGTTTAGACCCTTGCGCTGTACTCATCAATTCGTGCTTTCCAAAGCTTTGTTATACCCGATACTCAAAATGAGTATTGAGCTATATTAGATTTGTGGTGAAAATGGATGTGTGTAACGTCCAGAAGGAACCGTTTCCGACCCCATAAAGTATATATATTCTTGATCAGCATCAATAGCCGAGTCGATTGAGCCCTGTCTGTCTGTCCGTCTGTCCGTCCGTCCGTCCGTCCGTCTGTCTGTCCGTCCCTATCAGCGCCTAGTGCTCAAAGACTATAAGAGCTACAGCAACGACATTTTGTATCCAGCCTTCTGTGATATTGGACGTTGACATGCAATGACTGCATCTTTCAAGTGGCGATGCAGTTACTGCACCGTCAAGTGGCCCGTGTGAAACCAGCAGAAGGCTGTTACGCGCGGATCCCAGGCAAAACGCAGCCCTCCTCCCGCCAACCGACCGAGGGGCGCTGCCGCATGACGCACGGCGCGTAGCCGAACCGAACGCGAACATGCAAGAAAGATAGCTGTTAGACTAATATTCGAGGAAAATTAGCACTAAACTTACTAAGAAACTAAGCATGCAATCAAAATACAAATACCACTACAATTACTAATTACTAGAAAGGTGTGTAAGGATTAGTAATTTAATAAGAGGAAGAGAATTAGTGGTGGATATAATATGGTAGGGGAATTATAATCCGAGCATAAGACCCTAAACGGTTCATGCAAGGAATAATTCGATCTACAAAGTGGAAGGAACAACGGTATAAAATTTCTAGTCAGTCTAATAGGAATCGTGAAGTTTATGCGGCTCAACAGATCAGGGCTGTCTATGTCACCCCGATCAAGTTGTGCATAAATATCACACCAAGCATTTTCTACAGTTAATTAAGGATGGGAGGTTTACTAATAGTAGTCTACTAGAGTAAGATGGGAGTCTTACACCCGCATCCCAGTTAAGGCCCCTCAGAGCAAAGAGTAAAAGTTTTTCTGTACTGATTCTATACGGTCCTGGTGTACTTTGTATTGAGGGCACCATACACAGGAGCCGTATTCTAAAATCGGACGAACTAGCGTAGTATAGAGAGTCTTTGTTATATAGGGGTCGTCAAATTCTTTTGACCACCTCTTTATAAACCCAAAGCACGCCCATGGCCTTATTTACCATGGTAGAAATGTGTTCGGAAAACTTTAACTTTGCGTCTAATAAAACACCAAGATCATTCACCAGGGTAATTCTCTCAAGAGAACCGCCACATAGGGTATAGGTAGCCAACAAGGGGGCTAGAACGATGAAATGTCATTACTTTGCATTTCGAGGCATTAAGGTGTAACAAGTTTGCACAGCACCATGACTGAAAGTTATTGAGATCGGATTGCAAGCGAGAATGAAATGAAATGTCCTTATACTGGACATAGAGTTTAACATCATCCGCATACATAAGTACTCGAGAGTTTGTTAATACCGAAGGCAAGTCATTAATAAAGAGTGTGAAGAGTAAGGGGCCTAGATGGCTGCCCTGTGGTACTCCCGAAGAAACCTTTACTGGTGAAGAGAGGGAGTTTTGAAGAAGGACTCTTTGAGACCTGGAACAAAGATAGCTAGAAATCCATCTCAGGAGGTTGGGCGGTAACCCTAAAAGGTCAAGTTTATGTGCTAGAAGGGAATGGTTTACAGAGTCGAATGCTTTACTGAAGTCGGTGTAAATAACATCCGTCTGTAAGTTACCTTGAAAGCCTTTAATAATGAAAGAGGTAAACTCTAACAAGTTCGTGGTGGTTGATCGCCGCCTTATAAATCCATGCTGAGTTGGAGATATAAGTGACTTGCAGAGATGTTGCAAGTGCGGAGTTAAAACCTTCTCAAACATTTTAGGGATATCGGATAACTTTGCTATACCTCTATAATTTTTTGCATCAGACTTGCTACCTTTTTTATGGAGAGGAATTATAAACGATTCCTTCCAGATCGGGGGGAAGCAAGAAGAATCAATGGACAGGGTGAATAGTTTAAGCAAAGGTCCACACAGAGCCTCGGCGCAGTACCTGAGTACACAACCTGGAACCCCGTCTGGACCCGGTGAAAACACCGGCTTAAGAAGTCTTAGTCGAAGATCATGAAGTAGAGAACATTCATTTAACAAGGGACTGAAAATGCCGTTCGACCTCGGTAAACCGTATGGGTACGGATGACCAGAGCAGCTTTCCTCAGAATAGGTGGTTTGGAAAAATTGGGCAAAAAGATCGGCGATTGCCTGATCATTATTTGCCGACGTATTACAAAATGAAAGCGAGGATGGGTGTGCGGACGTTCTACGCTTACTGTTTACGAAGCAGTAAAACTATTTAGGGTCCTGAGAAAAACGTATCCTGCATCGAGATAGGTAGTTCTTATAGCATTGAGCATTAAGAACTGAAAAGTTTGACCGAGCTATTACATAGCGAGAGTGAGAAGTAGGAGAACCCACTTCTTGACTAATGAGGTTATTAAGTTCACTAATGAGGTTATTAAGCTTCGCAAACTCGGCTTTACGAAAGCAGCGGACACGTTCAGGTAGCCTACTCGACCGATCCAATACAGTTGGTCCTATATCTAGCGACACCTCGAAAGTAGGATGGTAGGCGTCTTCAGGTATAGTGAGCGGAAGGGCTCGGGTTAACAACACTATGGTCGGATCCGATACAAAGCACAGATCAAGCAATCGACCCAAGGAATTTTTCACATGATTGACTTGAGACAGGGACAGGTCAAGCAAGCCGTCAACAAAGTCATGTCGTGACATGGGCACTAGGATACTAGACTCGTTTACCGAAGACCAAACAGTTCCTGGCAAGTTGAAGTCACCAAGAACTATCACACGATCTTTATCAGATAGCGAGGAAGAAACAGCGGTTAAAGCGGACAAGTGCTGCTCATAAATTGAAATATCCGAAGAAGGTGGGATATACGAGCAAGTAATGAATATAGCGAAAGCGGGAAGAATCAGTTTTACACACAGGAATTCCAGTTCCTGTTGAACTTGGACTGTGAAGTGTTCCGACGTGAAGTAAGAGTCCACTGCAATTAGAACCCCCCCTGCACGTCGAGACGAACGGTCCTTTCTAAAAGTTGTGTACCGACCTGCCAAAACCTCGGAACTAAGAATGTCCGGCTTTAACCAGGTTTCAGTAAACACAATAACGTGGGAAGCAAATGCAACACTATCCCGGAAAAGAATGCTGAGCTTACTACGCAAGCCTCTTACATTCTGATAGGTTACTAAGAGGTTACTAAGAGAAGTTAGTTTTTTGGAAGGGTGGAAGCAGGAGGGGAAGATGAGGATGGCGCACTGGGTTGATTTGTAAGTGTTATGGGGGGCCTATTTTTCTTCTTAGCCTTGAACTCTTTCACCACCAAATGCTCTGGCCAAAATTTGGCAGAGCAAATGGTGTCAAAGTGAGTTGGGGAGACACTTATCTTGAACGAAGATATCTCCCTGGCATAAGAGAAATTAAACTTCTCCACCTTTAAACCCACGGCTTTTATTCTGCTTTGAATAAAAGCAGTTACATCATTATATGTGAGGACACGGACGCTGCAGACGTACTTGGCTGCACATTCTCCGAAGCGATGAATTCGGCAACCGAATCTGCATCGCCAGCAGCTGTCGTTGCCCTTGGGATGGCAAACGAAATCAGCTGCTGTACACTTTGAGTGGTCGGAGTCCGATTTTCGGCAACGAGCGGCTGAGCGACTATTGGCACTTGCAGATCCCGCGGAGTGACCTTTTTGCGCCTAGGAGACTCATTCAGCAGTTTTAAACCGCTAAACTGAGCCTCCATGGCTAGGAGCCGATCGTATTGGTTTTTAAAACCAACGGTCAGCTCCCTAAAGCCACTCCGCGTCTGCCTCATAAAAGCTACCATGTCTTTCTCAACCGCACGGCATGCCTCGCAACTGTAGTGCAAACCATTACGCTTTGAAATGGCATCACCCACAAGGCCAGAAAATCCAGCGCATTTTGCGTGCACTACGCTGTCGCAGAGCCAGCAGGGGATAATCGGCTGATCGTGGGTGATCTGCTTATTGCATGATTTTTTGGCACATACAACAGAAAACTCCATAATAAAAATTTGAAAAAAAAATAAAATCAAATGATATTTCAAAACAAATGGCTATCAAACCAGTGTGCCAGACAAACGATAATAGGAGGAGAGGAGAACAGTTGCAGCAGCAGCTAATGAGAGAGAGAGAGCTACTGAACAGAAAGTTACGAGAGCGAGAGAGAAAGAATAGTTATTTAAGTTTAGGTGATAGGGAGAGAGTGATAATACAACAAAAGCTTCAAGACGAGAGCGGACTGTAATGCAATTGGTTATGAATTAGTGGACTGTATAATCGTTTATATCTTGAGATTATTTATTTTATTGATTATTTAATATTGGTGGTTCTTTTACAAGTATATTACGAGAACAGCGGGGGGATCGTTTCTGCGGCGGTACAAAGTATGCGTGCGGGCGGTTTCGTCTAGAAATTTCTACTGACTCAACTCCGCGAAAAGAAGTCGAGCCAAAAGGGAATTGGAAGATCAGGCGATGCGACGGTCCAATGCCAAACGGTACACATCGTTGTGTGCGTGTGCAGCTGCGGGCTTGGCTATGCGTGTGAGAACATTACAGCTATGTTTTGGACACGAGCAAAACAACAACACAGCTATGCGCGTAAAAATAGTTACTTAGGCGGTGTACTACAATCATGAGCGTGTAAATAGGTCAATCGCAATATACATGAACATTGAATTAAAAACTACGAGGCTCATTTCTCAACATACCCCCCCTGAACGACTGTTCAGAACAAGGGAAGCACAGCAAGTTTGGTAATAGGCCTCTTGTACACTCCTCGGGCGGTTTTGACGGTGACCACTCGAACCCTCTCGTCTTGGCCAGGATGAACTTCGGTGATTCGCCCAAGCAGCCACTTGCTAGGCGGTTGATTTGGCTCCTTCAGTACCACAAGAGTGTCCACGGTTATGTCGTTGGACTCCTGCTGCCTTTTCGTGCGAGGTTGCAAGGAAGTAAGGTATTCCAGATTCCAACGTTTCCAGAATCCTTGAACCTTGGCTTGCAGTTGTCTCCAACGCTGCAGTCTGTTAATGTTGACGTCTAACAAGGACGGCTCCGGCACCGACATGTGAGGTTGACCTGTAAGAAAATGAGCGGGGGTAAGGGGATCCAAGCTGTGATCGCTGGGCGCGCACAGTGGGCGAGAGTTGAGTAACCCTTCAATCTGAGTTAAAATTCTTGAATATTCCTCGAAGGTTAACGCACTGCTACCAATTACTCGGCGAAGGTGGAGTTTGATAGATCGTACGCCTGTTTCCCAAAGACCTCCAAAGTGCGGGGCAGATGGCGGAATGAAGTGCCAGTTGATGTCCTGACTCGTCAGAAAATTAGCAATTTCCTCGTCTTGACTTTGAGATACAGCTATCCGTTGCATCTCCGTTAGTTCCTTTCTGGCTCCATGGAATGTTGTGCCATTGTCCGAGTACAAGTCGGATATAGGGCCACGTCGAGACCAAAAACGTTTGAAAGCGGCGATAAATGCAGGAGTCGTCAAATCACTGACGAGCTCGATATGAATTGCTTTGGTGGACAGACAAACAAAGATGGCAAACCAAGCTTTGCCAAACTTCGGTGTCCGACCTGCTGATGTCTTGATGGTAACTGGTCCAGCGTAATTCAATCCAGAATGTAGAAAGCAGCGGGTGGTCTGAACGCGAAAGGCGGGAAGATCAGCCATGAGTTGTGAACTCGTTCCTTTGCGCTGGAGGAAGCATATCTTGCAGTTGAATACAATTTTGCGGACTATGTTACGGGCTCCAGGATCCAATACTTCTGTCTCAACGTGTGAAACATAAATTCGACTCCAGCGTGTAACGATGTGACGTGCTGGTGTCTAGCTATTAAAACAGCGACTGGTGATTCCTTTGGAAGAAGTATGGGATGTTTTGCGTCATAGGTTGTCATCGAATTTCCAATGCGTCCTCCTACGCGCAGAATTCCTTGGTCGTCAACAAATGGAGTGTAGTGAATCAACTTGGATTTTTGAGAAAGGGCTTGTCCAGTGCTCAGCTGTCTGTACTCCACTTGGAAGAACTCCATCTGGACATGTTTGATTACCCTAGAGCGGGCATATTGAAGCTCCCATGACGATAAAATGATGACAGGCGGTCCTTGCAACGAAGACGATGTACGAACCGAAAGCAATAGCTAAGTGTCCGCAAGAGATGTGACCAGGAGGAAGCTTTGTTGATCATACAGTTAAGATCATTTCCTTCATTGGAAATGTGTAGATTAACTTGGGGCTTGACCTTTACTTCCATCCGCTCAGCGTCCTCAGTCGACAGTGCGAACTTGGCCTTAGCAGGTGGCCAAGTGCGATGTGATTGGGAAAGCCACGGTGGTACATTCCACCACAGTTGATGTTCTACCAGATCCTTTGGTAGAAGTCCGCGTGATGCACAGTCCGCGGGATTGTCCTCAGTGCGAATGTGTTGCCAGCAGCTACGTGGGCAAGCTTCTAGAATCTCAGCCGTGCGATTACAAACATAAGTGTTCCAAGTCCGTGGGGTGATGAGAGCCAATGTAGTACAATTTCGGAGTCTGACCAACACGAAGTACTGGAAATAGGAATAGTTAGAGTTTGCTTAACCAGAGACATCAATTTCGACAGAAGATGGGCGGCATTCAACTCGAGCCGTGGGATGGAGATAGGTTTGATGGGTGCCACCCGGGTTTTTGCGGCGATCAGTGTTACAGCGTAGTCATTATTGACTCTCACGCGACTGTAGATGACAGCGGCGTATGCATGAGATGAAGCATCGGCGAATCCATGCAGCTCCGTTGCTTGAAGTGGCGAGGATAGGTAGCGGGGTATGCGACAGCTTTCCAGTAAATGAACTTCAGCTACAAACTGTTGCCACCGTGCGCATAGCTGCGCGGGTAGTGGTTCGTTCCAGTCGACCGAGCTGGAACCAACCAACTATCAGCCAACTATCTTGAAAGAGAACCTTTAGAAATACAGTTGTGGGGGCAAGCAACCCCAGTGGATCGTAGATCTTGGCAAGCTCGGACAGCAAAATCCGTTTTGTCAGAACCCCTGTGGCGTCGGGAATGGTCAACTTGAAGGAAAGCTCGTCCACAGCCGGGTCCCAGCGTATTCCAAGAACCTTGACATATTGAGTTGGGCTATTTCCCTCTAGGGCTTCAAGTGGATACTCACAAATGTCCTGTGTCAGCGATTTGAGTAGTGACCAACAGTTTGAACTCCATTTTCGAAGTTTAAATTGAGCTTGGCTCAATAGCAAAATTAATTCATCTTTGAGTGCAATGAGATCGTCGATACTATCGCAACCAGTAGGGATATCATCCACGTACGCGTCTCGTACAAGCACAGCAGCAGCCTTCGGATACAAATCGGCATGATCTTGCGCGATCTGCTTGAGAACTCGAACAGCCAAGAACGGCGAAGACGCTAAACCATACGTCACGGTCAGCAATCGATAATGATCGAGTGTAGCAGTCTCCTCCTTTCGCCAGACAATCCGTTGGTAATGCGTGTGATCTTCTGAAACCAGGATGCCTCTAAACATTTTCTCAATGTCCGTACAAAACACATAGCGATGCTGACGGAAACGTAGACATACTCCAAGTAAATCCCTTTGAATAGGTGGTCCGATGTGTAGTCGTGAATTAAGTGAAGATCCATTGCAGTCCTCCCCAGAGCCATCGAATACAACTCGGCATTTCGTGGTGGTGCTATCTGGTTTAAATACTGCGTGGTGTGCTAAGTAATTGTGATTGGCGGGACCGTTTTCTACGGTAGTAGAAGGAATCACCTCCATGTGTCCTCGTTGTATATAATCCTCCATAAACTCGACATACTGTTGTTTGAGCGCAGGAAATTTTCGAAATTTCCGCTCGAGAGAAGAAAAACGGCGTAGTGCTTGTGGCAGTGTGGACCCCATCGGAGGGCAGATTCCTTGAACGGGTATTGACGATGTACACGCCATCGTTTCTGCGGGCGTGCGTATGAACGAAGTGTTGCTCAGCGGGATCACTAGCATCAATGGTAGCGTCACTTGGTTGAACTCGTTCCATGTCCATGAACGATCGAACCAAAGTGTCCAGATCCTCGTGCGCGTGATGTGCTAGTGCGTGGTTGTGAGCATCACTACTGAGATGGTAGCTGCCTGTAATGACCCAACCAAAATTAGTATGAAGTGCAATAGGATATTCAGAACCAAACTCTTTGCGTTGTCCAGTGTAAAGGTTCCAAAGCTGATCAGCTCCTAAGATCACGTCGACTTCGCCTGGTTTACCAAATGTAGGGTCCGCTAAGGGTAGATCACGAATCCTTTTCCACATCGGTGTGTTAGACTCGATCCTCTGGGCTGGAATCGAGGAGGTTAAAGTGTTCATAATCAGACCTGTTACCACCACTGAGGCCGAGCTTGTGCGGGAGAGCAGCGTGAATGTGGCGCGACCTCTAGTAACCCCAGCAGGATTTGCGCCTAGACCAACCACTGGTATACGAGCGTGGGTGCGCGGCAAACCAATTCGTTGAATAAATGATTCGGCGACCATCGTTATAGTCGAACCAGTATCCAACAGTATCCTGCAGGTTGTCTCGTTGCCCCAGGAGTCGACTATAGTGGCCAAAATCGTTGGCAATATGGCCTGACTCTTGGCCACGAATTTCCTCTCAATGTATGATGGCTGACCACGGCAGGATCAGCGTCAGCAGGGAAACTGGACGAGCGGACGGGTGAGTCAGCGGAGTTATTGACATCAGCGGAAGCCGTGACAGAGCGTATGTCCTCTGGATGAACAAAGTGTGGTGCCTCAGCTTACACAGACGGCACGTGTTTGTGGAATTACACTCCTTGACTTGATGAGATCGGCTTAGACAATTGAAGCACAAATTACCATCCCTTGCGAACTTGCGGCGGTCCACAACATCCAGAGCCTTGAATTGAGTGCACGCATAAAGACTGTGTTGCTCGTGACAATATACACAATCACGAGCAGACGTATTTGGCACGTCCACATGATGAGAAATTGCACGACGTTTATTCAGCACCGTGTGTGTATCCTGGATTAGCTTTGGATCTTGACAAGACTCAAGTGCATCGCAACGGGCGAAGACAAAGCCGAACAGGTCATTTATGGTCACGTTTTCCTTGCACGATTCACTGGAGGTGGCCCACGCTTCCTTGCATTCCGGGTCTAACTTTGAGAGCAAGATATGGATTAGCCACACATCGCGGCTGTCGCAGCTCAGCGCATGTAGACCACGTATACTTTCGTCAGCGGTGTCGACTATCTTACGCAACTCGGCGATGTTTGAACCCTTTGCGGTTGGCAACGAAAGAAAGTTTTGAATGAACGAACGAGCAATCAGTGACTTCTTGTTATAGCGATTTTCGAGCCTCTCCCATGCGTCCTGGTAATTGGCATCCGATACGGGAATATGTTTTATCAGAGACAACGCTTCACCATCCAGATAGGATTTCAAATAATGAAACTTTTGGCACTTGGACAGACTACTCTTCTTGTCGACTGAGCCTAAGAACAAGTCACTAAACTGACACCAATCCTCGTATCTGCCCGAAAACGTCGGAATGCGTATTTTCTCGAACTGCAGCTCTGTGGTTCCCGATGAGTCCCGAATCCTCTCCAGAAGTTGAGTTTGTCCCTCAAATAAGCGTTCCACAGTGGTCGATAGCAGTAGATTTGAGTTGTCGTGCTCATTCTCGTGACTGCTCCGGTCACGTATGGCTTCAGTGAAGATACTATGCGCACTAAAGAACCTTTTCTCATATTCGGGGATGTCCAAATCCGATCCACGTATTCATCTTCATCATTATATTGACCAGCTCTTCAGACAGCTCCATAAAGCGGTTGAAAGTTGCAACAAGTCGGTCCAACTTGTGCTCTAATGTTTGCACAGAAGTACATGACTGTACAAACTCTTGAGCCTCCGCAGCCACGCGAGTTAATTGGGATTTGCAGGCCCCACGTTGCTGAATTAGACGATGCACTAGGGCCTTCATGGCAAACAGCGGGTAACGGTATCACTCAATATGTATATAAATAAACTCAAACGCGGAGATCCGGCTCGAAGGACCAAAATTTGCTATGGTTATGAATTAGTGGACTGTATAATCGTTTATATCTTGAGATTATTTATTTTATTGATTATTTAATATTGGTGGTTCTTTTACAAGTATATTACGAGAACAGCGGGGGGATCGTTTCTGCGGCGGTACAAAGTATGCGTGCGGGCGGTTTCGTCTAGAAATTTCTACTGACTCAACTCCGCGAAAAGAAGTCGAGCCAAAAGGGAATTGGAAGATCAGGCGATGCGACGGTCCAATGCCAAACGGTACACATCGTTGTGTGCGTGTGCAGCTGCGGGCTTGGCTATGCGTGTGAGAACATTACAGCTATGTTTTGGACACGAGCAAAACAACAACACAGCTATGCGCGTAAAAATAGTTACTTAGGCGGTGTACTACAATCATGAGCGTGTAAATAGGTCAATCGCAATATACATGAACATTGAATTAAAAACTACGAGGCTCATTTCTCACCAGCAATGTAATGCGTACTCACTCACTGCAACAACACAAACACGACAAGCCGACGCCGAAAATAAAAAGTTAAATAATGTTTTAACACAAACATCTGTTACTGTTACAAGTATATTTCAAAACATCGCCCCGCCCACTTCCGCCCCCACAAAGGACGAAAATCTGTGGCATCCATAATCTTAAAGATACGAGAAAACCAAAAACACAGAATCGTAGAGAATGACCATATCTTCTAGACTGCTGAATCTGAATCAGATCGTATCATTATTATAGCCAGAATGAAGAAAACAATTTCATTTTTTCTCGCCCTGTCTCTCTATAACACATACGTATCATAGCCAGCTTTGCATAGCGCAAAACATTAGCGCCTAGATCTCAGAGACTATAAGAGCTAGAGCAACCACATTTTTTATCCAGATTCCTATAATATCGGACCTTGACGAGTTTGTTTCAAAATTTCGCCCCACCCCCTTCCGCCCCCGCAAAGGACGAAAATCTGGAGCATCCACAGATCTCAGAGACTATTAGACCTGACTGTCGAGCTCTCACTGCTACAAAACTATTTCTAATTTTTCACTGCAGAACTCACTGTTGATAGCTCACTGCTACAAGCGTGTTTCAAAATTTCGCCCCACCCCCTTCCGCAGCCATAAACAACGAAAATCTGTGGCAACCAGAATTTAGAAGATAGGAGAAAATTAAAAACGCACAATCATAGAGAGTGGCCATATCTACCAGATTGCCGAATCTTGCCGAATCCGAATATGATCGGATTATTATTATAGCCAAAAGTAACAAATCAATTTGCAGTGGCTACGCAGCGCCCGTCGACACGTTCTGACTGATTTTCTGTCTCTCTCGCACGCACTCTTTGTCGTTTAATGTAGCCATACTGACTATGTATCGGGTATAAATGTAGAGTTGCGGTCGCAGCAGCAACTCACAACGTTCCCCCTCGTTTTTGAGTTAGGATTCCTGTCGGAAACTGCAAAAATCAGCGGCTGATGGTCTGTATAGATGTTTATGTCGCTCTTTCCGTATAGGTAATGGTGAAGTGTATCTAGTGCCCATACTATGGCCAACAACTCTCGTTCATTGGTCGCGTAGTTCACTTCTTTGTCTTTCAGGGTCCTAGATATCATCGTTATTGGCCTATTCTTTTGCGACAGCACCGCCCCAATGCCACTGGATGAGGCATCAGTGGTTAGGTCAAACGGCTGGGTAGTGGAGAATAACGTCTTCCGACGCTAAAATGTTCCCAAACTTGTCAAAGGCCTGTTTTTGTACCTCGTCAAAGTGAACAGGAATGGATTTCGATCGCTGTTTGCTGACCTTACCATTTTCTCCCTTTAAAATGCTGGTGATAGGTCTTGCTATTTGAGCAAATTCCTTTTTGAAGCACCTGTAGTAGCTGGCTAAGCCCAAGAATGATCGCACCACAAACAAGGTGGATGGTTGTCTAAATTCTTGAATGGCCTTGACCTTATCAGGGCTCGTTCTTGTGCCTTCGGTTGACACGACAAATCCTAGACATTCAACATTTTCTTTGAAGAATTGGGATTTCTCTTTTGACACCCTCATGTTTGCGTCATGGAGGCTGCTGAGTACAGTGTCAATGTCTTTGACATGCTCTGCCTCGTTCCTCGAAAATACGATGACGTCATCGACGTACACGTAGCATATCTTACCGATATGCTCCCGCAACACATCATCGATGGCCCGCTGGAAAATGCTTGAAGCATTCTTTAGGCCAAATGGCAGACGGCAAAATTCATATTTTCCTCCGTTTACCGAAAATGAGGTCTTCTCACGATAGCGTTCAGCTAGCGTGATTTTGTGGTACCCCGATTTTAGATCAAGGGTTGTAAAATATCTTGCTTTTCCCAAATTCGAAAGTGTCATGGAGATACTAGGCATCGGGTATTTGTCTGGTATGGTTTTTGTGTTTAGCTTGCGGAAGTCTATGACTAACCGTTTTTTGTTTGAACCTGAGTCATCGGTTCCTTCCTTTCCAATAACCCATATGGGGTTGTTGTACGGAGACCTGGATGTCCGAATAATTTCGTTCCGCAATGAGTCCTTCACTTCGTCATTTACGAAATCAGTGGATCCTACTGGGAAAGGGTAAATTTTTGAGTAAATTGGCTCTTCATCTTCGGTTCTGATCGTGGCTACTACAGCCGTGTTAAAGGGCAGCATTTAGTTTGGATCGGCAAAAGCCTTTATGCGACTGGCCATCATTTTGAGAAGTTCGTCTCTTACAGCTGGCGGAACCTCGATGTCGTCCACTTTTGTGAAGTTGACGCTGGGGCACTTGTGGAACAGGATCTTTTCAGACTCATTTTCAAAGAGAAGTCTTTTGGTCCCCCGGTTAATATTGGCGTCAGCTTCAGTTAATGTGTCAAGCCCTATGATGCCATCGAAGGTTGAAAGTTTTGGCAAGATGAAAAACGGGCTTTTGCCAAAAAATGTAAGGAAGCACTTTCGCTCGACTTTATTAAAGCCGTGCAGTGATTTCACGATGAATAGGGCCTCCCCCGGAACAATTCGGTGAAGTTCGCTTAGCGGCTTGACGTAGTTCTTCGCAGCCCCGGTGTCTATCAGGAAATTTAATGTTCTCCCCGCTACTGTTCGTTTGATAAACGGGAGCAGGGACTCTCCTCTACAAAATTGACCGTATCACTCTCGTACCCTTCGCTATTTTCCTCGTCAATCTCAGCCACTGCTATGTTTATTATTCATTATATTTTGTAATTCGAGTGTCAAAATCTATTTCGCGTTAAAAGGGTTTCATATAAATATGAAGTATTGATTTCTTCCTTCCTGCTAACTCTCAACAATTGGTTGACGGTTGCAGTGAGGGCATTAATCTGTGCCTAGGTTTTCGAATTTATGGTAATTTGTTTATTGTTAGCCCTAACTAGTTAGTACTCAACCTGTCGCGTCTGTTGTAGGTCGTCAAAGTCCGGTGTCCCTGCGATAACCTTTAGAGCCGTGCCAAGAATATTTAAACTTCTGGCCTGTCTGTGGTGAACTCCTAACGCAGCCGTCAGCGTCAGTAGATGCTTTGTATCGGTCTGTGTGTTTGAGGGAATACATTCTACATCTCTATTGTTTCACCGTCCGTCCGTCAACTATGGGGATGTAGTCCGCGAGCGAATAGTCCGTCAGCTTGGAGTCGGTTAGGGTTGTCCATGGTAGGACTATAAGGAGGCAGAAATACGCGTTGAGGGGCCCAGTAAAATTGGAAAAAAAAACAAAACTTATTAACTATACCATATTAAAAGTTATCTCCTTATCTACCTCAAATTGTCTTTGTGGACCACCCTCCCTTTTATAAGAACAGTGGTCTCCAAATCTGCTTCTACCTTTTGCTCGGCGCAAAGAGGGGTTAGTTTGTTTCCTAACCTCCTATTTGTTTTCACTAGGACTTTCTCTCCTACGTCGAACGTCCTGTTTTGTCTGGCTGGGTTGTTCCTATCAAGCTGTTTTAGGCATCTGGAAATTTCTAGTCGGGTACTGTGGAAGCGTTCCACCTGTCCGTTTGATGTGCTGTGTGGCGGGGTGCATTTGCCACATCAATGTCGAATTGGTTCTTTAACAAAGACCGAATAGTCTCTGAATTAAAGGCTGCCTCATTGTCGCAATAAATGGTTCTGACGTTTGGGAAGATGTTTACCAATTGCAGAATTGGTATTTTTACGTCAGTGATCGTGCGCGAAGCAATTTGCTGTGTAATTCCAAACTTTGAGAACTTGTCGACCGCAGTGAGAAAATATTTTCCTGCGGTGGAGGACATGTCAATGTGAATCAATTCACCTACCCTTGCTGGAATTGGTGTTACTCCTAATTCCTGTTCCTAGGGTGCCTGTCGTATTTGGCCTTTTGACATATCCTACAGTTTGTTACAACTTCTGCCGCTATCCTTTCCATTTTGAAAGTAGTAATCGCGCAGCACCTGCTTCACGTTTTCCTGGGCTGCTCTGTGTGCCCGATTGTGTTCGGTGACTACTATTTCCCTTCGCTCTACGTCATTGGTGATATCCGTCACCAAGGCCTTGCAGTACCGGAATTTCGTGTCCGGAAAGGCTTTAACCAGGTCATTTTGCACAAACGCCAGTATTGGCAGGGTGCAATGGATGGCATTAACGACCCCAGGCTTTACTACTTCCTTAATGGAATCTAGAAGCGTATCATAGTTCACAAAGTCAATCTTGTGACGTGTTTTTCGAGAAGAGGATGTGAAACTGCTTGGAAGGGGTACTTGATTCTTCCAGGATTATTTGGTTCCTGAAGTAGTTCAAAGGTTTAGACCCTTGCGCCGTACTCATCAATTCGTGCTTTCCAACGCTTTGTTTTGAGTTGGGATTCCTGTCGGAAACTGCAAAATCAGCGGCTGATGGTCTGTATAGATGTTTATGTCGCTCTTTCCGTATAGGTAATGGTGAAGTGTATCTAGTGCCCATACTATGGCCAACAACTCTCGTTCATTGGTCGCGTAGTTCACTTCTTTGTCTTTCAGGGTCCTAGATATCATCGTTATTGGTCTATTCTTTTGCGACAGCACCGCCCCAATGCCACTGGATGAGGCATCAGTGGTTAGGTCAAACGGCTGGTTAAAGTCTGGGTAGTGGAGAATAACGTCTTCCGACGCCAAAATGTTCCCAAACTTGTCAAAGGCCTGTTTTTATACCTCGTCAAAGTGAACAGGAATGGATTTCGATCGCTGTTTGCTGACCTTACCTTTTTCTCCCTTTAAAATGCTGGTGATAGGTCTTGCTATTTGAGCAAAGTCCTTTTTGAAGCACCTGTAGTAGCTGGCTAAACCCAAGAATGATCGCACCCCAAACAAGGTGGATGGTTGTCTAAATTCTTGAATGGCCTTGACCTTATCAGGGCTCGTTCTTGTGTCTTCGGTTGACACGACAAATCCTAGAAATTCAACCTTTTCTTTGAAGAATTGGGATTTCTCTTTTGAAACCCTCATGTTTGCGTCATGGAGGCTGCTGAGTACAGTGTCAATGTCTTTGACATGCTCTGCCTCGTTCCTCGAAAATACGATGACGTCATCGACGTACACGTAGCATATCTTACCGATATGCTCCCGCAACACATCATCGATGGCCCGCTGGAAAATGCTTGAAGCATTCTTTAGGCCAAATGGCAGACGGCAAAATTCATATTTTCCTCCGTTTACCGAAAATGAGGTCTTCTCACGATCGCGTTCAGCTAGCGTGATTTGGTGGTACCCCGATTTTAGATCAAGGGTTGTAAAATATCTTGCTTTTCCCAAATTCGAAAGTGTCATGGAGATACTAGGCATCGGGTATTTGTCTGGTATGGTTTTTGTGTTTAGCTTGCAGAAGTCTATGACTAACCGTTTTTTGTTTGAACCTGAGCCGTCGGTTCCTTTCTTTCCAAATCGGCAAAAGCACCCATATGGGGCTGTTGTACGGAGACCTGGATGTCCGAATAATTTCGTTCCGCAATAAGTCCTTCACTTCGTCATTTACGAAATCAGTGGATCCTACTGGGAAAGGGTAAATTTTGAGTAAATTGGCTCTTCATCTTTGGTTCTGATCGTGGCTACTACAGCCGTGTTAAAGGGCAGCATTTCGTTTGGATCGGCAAAAGCCTTTATGCGACTGGTTATCATTTTGAGAAGTTCGTCTCTTACAGCTGGCGGAACCTCGATGTCGTCCACTTTGTGAAGTTGACGCTGGGGCACTTTGTGGAACAGGATCTTTTCAGATTCATTTCCGAAGTGAAGTCTTTTGGTCCCCCGGTTAATATTGGCGCCAGCTTCAGTTAATGTGTCAAGCCCTATGATGCCATCGAAGGTTGAAAGTTCTGTCAAGATGAAAAACGGGCTTTTATGCCGAAAAATTTAAGGAAACACTTTCGCTCGACTTTATTAAAGCCGTGCAGTGATTTCACGATGAATAGGGCCTCCACCGGAATAATTCGGTGAAGTTCGCTTAGCGGCTTGACGTAGTTCTTCGCAGCCCCGGTGTCTATCAGGAAATTTAATGTTCTCCCGCTACTGTTCGTTTGATAAACGGGAGCAGGGACTCTCCTCTACAAAATTGACCGTATCACTCTCGTACCCTTCGCTATTTTCCTCGTCAATCTCAGCCACTGCTATGTTTATTATTCATTATATTTTGTAATTCGAGTGTCAAAATCTATTTCGCGTTAAAAGGGTTTCATATAAATATGAAGTATTGATTTCTTCCTTCCTGCTAACTCTCAACAATTGGTTGACGGTTGCAGTGAGGGCGATAATCTGTGCCTAGGTTTTCGAATTTATGGTAATTTGTTTATTGTTAGCCCTAACTAGTTAGTACTCAACCTGTCGCGTCTGTTGTAGGTCGTCAAAGTCCGGTGTCCCTGCGATAACCTTTAGAGCCGTGCCAAGAATATTTAAACTTCTGGCCTGTCTGTGGTGAACTCCTAACGCAGCCGTCAGCGTCAGTAGATGCTTTGTATCGGTCTGTGTGTTTGAGGGAATACATTCTACATCTCTATTGTTTCACCGTCCGTCCGTCAACTATGGGGATGTAGTCCGCGAGCGAATAGTCCGTCAGCTTGGAGTCGGTTAGGGTTGTCCATGGTAGGACTATAAGGAGGCAGAAATACGCGTTGAGGGGCCCAGTAAAATTGGAAAAAAAAAACAAAAACTTATTAACTATACCATATTAAAAGTTATCTCCTTATCTACCTCAAATTGTCTTTGTGGACCACCCTCCCTTTTATAAGAACAGTGGTCTCCAAATCTGCTTCTACCTTTTGCTCGGCGCAAAGAGGGGTTAGTTTGTTTCCTAACCTCCTATTTGTTTTCACTAGGACTTTCTCTCCTACGTCGAACGTCCTGTTTTGTCTGGCTGGGTTGTTCCTATCAAAGCTGTTTTAGGCATCTGGAAATTTCTAGTCGGGTACTGTGGAAGCGTTCCACCTGTCCGTTTGATGTGCTGTGTGGCGGGGTGCATTTGCCACATCAATGTCGAATTGGTTCTTTAACAAAGACCGAATAGTCTCTGAATTAAAGGCTGCCTCATTGTCGCAATAAATGGTTCTGACGTTTGGGAAGATGTTTACCAATTGCAGAATTGGTATTTTTACGTCAGTGATCGTGCGCGAAGCAATTTGCTGTGTAATTCCAAACTTTGAGAACTTGTCGACCGCAGTGAGAAAATATTTTCCTGCGGTGGAGGACATGTCAATGTGAATCAATTCACCTACCCTTGCTGGAATTGGTGTTACTCCTAATTCCTGTTCCTAGGGTGCCTGTCGTATTTGGCCTTTTGACATATCCTACAGTTTGTTACAACTTCTGCCGCTATCCTTTCCATTTTTGGAAAGTAGTAATCGCGCAGCACCTGCTTCACGTTTTCCTGGGCTGCTCTGTGTGCCCGATTGTGTTCGGTGACTACTATTTCCCTTCGCTCTACGTCATTGGTGATATCCGTCACCAAGGCCTTGCAGTACCGGAATTTCGTGTCCGGAAAGGCTTTAACCAGGTCATTTTGCACAAACGCCAGTATTGGCAGGGTGCAATGGATGGCATTAACGACCCCAGGCTTTACTACTTCCTTAATGGAATCTAGAAGCGTATCATAGTTCACAAAGTCAATCTTGTGACGTGTTTTTTCGGAGAAGAGGATGTGAAACTGCTTGGAAGGGGTACTTGATTCTTCCAGGATTATTTGGTTCCTGAAGTAGTTCAAAGGTTTAGACCCTTGCGCCGTACTCATCAATTCGTGCTTTCCAACGCTTTGTTTTGAGTTGGGATTCCTGTCGGAAACTGCAAAAATCAGCGGCTGATGGTCTGTATAGATGTTTATGTCGCTCTTTCCGTATAGGTAATGGTGAAGTGTATCTAGTGCCCATACTATGGCCAACAACTCTCGTTCATTGGTCGCGTAGTTCACTTCTTTGTCTTTCAGGGTCCTAGATATCATCGTTATTGGTCTATTCTTTTGCGACAGCACCGCCCCAATGCCACTGGATGAGGCATCAGTGGTTAGGTCAAACGGCTGGTTAAAGTCTGGGTAGTGGAGAATAACGTCTTCCGACGCCAAAATGTTCCCAAACTTGTCAAAGGCCTGTTTTTATACCTCGTCAAAGTGAACAGGAATGGATTTCGATCGCTGTTTGCTGACCTTACCTTTTTCTCCCTTTAAAATGCTGGTGATAGGTCTTGCTATTTGAGCAAAGTCCTTTTTGAAGCACCTGTAGTAGCTGGCTAAACCAAGAATGATCGCACCCCAAACAAGGTGGATGGTTGTCTAAATTCTTGAATGGCCTTGACCTTATCAGGGCTCGTTCTTGTGTCTTCGGTTGACACGACAAATCCTAGAAATTCAACCTTTCTTTGAAGAATTGGGATTTCTTTTGAAACCCTCATGTTTGCGTCATGGAGGCTGCTGAGTACAGTGTCAATGTCTTTGACATGCTCTGCCTCGTTCCTCGAAAATACGATGACGTCATCGACGTACACGTAGCATATCTTACCGATATGCTCCCGCAACACATCATCGATGGCCCGCTGGAAAATGCTTGAAGCATTCTTTAGGCCAAATGGCAGACGGCAAAATTCATATTTTCCTCCGTTTACCGAAAATGAGGTCTTCTCACGATCGCGTTCAGCTAGCGTGATTTGGTGGTACCCGATTTTTAGATCAAGGGTTGTAAAATATCTTGCTTTTCCCAAATTCGAAAGTGTCATGGAGATACTAGGCATCGGGTATTTGTCTGGTATGGTTTTGTGTTTAGCTTGCAGAAGTCTATGACTAACCGTTTTTTGTTTGAACCTGAGCCGTCGGTTCCTTTCTTTCCAAATCGGCAAAAGCACCCATATGGGGCTGTTGTACGGAGACCTGGATGTCCGAATAATTTCGTTCCGCAATAAGTCCTTCACTTCGTCATTTACGAAATCAGTGGATCCTACTGGGAAAGGGTAAATTTTTGAGTAAATTGGCTCTTCATCTTTGGTTCTGATCGTGGCTACTACAGCCGTGTTAAAGGGCAGCATTTCGTTTGGATCGGCAAAAGCCTTTATGCGACTGGTTATCATTTTGAGAAGTTCGTCTCTTACAGCTGGCGGAACCTCGATGTCGTCCACTTTTGTGAAGTTGACGCTGGGGCACTTGTGGAACAGGATCTTTTCAGATTCATTTCGAAGTGAAGTCTTTTTGGTCCCCGGTTAATATTGGCGCCAGCTTCAGTTAATGTGTCAAGCCCTATGATGCCATCGAAGGTTGAAAGTTCTGTCAAGATGAAAAACGGGCTTTTTATGCCGAAAAATTTAAGGAAACACTTTCGCTCGACTTTATTAAAGCCGTGCAGTGATTTCACGATGAATAGGGCCTCCACCGGAATAATTCGGTGAAGTTCGCTTAGCGGCTTGACGTAGTTCTTCGCAGCCCCGGTGTCTATCAGGAAATTTAATGTTCTCCCCGCTACTGTTCGTTTGATAAACGGGAGCAGGGACTCTCCTCTACAAAATTGACCGTATCACTCTCGTACCCTTCGCTATTTTCCTCGTCAATCTCAGCCACTGCTATGTTTATTATTCATTATATTTTGTAATTCGAGTGTCAAAATCTATTTCGCGTTAAAAGGGTTTCATATAAATATGAAGTATTGATTTCTTCCTTCCTGCTAACTCTCAACAATTGGTTGACGGTTGCAGTGAGGGCATTAATCTGTGCCTAGGTTTTCGAATTTATGGTAATTTGTTTATTGTTAGCCCTAACTAGTTAGTACTCAACCTGTCGCGTCTGTTGTAGGTCGTCAAAGTCCGGTGTCCCTGCGATAACCTTTAGAGCCGTGCCAAGAATATTTAAACTTCTGGCCTGTCTGTGGTGAACTCCTAACGCAGCCGTCAGCGTCAGTAGATGCTTTGTATCGGTCTGTGTGTTTGAGGGAATACATTCTACATCTCTATTGTTTCACCGTCCGTCCGTCAACTATGGAGATGTAGTCTGCGAGCGAATAGTCCGTCAGCTTGGAGTCGGTTAGGGTTGTCCATGGTAGGACTATAAGGAGGCAGAAATACGCGTTGAGGGGCCCAGTAAAATTGGAAGAAAAAAAAAACAAAAAACTTATTAACTATACCATATTAAAAGTTATCTCCTTATCTACCTCAAATTGTCTTTGTGGACCACCCTCCCTTTTATAAGAACAGTGGTCCCCAAATCTGCTTCTACCTTTTGCTCGGCGCAAAGAGGGGTTAGTTTGTTTCCTAACCTCCTATTTGTTTTCACTAGGACTTTCTCTCCTACGTCGAACGTCCTGTTTTGTCTGGCTGGCTTGTTCCTATCAAGCTGTTCTTGCTGCGCCTTCATTAACCTCAACATTATTTCCTCTCCAAAGTAACACAGCTTGAATTAACCAAATCAACGGGTTTTCTATTCGTAACCGAGTGGACTGTTCGGTTGTATTCAATAGTCGCTAGAGCGACTAGATCAACTGTATCGTTGACTTGTCGTTGGAGTTTTAGGCATCTGGAAATTTCTAGTCGGGTACTGTGGAAGCGTTCCACCTGTCCGTTTGATGTGCTGTGTGGCGGGGGTGCATTTGCCACATCAATGTCGAATTGGTTCTTTAACAAAGACCGAATAGTCTCTGAATTAAAGGCTGCTTCATTGTCGCAATAAATGGTTCTGACGTTTGGGAAGATGTTTACCAATTGCAGAATTGGTATTTTTACGTCAGTGATCGTGCGCGAAGCAATTTGCTGTGTAATTCCAAACTTTGAGAACTTGTCGACCGCAGTGAGAAAATATTTTCCTGCGGTGGAGGACATGTCAATGTGAATCAATTCACCTACCCTTGCTGGAATTGGTGTTACTCCTAATTCCTGTTCCTAGGGTGCCTGTCGTATTTGGCCTTTTGACATATCCTACAGTTTGTTACAACTTCTGCCGCTATCCTTTCCATTTTGGAAAGTAGTAATCGCGCAGCACCTGCTTCACGTTTTCCTGGGCTGCTCTGTGTGCCCGATTGTGTTCGGTGACTACTATTTCCCTTCGCTCTACGTCATTGGTGATATCCGTCACCAAGGCCTTGCAGTACCGGAATTTCGTGTCCGGAAAGGCTTTAACCAGGTCATTTTGCACAAACGCCAGTATTGGCAGGGTGCAATGGATGGCATTAACGACCCCAGGCTTTACTACTTCCTTAATGGAATCTAGAAGCGTATCATAATTCACAAAGTCAATCTTGTGACGTGTTTTTTCGGAGAAGAGGATGTGAAACTGCTTGGAAGGGGTACTTGATTCTTCCAGGATTATTTGGTTCCTGAAGCAGTTCAAAGGTTTAGACCCTTGCGCCGTACTCATCAATTCGTGCTTTCCAACGATTTGTTTTGAGTTGGGATTCCTGTCGGAAACTGCAAAATCAGCGGCTGATGGTCTGTATAGATGTTTATGTCGCTCTTTCCGTATAGGTAATGGTGAAGTGTATCTAGTGCCCATACTATGGCCAACAACTCTCGTTCATTGGTCGCGTAGTTCACTTCTTTGTCTTTCAGGGTCCTAGATATCATCGTTATTGGTCTATTCTTTTGCGACAGCACCGCCCCAATGCCACTGGATGAGGCATCAGTGGTTAGGTCAAACGGCTGGTTAAAGTCTGGGTAGTGGAGAATAACGTCTTCCGACGCCAAAATGTTCCCAAACTTGTCAAAGGCCTGTTTTTATACCTCGTCAAAGTGAACAGGAATGGATTTCGATCGCTGTTTGCTGACCTTACCTTTTTCTCCCTTTAAAATGCTGGTGATAGGTCTTGCTATTTGAGCAAAGTCCTTTTTGAAGCACCTGTAGTAGCTGGCTAAACCCAAGAATGATCGCACCCCAAACAAGGTGGATGGTTGTCTAAATTCTTGAATGGCCTTGACCTTATCAGGGCTCGTTCTTGTGCCTTCGGTTGACACGACAAATCCTAGACATTCAACATTTTCTTTGAAGAATTGGGATTTCTCTTTTGACACCCTCATGTTTGCGTCATGGAGGCTGCTGAGTACAGTGTCAATGTCTTTGACATGCTCTGCCTCGTTCCTCGAAAATACGATGACGTCATCGACGTACACGTAGCATATCTTACCGATATGCTCCCGCAACACATCATCGATGGCCCGCTGGAAAATGCTTGAAGCATTCTTTAGGCCAAATGGCAGACGGCAAAATTCATATTTTCCTCCGTTTACCAAAAATGAGGTCTTCTCACGATCGCGTTCAGCTAGCGTGATTTGGTGGTACCCCGATTTTAGATCAAGGGTTGTAAAATATCTTGCTTTTCCCAAATTCGAAAGTGTCATGGAGATACTAGGCATCGGGTATTTGTCTGGTATGGTTTTTGTGTTTAGCTTGCAGAAGTCTATGACTAACCGTTTTTTGTTTGAACCTGAGCCGTCGGTTCCTTTCTTTCCAAATCGGCAAAAGCACCCATATGGGGCTGTTGTACGGAGACCTGGATGTCCGAATAATTTCGTTCCGCAATAAGTCCTTCACTTCGTCACTTACGAAATCTGTGGATCCTACTGGGAAAGGGTAAATTTTTGAGTAAATTGGCTCTTCATCTTTGGTTCTGATCGTGGCTACTACAGCCGTGTTAAAGGGCAGCATTTCGTTTGGATCGGCAAAAGCCTTTATGCGACTGGCCATCATTTTGAGAAGTTCGTCTCTTACAGCTGGCGGAACCTCGATGTCGTCCACTTTTGTGAAGTTGACGCTGGGGCACTTGTGGAACAGGATCTTTTCAGATTCATTTCCGAAGTGAAGTCTTTTGGTCCCCCGGTTAATATTGGCGCCAGCTTCAGTTAATGTGTCAAGCCCTATGATGCCATCGAAGGTTGAAAGTTCTGTCAAGATGAAAAACGGGCTTTTTATGCCGAAAAATTTAAGGAAACACTTTCGCTCGACTTTATTAAAGCCGTGCAGTGATTTCACGATGAATAGGGCCTCCACCGGAATAATTCGGTGAAGTTCGCTTAGCGGCTTGACGTAGTTCTTCGCAGCCCCGGTGTCTATCAGGAAATTTAATGTTCTCCCCGCTACTGTTCGTTTGATGAACGGGAGCAGGGACTCTCCTCTACAAAATTGACCGTATCACTCTCGTACCCTTCGCTATTTTCCTCGTCAATCTCAGCCACTGCTATGTTTATTATTCATTATATTTTGTAATTCGAGTGTCAAAATCTATTTCGCGTTAAAAGGGTTTCATATAAATATGAAGTATTGATTTCTTCCTTCCTGCTAACTCTCAACAATTGGTTGACGGTTGCAGTGAGGACATTAATCTGTGCCTAGGTTTTCGAATTTATGGTAATTTGTTTATTGTTAGCCCTAACTAGTTCGTACTCAACCTGTCGCGTCTGTTGTAGGTCGTCAAAGTCCGGTGTCCCTGCGATAACCTTTAGAGCCGTGCCAAGAATATTTAAACTTCTGGCCTGTCTGTGGTGAACTCCTAACGCAGCCGTCAGCGTCAGTAGATGCTTTGTATCGGTCTGTGTGTTTGAGGGAATACATTCTACATCTCTATTGTTTCACCGTCCGTCCGTCAACTATGGGGATGTAGTCCGCGAGCGAATAGTCCGTCAGCTTGGAGTCGGTTAGGGTTGTCCATGGTAGGACTATAAGGAGGCAGAAATACGCGTTGAGGGGCCCAGTAAAATTGGAAAAAAAAAACAAAAACTTATTAACTATACCATATTAAAAGTTATCTCCTTATCTACCTCAAATTGTCTTTGTGGACCACCCTCCCTTTTATAAGAACAGTGGTCTCCAAATCTGCTTCTACCTTTTGCTCGGCGCAAAGAGGGGTTAGTTTGTTTCCTAACCTCCTATTTGTTTTCACTAGGACTTTCTCTCCTACGTCGAACGTCCTGTTTTGTCTGGCTGGGTTGTTCCTATCAAGCTGTTTTAGGCATCTGGAAATTTCTAGTCGGGTACTGTGGAAGCGTTCCACCTGTCCGTTTGATGTGCTGTGTGGCGGGGGTGCATTTGCCACATCAATGTCGAATTGGTTCTTTAACAAAGACCGAATAGTCTCTGAATTAAAGGCTGCCTCATTGTCGCAATAAATGGTTCTGACGTTTGGGAAGATGTTTACCAATTGCAGAATTGGTATTTTTACGTCAGTGATCGTGCGCGAAGCAATTTGCTGTGTAATTCCAAACTTTGAGAACTTGTCGACCGCAGTGAGAAAATATTTTCCTGCGGTGGAGGACATGTCAATGTGAATCAATTCACCTACCCTTGCTGGAATTGGTGTTACTCCTAATTCCTGTTCCTAGGGTGCCTGTCGTATTTGGCCTTTTGACATATCCTACAGTTTGTTACAACTTCTGCCGCTATCCTTTCCATTTTTGGAAAGTAGTAATCGCGCAGCACCTGCTTCACGTTTTCCTGGGCTGCTCTGTGTGCCCGATTGTGTTCGGTGACTACTATTTCCCTTCGCTCTACGTCATTGGTGATATCCGTCACCAAGGCCTTGCAGTACCGGAATTTCGTGTCCGGAAAGGCTTTAACCAGGTCATTTTGCACAAACGCCAGTATTGGCAGGGTGCAATGGATGGCATTAACGACCCCAGGCTTTACTACTTCCTTAATGGAATCTAGAAGCGTATCATAGTTCACAAAGTCAATCTTGTGACGTGTTTTTTCGGAGAAGAGGATGTGAAACTGCTTGGAAGGGGTACTTGATTCTTCCAGGATTATTTGGTTCCTGAAGCAGTTCAAAGGTTTAGACCCTTGCGCCGTACTCATCAATTCGTGCTTTCCAACGCTTTGTTTTTGAGTTGGGATTCCTGTCGGAAACTGCAAAAATCAGCGGCTGATGGTCTGTATAGATGTTTATGTCGCTCTTTCCGTATAGGTAATGGTGAAGTGTATCTAGTGCCCATACTATGGCCAACAACTCTCGTTCATTGGTCGCGTAGTTCACTTCTTTGTCTTTCAGGGTCCTAGATATCATCGTTATTGGTCTATTCTTTTGCGACAGCACCGCCCCAATGCCACTGGATGAGGCATCAGTGGTTAGGTCAAACGGCTGGTTAAAGTCTGGGTAGTGGAGAATAACGTCTTCCGACGCCAAAATGTTCCCAAACTTGTCAAAGGCCTGTTTTTATACCTCGTCAAAGTGAACAGGAATGGATTTCGATCGCTGTTTGCTGACCTTACCTTTTTCTCCCTTTAAAATGCTGGTGATAGGTCTTGCTATTTGAGCAAAGTCCTTTTTGAAGCACCTGTAGTAGCTGGCTAAACCCAAGAATGATCGCACCCCAAACAAGGTGGATGGTTGTCTAAATTCTTGAATGGCCTTGACCTTATCAGGGCTCGTTCTTGTGCCTTCGGTTGACACGACAAATCCTAGACATTCAACATTTTCTTTGAAGAATTGGGATTTCTCTTTTGACACCCTCATATTTGCGTCATGGAGGCTGCTGAGTACAGTGTCAATGTCTTTGACATGCTCTGCCTCGTTCCTCGAAAATACGATGACGTCATCGACGTACACGTAGCATATCTTACCGATATGCTCCCGCAACACATCATCGATGGCCCGCTGGAAAATGCTTGAAGCATTCTTTAGGCCAAATGGCAGACGGCAAAATTCATATTTTCCTCCGTTTACCGAAAATGAGGTCTTCTCACGATCGCGTTCAGCTAGCGTGATTTGGTGGTACCCCGATTTTAGATCAAGGGTTGTAAAATATCTTGCTTTTCCCAAATTCGAAAGTGTCATGGAGATACTAGGCATCGGGTATTTGTCTGGTATGGTTTTTGTGTTTAGCTTGCAGAAGTCTATGACTAACCGTTTTTTGTTTGAACCTGAGCCGTCGGTTCCTTTCTTTCCAAATCGGCAAAAGCACCCATATGGGGCTGTTGTACGGAGACCTGGATGTCCGAATAATTTCGTTCCGCAATAAGTCCTTCACTTCGTCATTTACGAAATCAGTGGATCCTACTGGGAAAGGGTAAATTTTTGAGTAAATTGGCTCTTCATCTTTGGTTCTGATCGTGGCTACTACAGCCGTGTTAAAGGGCAGCATTTCGTTTGGATCGGCAAAAGCCTTTATGCGACTGGCCATCATTTTGAGAAGTTCGTCTCTTACAGCTGGCGGAACCTCGATGTCGTCCACTTTTGTGAAGTTGACGCTGGGGCACTTGTGGAACAGGATCTTTTCAGATTCATTTCCGAAGTGAAGTCTTTTGGTCCCCCGGTTAATATTGGCGCCAGCTTCAGTTAATGTGTCAAGCCCTATGATGCCATCGAAGGTTGAAAGTTCTGTCAAGATGAAAAACGGGCTTTTTATGCCGAAAAATTTAAGGAAACACTTTCGCTCGACTTTATTAAAGCCGTGCAGTGATTTCACGATGAATAGGGCCTCCACCGGAATAATTCGGTGAAGTTCGCTTAGCGGCTTGACATAGTTCTTCGCAGCCCCGGTGTCTATCAGGAAATTTAATGTTCTCCCCGCTACTGTTCGTTTGATGAACGGGAGCAGGGACTCTCCTCTACAAAATTGACCGTATCACTATCGTACCCTGCGCTATTTTCCTCTTTAATCTCAGACACTGCCTCCTGTGCTAGCTGCCCCTACTCTTGTTCTTATTGGCTAAATGTAATACACTTTATGCAATTTTTTATAAAACTATCAACTTTTGCGGTCATATTCGGAAACCAATAACGTTTCTTAATCTCGGTTACACATTTTTCAACTCCCAAATGGCACAATTTTTCGTGAACAGTTCTCATTAAATTATTTTCCATTTCTGACGGAACATAAAGCAATTCGAAATCAGCATCTTTTCTATAAACAATACCATCTTCCAATACAACATTTTTCACTGGTCCTGTTTCTAACTTATCGTTCAACCGAATTATAGTGCTATCTCTATTTTGCGTAACCTGAAGCTGAAAATGAATGTCATCTATATCTATAACTGAAACTATTCGATCCTTATTTTCGTTTTCCTGAACTGCAATTTTTGGTTCGTAACTGAACTCTGGACTTATTGTGGGGTATCTACTTAAGCCATCAACATGGGGCATGTATTTACCACTTCGATGATTCACTGTGTCGTCATAATTTTCAATTTCAAGGGCCCATCTAGCAATTTTTGAATTTACAGTTTTCTTACATAAGGTTAGAATAAGGGCAATACAATCGGTTATTATTCGGAACGGTATTTCTTCAAGGTAAATCTTAAATTTATTCAATGAGTAGATTATGGCTAGAGTTTCTAATATATAACTATGATACCTGCTTTCTGCTGGCGTTGTTGCTTAAGAAAAATATCAGATTGGATGAAATTTTGTTATCATCCTGTTTTTGTAATAAAATTCCTCCAAACCCTGCGGCACTAGCATCACAATGCAATTCTGTTTCCTTAGTCGGACTATACAGGGCTAGAACTGGTGCTGAGGCCAGTCTCTCACAGAGATAATTAAATATTGTCACACATTTGTCATCTAGCTCAAATTTCCCTATAGTTTTTGTCAGAGCTTCCAATGGTTTGGCAACTTTCGAGTAACCCGGAATGAATCTCCTGAAGTAAGAAAAGAATCATAAGCATTTTTGCACATCTGCGGAATTAGTTGGTTTCGGGAGGTGCTTAATTGTCGTGATGTGATCATTATTTGGCTTAATTCCATCCTTGCTTAATGTGAATCCCAAAAATTCTATACAAGTGTAACAAAACAGACACTTGCTTAACTTGATTTCTAATCTATATTCTGCTAGGAGGCGTAATACTTTACTTAAGATAACAAACTGTTTTTCTATAGTTTTGGTTCCGATTGCAATGTCATCCATATATACAACTACATTTCCTTGTATTATTAATGGGCCGAATATATTGTTTACAAATCGCTGAAAGACAGCTGATGCGTTTCGCAAACCGAATGGCATGCTAAGATACACTTGGTGGAAACTACTTTTCAGATCCAGAAGGGAGAATTACTTATTGCCTTCCATTCTCTCTATGCGATCATTTATAAGTGGCAATGGGTACCCATCCCTTACTGTTATCCTTTTCAATTGTCTATAATCAACGCACAGCCTTTTCTCACTTGATTTTTTGTAACCAGTACAATTGCGGAGGTATAAGGGGAATCACTCGATATGGCCTTCAGCCAGCAATTCTTCAATAAGTTTGTCAACTAATCTTTTGTCATGATATGAGAGCTTTCTTGGTGTTAAATATATTGGTGCTTGTGACATAATTTTTATCTTCATTTCATACTTATGTTCAATGGCTGGTTAGTTGGGCAAGTCTAAGTAATTTAATTCAATTAGTGTTCGGATTTCACTACGCAAGCTTTCACTAAGTTTGTAATTAATATTGTAATCTTCAATGTCAATTTCGTCTATATTGTAAATATTCTGAATATCGGAAGTTTGCTCAAACGCATCTAGAAGCCCATTACTTATCGGAAGCTCACTGTTATTCGGGGGTTTTTTTTTAATGCTACCTGATGTTGTCTCATTCGCTATTTTGTCTAATCTATGGCCTAATGTTTCGGAATTATTAATTGTTGTTTTTGATTTTTTAAAGGGTTCATAACTAGCCGCAATAACTGCTGAATTACCGGCGCTGCCCGTGTCGAACATAACGGAAAGATTATTTTTATAAGTTTTGCGTTTTGGATCAGTGTAAAAATATACTCCTACCTGGTCAAATATCGGAACAAATGGGTATTCGTCGCTGTCTTCATCTCTGGGAGTTTTTGGTTCCATTGACAATTTGGTGCACTTTTGCGGTACCTCTAGGCACGTCTTTATGGTGTGCCTAAGAGAGCCGCAACGGAAGCAGTACCCCTTCGCACGTTTGGGAGCCTTGCAATCTGAAGCGTAGTGTCCAAACAACGAAAAATTGTAGCATCGCATCTCACCAATCGATGGTAATGAAGATTGTGTTGAAGCTGAAGTTGAAGCTGAAGAGATAGTCAATGAGTTCCATTTTGGTTTGTTTTTTTCTCGTAAGTCCGCATATCGATGTGATAATTCCTTAAGCTCGTTGATAGTGTTCGCTCCATACAACAAGGCAATGGCTGGTGACGTGTCACGGAAACCATCGATGGTAAAGTGGACTGCTTCAATCTCACATACACTTGCACGCAACGCCAACTCATGCATCTGCAAAATGTACCCCATAACGGATGTTTTTGCCGGAATGTAGAAAGTTTTCTGAAGTTGCATCACTAATTCGGTTGTCGAACATGCCTGTTCATATGTTTTCAGAAAGTTGGTTTTAAATTGGTAATAATTTTCTGAAGTGTCGAGCCGCATGAGTGTGTCTGCCTCTGAATTTGTTGCCATTAATAAGCGTGCACATCGTAGCTTGTAGGCGTCACTTTCATCAACGGCAGAACAAGCACGCTCTAATTTTGTAATCCACAATCCAGCGTCTTGGTCCCTCGGACTCGAGAATGGGACCATTGCACGGATCACTTCTTTGACGCTGCTGCCATTAGTTCTGTGAGCAAAGCCCTTTTTTGCAATATTCTAATGGCGGCATCTAACTCTTCTTCTTCTGGTATACGTGCCTCGCCGACCACCGGCGCCAGCGTTGCGGCGTCGTTTTCCAAGTTGAGGTTAGGGTCGGCCGGAATGTCGGAGTCGTTGTCGGCTGAAGCGTTAAATTTGGTCGGAACGACAGGGCTGGTTGGACGATCAGGGACATAACCATTCTCGTACGCGAGTTTCTGCAGCTGCCGCAAAGTTGCATTGCTCGAGTGCGCAATTTCTTGCCTGTCCATCCAGTCCAACAGCTGCTGCTTCTCAAAGGCAGAGGGGTTCATAATGATTTTGATTACCGTAGGCGTTTTTAAAGTTGCTTTGGATTGCGTATCCCACTCCTGAAGTTGTGGCGCGGTTCTTGGTTTTAGTATTATTAATTTCTTTATTTTCACGTCTGTTCCTTCTTCTTGTCGATCGTACAATGCCTTTTCCATCAGACTTATCGCAGTATCGCATAAAACTTATCGCACTAGAGTATCGGGATCGGTCAAGGTTAATATCGGGGTGTTGGTAAGGGTTAATGTGTTGCCTTATAGGCTATTCACACTGACGACCATCCACCATCCATTTCGGGGATGGTCCGTAAGGTTTTGCCGTTCCGAAAATTTCCCAGTTAGTCCACCATCCATTTTGGATGTTCCTAAGCCGCACGTTTCTATGCGATAGTTAGCCGATGGTTTTCAAATGCAACCCTAATAGGCTCTGCACACTGAACACATCCCGGGGGAACGGTGGGATTTTTTGACAGATGTGAAACTCCGATTCACACTGGCACTATCCACCATCTACCATCCGTCAAAAAGCAGCTGATGAGCATAAAATTACAAAGTTTTGTTCTGAATTGTGAAATTTTTACAATTTTAAATTAGTAAATTGGCTATATTATTGACTATGATAAAACAATCCATATATGTACAATAAGCATTACTCTTTGGACTCCCTTAAAAATTGCAGCAGCTCTGTTTGGAAGTTGGTTTGGCCTTGGCTGCTCGCAATTTGCTGGAGTATCTCTCGCTTTGTTTCCTGGTGCTCATCCTGCTGCTCCTTCTGGACTTCAAGCATTTTCCGAGCAATCTCCTCCAGATTCCAGTTTAATCCGCTTTGGTGCGGCGCCTTGGTTGCAGAAATAATACTAGAGCCGTAGTTGGATCTGTCCCGGACGACATTAACGGAATTATTTCGGGAAAAACTACATTAACATCAACATTATTAGTGCTGTTGGCCATGCTTCCATTAGCATTGTCACAGTCAATATATGTGACACAATTCGCAAACAAGCCTGGAATATTCTATGAGAAGCTTTGAACATCAAGAATAGCAACTTCTGAGTGGACCATGATCGTATACTATGACTTGCACCCATATTGGATGGATATGAAACCAATGTCTGCTGGAATTTCAGAGTTACGACACATGTGCCCTGAACTAAAAAATGTTCCGCATGCAACTCCATAGTTCAACACTTTCAACATGTGTATAACGAGCTACAAACAGGAAACATTTTAATAAAAAACTCTCGAAAACGCAGATCACCGCTGGATATCATAGGAAATGTAGCAGGCAGTCTTTTAGGTGTTCTCGACTCAAAATACGCTGAGGAGATGACTCAAGTAATTACACGAGGGGGAACGTTGTGAGTTGCTGCTGCGACCGCAACTCTACATTTATACCCGATACATAATCAGTGTGGCTACACTAAACGACAAAGAGTGCGTGCGAGAGAGACAGAAAATCAGCCAGAATGTGTCGACGGGCGCTGCGTAGCCACTGCAAATTGATTTGTTACTTTTGGCTATAATAATAATCCGATCTGATTCGGATTAAGCAAGATTCGGCAATCTGGTAGATCTGGCCATTCTCTATAATTGTGCGTTTTTAATTTTCTCCTATCTTCAAAATTGTGGTTGCCACAGATTTTCGTTGTTTAAGGCTGCGGAAGGGGGTGGGGCGAAATTTTGAAACACACTTGTAGCAGTGAGCTATCAACAGTGAGTCTGCAGTGAAAAATTACAAATAGTTTTGTAGCAGTGAGAGCTCGACAGTCAGGTCTAATAGTCTCTGAGATCTGTGGATGCTCCAGATTTTCGTCCTTTGCGGGGCCGGAAGGGGGTGTGGCGAAATTTTGAAACAAACTCGTCAAGGTCCGATATTTCAGGAGTGTGGATACTAAATTTGGTTGCTCTAGCTCTTATAGTCTCTGAGATCTAGGCGCTAATGTTTCGCGCTATGCAAAGCCGGCTATGATACGTGTGTGTTAGAGAGAGACAGGGCGAGAAAAAATGAAATTGTTTTCTTCATTCTGGCTATAATAATGATACGATCCAATTCAGATTCAGCAATCTAGAAGATATGGTCATTCTCTACGATTCTGTTTTTTAGGTTTTCTTGTATCTTTAATATTGTGGATGCCACAGATTTTCGTTTTTTGTGGGGGCGGAAGTGGGCGGGGCGATGTTTTGAAATATACTTGTAACAGTGACATATCACAGAAGGCTGGATACAAAATGTCGTTGCTCTAGCTCTTATAGTCTTTGAGCACTAGGCGCTGATAGGGACGGACAGACGGACAGACGGACGGACGGACAGACGGACAGACGGACAGACAGACAGGGCTCAATCGACTCGGCTATTGATGCTGATCAAGAATATATATACTTTATGGGGTCGGAAACGCTTCCTTCTGGACGTTACACACATCCATTTTCACCACAAATCTAATATACCCCAATACTCATTTTGAGTATCGGGTATAAAAAGTGAAAGCCAATGAAGACTTCCTACTACATCTGCTTCAAAATCAAACATCAATTGTCGACGCTACAATAAACGTAGTCAGAAAGTACAAAGTATCCACGGATAATCGCCTTAAAGTTTTGGAACAGCAATTGACTACTATCAACCGACAAAGAGGGTCATATCACAGCGATCATCTGACTCAAGCGTATTTAGGACTATTAGCACAATTAACTTTGCTCACAACAACTCTCCAACGAATGCAGTCCGACATATCTGATGTCCTAATCGGTATTCATCATCGGCGAATAAGCCCCACGCTGGTGTCTCCCGAGCAACTAAGAGACCAACTAGACCAGATACGGGATCATTTGCCACAAGATCAAATGCTGCCAGTCACAACGAAAGAGGTGATTCAACTATACAGAATCATGCGAGCCGAAGGCACCCCGACTGCAACACACGTCATCTTCAACGTGACGCTACCTCTGGTCTCAACAGTTCAGCTCGACGTCTTCAGCATCATACCAATTCCTTTCTGGGATTCAACAAGTTGGAATCTGTTCGACCTCAGAGCCACCATAGTAACTGTGAACATCCACCGAGACCAGTTCATGGGCACTACCCAAGAGGAATTCCGACGTTGTCTTAAAATACACAACGAGGAGTTCATCTGTTTTGACCACCAGACGATCTTCAATGTTGACAATCGCTGTGAGTTTCAACTGTTTAACAATAAAACAGCAACACTATGTCAGGTAACACACACAAAGGCTGACATGGTGTGGTTAAAAACTCAGCATCCAAATAAATGGATCTTCGCAACGCATTCTACAACTAATCTTCAAGCAGTATGCAACGAAGTTCCGTCAACTATAACACTGGAAGGAACTGGCCTACTCTCCCTGTCTCCTGGTTGCACTGCTCGCAATACTGAAGTAAGCATCAGCACCTTCAGCACCACAATCAGCGATGTAAAATCGACCTACACTCGGTTTGGTAACATAAGCCTATCGGAGACATCACCCTCGCCACCAATGTGGCAACTGAAGAACCAGACATCAGACTATCTTCAAGAACTTGATAATCTATGGCAGCAACTATGCAGCACCATCAAATCGCTGCCTATGCAACCCTAGCAATATCAATTCTATTGATTACTGCCTACATTTTCCAAAAGAAGTATCAATTATGGAAACCAAGGACATCAAATCACGATCCAGCCGTGTCATCACCCATTATTCCCCGTACACGCCGATTTGCCGTCAACTTGGCCGATGGTTGAACACCAGTTCAACGGCCGGGAGAATGTTCAGTCACAGACATATACTTAATTAATATTAAAGAATATACAGTGCAATCTCATACACAAATACTCATAAATACAATTGTCCATGTCACTTACGTGAATGAATATGACGACACGAAAATTACATTAGCAACTAAGAATAGACAATAGCACTTGTAAGCTCGAACCCACCAAAAGGGATCAAGCAATAAACTATTTACTTTATTGCTGCCAAGTACCTAAGTAAATGCACTGAAATGTAACCCCCGTACAGAGTAAGTGCACCCTATCTAAAAATACACTCACAAGGAACCTGTGCGTTCCTTCCCATACAATAAGAGTACCACTGCTAGCTATATAAGGATATGCACTTGTTCAATAAAACTCAGTATCAGAAACAGTACCACAACTGCCTGTCACTCATTTCCCATCGCAATCATCAGAGGCTGTCGCCGTGTCTTCAGATCCTCATTTGCGCACCGTAGGATACCCACTCCGCAGTCCAACTGGTTCAAGTTCTAGTCGCGACGACCAAACTGTAGACTGTTTATGTACCGTATACAACCCAGCTTCCTACACACACATATACATTAACAATATCTGTTGCTAATCTTTAACGCTAACGCTAAGATTAGCATACTTCCCCAAAGCCTGGAGGTTTGCCCGGATAATCATGTTGCCAAAGCCAGGAAAGCCACCGGAAGACCTCAACAACCATAGCCCAATTAGTCTCTTGTCGACTTTTGGCAAAATGTTTGAGCGCTGCATCCTACGAAGGCTACTGGAGTCGCCGCTGGTCAGCACGGCACACCCGAACAACTGCACAGGGTAGTGAAACGGTCCGAAGGCAACCAGGTCAGACCCTCAAGGTGGCAACATTTGCTGACGACACAGCAGTACTCCCGAGGGCTAGCTGTATCTATGATGCCACAGACAATCTACATCAATACCTCAAGCTGTTTGAAAACTGGGCCTGCCGATGGAACATCACCATAAACCCTGATAAGTGTGCAGTGGGGACGCACACTTTAAGAATGGGCGTATGAGTCACACATACCTCGGAGTTACACTGGATGCACGTTTAACTTTCGACAGTCACATCCGTAGCGTGAGGATCAAGTTGGTGGGTAAGGCGCAGAAAATGTTCTGGCTATTTAAACAAAGCAACAAGCTCAGCTTAAAAAACAAAATTATGATATACAAAGCCATACTAGCACCTGCCTGGAAGTAGGGCATTCAGGTGTATGGGATTGCCACCAAAACTAACCTTGCGAAGATCATGACGTTCCAGAGTAAATTTCTGCGTAGGATCTCCGGAGCTGAGTGGTATATCCATAACCGGGACATCGCCAAGGACCTTAAAGTAGCACTTGTTGGTGATGTTATCAACAATCAAGCGATGAGCCAAATTTGTAAGCTCAGAAGCCACCCTAATGTACTGGCGAGGCGTCTTTCGAGAACCAGATACCGGCGAAGGCTGGCCAGAATACACCCAGTCGACCTGCCCAACAGGATGATCTAAGAGGAGCTCTACCCTAGAAACCTGGACAGATAATCCAACCAAATAAGATCCCCTCAAAATTGCTCAAAACATGAAGTCGCCACGCCTTGTTTTTAAATCATCGTAACTAAATTTTCCTTTGACTGTTGTATAAGTTGCTCAAACAATAGCAGCAAAAATCATTTTATTTTTTGTTGTTGTATATTTGATATTCAAACACAGAAGACACCCCAAAAAAAAAAAAAAGTCCGTATATTTGTGACAAGCTAGGGGATTCTAATTTTTTTTAAAGCCTAAAATATCAAAAAATAAATACTGTAAATACTTTTGAATCTTATTCTTTTGTTATATTTCGATACATTACTGTATATGCAGGGGCGAGCACGTGCATGTATCCTGCTTATCACTTTTTAGTTTAAATGCCTGTAAAATCTTTAAAAATAAATCATTCAATGAGTTCTTTGATTTAGTGTGAAAGAAAAAAACAATAATTTCAATTCAAAGAGATCGGTTTTCTTAAGAGATTTTAGTTTTTTAAAAATAAGCCCATGTATCCACTTTTACACGTTTCTAATTTTTTAGTTTAATAATTTTTAAAAAATGTTTTTTCAAAGCGCCTTAGCTTTTATCACATTCCGAATAAGTTTTGGCATACTCTCGACTTAATTTAGTATGTGCTTGCAAGGTATCATGGGCCAGTCCGACTACACGCGCTCCCAAAAACTCATCCAATCCCTTTGGTGCAGACTCGTATTTTTCCAATGTGTTTTAAACAGAGCCCATCGATTTTCAATGGGATTTAGATCTGGGCTATTGAGCAGTGATTGAGTAAAAACTCTAATTAATGGGACGATTTTTCGCGATTTTAGCCGTGTGCTTCGGGTTACAGTCTTGCTAGAAAGTGATCTCGGATATGGGGTATATATTTGTCTATAAAATTTGACAAATTGGCTTCCATAATATGAAGATAATATTCTTTCTTCATTATTCCATCGATTTTAACCAATTGAACAACGTTACTGGTGGGTGGTAGCCTATTAGTAGGCTCTGCACACTGAGCACATCCCGGAGGGAACGGTGGGATTTTTTGGCAGATGTGAAACCCCGATTCACACTGACACCATCCACCATCTACCCATCCATCAAAATGCTGCTGATGAGCATAAAATTACAAAGTTTTGGTCTGAATTGGGAAATTTACACAATTTTAAATTAGTAAATTGGCTTTTTTATTGGCTATAATTAAACAATCCATATATATAAAATAAACGTTACTCTTTGGACTCCCTTAAAAATTGCAGGAACTATGTTTGGAAGTTGGGTTGGCCTTGGCTACTCGCAAATGCTGAAGTCTCACTTTGTTTCCTTGAGCTCATCCTGTAATATCTGCTTCTTCTTCTTAACTGAGCATTTTCCGAGCAATCTCCAGAAGATTTTCCTGTTTAAGCTGCTTTGGTGCGGCACCTTAGTTGCAGAAGAATATTAGAGCTGCAGCTTTATCTGTCATGGTCGACATTAACGGAATTATTTCGCATCCTCAAAACTAACATGACGAATCATCAATGCCAAAAGCTGGTCCATTTGTACATACGTGTATTTTTTTTCTTATTAAATGGCTGGCAAGTTAAAAAAAAACGGAAATACATATGTTTACTTATTACCACCGATTTCTGGTTTATCCATTTTGTATTGTGCCTGTTGTATTTTTTTCTTTTTTAAGTCTTCAACGACTTGAAATTGCAGTTATAGGCTATTCACACTGACGACCATCCACCATCCATTTCGAGGATGGTCCGTATGGTTTGGCCGTTCCGAAAATTTCCCAGTTAGTCCACCATCCAATTTGTATGTTCTTAAACCGCACGTTTCTATGCGATGGTTAGCCGATAGTTTTCAAATGCAGCTCTGAATAATTGTCATATGCTACGAAAAATGGTATTCACTGCGAAAACGGAATCAATGATTGTGACAAAAATAAACAAAATACAACAACAATAACAGCACATAACAGACCAACAGAGCAGAAAATTTTAAAATAAATATCATATGAAAGAAGCAGTAGAAAATTCCAGTGGTAAGTTTAATAGTAAATATTAGAGTGTTTGCCAAACAAGAAATTGTAAAACCTACTATACTTTTATACTTTGCAGGCTTAAAACAAATAAAATTGGACCAAGCGGGGGTGCTCCATCTGGATGGCAGCATTGTTATAAGCTAAACTCGTTCCTGGGATCTTTCCGTATCCACAACATGGAACAGAACACATTGGACAACCACACTAAGTTAAATTAAATATATTTAATTAGGAATTAGGAAGAATTAGGAGCATGATGAAAGGCAGAAATATCTCGTCCTGGACCTGATCAGAACCCAAACAAAATTCAAAATGATCTGCTGTTAAGAAATAAAAATAAATAAGTTATTAATTTTCATTACACTAAACAAAATATTTTGCGATTGCAGATCGTATCTGTTCTACTGACTGATTAACCTTCCTGGCTTTTGTTTTTTTAGGGCAGATACCCAGTCAAGCATCTCATCCTCGTCAAAGTTATAGTTATCATCATTATTCATTTGCAGCAACATTATCAGTTGGTGCAAGAAAATATGTTGCTCTTGAACCACAGCCAAAATAATTGCTAAGTCTTCGTCCTCCATTTTGAGACAAACAAATAATAAATATTCCGCGCAAATATTATGAACTTGTTATTGGCATCAGCTGTTTTTGACGGATGGTGCCAGTGTGAATCGGAGTTTCACATCTGTCGAAATATCCCACCGTTCCCCCGGGATGTGCTCAGTGTGCAGAGCCTATAACGATTTCCAATATATTCATGCGCGAACTATTTTTTATTGCCATTTATTGTTTTTAGGGATGCATTTGAAAACCATCGGCTAAATATCACATAGAAACGTGCGTTTTAGGAACATCCCAGATGGATGGTGGAATAACTGGGAAATTGCGGCATGACCTTACGGACCATCCTCGAAATGGATGGTGGATGGTCGTCAGTGTGAGCTTATAAAAACTCACGGGAGTACCGTATACAATTTATTATAATGCATTTATATTATATACTTACGATATATTCGTGTCCCGCTCATTGTGATGTATATCCTTTGCTTACATATGTATGTATGTACAGTGTATTTATATGTAGATAACACGGTCGTTCAAAATTAAAATTTTACGAAGCAAGAAATAAAAAATAGGACACTAGCAATATTTGTATGTCAAATGTTACGTTCATTTTATTTAACGCCACAAAATGCCAGCGCAAGAGTCTTAACTCAGATTCAACGCCCATGTATACGGACTAAAGTCACCTACACACACGCCGATAATGTGATACGCCAGAGCAAAATTCTTGAAAAATTGTTTGGAAATCGCTTGACGGGCAGTAAGAAGCGTTGGTATCCCTTGGAAAATAATAATGCTATCAGCTGTAGCAGTAATCAGCAACCGAGCATTGTATTCCAAGGCTCTACATTTGGAAAGTTTTCCCCACATACCAAAAACCACAACACCCGTCGTATTTCCGTGTTGAATAAGTTGTTCATGACAAAAATCACCGACATGCTAGCCACTGGAGCGGCAGCCCAATCGATTGTGGGACTAGGCCTGCACGTTACTCGTGTGAAGATTTCAAGCGACTTCTCCAATATTAATGTATATTGGCTGGGCCGCACAGATGAACAAGAAGGAGGTGCTCTCGAACCGGAGCTGTGGCGCTATAGCAGTCAACTCCAACATGAACTCACACAACTGCGTCTTATGGGTAAAATGCCCCGTATAAAATTTGTTCGCGACAAGACGGCTAACAATCTTTATCAATTGTACGGTATCCTCTCAAATCTAAACTTAAATACACACTTATTAACAAAAAAGGGCATGGACTATTCGGCGAGGCAGAAAGTTTTATCAACAGACACGCGTTGGCCCAAAATGCGCCAAGATGTTCTTGAACTTAACCATACCTGTATTGTTGACAAGATCATATGCAAAATGCGCAAGCTTAAAGAAGCCTGGGTAGATCATCTAAAATATTAATATGCACAAAACGCTGCATTTACATGTTCTTCCAATGGCGAAGCGCATAATGAATTTTTTTTTCAATTCGTTATCAATAAATAAGTCAATTGACTGGATAAATATAATGGACATCGAGTCTATGGAGCTTTTCAATGCAAATATATATAGCGAAAGATCAACTGCCAATATTCCATATACATGTTCCTCCATATGTAGATGATACATTAGCATACTGTTATTACTAAATGCCAATTCGTCTTTCGCTATATATATCCGCTTTGGAAAGCTCTTTATCAACATTAACAAATATCTAGTTTACGTTTTAAGAAATCAAATATTGGGCAAATAGTGCCTTCGTACTTATATGTACGGGTTAAACCCCAATAAAATTAATACAAAATTCAACAAGAGTTCTTAAAAATAATTAATATAACGCATAAATTTTAATATTATGTACATATACATTACAGAATATACATAACTTTACATCTTACGATTCTTTTAATTTTAAAAGCTAGAAGAATAAAAAAACACGTATAATTTGGTATATAAAGTTGTAACACTTCAGATTTTATTTCACGGAAATAAAGGTTCAAATGATTGAGCTATTTGAAATTTTTCTGGGCTGTGAAATACATCTATTAATCGCGACTGTAAAGATGCATTTCAGATGGCGACTGCTCTGAAACAAAGAAAAGAAAATGGGTTTAAAAACAGTGTAAAACAAGTAGTTTTTAGCAATACAACTGTCGAAAGTGGCGGCATATGATCAGTGCAAACTTGTCTAGCATCAATGGTTTTGGTCAGTCGAAAGATGGTGAAGTTTTTGGTTCATCACACCTATTTACAGCCCACTTAACAAAACAAAAAATAGATTAATATACGTACCGCAACGCATTTTTATTTTTAGCGATATATATATGTACGTGTTTTGCTTTATATACGACTTTTCAGTAGAGTGCCAACAAAGTCGGTTTACTCGAAGAGAGCGAATCCCATATCGTCATCCTCAGACTCGGAATCTTCCTTCTTCTCATCTTTGCTAGCTTCCTTTTTGTCCCCACCAGCTGGAGCTGCTGGAGTGCCAGCGGACGGAGCAGCAGATACAGCGCCGCCGCCGACTGGCATCGAAGACAACTTTTCACGTCCTTCCTTGATCAGATCTTCAATACTTTTGCCATCGAGTTCCTTAATCACCTTTAAAAGACGCTCAATGTCCACCTCAATACCGACAGAGCTGAGAATTTTCTCAAGGTCTGCATTAGCGGGGGCTTCCTTCCCACCGATAACAGCCAACAAGTATGCAGCCACGTAACGCATGCTTCAAATAGAAAATATAAGTATTAAATTCAAAATTTTTAATCCAAATTATCTGCAAACATCGAGTGGGCTTCTGATTTAAATATTAATTCGAAACTTTATGATTTATTTTCTACGTCTTTTGTAACAATAATTTCTTTACTTACTTTAAGTCTTCAGATTTTGACACGAAACGTGAAATGCAAGGAAAAACCCAACTGTGGTCTTCAAGTTTTCAATCGAAAAGAACTGTGCTGTCACATAGCTCGAACAAGTCACTTCCGATTGTTAAAATTGACAGATATCGAGTCAGCTGATCTAAATACACCACTGCTCTGCTGCTGATATGTAGGTGGTGTTTTGTATGCATCAGAGTGGTATTTTCGATAAAATTATACTATCCATACGACTATATGTAGTTGATGATTACTTTTTGCATCCCTTATTTTAGTTGAAAAAAAATCATTGAACGACTTGGGCGACGGTCATCAATTCGTAAAGAATTTTATGTTATTCAATTCATTTATTATGGTTTATGTGCAAAAAATCCAATATTTTATACCTAATAAATATTTTTTTAATCAGAATTGTTTCAAACCATTTGCGATTTCTACTTTATCGCTTATTACTTTTAGCTTGCACTTCCACTGAGGGTTTTTTTTTCCTGTGATAAAATTACATGTACACACATGTGCATATAAATTTTCATAAATGTGTATTCAAATTTAAGCTTAAATCTCAATCTTGAAATTTTTTCTGTTCCTAATTTTCTACTTTTTTTTCATTATCAAGCTAAAAGACGACCTTTACAATCGTGTTAACGAGTTTACGTGTCATTTTTACGTGAGGATTAATGGCTGTGTATTGTCCATATACTCCAAGAACAATATTGAGCTAATAAATAATTCATACTAAAAAAGTTGTTTTCCCTCTCATTAATAATAGCACACACTCTTCAGTACTGGCAGTGCCTGTTATAGTGAAATAAAAGTATAATATAGTGAGTGGAAAAATAGATAATTCCAGATCTCATTTAAATCAATATTTAAAAACAACAAAAGTCAGCTAGTCTAGAACAGAGGAGAACGGTAATAAAGACAGACGTAGGCGTCTACGTTTCGCAGCTACGTAGAAGCTATTAATTTATAAATTACGACATAACGTTATATCGTAATTAAAGCCGATTCCAATAAACAAAATCCAAGATACCCCACTTTTTTCAATATGGACAACTTGATACCTATTGTTAACAAGCTGCAAGATGCGTTCACATCGCTCGGCGTTCACATGCAATTGGATTTGCCTCAGATAGCCGTTGTTGGTGGACAATCGGCAGGAAAGAGTTCCGTGCTGGAAAACTTCGTGGGAAAGTAAGTAAACATATACATATTTACACGTATATAAGAAAAAAATAAAAAAGTTTGGGTACTGGACTTTTCAATACCCGCGCAGCCTGATAGATTCAGCTTTATTATATGTTGTCTGATGCTCATTAAATTTCCCTGTATCTTAAAGGTCTCGTGACCGATCAATCAATCCTATACCAGCTTCTTGACAGCCATCATATTCTTGTGGTCCCGGAATATTTAAATACACATGTGATTATACTGGCTGCATTAAACAGATGGTTCTGTGAAAATTTTCATTCATACAATTTTATTGCATATGTACATACATATATGTATGAATCTCCAAAGCACTTCTTTAAGGTCAAAAACACCTGACTATTGATTCTTATTTGCAATATATATACCGAACGAAGTTTTCGATCAAAAAGTTAATCGAAAAAGAGTTCGACTTATGTCAAGATATATGCGTTGAAAAATTATATTATGCAAAATCACATTTATGTAACTATAAAATATAATTATAGCATTAATAATCCTGTATATTATAGTATGACTAAACAAATGGTAAACATGGTAAACAAAAGTAGACCTAGAGTTAGTTGTTCGACTTAATAAACTATAAAACACAGTATAAAATCACTGTAAACTTATAAAAATGCATGAGATGAAAATGTACATAAGTAGATATATTTATCGGTTTGGAACATTTGGTGAATCAACCAAATCCCAATTAAACCGTAAAGATAATTATATGTTTGTTTATTTTTTTGTCGTGAGTTGTTCTTTTCGATCTTACAAATAGATGCAAGTGTGTTGGATGTAATTTGTATGACATAATTCAGAGTCGTTTAATGGCAACGATAATGCCAAAACAGTATAACACTAGCATCAGCCCTGCATTCCCTTTAGTTGCGCCGAATTACTCTTTTATCTATCGACCTGCGCGCTCTCTCATGTTCTCTGAAAAGTTAGAAACACAATAACATACAACACGCCCCAAAGCTTGTGTTTGGGAAAAATCAATGTTCTTGAGTATTTCCATTTAATAATGTTGTACATACAAATAAATACTTAAATTAGAAATGACATAAAAAAAATAATAATTTTGTAATGACAATTAAGTATGTACATACATATCTATGTCAAATATATATCGGGCTACAAATGAAATACATATGTACGTTTATATATACCTACCTACTTTATATCTACATACATATGTATTAAAATATACACACTAGAGCATTCATGCTATAAAATAAGTTCACCGAAACATGTTACATTTCTGCATTGCGCATGCGCATATGAATCTATGTGAAAATTTCTTGCAACTACATACATATGGATTTCAATGAACATACTATGTACATATGTATATATCGACGTAGGAATTAACATTTTCCTAATGACACAAGATACTCCAAATTCGATTGCTTTTACATACTTTAGTATGTTACATGATAACCTTTTTGAATTAGCTCTAAGTTATCAGAATCACTGCATACATACATGCATGTACATATATGTACATATGTAGCTGAAAGCAGACCTGAAAACTTTTTTATAAGTTCCGAAAAAAAAAATACTATACAGTGGCCCGAATTAGCGAGAAAGAGAACGAGGAGGAAATGAGGAAATTTCATTTGTTCCGTCTGGCTTTCATAATAATCCGATCTGATCCAGGCTCGGCAATATGGTAGATACGGTTATTCTCTACGATTCTGCGCTTTTGCTTTTGGTTTTCTTGCATCTTCAAAATTGTGGACGCAAAAGATGTTCTCCTTTTTTGGGGGCGGTAATGGGCGTGGCAGAATTTCGAAATACAGTGTGATACCACATAAAATATTTTATTCTAACTTAAATTCCATAAAGGTACACGGAATGATTGAATAGTTGTTGAGTGAATCAAATGATTTTGGATTGATTTATCGAAAATGGCTGAATTCAACATTTTGAGAAAACGTGTAAAACAGATTAGTAGGATCAAAGAAAATATAAATAGTAGGATGAGTAAAATTTTTTCTGCCTGGCTTTTAAGCTTGCTACAGGCTCTCTTAAAATGTTGTTGAAAAGCCAGAGAGAGAGCGCTTAAGAGCCAGCCGCTCTCTCGTTCTATACATGCGGCTAAGATTTAACTGTAAATGTATATATATATGTACACACGATTCTCATACTTTTTTGATCTGCCTGCTTGTATTGTTTTTTCATGACGGTGCTGTCGAGCATACAGTGTATGCCATACACCCTTTACCCAGTATAATATATAATCATTAATATAGAATATACGAATATAATGAGCGAATGTACATATGTATGTCTGTAAAAAAACATAATGTATTTTATGCATTACTTCACATTAGAATACACCTAATTCTGTTTTTACACGGTCTTTTTTTAAACGGTTTTTAAATAACACGGTTTGAAAATCGAAAATTTTAAATTTTTTACGCGGTTTTCCATTTAACACGGTTTAAAATAACAACACAAATGTATAAAAACACACACAGCTCACAAACAACTAGAAATAAAACGAAAACAAGAAAGAGCATAAAGAGAATATGTACATATTTGTTTCTCTTTCGTTTTTTTGTGTATACGATCAATGTCTTTTTTTACACGGTTTTTTCAGGCACCAATCTACCGTGTAAAAACAGAATTTGGTGTAATTACACATTTCCGCTGTGAACCAAACCGACTTTTTTTGATAGATTTGAGGCTTTAAAAATGTTTAGTTTGTTTTTCTATTCTAGGTTTCGTTTTTTTTTACATTTTTAAAATCTGGTATTTTTTTACTGGTTTTTCAGAGGTTGTGCTTCTTTTTTTCACATAACTTAAGTATCTTACGCCTGGTTATTTTTTGCGGTATATTTGCTATCTATATTCTATCTTCAAAATTGTGTATGCCACAGATTTTCGTCCTTTGTTTGTCAGACGGACGGAGAGACAAACAGACGTAGCTTTATCGACTCGGCTTTTGTTGTTAATCAAGAAGATTTTTACGTTTCTACGGTTCGTATTTCAGATTGAGAAACAAAAACAGTTGTTTTCTATTATTTAGGAAGGCTTTATTTCCGAGAGAATTTAGGTTCCGTTCCGAACAAACTGTGAGTTCTGACTGACTATTTCTAGTAAAAAGTGGAAACTTAATAGTTGGCACACTTAATCTCCCATTACCCATTCGTTTCAATATATAAACTTTATGGGGTCGGAAACGCTTCCTTCTGGGTGTTACACATCCACTTCCACCATAAATCCAATACATCCCTTTACTCTTGAAGTATAACTAATATGTATACGCGAAAAATATGCCATATTTGCTGATGCTGTAAGTTTATATTTATTTAATTTGAAATTTATTTGTTGTACATTTATATATTTAATACATCTATTTCGAATTAAACTTCAAATTTAACTGTTGCCAAATCAACCAAAACAACAACAACGGTCCCGATGACTGACAAGTTACCAGGGGGAATGTGAAATAAAATGTAACAGTTACTTATTAAAAATCGTATTTAAATTGAAAATTTTCTGTTATTGAAGTTTAATTTCCTTGAGTTACCAATATGTACAAATAAAAATACACTGAGCGGCAACACTGTCAGCTGTTTACTGAAAGCAAGAAAAAAAGTGACAAACCCGAAGCATAGTACAAGTTCGTATTAAAATTCTTAAAATCGTTTTGCAAGAGTTTAAAAAACTGGAGCATGCATGAATATGTACTTGTTTTGTGTCGCTGTAGTTTCATGTATATATGTATTAATAACTTGACTTCAGTTTGTATAAATGGGGTGAATATGTCATATGTAAATCTGACATGAGAGAGATCAATATGCAAGGGTATAAAAAGCTGCGGCCCACGTTGCGAAAAAGGAATTTGTTTCTACTTTACTTTACTGAATGTTTTATATTTTTCACAGAGATTTTTTACCTCGGGGATCCGGTATTGTCACTCGTAGGCCTTTGATACTACAGCTGATCCACGGAGTTACTGGTAAGAAGTTTGGAAAATCGACTACATATTGAATATTTAATGTGTTTCTTGCTTTTTTTCGGTGTCTTGATTTTAATCTGATTTAAATCAGAATATGGAGAGTTTCTTCATTGTAAGGGTAAAAAGTTTTTAAATTTTGATGAGATTCGAAAAGAAATTGAGGATGAAACGGATCGTGTTACTGGTAGTAATAAAGGCATCTCAAACATTCCCATTAATTTACGCGTTTATTCGCCTCACGTACTCAACCTAACACTGATTGATTTGCCAGGCTTAACAAAAGTGGCAATCGGTGACCAACCTGTGGACATTGAGCAGCAAATTAAGCAGATGATATTTCAGTTTATTCGCAAAGAGACATGTCTAATACTGGCCGTGACACCAGCTAACACCGATCTGGCCAACTCGGATGCTCTTAAGCTGGCCAAAGAGGTGGACCCACAGGGTGTGCGGACCATTGGTGTGATAACAAAACTTGATCTCATGGACGAAGGGACAGATGCGCGGGATATCCTGGAGAATAAGCTGCTTCCCTTGCGGCGCGGCTATATTGGAGTTGTTAATCGTTCACAAAAGGATATAGAGGGGCGCAAAGACATTCACCAAGCGTTGGCCGCTGAGCGCAAGTTTTTTTTAAGCCACTCCTCATATCGTCACATGGCCGATCGACTAGGCACTCCATACTTACAGCGAGTTCTTAATCAGCAGCTAACTAATCATATACGCGACACATTACCTGGCTTGCGTGATAAATTGCAGAAGCAGATGCTAACCCTGGAGAAGGAGGTCGAGGAGTTCAAGCACTTCCAGCCTGGCGATGCCAGCATTAAGACAAAGGCTATGCTACAGTGAGTTTAAAATCATTCGATTTTACGATCGGTCTTTAATTGAGAACCCGTAAATTTTGATCTTAAAAAACATAGTCACGCCTTTACACTCTATATCATTATTTAAAAACGAAGAAAAATTCGTTTGGAATTTAGTACTGCCTTTTTTTTGTATTAGGATCTCCAATATATTGGGTATTGGTATTAAATCACACTATATCATCGATGAAACGTCATCGGTAAAACACTTCCTATTATTACGCGATACTTTTTGTTTTTCCCTTAAAACCCGTAGATTAAATACTGCTTTCATGGGACGAATTAACAAAAGAACTTTCTCTTGTCAATATAGAATGATACAGCAGCTTCAGTCTGACTTCGAACGGACTATTGAAGGCAGTGGATCGGCTTTGGTCAACACAAACGAGCTCTCTGGTGGGGCCAAGATCAATCGCATTTTTCACGAGCGGTAAGCGTCCCCAAATTACTAGTACACATATAACTCTTCTTTCGGTGCAGTCTACGCTTCGAGATTGTTAAGATGGCCTGTGATGAGAAAGAATTGCGGCGAGAGATTTCATTCGCCATTCGCAATATTCACGGTATTCGCGTCGGTCTGTTCACCCCGGATATGGCTTTTGAGGCTATTGTGAAGCGACAAATAGCACTGCTAAAGGAACCGGTAATCAAGTGCGTAGATCTAGTTGTTCAGGAACTTTCTGTTGTCGTGCGAATGTGCACCGCTAAAGTAAGTTTATAATATATATGGTTTCAATCTCACTAATATAATTTTTGACACAGATGGGTCGGTACCCACGCTTGCGTGAGGAAACAGAACGCATTATTACGACACACGTACGTCAACGCGAGCATAGTTGCAAAGAGCAAATTCTTCTTCTTATCGATTTTGAGCTAGCTTACATGAATACCAATCACGAGGACTTCATTGGTTTTGCTAAGTACGTAAAACTCATGTGTTTAACAACTCTAGATTTTTGAAATATTTATCAATTTTTTTTTACAGTGCTCAGAATAAATCTGAAAACGCAAATAAGACAGGCACTCGTCAGCTTGGCAACCAAGTTATAAGAAAGGGCCACATGGTGATACAGAACCTTGGCATAATGAAAGGTATGTTTGAACATCTCTGAATCTGAGAGCGATATCACAATTACTTGCAGAGTGTTATACATACATACAATGGCGATGAAAAAAATATAACTTTTTTGTACCACAGTCTTTATTGTTTCAAAAAATGGTCACTATCCAATCTTCAAATCAAATTTTTTTGATTTTGCTGAAATATAAAGTGGGTTTACATATCTCCTCTCTGAAAGAAGTATTTTTACTCTCACAATTCTAACGGAATTACTTTAGTTTACTTAGTTTACTTTACTTAAGGCAATTTTCCGAAAAACGTCTGAAATTGAACAGCAACAAAAAACAAAAGTTACAGAATATAAGAAGTTAAGAAAAAAGCAAAAGGACCAAAATTGAATTTCAGAAGCCAACACCTATGCAAAGGCAATATAATAGTAAGATGAGTAGCATAGGTCTAATATTTGGACGTTTATATGCAATGACTGCACCATCAAATCGCCCATGCCAAGCCGCAGCCTTTTACGAGGGGATCCCACGAAAAACCCAGCCCAACCGACCAAGAGACGCTGCAGCATGACGCGCAACGCCTATAACTGAACCGATCGCGTAAATGCAGGAAAGAAAGCTGTTAGACTAATATGCGAGGAAAATTAAAACTAAACTTACTATAAGAACAAAGCATGCATTCACAATGCAAATACAATTACTAATTACGAGAAAGGTATGTGAGTATTAGTAATTTAATAAGAGGACGATAATTATAATCCGAGCATAAGACCCTAAACGGTTCATGCAAGGAATTATTCGATATACAAAGCGGAAGGGACAAGGGTATATAATTTCTAGTGGGTCTCATAGGAATATTGAAGTTTGTGCGGCTCAACAAACCAGGGCTACCTACGTCATCGTGCATAAAAATCACACCAATAATTTTTCTACGATTAAGTAAGGATGGAAAATTTTTAAAAGCAATCTATTAGGATAAGATGGCAATCTCACACTTGCATCCCAGTAAAGGCCCCGCAGCGCAAAAAGTAAAAAGTTTTTCTGTACTAATTCTATACGGTCCTGGTGTACTTTGTACTGAGGACACCATATACAGGAGCCGTATTCTAAGATCGGACAAACTAACGAGATATACAAGCAGGCTCCGTTTTTCACTTACTTTTGCGGATTACGTTTTCAGCAAATAAGTTTACTTTTCGTTTTAAGAGGCTCCCGGTTTCACATATTTTTGTTATCGATATGTTTCATTTTTCATCGTTTCTGGCAAACAAAAACAGAAGACCTTGCTGCTTTGTAAACATACAGTGTGATTAAAATGATTATTGATTATTTTTTCAATTGCTTGTTTTGAAGCTGTGCGCGATTTAAGAATATCAAGACATCTTACATGCAACACTTTTGTATTTAACATGTCTGATGAGCTGTGACTGACAGCATGTAACAGAAAATTAAATTGCTAATTGGTTGCACTTACATTATGAATTCAATGTGGCGGGAAACAGCTGTCCTTACCCCGCAGTTCTGTTACGTACATGTTACGAAAACAGTCTGCATTATGTGGAAAAATTTATTTCTTGCCAACGTTCCAATAACCAAATCAGACTGCGTCAGCTGTTTTCGCGAAAACGAAAAGAGTTTGTGCCCTGACCAATTATTTTCGAGCCAAATTTGAGGTTGGGCTAAGAAACAAATTATTTATAAAAAAGGCAAAAGCTAAATTGCCTCGGTAATGGTGTCAAATGTCTGTTGATGCATTAATAAGTCATCTATTTTTTTCCTTTTGAAATTAGGATTCGTTTTGTTGTATAAAAAGCCGTTTACTTTTCATTTCGTCGAGGAAAATGTTTTCGTTTTGAAAAGTAAAAAATCTTGCAACGGGAGCCCCAATTTAAGTGATTTCAAAAGTAAATCGGAAAAATTTTGTGAAAGTGAAAAACGGAGCCTGGCTGATAGAGAATCTTTGCTATATGGGGGTCGTAAAATTCCTTTGACCACCTCTTTATAAACCCAAGCACGCTCATGGCCTTATTTGGCGTCTTGTATAACACCGAGATCATCAAACAGGGTAATTCTCTGAAGAGAACCACCGCATAGGGTGTAAAGAGCCAACAAGGGGCTGGAACGATAAAATGTTACTTTACTGCTTTACTGAAATCGGTGTAAATAACATCCGTCTGTAGATTACCTTGACAGCCTTTGATAATGAAGAAGGTGAACTCCAATAAATTTGTGGTTGTTGATCTCCACCTTATTAATCCATGCTGAGCTGGAGAAATAAGTGATTTGCAGAGATGTTGCAAGTGCGGAGTTAAAATCTTTTCAAACATTTTAGGAATAGCGGATACCTGGATGATATACCTCTATAGTTCTTTGCATCAGACTTGCTACCTTTCTTATGGCGAAGAATTATAAAAGATTCCTTCTAGATCGGGGGGAAGCATGAAGAATACTAGGCAAAAAAATTGAACTTTTTATTTACGCTTCGAACGAAACCGACTTTTTCTTATAGATTTGTGGCTTTAACAAATTTCAATGAATTATGGTCTCTTTTTAAACCCGATACTCAAAATGAGTATTGGGGTATATTAGATTTGTGGTAAAAGTGGATGTGTGTAACGTCCAGAAGGAAGCGTTTCCGACCCCATAAAGTATATATATTCTTGATCAGCATCAATAGCCGAGTCGATTGAGCCATGTCTGTCTGTCCGTCCGTCCGTCCGTCTGTCCGTCCCTATGAGCGCCTAGTGCTCAAAGACTATAAGAGCTAGAGCAACGACATTTTGTATCCAAACTTCTGTAATATGTGACTGCTACAATTGTATTTCAAAACTTTGCCCCGCCCACTTCCGCCCCCACAAAGGACGAAAATCTGTGGCATCCACAATTTTAAAGATACAAGAAAACCTAAAACGCAGAATCGTAGAGAATGACCATATCTTCTAGAGTACACCTAATTCTGTTTTTACACGGTAGATTGGTTCCTGAAAAAATCGTGTAAAAAAAAACCGTGTAAAAAAAGACATTGATCGAATACGCAAAAAAACGAAAGAGAAAGAAATATGTACATATTCTCTTTATGCCCTTTCTTGTTTTCGTTTGGTTTCTAGCTGTTTGTGAGCTGTGTATGGTTTTTATATATTTGTGTTGTTATTTTGAACCGTGTTAAATGGAATAAAACCGTGTAAAAAATTTAAAATGTTTGATTTTCAAACCGTGTTATTTCAAAACCGTGTAAAAAAAGACCGTGTAAAAACAGAATTAGGTGTACTGAATCTGAATCAGATCGTATCATTATTATAGCCAGAATGAAGAAAACAGTTTCATTTTTTCTCGCCCTGTCTCTCTCTAACACACACGTATCATAGCCGGCTTTGCCTATTGCTAAATATGAGTTCCTAGATCTCAGAGACTATAAAAGCTAGAGCAACAAAAATTTGGTATCCACACTCCTGTGATATCGGACCTTGACGAGTTGTTATTAAAATTTCGCCTCACCCCCTTCCGCCCCCGCAAAGGACGAAAATCTGGAGCATCCACAGATCTCAGAGACTATTAGACCTGACTGTCGAGCTCTCACTGCTACAAAACTATTTTTAATTTTTTCACTGCAGAACTCACTGTTGATAGCTCACTGCTGCAAGTGTGTTTCAAAATTTCGGCCCACCCCCTTCCGCAGCCATAAACAATGAAAATCTGTGGCAACCACAATTTTGAAGATAGGAGAAAATTAAAAACGCACAATCATAGAGAATGGCCATATCTACCAGATTGCCGAATCTTGCCGAATCTTGTACTGAATCTGAATCAGATCGTATCATTATTATAGCCAGAATGAAGAAAACAATTTCATTTTTTCTCGTCCTGTCTCTCTCTAACACACACGTATCATAGCCGGCTTTGCCTATTGCTAAATATGAGTTCCTAGATCTCAGAGACTATAAAAGCTAGAGCAACAAAAATTTGGTATCCACACTCCTGTGATATCGGACCTTGACGAGTTGTTATTAAAATTTCGCCTCACCCCCTTCCGCCCCCGCAAAGGACGAAAATCTGGAGCATCCACAGATCTCAGAGACTATTAGACCTGACTGTCGAGCTCTCACTGCTACAAAACTATTTTTAATTTTTTCACTGCAAAACTCACTGTTGATAGCTCACTGCTGCAAGTGTGTTTCAAAATTTCGGCCCACCCCCTTCCGCAGCCATAAACAACGAAAATCTGTGGCAACCACAATTTTGAAGATAGGAGAAAATTAAAAACGCACAATCATAGAGAATGGCCATATCTACCAGATTGCCGAAAAGAATTTGACGACCCCTATATAACAAAGACTCTCTATAGTTCGCTAGTTCGTCCGATTTTAGTATACGGCTCCTGTGTATGGTGCCCTCAGTACAAAGTACACCAGGACCGTATAGAATCAGTACAGAAAAACTTTTTACTCTTTGCTCTGCGGGGCCTTAACTGGGATGCGGGTGTAAGACTCCCATCTTACTCTAGTAGACTTCTATTAGAAAACCTCCCATCCTTAGTTAACCCTAGTAAAATGCTTGGTGTGATATTTATGCACAACTTGATCAGGGGTGACATAGACAGCCCTGATCTGTTGAGCCGCATAAACTTCACGATTCCTATTAGACTGACTAGAAATTTTATACCGTTGTTCCTTCCACTTTGTAGATCGAATTATTCCTTGCATGAACCGTTTAGGGTCTTATGCTCGGATTATAATTCCCTCTACCATATTATGTCTACCACTAATTCTCTTCCTCTTATTCTCTTCCTTACACACCTTTCTAGTAATTAGTAATTGTAGAGGTATTTGTATTTTGATTGCATGCTTAGTTTCTTGGTAAGTTTAGTGCTAATTTTCCTCGAATGTTAGTCTAACAGCTATTTTTCCTGCATGCTCGCGTTCGGCTCGGCTACGCGCCGCGCGTTATGCGGCAGCGCCCCTCGGTCGATTGGGCGGGAGGAGGGCTGCGTTTTGCCTGGGATCCGCGCGTAACAGCCTTCTGCTGGTTTCACACGGGCCACTTGACGGTGCAGTAACTGCATCGCCTCTGAAAGATGCAGTCATTGCATGTCAACGTCCAAATATAAAAAAGTGTACTTCAAAATTTCGCCCCACCCTCTTCCGCCACCGCAAAGGACGAAAATCTGTGGCATCCACAGATCGCAAAGACTATTAGAGCTAGAGCAACCAAATTTGGTATCCACACTCCTGTTAGATGTCTCTGGTACAAGTGTATTTCAAAATTTCGCTCCACTCCCTTCCGCCCCCACAATGAACGAAAATCTATGGCATCCACAATTTTGAAGATACGGGAAAATTAAAAACGCACAATCATAGAAAATGCCCATATCTATCAGATTGCCGAATCTAGATCAGATCGGATAATTTTTATAGCCAAAAGATACAAATCAATTTGCAGTGGCTACGCAGCGCCCGACGACACGTTCTGACGGATTTTCTGTCTCTCTCGCACGCCCTCTTTGTCTCTCAATGTTAGCGCCGTCTGCCGGAAGAGAGCCATACTGACTATGTATCGACTATGACTATGTATGTATTTTGTTTTTTTTTTTTTTTTTTTTTTTGAAAAGTTGGACTTTTAAAATCTCAGGAAAAATTGAAAAAAATTATATCTTGGGCTTTATTTTTGTTCTTTGATAGGTAAGTTAATTAGGCGTCGTTTAAGGTATTGTTTGTAATAATCGACGGATAAACAATTAAGGTGCAGCCGTTTGACCAAACCTTCAAGTGCCGCATTTAGCCGTTACATTTTACTCAAAAATTAAAATTACTCGAAAAACGACCTTTTTTTTAAAAAAAATAATTTAAATTTAAAAATACTATAATATGAGGTTTTGAAGTCAAAATGTTGGAAAAAAATACCACAAAAAATTATACATTTTTAATTTTCAAGCTTAGTATTTTCCAGACGGTACGCTTAAGCTACAAAGTGTTTGGGTTCGATTTATAGCTGTATTTATCAGCTTTTCAGAATTGTAAAATTTCAATGCAACCAGGGGTAAGATACCTAAGTTATGTGAAAAAAAGCACAACCTCTGAAAAAAACAGTATACAAAAATACAATTTTAAAAATTAAAAAAAAAAACGAATGACAAAAACTATCACTTTTAAAGCCAAACCTATCAGAAAAAGTGGGTTTGGTTCAATTTTGATGCCTAGTGTAATTAACGGAAACAAATTTGGCCCCCCTTCGAGAAATCCTGGGTACGCCCTTGTCTCCATCTGCCTTCTTGTATATTTGACAAATTTTGTTGGGTACCTTCGAAGCTGCTCATAAATATGGTGAAATTCCACAAGAGCCGGGCTATCTCCAAAAAACTGCATGTACGAGGGCTGTTCAACAAGTCCGTGACCTTTTGAATTTTCCGCCTCTTAATTGATAGGGCAACACTGCTTCTTGCAAAGGAATATATCAGCTGATTCCTGTCAAAATTGCAGAAGCTACGCATTTAAAAAAATATATATATGGAAAAAAGTTAATTTCATGTGCTAAGCAGCTTGATACATACATACTATGGGAAATCGCTCCATCAATTTCAATGGTAAAAAAGTGATTTGCTGAAATTCGGTGGGGCCGTACAAGCGCAAACGATGTCGAACGCTCAGCACGTTTGGAGATTAAAAGTGCGAGAGATTGTGGAAGCCATAGACATATCAATGTTCAGTGGTTTCCATTTTGACTGATTATTTGGGTACGAAAAAGCTTTCCGCAAGATGGATGCCGCTCACAATTGACCACAAACAACAGTGGGGTTCCCATGTTGATTCTGTGCCAAAGAATGCAAGGTGGTTTTGTCAGCTAATAAAGTCATGGCGACCGTTTTTTGCTACGCAGGCGGTATTATCCACATTGACTACCTTTTAAAAGGTAAAACAATCAATGGCGAATATTATGTTGCGATAGATTTAATGAGGATTTGAAAAGGAAACGACCGCATTTCGCCAAGAAAAAAGTTATTTTCCACCAGAACATTGCAAAGGTGTGCAGACATACATACACATGCCTAGTTTCCATGGCAAAATTACTTACATTACTTAATCACCTCCGCTTGATTCTTCATTGGCAACATCATTTGTCATATCCATATTGGCCTTTCAAACCACTCGTCAGCAAGCTCCGCTTATCCAAGCCTTTCTTTAGTTGCTCAAGTTTCAAATCTCCAAGTTTAACTCTCCTCGATCCCACTTCTGACAACAGTTGTTATCCGTTCGTACCTTTATATTGAGGAATTAGAAAAACCTTAATACTTTATTTGTTCCGAACAACTACTTTGATCTGCCAAATCGTTGTAATCAGGAATGCCACAGATTGTCAAACCAACCGTGTTTCAACTGAGTTTTAATTCTAGGTGCCACAGCAGGCTGTCTCAGATTTGGTTAAATACACCGCTAAAACACATTTCATTCATAGAAAGTGTTACAGTTTCGGAAAGGTTATTTCTGATTTATCTTCATTAGCATAATTTAACATTTCATTTTTGTACTCCTTTTTATTTCCATTTTTCGAAGCCCTTAGTCAAATCTCTAGTAGATTTGTCATTAGCCATTCAAATTCTGATGACCGTTTTTAATGGTATTATATAAAAGATTAAAGAAAATTTTAAGCCGTGGCATTAAGGGTCAATGGGTAATTAAATACCCATGAAAATGATTAAGCTTGAAGAATTTTAGCGCCGAACTGGTGAAAGATATAATATAATTATTTGTTATAACTAAAGAGGAAAGATGGATCTACAAGGAAAATTTATAAATAACAGAATTGTTTGAGTTTTACATACAAAATACCACCTGTACAATATACTTTGTTTATTATCGTTTATTTGTTTATTATTACACACCTGCCGCAAACTAATGAAAATTGGTATTTAAATAACAAACTACTTTTTGTGTGTACCAAAGAGCTGCAACGAGTAATCAGTTTTTAGATTGCCTTAGAAACGAGCGGGTAAAAACCAATCATCCAAAGAATAAATCATACATAATTGCTTATGAGCTTTCATTTTGGTTCAGTCAGAACTTTGATCGAGCATGATTTTCGCAATCAAGCTTGTTCGAGTATGACTGCCTATTTGTGCACCAACGCCACCCAAAGCGACGCTTCGAGTTAGGGTTCCATTTTCTTTTTGCTTACGAATTTTCTCTTTCAACATGCGTTAATTTTTGGTGGCACTTTTTGTCAAAATACGTATGTACGTTTTATAATGGACATCCCAGTATTTCTTGGCTCGAAGTTTTCGGAACTACACAAATTCTTTTCTAAATAAATCTTTTAGAATATCTAAAAACCCTTCTTACTCCTTAATCCGATCTGATCCAGACTCGGCAATCTGTTAGATATGGTCATTCTCTATGATTGTGTTTTTAGTTTTCTCGTATCTTTAATATTGTGGATGCCACAGATTCTCGTTCTTTTTTGGGGTGGAAGGGGGTGGGGCGAAATTTTGAAATACGCTTGTAACAGTTAGATCTAACAGGAGTGTGAATACAAAATTTGGTTGCTCTAGCCTTAATAGTCTCTGAGATCTGTGGATGCCACAGATTTTCGTCCTTTGTGGGGGTTGAAAGGGGTGGGTCAAAATTTTGAAATACACTTGTGCAGGTTCAATATCACAGGATACCAAATTTAGTTGCTCTAGCTCTTATAGTCTCTGAGATCTAGGCGCTCACTTTTAGTGATATGCAAAGCCGACCATGAAACGTGTGTGTTAGAGAGAGACAGAGCGAAAGAAAATGAAATTGTTTTCATCATTCTGGCTATAATAATGATACGATCTGATACGAATCTACGATTCTGCCGTCTAGAAGATATAATCATTCTCTACGATTCTGCGTTTTTGGTTTTCTTGTATCTTTAAAATTGTGGATGCCACAGATTCTCGTCCTTTGTGAGGGCGGAAGTGGGCGGGGCGAAGTTTTGAAATACACTTTTAACAGTGACATATCACAGAAGTCTGGATACAAAATGTCGCTGCGCTAGCTCTTATAGTCTCTGAGCTCTAGGCGCTCATAGGGACGGACAGACTGACATAGTACAATCGACTCGGCTATTGATGCTGATCAAGAATATATACTTTATGGGGTCGGATACGCTTCCTTCTGGACGTCACACACATCCATTTTCACCAGACATCTAATATACTCCTATACTCATTTTGAGTATCGGGTATAAAAATTGCTTAATTTAATATAAAAGTGGACTGTTAACTATTTATTTTTGGCTTAAATGTTAACCAATTGAGCTGATTGAATTCAGCACGGCACACCCGAACAACTGCACAGGGTAGTGGAACACATACTAGACGGCTTCCAAAACAAGCAGTACACTGTAGCTGCTTAGCTGGATATTTCGCAGGCTTTCGATCGGATGTGGCACGAGGGACTACTCGCTAAAATCAAAGTGATGCTCAACCCTCAGCTGTATGAAGTTATCAAAAGCTTTCTGACGGAGAGGACCTTCCGTGTATTCCAGGATGGCGTAGCTTCTTTGACCAAGACTATCATGGCAGGAGTACCGCAAGGCAGCCTGCTTGGGCCGATACTGTACTGCTTATTCACCCACGACATGCCAAATCCCTCTACGGTCCGAAGGCAACCAGGTCAGACCCTCAAGGTGGCAACATTTGCTGACGACACAGCAGTACTCTCGAGGGCTGCCACAGAAAATCTACAGCAATACCTCAAACTATTTGAAAACTGGGCCTGCAGATGGAACATCTCCATAAACCCTGATAAATGTGCAGTGGTGACGCACACTTTAAGAATGGGCTCTAGCCCTGGTGTCATCTTGCTTGGGAAACTCGTGGAGCAGCGTAGGAATCACACATACCTCGGAGTTACACTGGATGCACGTTTAACTTTCGACAGCCACATCCGAAGCGTGAGGAGCAAGCTGGTGGGCACGTCTCAGAAAATGTTCTGGCTACTCAAACAAAGCAACAAGCTCAGTTTAAAAAACAAAGTCCTGATCTGCAAGGCCATACTAGCCCCTGCCTGGAAGTACGGCATTCAGGTGTATGGAATTGCCGCCAAAACTAACCTTGCGAGGATCATGACGTTCCAGAGTAAATTTCTGCGTAGGATCTCCGGAGCTGAGTGGTATATCCGTAACCGGGACATTGCCAAGGACCTTAACACTTGTTGGTGATGTTATCAAGAATCAAGCGAAGAACCATATTTGTAAGCTCAGAAGCCACCCTAATGTACTGGCGAGGAGTCTTGCGAGAACAAGATACCGGCGTAGGCCGGCCAGAATACACCCAGTCGACCTGCCCAACAGGATGATCTAAGAGGACCTCTACCCTAGAAACCTGGACAGATAATTGAACCAAATAATATCCCCCTCCAAATTCTGCGACCTAACTAACACGCATTTTTTTTGTTTTTTTTTTTTTTAAATCATCATAATTTTTCCTGACTGTTGACCACATTTCTAATATACCCCTATACTCATTTTGAGTATCGGGTATAAAAACGAGGGGGAACGTTGTGAGTAGCAGCTATGGCCGCGACTCTATATTTATACCCGACACTCAGTCATATGGCTTCCCCCCGGCAGAGGGCGCACACATTCACGACAAAGAGTGTGAGAGAGAGAGAGACAGAAAGTAAGTAAGCGCGTGGACGGCGTTGGGTAGCCAGTGCAAATTGCATTGTTACTTCTGGCTATATTATTAATCCGAACTGATCCAGAATCGGCAATCTGGTAGATATAGTCATTTTCAGCTCTGCGTTTTTAGTTTTCTTGTATCTTCAAAATTGTTCATGCCAAAGATTTTCGTCTTTTGTGGGAGGGGAAAGGGGCAGGGCGAAATTGTGAAATACACTTGTAACAGTGTAATATCATAGGAGTCTAGATTTAGTTGCTTTAGCTCTTGTAGTCTCTGAAAACTAGACGTCAAACAAGACGGATGGTCAGACGGAAAGACACACTAGGCTCTATCGATTCGGCTATTGATGCTGATCAAGAATATACCTTAGTAAAATGGCTATATGTGCACTGCTTTGAATGACGTTTTTTTTCAACATGTATTTTCTTGATTTTTTCCATATTTTTATTTGGTTAGCTGTTAATAAGTAAAAAACAAAAAGGCATAAACAAATTCAATATCAATTTTTTTAATAAAAAAAAATTTTATATGTTTCACATAGAAAATGGGTATTACAGCACAATTTATTTTGTATGAAATAAAATTTCCAAGGAACAAGTTTTTTGGAAAATTAAATCTCTTAATAATTAATGAAGTTGAACTTATGCTCCCGAAGCTTATGCAGCCTACTAGGCATTGTACCTGCCCAGTTTTATAGAGGTGATAACTCTATCCTGTCCCATTCTGAAACAATCGCTTGTTTTAATTCCTTTAAGGTATCGTACTGCCTTGTACAGGCATAAACTTTTGCTGTAAAGAGGCCCCATAGATCCTCAATTGGATTTAAGTCCGGACTCATTGCCGCCCACTTAATCGACGGTATATTGTGGGTGTCAAGATAACCCATTGAGCCCGGGAAACATGAATTGGCACACTATCCTGCTGAAATGTTCATTGATCACCATGGAAATGCTTAGCAAATGAAAAAAGTTCACTATCTACCAATGCTATATATGCTTGAGCTTTCATCCGGTCGGATATGAAACATATTGGAGACTTCCCTTTTGCACTAAAGGGAGCCCATATCATAAGCGATCCATCACCATGGTTCGGCTTGTAGCAAGTTGCCCGTGGATGACGCGGGTCTTTCCAATACTTATGATGGACATATGAATCGTCTAAATTCAATTTTTTTTCATCACTAAAAATTACATTTTCTAATTCGGGGTCCCAGAACTTGTGTTTTTCAAAAAGGACATGCGCGCATCTTTCTGACGTTTAGTTAAGCGGAGTTTGCCAACTTTCTTTTGATATGTGAGGTTAAAATTTTCGTTCAATATTCGGCTCACACGTTGCCTGGGGATTGTTAATCCGAGTTCTGCCTTGATTTTGTTGCAGCTCATTAAGTCTTCAGTTGCAAACTGCCGCAAGTGCCGTTTTGTCCATTTTCTTATGGTTGATACTGGGCCAAGCCGACGATTTATGCGGTAACCGTCTGGATCTATTAAAAATTTTTAAATAGTATTTCGATGTCGATTCATTAGCGAAGCTATTCGACCAGTTTTCATGCCGGCCAATTTAATTCTCTTGATCCTTCTCTGTTCTTCCTCAGAAAATTCTGTACCATGTGGCATTTTTAACTAATAATGTTGCTTTTTTTTAAATTCTTTTTGGTTTGATGCAATAATGAGTTCTTACTTACAAAATTAATCAGCTTGTCACTTTTACTGAAAAGATGCTAACACTGCGACTCTCAAAACATGAATAAACATGATTGCACATATATTTGTTTTCTATAACTGAGCACAACAATAAGAGATAAAAACTGCATAGTCAAACCAAACAAGCAGCTATTACTTGTTAAGAAAAATTAAAAATAATTTTTGCACATATAGCCATTTTACTAAGGTATATACTTTATGGGGTCGGAAACGCTTCCCTCTGTGCGTTAAATACACCCATTTTTCCCACAAATCTAATTTACCCCTATAACCTTTTTGAGTATCGGGTATAAAAAACACTTTCATACAATATTTTCTTCATCAAAAAAATTTTAAACCTGAATGTCAGGTTTGGAAAGTGGCAGGAGGTTAGCTGTTATATTTTTATTCAGGGATTCTGAATGGGTAGCATCATTTAAGCCTGCGTAGTACATTTTTTTTATTATTGGCTGCCGAATCACGTTGCTTTGTTGTAAAGCTAACACCCTATTGTACACATGTATGTTTATAGAAGCTTGCTTTTTGTGCTTGTTGACCATTACTGGTTGGACTTGGACCTGGTTGGAATACTTGGTAGCGTTGATAAGCTCGTCGGTCAGGCATTTGGCTATGGGTTGATGTTCCTGAAACCACCCTCATGAACGCCAGTTCACAGCAACCAGATAGCATAGTTGACGCAACGCAGGGGCGCTAAATCCACAAATCTTTCAATCAAGGGTCTAATATTCGCTGTATGTATATACCCCTTAACACCATTCTATAAAAACACCAGTATCGTCCGTCAAATTACTCTGTATCACTCACTCATTCCCTCTCATTTCATTTCGATACATCTACTTGCAAATGCTTATGCGATTGTGTGTGTACATTGAGCAAGCGGCCGTAAACGCTTGATAAACATAGAGAAAAATACCCAGAGAAAGAAGGTGGCAGAAAATTGTCTACCCTGGCAAAAGATGGATAATATATTGTGTTGTGTTGTTGTGTTGTTACGCTATAGCGGTCATATCTTACTAAGTACTAAGTACTATGTACTAAGTACTATGTACTAAGTACTATGTACTAAGTACTAAGTACTAAGTACTATGTACTAAGTACTAAGTGCTATGTACTAAGTACTATGTACTAAGTACATTCGCACATCGCGAATGTTTGAATGGGAAACGACTTGAATACCCATAACAATTTTGACACCATCCCTCACTTGAAATCAGAATTCTCGACAATTTAATTTTTAGTGCTCACATTCGCTATCATGGGAAACTTCATTTTAAATGGCCCCGTTCAGCCAATTAACCATTCTCAAAATTCGCACTTCCGAAACCAGTTGTTACTTTTCTGCAGTTCGTTTTCCGGATTGAGGAACGAAGACAAAGAGTTAGTTTCTACTTAAACAGGGACACTTAATTTCCAAAAGAATTTGTGTGTTGTTGCATATTCAATATTGTTCAATATTTTGTCCAAAGGCCCTTATCTTTTATCACACTGTGAATTCGGTTGGGCATAATCTCGACTAAATTTAGTATGTGCTCGCGAGGTATTATCCGTCTGCACGCGCTCATAAAACTCATCTAACCTCTTGGTGCATACTCTTACTTTGCCAATCTTTTTTAAACAGAGCCCATTGATCTTTCATGGGATTTAGATTTTGGTTTTAAGCAGGCCACTGTATTAAGTAAAAACTCTGATTACACTGTGCAACACCATATTTACGCTTCGAGCCAAACCGACTTTTTCTTATAGATTAAGGCCTTAAACATTTTTAAATTAATTATTAAATTTTGTTCCTGGCGTGCCTTTTTATTTTAACTTGTAAAAAATGTTTTTTCATAGGAAGTGCTTCTTTTTTTCACATAACTTAATTATCTTAAGTGTGTCCCACTTAAGTGTGAGTGCATGACAAATACTCTCATGAAGATGTCCAAATTGGCAGACAAATGCGGGCTAGGCGTTAACCCGTCTAAAACGGAACTTGTGTTCCGTACAAATTTCTCTGAACGAGATCGCAGAGCAGAAGAGATCTATATTCCTTATATGGGTCCCCGGACATAGGGACATCGAGGGGAATGATCCCGCCGACGAGCTAGTCAGGCAGAGCACTACGATTCCTCTCTTACACTACTCAACAAAATTAAAATTTTTTTCGACGCTGCGAACCAAACCGACTTGTTTTGATAGACTTGGGGCTTTAAAATTGTTAAATAATTTTTTTTTTTTCAAGAATTAAATTATTGTTAAAAAAAATTTTAAATCTGGTATTTGTTTTACTGCTTTTTCAGTTGGAGTGCTTCTTTTTTTACATAGCTTAAGTATCTTACGTCTGGTTGTATTGAACTTTGCAATTCTGAAAAGCTGATAAATTCAGCTATAAATCCTACCCGAACACTTTGTAGCTTAAGCGTATCGTCTGGAAAATATTAAGCTTTCAAATTCAAAATTGAGATTTTTTTCCGAAATTTTGACTTTCAAAACTTGGGAAAAGTGGAAATAAATCCTTTTTTTGTGTTTTTGTTGTCGTTTAAGGTATCGTTTGATAAAATCTATGGATAAACGACTAAGGTGCAGCCGTTTTGACCAAACCTTCTAATGCCGTATTTCACCGTTTAATACCGTTCGGTACCTTTCCAAATGCTATTTCTGTAGAAAAAAGTCAGGCTTGTGGCCAATTAGAAAAAAATGCACCACACGTTACTAAAATACAATTTACAGGAAACTCGTTTGGTTAGTTGGTAAGCTAAAACTTTTGGCTCTCCATCAATGAAGAGATAACACCAATTGGCCATTAACTGTAAACGGTCCGCACAAACGATTGCATATGCGGAATAAAAAAATTCGTACAGTGTGCACTGCAATTAAACTGCAAACTTAACAAATCATAAATAAATCACAACGTATGTAATTCATTACTATTTGTTATTTAAAAAAAATTTGGTTTTGAATTTTGTAGTAGTTTTTGGTATTTTTAGTATATATTTGTACAATAAATACTACATATACAGCCAGGCTCCGGTTTTCACTTCAAGAAAAGTTTTCCGATTTACTTTTGAATTAACATAAATTGGTGCTCCCGTGTTCACATTCCGCAAGATTGCTTCGTTTTCAAAACCCAAAAATGTTTACCTCGACGAAATGAAAAGTAAACGCTTTTTATACAACAAAAAGAATCTTAATTGCAAAAGGGAAAAAATAGATGACCTATCGATGCATTAACATAAATTTCACACCATTACCAGGGCAATTTAGCCTTCCTTATAAATAATTTTATTTTAACCTAACCTCAAATTTGGCTCGGAAATAATTGGTCAGGGCAACAACAACTTTCGTTTTGTTGCAAGCAGCTGATTTAGTTATCGGAACGTTGGTAAGAAAAAAATGTTTGCGCATAACAGCAAAAATGCTCGTAACATGCACGTAACAGAACATCTGGGTAAGGACAGCTGTTACCCGCCACACTTAACTCAAAATTTAGATGCAACAAATTCATTATTTGACCATTAGCAATTTAATTTTCAATATGCATGTTGTTACTCACAGTTTGTCAGACATGTTAAATACACAGAGGTTGCATCTAAGATGTCTTGATCTTCTTAACTTGCGCACTTTCTGTCGTCGTTTTGCTTCAAAACAAGCATTTGAAAAATAAAGTAATTTTTATTACGGTGTATATTTTCAAAGCAACCAGGACAGCTACTTTTGTTTGCCGGAACCGATGAGAAAATGAAACATATCGATACAAATATTTTTGAAAACGGCAGCACCTAAGAACGTAATCCGCAAAATTAAGTGAAAACCGGAGTCTGCCGATAGTACTGCAACAGAATTTAGAAGAAAAAAAATGGAATATATTAGAAAATAGGATCCTTTATATTCGTCCTTGAATGACATGCAATGCACAAGAACATTTTAAAATTTATGATGATACACCACTTGGTTCAAACGGGTATTCAATTTAACTTTTATTTTTGATTTTTTAAATACGGGATAACTTTTATTTGTAACTTTTACAGTTTTTTTTTTTTGTAGTATTCAAAAAAGTTTGTTTTTGATTATAAAATAATAGTACAATTTGTTGTGTGCTGTTACTTTTGGAGCAACTTATACAACAGTCAGGAAAAATTATGATGATTTAAAAAAAAACAAAAAACAAAAAAAATGCGTGTTAGTTAGGTCGCAGAATTTGGAGGGGGATATTATTTGGTTCAATTATCTGTCCAGGTTTCTAGGGTAGAGGTCCTCTTAGATCATCCTGTTGGGCAGGTCGACTGGGTGTATTCTGGCCGGCCTACGCCGGTATCTTGTTCTCGCAAGACGCCTCGCCAGTACATTAGGGTGGCTTCTGAGCTTACAAATATGGTTCTTCGCTTGATTCTTGATAACATCACCAACAAGTGTTACGTTAAGGTCCTTGGCAATGTCCCGGTTACGGATATACCACTCAGCTCCGGAGATCCTACGCAGAAATTTACTCTGGAACGTCATGATCCTCGCAAGGTTAGTTTTGGCGGCAATTCCATACACCTGAATGCCGTACTTCCAGGCAGGGGCTAGTATGGCCTTGCAGATCAGGACTTTGTTTTTTAAACTGAGCTTGTTGCTTTGTTTGAGTAGCCAGAACATTTTCTGAGACGTGCCCACCAGCTTGCTCCTCACGCTTCGGATGTGGCTGTCGAAAGTTAAACGTGCATCCAGTGTAACTCCGAGGTATGTGTGATTCCTACGCTGCTCCACGAGTTTCCCAAGCAAGATGAAAGCCTGCGAAATATCCAGCTAAGCAGCTACAGTGTACTGCTTGTTTTGGAAGCCGTCTAGTATGTGTTCCACTACCCTGTGCAGTTGTTCGGGTGTGCCGTGCTGAAGCCTGATTAGCGGCGACTCTAGTACCCTTCGTAGGATGCAGCGCTCAAACATTTTGCCAAAAGTCGACAAGAGACTTATTGGTCTATGGTTGTTGAGGTCTTCCGGTGGCTTTCCGGGCTTTGGCAACATGATTATGTGGGTACATCTCCAGGCTTTGGGGAAGTATGCTAGTCTTAGCGACGCATTAAAGATTACCAACAGATATAGAATCGCTCTGTTTGGTAGCGCCTTTGCCACAACATTGTCAATCCTATCGTCGCCAGGGGCCTTCTTGGACTTGAGTTTTTTTGTCTTCCGAGATTTCTTGAAAAGTGATTGGCGCCACAGGGAGCTCCATCTGGTGGGTCTCACTCTTCTACTACTATTGCTCTTCTACTAGATGTCGTCCGGAATGGTGTGAATCTTTCTTCCAGGTTCGTCGCAAAAGCCTCCACTCTGTTCATTGCTGTTCTTGCCCATGAGCCGTCAGCCTTCCTTACCGGAAAGCGAGGTGTAGGTTGCCGCTTGTAGCGTCCTGTCAGCTTTCAAAGCGCGTAGTTTAAGTGTACGTCTGCTGTGGCCTCCGATAGCAGTCTATCCGTGGCCTCGGTCTTCTGTTTCGCCAATTTCTTCCTTACCCGGTTAGCCACTATCCTGTTAACCTGCCAACAGCCTCGTCATGGCTGGGATTGTCTGCGGAGTTGTCGATAATGTAGTAATGAGAGGCAGATGGGCGGAGCTGAGGTCATGCACTTCACGGATTGTAAGCTGATTGCTGGGGATAGATCGATATATGAAGAAGTCTAGGCAGGAGGGCATGGATCTCCGAAAAGGTGGGTAGTAGGTGGGGCTTCCTATCGCCAGAATTTGTGTCGAGCCATTAGTTAGGGCGTCATGTAGCGCCAACCCTCTGCGGTCTCCTCTGTGATTGCCCCAAATCCTGTGCTTCGCATTAAAGTCTCCTCCAATGGTAAATTTGTTACCCAGTTAGGCCAGAAGATTGTCGAAATCAGTGCTTGACCAGGGAATCGATGGGGGTAAATAGGCTGCAGCAATGAGGATCTCTCCGCGTAGTGTTGACACCATGACCGCCGCAAGCTGAATCGGCCCCAATTGCACAGCGTGATGGTGGTAGTAAAAGATATCCTTCCGAACGAGTTCAGCTGCTCCTCCCTGGCACTGTTGGATGGGTGGCTCTTTAACAATAAAAATCGAAAATAATTTTTTATAATAATTTTGTTTTAAATAAAAAATAAGTGCTACTTTTGATTTTCATTGAAAATTGTATTGATTTTTGTTGAAAAAAGTGAATTTTTTTTTTTTTTAATAAAAATTAAAAATACATAGTGTTAATTTGTAACTCTTAAATACAAATTGGGAAATAATTGTTAAATTGCAATTTTTGTTTAAAAACTTATATAATAGTTACGGTGGGATCTAGGACATTGGACTGGCCGAGAAATGGTCCTGGTCTTAATCCGATCGAGAATCTTTATTATTAAACATCATGTTTTTATATAAAACAGGGAGCCAAAACTGTATCCGAATTTAAAAAAATACTTGAAAAAGTGTGGTATAACGATATAAACATCGAAACAATCTGCAATCTAGTGGATACCAAGCCTTCGCGTAGAAAAATAGTTCTAAACCAAAATGGAGGTTACAAAAAATATTAAACTTATTCATGTGATTATCTTTAATATTCATAGAATTAAACGTAATAACCATAGCATAGCTCGCAAACAACGGTCAACACTTGTTCCCTTTGCTATCTCGTCACTGACGAAACAGAAAAAGACCACGCAGACACGGTCTCTCACTGAGCAGAACACTTATTGTCTCTTCGCTTGTGTTATGTGTTTCGTGTTTTCGGTTGAGCCGACACACGATCGTGTCTCACAATAACAACTTAAAAAGACACTTTTGATCCAGCGCTCACAGAAAAAGTGTCTTTAGATGAGCAGAACCAAAAAAAGTGTCTGAGTAAAGTGTTTTTAGTTTTTTTTTTTCGTGTTTATGTTTATTTATTCATGTTTTCCGCATCTTTTGGGTTATTGTATTGTAATATGTATATTTATTTGCAAATTTTCTGCAAACGCTTTTCACGATTCATTTCAGCTCCAATAGTCCAACCGCATATAATTCACAAAGGCAAGTGATCGTTGCCATAGGCACCTCACGTACAAGCACGCATACATACGCAAAAGACACATCTTTCGTTCGCTCGCGACAAGATGCTCAGTGAAAAACAGTAACAAGAGAGAAGTGAAAAAATCGGTCTTTGCTTGAGCGAAGAGCGAGTTGAGCAAAAACAGATTTGATCGGGTCTTTTCTGTCCCTTTTCTCAATGTGTCCGTAAATGAGAGGTTTTTATCAGACACCCCGAAAGTGTCAACCGTTATTTGCGAGGTCCGGTAATAACAGAAAAATTTGATTTGCCGACCAAAAACCTAGAATGCATTTTTCCATAAAATTATAAAATTGAATACCACTTTTGGTATGTTTCGTTAGTCTTTTATATGGTTTTTATACCCGATACTCAAAATGAGTATAGGGGTATATTAGATTTGTGGGGAAAATGGATGTGTGTAACGCCCAGAAGGATGCGTGATGCCGCGCCAGTTCAGCCATGTCTGTCAGTCCGTCCGTCCGTTTTGTTTGACACTTAGTTTGTATCCAGACTCTTGTGATATCACACTTAGTTTGTTTCAAAATTTTGCCACGCCTCTTTCCGCCTCACAAAGGACGAAAATCTGTGGCATCCACAATTTTGAAGATACGAGAAAACCAAAAACGCAGAATCGTAGAGAATGACCATATCTTTGAGACTACCAAATCAGATCGGATTATTATTATAGCAAGAAGGAACAAATCAATTTGCAGTGGCTACGTAAACACAGCCATGCGCTTACTCATTCTCTCTCTCTCTCTCTCTCTCTCTCACACACACACTCTTTGTAGTACAATGTGTGCTTCCTCTGGCAGAAAGGAGCCGTACTGACTGAATATCGGCTATAAATGTAGCAGCAACTCACAACGTTCCCCCTCGTTTTTATTGTTTTTTTTTCTTAGCGCACAGCAAAGCAACAACAATTAAGATTTAACATACTAGAATGCAGTCAAAAATGGAGACATTCGAATGAATTCGGAAACAAACTCTCACTATCACTTATTCAATTCGGCCCTCTTCGTTTAAATGTAGTGCGAAGAAGTCCTTCAAACTCTATCGGCGTACCATTCGAATTCATTTAATTAATTCTGAGCATTGTTAATTCGAATGTTAATTGCCATTGTCCAAACTTCTAGTAAGTGCATACATTATACATTCTGTGCAGCCTAGTCAACATTTCAGTCAAATTATTATTATCAATACCATTATTGCTAGTTGTTTTTGTTGACTAATGCATTATTATTGACGTGATTATTTGATGAGTATTTATATATTCCTTCTATTCGTACTTATTTGAATAGCTTAATGGTTATGCATATCCTCCTCTTTTTAATTTTTCTATCGCATTTTGGCAAGCTCCGTTAGATTAAAATAACAAAGATAATTATATTTATTCATATCATCGTGTTTCGCCGCGCCTAGTTTAAATATGCCTTTAGTTGCTGAAATATCAAGCTTGAAACGGGAATCATTTATATTGTTATCAATGCAAATATTGAGCAGCGTTTTATACAAAATGAAAATGCCCATAAAGTTGAAAACCGCTGAAAATATCATAATACCCATTAGTGAATTAATTGTTTCTACATTTATTTAACATAGTTACATTTTGGCACAAGTTAAGACAAAATTAGTTGTTATCCACTATAGACAGGCAAAAAGGTTAAGGTTAAAAAAATATAAATCTCGAAGCAATTGGAGGAAGGGCGTGTATTATACTGTGCGTTTAAAACAACTGCATAAGACTAAATTTATTAAAAAATGTATGAAAAAAATTTATTTTGTAATGCAAATTACTTTTTTTATAAGTCGTTTAAAGGAATTGCAAGCTTTTTAATCCTTCACGCTTGTAATTTCTAATTGTTTAAACTGGTGGTCCATGTCATTCTTCTTGTATATATAAGAATGCGTATAAGGACGTATATGTATAAGTATGTATGTATTTTATGCCTGACCAATTGATTAAGTTTTTAATTTCTTTCGCAGGTGGCTCGCGTCCTTACTGGTTTGTGTTAACATCTGAGAGCATCTCCTGGTACAAAGATGAGGATGAAAAAGAAAAGAAATTCATGTTGCCATTGGATGGTTTAAAATTGCGCGATATTGAACAGGGCTTTATGTCAATGTCTAGACGTGTTACCTTTGCTTTATTCAGTCCAGACGGACGCAATGTTTATAAGGTTAGTAATTTTTGTTAGTATACAAAAAAATGAACTCCAAATGATTAATAAGAAAAAAAAACAGAGAAAATACCTAAATCGAAACAAAAATATTTGTTTTAAGTGGGCACATCTACCCAGATGCCTGAAGGAAGGCATTTTTTGTTTGTTTATTATTGTATTATAATGTTTTCTACATAAAAGTATTTAAGAATATGTTACATTTGTTACATACTATGGAATATTGGTTAATAACAGCTACAAAAACAAACAAAATTCACTTTTTAAAATAACACTGATTTTTATTTTCAAATAGTGATTTTTGGTGTCAAATTAAAATTTATTTTGACAGTAAAAAGGAGAAATTCTTATGACAAAAAATACTGATATATATTGGTCACCGATAGCACTATGTAAAAAATCGTTCTTTTATTCTTTACTCTGAATCAAACCTGATAGTTTAGGTTTATAATATTTAAATATTTTTTTATTATAACGTAATTGAACTTAAAATTTCTGAAAAAATACAAAATGCATTTATCAATTAGGGTTTGTTATAATGATTTATCTGCGGTATTTCACGCGAAATTTTAACTTCAGCAGTAGTGAAGATAACTTATGTATGTGCACCCTCCACCCAACATATCCAAACAAAATACCCACAAAGAAAAAATTCAAAAAGTTACTATGCCAGCTATACGCAGCGACAAAAAAAGCCGCACTCTGATGTTTTATACATTTTTGACTTCTCCAGCGTGGGGTCTCCCCAAATGTTATCAGATTCGTCTAATTTAATTTTTTTTTGTTTCAATAATTAAATTCTTAGCGAAAGTACGTACTAAATCGTTTGATGTCATATTCATATTATTAAAAACAAATATTTTTCCAAATAACACTTTTTTCAACGGTCAGTAGTCCCTGTGGCGTCCTCTTGGAGGCATCTTCCAGTGATGCAAACACCGGGGCGCCCATGTATTTTCTCCTTGCCCGTAAGAGGACCGAACAGTTGCAGATGAGATGTTCCAGGAATTCGATTACCTCAGGTTCATCACATTTCTTACAGCTGTTTCTGTTGGTGATGCCTAGCTTTGTTGCATGTGCCGCAGCCAGTGACCTGTTAGTATTCCCACTTCCTTTCGTGGTAGGTGAAATAGGTAGTGGCTGAGTTTCTCATTGCGTTCACATGATTTTCGAGGTTCTGCAGGTGGTGGTGCTCCTCCACCTACTTTCAGTTTGTGATATAGCCTACTTCTCTAGATCGCTTTGCAGCGTTCTAAGGGAGACAGGCACATTCTCGGAACTCTCATTCGCCAGCCCGACCCCTTCATTTGCCAGAACGTCCGCCGCCTCATTTCCTTTGATGCCTTGGTAGCTGGGGACCCAATAGATCCGCACTGACTTTGTCGTGTCTAGTGCCTCCCCCTGCTCGCCAAGACACTTCTGAAATTGACAGCGGACGACTGCATGGATCTTATCGCCGCTTGGCTGTCGACGAATAGGTTTGCCGGGTCCCAAAGATGAGGTTGTTTTGATGTCGAGGCAAGTTTGGGGGGGGTCATGTAATCAGTGGATCTAGTCATTTCCCTGCCAATCGAACTATGCCCGTATCCTTGTGGCGACATGTTCCCTGATGCGATGTGGCGCTGTGCTGCCTTTCCTGCAGTCAGGCGAGCGTGGATGTCCAGGGGGTCGATTCCAAGTAAGCTTTCGAGTGCCTTCGTTGGAGTTAACCTCAGCACCCCTGTAGTACAGAGCAAACCCTGTCACTGAATCTTTTTCATAAGCTTATTTACGTCTTCTTTTCGGTAGCTTGCCACTCCACTAAGACTCCATAAAGCAGAGTTGGTCGCACCACCGGGATGTAGATTCAGTGCATTAGAGCCGGCGACAGGCCCCATGTGCTGCTGAGCATGTTCTTGGATGCGTAAAGCGCAGTGGTGGCCTTTTTCACCCTTCTACATTGGGTTTCCATGCCAGTTTGCTGTCCAGTACTGTGCAGGTATTTGACTTGTGTTTTTGGGGTTAGCATAGTTTGGTAAATTTTCGGGGGTTCCATATCGGTACCTTGTACCGCTTGGTAAAGAGGATGAGGTCCGTCTTGTCCTTGTTGATACTGAGTCCTACTTCTTCCGCCCACTCACGTATCTCCCTGAGTGTACGCTCCATTAAGGAGCTGAGGGTCGATGGAACCTCCTTTCATATCTCTTGAAGAGGTCGTCGACCACCAGATTCCACAGGAGGGGCACCTGTCTACAACCAAGGAGGTTTTTTATCCACAGGTTGATTGCTGGGTGTATGTTAGTCGCTTCCAGGCGATTCCAACAGCTTTTCCAGTGTTTTTAGTAGAAAGGAGGTAAGGTCAGTAATCCTTGGGACTCACATGGCTGCACTTTCCTGCCATTAGGAGGAGGACAACTCTCGAGGTTCTCCATGGGATAGGGATTTAGCCCGTACTTAGACATGCTGAGTATATTGCGGAAAGCCATGGGGTCAACTCTTTGGTCACTTGCATCATGGCTGGGAATATTCCGTCTGGTCCAAGTGCTTTTAGGCCCGCAAAGGAGTCTATAGCTCAGTGGATTTTCTTAGAGGTTAACTGATCTGCTGGGGGGTGTTATTCCTCGGCAGCTAGGTCCTGATGCTTTTTGCCATCAGTGACCTCGGGGCATCCAGAGAAATGCGCCTCCATTAATGCTGTTAGGGCTTCTTCACTGGCCTCTGTCCACTGTTCGGCATCTAGCTTTAATTGACTCTGTATGATGGGCTGCTTTGAAAGCAGCTTCCGGAGCCTTGCGGTTTCAGGCACTTTCTCAATGTTGGAGCAGAAGGTCCTCCTTCGTTGTGCCTTACGTATATCCCTCTTGTAGCTCCCTAGTAGGATTTTGTATTCCTCATTTACGATCTCTTTGTTCGCTTGTTTGGCGATCTTAAAGAATTCCTTGAGGTTGTTTCTTTGGAGAGAGAGAGATCCCGGTTCCATCAGAGTGGCTTGGATCTCTTCGTTGTTTTTGAGGGTTTGCACGGTGCGTGGTAGGCATCCAGTAATTCCTTGGACCGGGTCTCTAGGTACTTCTGTATATCCTCCGCAGATTTACTGAGCCCGGATTCGCGAGCTTCGAAGTAACTGTCTTTTTAAACTTTCCCAGCACACTGCAGCATACTCAGCATCATGGGTGGCTGGCTCAGTTGACCAGACGGGTTGACTACCAGCGTCAGGTCACCGTCCTCCTCTTCTTCCTCGGAGTTTTCGAGCGTAAGACCCTGGGCGGTCTCCACGATGGACTCGAGACCTAGGTCCTTCTCCAACTCGCCTTCCTGTAGGGTGTGCGCATCCTTCTCTTAGGGTTGGCGCTTTTTGAAGCGCAGGTAAACACTGCCCATGCCCCACGCCGTCTTCCCGAATCTGAGGTACAGCAGATCCTCTGCCTCCTTGTTGATCTGAAGGATCACACATTGGCCCCCCTCGTTGGGTAGTGGGCTACCAATGCGGAGGAGCCCCCAGTCCGCCGTTGGCACGTTTGCGTTTTGCCACTAAAGGAGCTTCAGCGCACGGTCCCCTTGGATTGTGATGGCAGAGTACCTTCGCTTTTGGTACGGACGAGATTAGCTCCCTGTCCACGACCTTCAGCTTGGCCCCCTCCCACATCGCTTCCACATCGTTGGGTCGCCGTTGAACTTCAAGATTTGTACGCCATTGAGCAACCCAGCACCATCAGAAGTGGGCATAGGGCACTCGGGGTCTTCCTCCACCAGCTTCCACTGTGCCGCTGTCATCTTCCCGTTCTCATCGCTACGGTCGATGAGTGCCACGATCAAATGTCGTTTGGACACGTCACTGACCTTCGCGTTGACCTTTGGTGTTGGCTTTTTGGCCGCTTTCGGTGGAGGGGCTGCACTTTTGCAGCCGCGTTGCAGCTTGCTGGCCGAAGTGTCCTTGATGGCACTCTCAGTCGAGCGTTGCCTTATTGGCGAATTCGCCGTTCGACGCCCTCATCTGTGGCATTTGGGCGTAGTGTAGCCCGCTCTCCTCTACTCGCTGCTCGGCACAGGCTAGCTTAACTTTCTCCTCCTGGGAGATGTCTGCCTTGCCTTGAAGTCGGCTCTGGATTTTGAGGGCTGCTTTGTATCGAGCTTTAGCCTTCATCCCCTCTCTAGAACGCTTCGACCCTTCCCTACGCAGGGAGCTGGTGCGTGGTTCCGGCGAGCGGAGAAGGCTATCTTCCTCCGTCCTGCTTATTGAGAGCACGCTCTACAGATCCGTGTCTGTTTCGACCACGGCATCTGTGCGGCTCAGCTTGGAGTGATTTGTTATTGTGGCAGTAGCTTTACAACTGACCTGGCCTGCTCCAGCCCAGTCCGAGGTGTGACCGCTGGCGACACGCAGAGAGGATTGCTCCTCCCCGTGCCCGCCGGTGGTAGCAGTTACTCTTCCCACCGACGTTTGGGTTGACATCCCAACCCGAGTTTTCTCTTCCGTCCGCTCCATTATTGCCCCGAAGGTCCATACAGGTTGATATTTTTTGGGGACCACTCCCTAGCGGTTTATGAATAATCGCCAGGCACCTCTAACTATGGCCCTGGCTCAGTTCTCCCGACTTTAGATCGGGAAGACGCTAGATTATTGCCCTAGCTAGACACTGCATTACTGCATTAATGATAAAAATAAATAAAATAATAAAAATAAAAAATAAAATAATAATAATAATAATAAAAAATAAAATAATAATAAGTAAAATAATAATAATATAAAATAAAATAATAATAATAATAAATAAAATAATAATAATTAAAAGTAAAATAATAATAAAAATAATTTTTAAAAATGAATAAAATAATACAAATAATACAAATGTAATAAAAGCATAGTTTATAAGAAACAAATTATCTTATTTTGAAAAAAATTAGTTTTAGTTGTAAAAGTTTTTTTTTCCATTTTAATTTAATTTTTGCTTCCGTTGGGTCAAAATTAACGAAAAGCGTTACAAACGTGTGATTTTAAAAATAATTTGTTTCTAAGTGTATGACTATGGTAAAAAAACAAATTAGTATAAACTTTTGTTTGAAATTGATTAAGCGACAACAAAAAATAAAAATTAAACGAATTTAACGAAAAGTAAAAAAATGCATGAAATTTCAGAGTGCGGCTTTTGTTTTTGTCACTGGATGTACATACATATGTTATATGTATATGTTATATGTAATGAAGTGGTCAAAATTTAAAAATCTTGCTGAGTTAGCGTTAACACAAATAATACTATGCAACACCACATTTCTGCTGTGTACCAAACCGACTTTTTTTTCGATAGATTTGGGGTTTTAAAAATGTTTAGTGATAATTTTTTTTTCTAGTTTCCGTTTCTGTTTAACAATTTTTTTAAAGTGGGGATTTTTTTAAAATTTTTTTTCCAAAGGTTGTGGTTTTTTTCACATAACTTAAGTATCTAAAAACCTGGTTGTATTGAACTTGAAATTCAGAAAAGCTGATAAATGCAGCTATAAATAGGAAATAGCTTAAGCTTACCGCCTGGGAAACGTCGTAGTCGTTTTTTTGGCCTTTTGTAGTGACCAGACGCGTTTTTGTTTTGCGCTCCGCTTTTTTTTCCTTTTGTTTTGCACAAACAACCGGTGTTCTCGTAAATAAACTTTATTTTACTTCCTAACCAGCCTACAATCTGGAAATTTATTCTATTCCGCGAGTGCATGCCTTTTGATCTGTGTTAAAACGTTATTTAACTTTTTATTTTTCGGCGTTGCACAGTGGCGATTTAGACGAAAAGAGGTGGCAAAAGTCGAAGATTTTTTTAGCGCTTTGGATACAATAATTACACGCATCTAATATAATCCTTAAATTATCCCGAGAATTTTTTTATGTGTTCCTTGACCTATTTGTTACCTAAGTCTAAAAGCGCATTCTGCGCTTCGGAGCCGTTTGGCTTCTATACCGATTTATCTGCCATAACCTCGCACGAAAAACGGTAAAAAAAACGGCCATCCCAGCTCTTAAATCCCATACAAAATCATATTTTAACCGTTTTTCGTGTGAGGTTGTGGCAGGTAAATCGGTATAGAAGCCAAACGGCTCCGAAGCGCAGAATGCGCTTTTAGACTTAGGTAATAAATAGTTCAAAGAACATATATAAAACGAGGGGGAACGTTGTGAGTTGCTGCTGCGACCGCAACTCTACATTTATACCCGATACATAGTCAGTATGGCTACATTAAACGACAAAGAGTGCGTGCGAGAGAGGCAGAAATCAGTCAGAACGTGTCGACGGGCGCTGCGTAGCCACTGCAAATTGATTTGTTACTTTTGGCTATAATAATAATCCGATCTTACTCGGATTCGGCAAGGTTCGGCAATCTGGTAGATATGGCCATTCTCTATGATTGTGCGTTTTTAATTTTCTCCTATCTTCAAAACTCTGGTTGCCACAGATTTTCGTTGTTAAAGGCTGTGGAAAGGGGTGAGGGGTAGCAGTAAGCTATCAACAGTGAGTTCTGCAGTGAAAAATTACAAATAGTTTTGTAACAGTGAGAGCTCGACAGTCAGGTCTAATAGTCTCTGAGATCTGTGGATGCTCCAGATTTTCGTCTTTTGCGGGGCCGGAAGGGGGTGTGGCAAAATTTTGAAACAAACTCGTCAAGGTCCGATATTTCAGGAGTGTGGATACCAAATTTGGTTGCTCTAGCTCTTATAGTCTCTGAGATCTAGGCGCTAATGTTTTGCGCTATGCAAAGCCGGCTATGCTACGTGTGTGTTAGAGAGAAACAGGGCGAGAAAAAATGAAATTGTTTTCTTCATACTGGCTATAATAAAGCTACGATCCAATTCAGATTCTGCAGTCTAGAAGATAAAATCATTCTCTACGATTCTGCGTTTTTGGTTTTCTCGTATCTTTAAAATTGTGGATGCCACAGATTTTCGTCCTTTGTGGGGGCGGAAGTGGGCGGGGCGAAGTTTTGAAATACACTTGTAACAGTGACATATTACAGAAGTCTGTATACAAAATGTCGTTGCTCTAGCTCTTATAGTCTTTGAGCACTAGGCGCTAATAGGGACGGACGGACGGACAGACGGACGGACGGACAGACAGACATGGCTCAATCGACTCGGCTATTGATGCTGATCAAGAATATATATACTTTATGGGGTCGGAAACGCTTCCTTCTGGACGTTGCACACATCCACTTTTACCACAAATCTAATATACCCCAATACTCATTTTGAGTATCGGGTATAAAAAGTTTCGGGAAAATTTAGGGATATATTTTTGTAAAGTCCAGTCAAAGTTGGAAAACTGCTCAAAAGTTAAGTACTAATGAATCCATATGCTCAGGTACACTCAATATTCGAATAATTTTCCATTTCTCGCTACTTCAATTATGTTGTTGGTTATGAATGAATATGCAGGCTAGTATTTCTTCCTTTACCTTTATTTTTGATCAGGTTTTGCATGCAAGAATTAGATGTATGGAGTTTATTTTAAAACTTGCATATACCATTCCGCGAGAGGGAGAATCTTTTGACAACAGCACGCCAGCCAACGAAATACAAAAGACTAGACTAAAAAATTATTCAAGAAAAATTCTTAGACACTCTATCACTGAAGGTGGACTGCCCCACAAACACAAACGATGGAAACTCATCACGGACATTCTTTGAGAAAAACAAAATTACTGCTGAAATAACTGGGGTGGATATTGACATTATCAGAACATTGGGTGTCATTTTGAATGTTTTAAACTGTAAAGAAAAAATAAATACCTGCAAGTTTGGTGAATATGCCTCGAAGACTGCAGAACTGTTACTGGAAAAATATCCTGAAAAGAAGCTAACTCCCACGCTTCATAAAATTCTGGCACATGGTTAAATTTTAATTGAACAACAGAGCCTACAAATTGGAGAGATGTCAGAGGAAGCCCAGGAAACGAGAAACAAAGATTACAAAAAATACAGGAATATGAATACGTGCAAGACATCACGAATTAAGCAAAACCAAGACCTTTTCAACATGTTGGCAGCCTCTTCAGATCCATATATTTCATCCATTAGATATGTGAGATCACAAAATAAATCGGCAAGCATCCCACTAAACAGGAAGTGGAGGATTATTTTACAGAAACAAACAAATTCAACGAACTTTCAGATTAAAAAAAAATTTTTTTAATTCAATTTTTTAATATTAGGTTAAGTTGAAAATTAAATAAAAATAATATTTTTTAGTACAAATTAGCATTAAAAGTAGTTTATCGATCTAAAACAATAAGAATTGAGCATTTTACATAGGAAAATATGCACCAGATACAAAGTTCAACTTTAACTCATTATTGTAAAGCTTTTAGACATTGTAGCATAATGTTCTTCAGCAGATTAAATTTTGAAAGATTTTTCTTTCAAATGCAGTTTGTTTCATGAAGATATCTGTATTTGTTCAGAAGTTATTAATTTAGCAAACTGAAACGGCGGAATGCCCCACTGTGCGTCGGCTTGTCGTTTTGTGTTGTGGCAGTGAGTACGCATTACATTGCTTTACAGCCCGCTCTCGCCTTGTAGCTTTTGTTGTGTTATCACTCTCTCCTTATGACCTAAACTTAAATAACTGCTCTTGCTCTCTCGCTCTCGAACTTTCTGTTCAGTAGCTCTCTCTCTCATTAGCTTCTGCTGCAATTGCTCTCCTCTCCTCCTATTAGCGTTTGTCTGGCACACTGGTCTGATAGCTATTTGTTCGGAAGTTTTATCTGATTTTATTTTTGTTCAAATTTTTAACTTTTTTTATGAGCCAGACGCGAAAGGGCTTTAAGGAGCTGACCGTTGGCTTTAAAAAGCAGTACGATCGGCTCCTAGCCATGGAGTCTCAGTTGGGCAGTCTGCAACTGCTGAATGAGTCTCCGAGGCGTAAAAGAGTCCGCGGGATCTGCAAGTGCCAACCGTCACTCAGCCGCTCTCGTTTGCCACTCCAAGGGCAACGACAGTTGCTGGCGATGCAGATTCGATAACCGAATTCATCGCCTCGGAGAACGTGCAGCCAATAACGTCTATAGCGTCCGTGTCCGTGGTGTCCGCAAGCTCAATAGCTGTCCCGTCCATTCCGATCCCACCAGTAAATAGACGTTCTGGACCTCCGGATATTGCCACCACAAGTACTAGGCCTGTGGTGCCTAAACCACTGGTGGGGGTCCCACCAAAACGACAAGTTTTTGTTTCACGGCTGGCCCCTGACCTCACATCTAATGATGTAACTGCTTTTATACAAAGCAGAATAAAATCCGTAGGTTTAATGGTGGAGAAGTTTAATTTCTCTTATGCCAGGGAGATAGCTTCATTCAAGATAAGTGTCTCCCCAACTCATTTTGACACCATTTGCTCGACCAAATTTTTGCCAGAGCATTTGGTGGTGAAGGAGTTCAAGGCTAAGAAGAAGAATAGGCCCCCCCATAACATGCCCCTAATTAAAAATCATCCCAATGTGCCATCCTCATCTTCCCGTCCTGCTTCCACCCTTCCAAAAAAACTAACTTCTCTTTTAGTAATCTATCAGAATGTTAGAGGCTTACGTAGTAAGCTCAGCATTCTTTTCCGGGACAGTGTTGCATTTGCTTCCCACGTTATTGTTTACCGAAACCTGGTACAAGCAAGACATTCTTAGTTCCGAGGCTTTGGCAGGTCGGTACACAACTTTTAGAAAGGATCGTTCGTCTCGACGTGCAGGAGTGGTTCTGACTGCAGTGGACTCAAACTTCACGTCGGAACACTTCACAGTCCAGGTTCACCAAGAACTGGAATTCGGATATCTCAATCTATAAGCAGCACTTGTCCGCTTTAACCGCTGTTTCTTCCTCGCTATCAGATAAAGATCATATGATAGTTCTTGGTGACTTCAACTTGCCAGGAACTGTTTGGTCTTCGGTAAACGAGTCTAATAACTTACTGCCCATGTCACGACATGACTTTTTTGACGGCTTGCTTGACCAGTCCCTGTCTCAATTCAACCATGTGAAAAATTCCTTGGGTCGATTGCTTGATCTGTGCTGTGTTGTTAACCCGAGCTTTTCCGCTCGCTATACCTGAAGACGCATACCATCCTATTTTCGAAGTGTCGCTAGATATAGAACCAACTGTATTGGATCGGTCGAGTAGGCTCTCTGAACGTGTCCGCTGCTTTCGTAAAGCCGAGTTTGTGAAGCTTAATAACCTCATTAGGGATTTTGATTGGTCCGCTTTTTACTTGTGCACTGACGTCATAAAAGGCACTAACATTTTTTACAATACTCTTGGCACATTTTTTGATTCTTGTGTTCCTCTTTCTTGTCCGACTAGATCTGGAAAACCCCCTTGGTTTACCAAAGAGTTATCCAGTCTAAAAAACTTAAAATCAAGACTTTATAAAAAATTTCAAGAAGTGGGTTCTCCTACTTCTCACTCTCGCTATGTAATAGCTCGGTCAAACTTTTAAGTTCTTAATACTCAATGCTATAAGAACTACCTATCTCGATGCAGGATACGTTTTTCTCAGGACCCTAAACAGTTTTACAGCTTCGTAAACAGTAAGCGTAGAACGTCCGTACACCCATCCTCGCTATAATTTCGTAATACGTCGGCAATTAATGATCAGGCAATTGCCGATCTTTTTGCCCAATTTTTCCAGATCACCTATTCTGAGGAAAGCTACTTTGGTCATCCGTACCCATACGGTTTATCGAAGTCGAACGGCATTTTCAGTCCCTTGTTAAATGAATGTTCTTTACTTCATTATCTTCGACTAGTTAAGCCGGTGTTTTCACCGGGTCCAGACGGGGTTCCAGGTTGTGTACTCAGGTACTGCGCCGAGGCACTGTGTGGACCCTTGCTTAAGCTATTCACCCTGTCCATTGATTCCTCTTGCTTCCCCCCGATCTGGAAGGAATCGTTTATAATTCCTCTCCATAAAAAAGGTAGCAAGTCTGATGCAAAAAACTATAGAGGTATAGCAAAGTTATCCGCTATTCCTAAAATGTTTGAGAAGGTTTTAACTCCGCACTTGCAACCTCTCTGCAAGTCACTTATATCTCCAACTCAGCATGGATTTATAAGGCGGCGATCAACCACCACGAACTTGTTAGAGTTTACCTCTTTCATTATTAAAGGCTTTCAAGGTAACTTACAGAAGGATGTAATTTACACCGACTTCAGTAAAGCATTCAACTCTGTAAACCATTCCCTCCTAGCACATAAACTTGACCTTTTAGGGTTTCCGCCCAACCTCCTGAGATGGATTTCTAGCTATCTTTGTTCCAGGTCCCAAAGAGTCCTCTTCAAAAACTCCCTCTCTTCACCAGTAAAGGTTTCTTCGGGAGTACTACAGGGCAACCATCTAGGCCCCTTACTCTTCACACTCTTTATTAATGACTTGCCTTCGGTATAAACATACTCTCGAGTACTTATGTATGCGAATGATGTTAAACTCTGAGTCCAGTATAAGGACATTTCATTTCATTCTCGCTTACAATCCGATGTCAATAACTTTGAGTCATGGTGTTGTGCAAACGTGTTACACCTTAATGCCTCGAAATGCAAAGTAATGACATTTCATCGTTCTAACCCCTTTTTGGCTCCCTATACCCTATGTGGTGGTTCTCTTGAGAGAATTACCCTGGTGGATGATCTTGGTGTTATATTAGACGCCAAGCTAAAGTTTTCTGAACACAATTTATATATATAAATATATATATTTATGGTGCGCTCTGTTCAACGTACACCAGGACCGATAGAATCAGAAAAACTTTTTACTCTTTGCTCTGCGGGGCCTTAACTGGGATGCGGTGTGAGACGGCCATCTTACTCTAGTAGACTGCTTTTAGTAAACCTCCCATCCTTAGTTAACCGAAGAAAAATGCTTGGTGTAATTTTTATGCACAACTTGATCAAGGGTGACGTAGATAGCCCTGATCTGTTGAGCCGCATAAACTTCACGATTCCTATTAGATTCACTAGAAACTATATACCGTTGTCCCTTCCACTTTTTTGATCGAATTATTCCTTGCATGAACCATTTAGGGTCTTATGCTCGGAGTGTAATTCCCCCTACCATATTATATCCACCACTAATCCCCTTTCTCTTATTAAATTACTAATACTCACATACCTTTCTCGTAATTAGTAATTGTAGTGGTATTTGTATTTTTAATGCATGCTTAGTTCTCCTAATAATGTTTAGTTTTATTTTTCCTCGCATATTAGCCTAACAGCTATCTTTCCTGCATGTTTTCCGGCAGCGCCCCTCGGCCGGTTGGACCGGAGGAGGGCTGCTATTTGCCTGGAATCCGCGCGAAACAGCTTTCTGCAGGTGTCACACGGGCCACTTGATGGTGCAGTAACTGCATCGCCTCTTGAAGGAGGTGTATAATTTTTTGTTTTTTTAAATTGGGACTTTTTGAAGGCCTTAAACCTTTCAGAAAAAGTCAGTTTGGTTCACAGCGGATATAAAAAGTTCAATTTTGTTGCCTAGTTTAAGCTTTAAAACTAAGACAAGGGAATTTCGTACAATTAGCAAAACGCTAGAACGTTTGCTCAATGATGCAATTTAATGCAGTGGTATAGAAAACAACAAATTTTTAGTTTAGTAGATTTAGTTTTAGCTTTAATAGTTGGTTGTGGCTGTGGTTGTGGTTGACTTTGGCGCATTTACGACCCATGGAATCCCCCAGTTTGTTACAAATAGATAGATCAATGGAGTAATAATAATAAAAAAAATAAAATAATAATAATAAAAAATAAAATAATAATAATACAAAATAAAATAATAATAATACAAAATAAAAAAATTAATATAATAATACAAATATGGTAACAGCATACTCTAATGATTATAAAAAAAAGTTTTTCGTCATTCGAAACTGAAAAATTTTAAAAAATATAAATTTTATTCTTTTTTTTATTTTGTTACAAAGTGTCATTAAAACATTTGAGTATTTGATATTCGATAATATTAAATTTTCTAGGTAGATGTGCTCACTTAAAACTATTTCGGAAAAAAAAAAACTGAAGAAGTTCATTATTTTCTTTCCTCTGTTCAAATTCGTTATCCAAATTTGATTCTTTTGACCAAATAGCTGGTCAAAGATTTCGAATATTATTTTTTTGTATAAGATAAAAATTACTATGTTTTTATCAACATTTGGGTCAAATCAAAAGCCAAGGAGCTTGCCACGCCTGGAAAATTGCACTTGCAAACTCCTTTCGCCTTTTTGATTTGTGATATTAGAACTACCTTCAAAACCCTAAGAACAACCTAATCGGCAATTCATCTCTCACAATTCCACTCACCTCATCATTTAAATTACATGACTAAAAATTAACCAAAGCTAAACCTAATCAAAAATCTACTTCAGCCTCTTGTAAAATGTACATACGTTGTTGTTCCATTGTCCATATGCTTGGCAAAAAAACCTATCATCCATTTGTTCTCTGCGCTTGGACGCTTCTTTTTTTTTGTTTCTTTACGCACAACACTGTGATTTTTAGGACTACAAACAACTGGAACTGTCTTGCGAAACGGTCGAAGATGTTGAGTCGTGGAAGGCTTCCTTCTTGCGAGCTGGTGTCTATCCCGAGAAACAGGAAACCCAGGAAAATGGGGACGAGGTGCGTATCCGTAAAATATATTTATTTCAATTCGTATCAACAAACTGGAAAGCTAATGTGTCCAGATTTGGGTACGTTTTTACGAAAATATTTCGATACAAAAACATTAAAAGCTAGAGTAACGCAAAGAGTAGAGAAAATATGTTAAAATATAAAATGAACAACTGTTAACGAACCCGTTTTTATACCCGTTACTCAAAAAGGGATATACGAGGGCTTTGATTATAAAATAATAATAATAATACAATTTGTTGTTTGCTATTACTTTTGGAGCAACTTATACAACAGTCAACAGTCAGGAAAAATTATGATGATTTACAAAAAAAAAATGCGTGTTATCAAGGTTGAAGAATTTGGAGGGGGATATTATTTGGTTAAATTATCTGTCCAGGTTTCTAGGGTAGAGGCCCTCTTAGATCATCCTGTTGGGCAGGTCGACTGGGTGTATTCTGGCCAGCCTACGCCGGTGTCTTGTTCTCGCAAGACGCCTCGCCAGTACATTAGGGTGGCTTCTGAGCTTACAAATATGGTTCTTCGCTTGATTGTTGATAACATCACCAACAAGTGGTACGTTAAGGTCCTTGGCAATGTCCCGGTTACGGATATACCACTCAGCTCCGGAGATCCTACGCAGAAATTTACTCTGGAACGTCATGATCCTCGCAAGGTTAGTTTTGGCGGCAATTCCATACACCTGAATGCCGTACTTCCAGGCAGGGGCTAGTATGGCCTTGCAGATCAGGACTTTGTTTTTTAAACTGAGCTTGTTGCTTTGTTTGAGTAGCCAGAACATTTTCTGAGACGTGCCCACCAGCTTGCTCCTCACGCTTCGGATGTGGCTGTCGAAACTTAAACGTGCATCGAGTGTAACTCCGAGGTATGTGTAAAGTGTGCGTCATCACTGCACACTTATCAGGGTTTATGGAGATGTTCCACCTGCAGGCCCAGTTTTTAAATAGCTTGAGGTATTGCTGTAGATTTTCTGTGGCATCAAAGACACAGCTAGCCCTCGAGAGTACTTCTGTGTCGTCAGCAAATGTTACCACCTTGAGGGTCTGACCTGGTTGCCTTCGGACCGTAGAGGGATTTGGCATGTCGTGGGTGAATAAGCAGTACAGTGTCGGCCCAAGCACGCAGGTTGAGCATCTTAGCAGGTAGTCCCTCGTGCCACCCCCGATCGAAAGCCTGCGAAATATCCAGGTAAGCAGCTACAGTGTGCTGCTTGTTTTGGAAGCCGTCTAGTATGTGTTCCACTATACTGTGCTGTTGTTCGGGTGTGCCGTGCTGAAGCCTGAACCCAAACTGGTAGTTTGGCATGGCTGTTTTGACCAGTGGCGACTCCAGTACCCTTCGTAGAATGCAGCGCTCAAACATTTTGCCAAAAGTCGACAAGAGACTTATTGGTCTATGGTTGTTGAGGTCTTCCGGTGGCTTTCCTGGCTTTGGCAATATGATTATGTGGGCACATCTCCAGGCTTTGTTGAAGTATGCTAATCTTAGCGACGCATTAAAGATTACCAACAGTTATAGAATCGCTCTGTTTGGTAGTCCTATCGTCGCCAGGGGCCTTCTTGGACTTGAGTTTCTTTGTCTAACGAGATTTCTTGAAAAGTTTCATTCAGCCTCTCAGTGACCATCATTGCTCTTCTACTAGATATCGTCCGGTATGGGTCGAATCTTTCTTCCAGGTTCGTCGCAAAAGCCTCCACTCTGTCCATTGCTGTTCTTGCCCATGAGCCGTCAGCCTTCCTTACCGGAAAGCGAGGTGTAGGTTGTCGCTTGTAGCGTCCTGTCAGCTTCCAAGGGGCGTAGTTTGAGTGTACGTCTGCTGTGGCTCTCCTGAACACCATGACCGCCGAAAGCTGAATCGGGGGCTGCTATTTATATTTCGGGAATAGCAAATAAGAACCAAGATATTTTAAATGAAAATGGCTTTTTTCAAAATATTCCCCCTGATGATCAATACCGTTTTGCATTCGTTTGAACCATTGCTCATACCAGTTTTTCCATTCCTTTTGAGACACCTCCAAAACATGGTTTTTGAACTCTTGAACTGCTTCTTCTGCGCTCGTAAATCGTTGACCACGTTGTATGGCGGATGAGTCATCAATTCGATGAAGAGCAACCAAATTTTGTATCCACACTCCTGTGCTATATCACTGTTACACGTGCATTTCAAAATTTCGCCCCACCCCCTTCCGCCCCCACAAAAGACGAAAATCAGTGGAATCCACAATTTTGAAGATACGAGAAAATTAAAAACGCAAAATCATAGAGAATGACCATATATACCAGATTACCGAATCTCGATCAGATCGAATCATTATTATAACCAATAGGAACAAATCAATTTGCAGTGGCAGCGACCGACGACACGTTTTGACTGATTTTCTGTCTCTCTCGCACGCACTCTTTGTTCGTTGTTACGCGCCGTCTGGCAGAGGAGTGCCATACTGATTATGTATCGGGTATAAATGTAGAGTTGCGGTCGCAGCAGCAACTCACAACTTTCCCCCTCGTTTTTATACCCGATACTCAAAATGAGTATTGGGGTATATTAGATTTGTGGTGAAAATGGATGTGTGTAACGTCCAGAAGGAAGCGTTTCCGACCCCATAAAGAATATATATATTCTTGATCAGCATCAATAGCCGAGTCGATTGAGCCATGTCTGTCCGTCCGTCCGTCCGTCCGTCCCTATTAGCGCCTAGTGCTCAAAGACTATAAGAGCTAGAGCAACGACATTTTGTATACAGACTTCTGTGATATGTCACTGTTACAAGTGTATTTCAAAACTTCGCCCCGCCCACTTCCGCCCCCACAAAGGACGAAAATCTGTGGCATCCACAATTTTAAAGATACGAGAAAACCAAATACACAGAATCGTAGAGAATGACCATATCTTCTAGACTGCTGAATCTGAATTGGATCGTATCATTATTATAGCCAGAATGAAGAAAACAATTTCATTTTTTCTCGCCCTGTCTACACACGTATCATAGCCGGCTTTGCCTATTGCTAAATATGAGTTCCAAGATCTCAGAGACTATAAGAGCTAGAGCAACCAAATTTTTTATCCACATTCCTATGATATCGGACCTTGATAGATTTGTTTCAAAATTTCGCCCCGCAAGAGACGAAAATCTGTGGCATCCACAGATCTCAGAGACTATTAGGCCTGACTGTAGAGCTCTCACTGCTACAAAACTATTTGTAATTTTTCACTGCAGAACTCACTGTTACAAGTGTATTTCTTTTTGCTCAGAGAGCTCACTGCTACAAGTGTGTTTCAAAATTTCGGCCCACCCCCTTCCGCAGCCATAAACAACGAAAATCTGTGGCAACCACAATTTTGAAGATAGGAGAAAATTAAAAACGCACAATCATAGAGAATGGCCATATCTACCAGATTGCCGAATCTTGCCGAATCCGAATAAGATCGGATTATTATTATAGCCAAAAGTAACAAATCAATTTGCAGTGGCTACGCAGCGCCCGTCGACACGTTCTGACTGATTTTCTGTCTCTCTCGCACGCACTCTTTGTCGTTTAATGTAGCCATACTGACTATGTATCGGGTATAAATGTAGAGTTGCGGTCGCAGCAGCAACTCACAACGTTCCCCCTCGTTATTTTTTTTGTCGCTTAATCAATTTTAAACAAAATTGTATACTTATTTGTTTTTATATCATAGTCATACACTTAGAAACAAATTATTTTTAAAATCACACGTTTGTAACGCTTTTTCGTTAATTTTGCCCCACGGAAGCAAAAATTAAATTAAATAATTTGTTTCTTGTAAACGAATACCAAATTAAATAAAATTCCGACTTTTTTTTTAAATTAGTAATTAATTAATATTTTGTGGCACCAATTTTAGCAATGGTAAGGAAAGATCTTGTTTTTAATAAACAAGCCTCAGGATCGGTTTAAAAATTATGTTGAGATAGCATCGGAGCTGCAGCTGATATTTCGGCTCGAACTATTCAACGTCGGCCAAAGGAGGTGTCTTTAATAGCAAGGAAACCTGGCAAAAAACCACTTCTGCATAGTCGAATGAACAAAGCTCGCTTAAATTGGTCAACAAAAATCAGATTGGGGTGAATCTGAGTGGTCACGAATCAAACTCTCGGATGAGTCCAAATTTAATCTTATTGGACCCGATGGTTCGCTCACATTTCGCCGCAGAAGAGGAGAACGCTTTTCTGAAAATTGCTGCATTGCCATCGTAAAGCATTCGCCATCATAATATATATGGGGATAAATATCTAAATATAAAACTGAATCGCTAATTATGATTAAGGGTATGATGAATGCAAAAAAGTATGAAGAAATTATTCGCAGTGGGTTGTATCCAGTATGGAATCAGTTACTGAGAGAGAAGAAGATCCCATCTTTCAGGACGATTCTGCACCTTGTCATCGAGCGCGCTGTAAGTGATTCTTTGACGGTTTGTTATTTTTAGAATGCATTCAACTAGTTTCGACTATTTTTCAACGACAGATAAACATTTTGAGGGCGAAATTGGATATTAAGTCCCTAGATTGGCCATCTAACAGCCCCGACCTCAATCCGATAGAGAATGTCTAGACCCTTATGACTGCCAAAATAAGAAAGCGGAAGCCAAAAACTATGGTTGAGTTAACGGAAATGATAGAAGAAGTTTGGCTTGAGGATATAACGGATGAATATCTGAAGGCTTAATACGATTCGATGCCCAATAGCGTCAAATGTGTAATAAACGCCAATTTGAAATTTGGATTTTTGGAAAAAAATTCTGAAAAAATATTGTTTATTATTAGTTTATAGAAAACAAAATAACCTACTAGAAAAAATTTAGTTTTTATGTTAAAGAAATCGTTTTTATAATTTTACTGCATTTTTATACCCGATACTCAAAATGAGTATTGGGGTATATTAGATTTGTGGTGAAAATGGATGTGTGTAACGTCCAGAAGGAAGCGTTTCCGACCCCATAAAGTATATATATTCTTGATCAGCATCAATAGCCGAGTCGATTGAGCCATGTCTGTCTGTCCGTCCGTCCGTCCGTCCGTCCGTCCGTCCCTATTAGCGCCTAGTGCTCAAAGACTATAAGAGCTAGAGCAACGACATTTTGTATCCAGACTTCTGTAATATGTCACTGTTACAAGTGTATTTCAAAACTTCGCCCCGCCCACTTCCGCCCCCACAAAGGACGAAAATCTGTGGCATCCACAATTTTAAAGATACGAGAAAACCAAAAACGCAGAATCGTAGAGAATGACCATATCTTCTAGACTGCAGAATCTGAATCAGATCGTATCATTATTATAGCCAGAATGAAGAAAACAATTTCATTTTTTCTCGCCCTGTCTCTCTCTAACACACACGTATCATAGCCGGCTTTGCCTATTGCTAAATATGAGTTCCAAGATCTCAGAGACTATAAAAGCTAGAGCAATCAAATTTGGTATCCACACTCCTGTAATATCGGACCTTGACAGATTTGTTTCAAAAATTTCGCCCCCCCCCTTCCGCCCCCGCAAAGGACGAAAATCTGGAGCATCCACAGATCTCAGAGACTATTAGACCTGACTGTCGAGCTCTCACTGCTACAAAACTATTTGTAATTTTTCACTGCAGAACTCAATGTTAGAAGTGTATTTCTTTTTGCACAGAGAGCTCACTGCTACAAGTGTGTTTCAAAATTTCGCCCCACCCCCTTCCGCAGCCGTAAACAACGAAAATCTGTTGCAACCACAATTTTGAAGATAGGAGAAATTTAAAAACGCAGAATCGTAGAGAATGACTATATCTACCAGATTGCTGGATCAGATCGGATCATTATTATAACCAAAAGTAACAAATCAATTTTCAGTGGCTACGCAGCGCCCGTCGACACGTTCTGACTGATTTTCTGTCTCTCTCGCACGCACTCTTTGTCGTTTAGTGTAGCCATACTGACTATGTATCGGGTATAAATGTAGAGTTGCGGTCGCAGCAGCAACTCACAACGTTCCCCCTCGTTTTTCCTTCGTTTGATCAAATTACTAAATGACCGTTGAAAAAAGTGTTATTTGGAAAAATATTTGTTTTTAATTATGTGCATATGACATCAAACAATTCATTATGTGTTTTTGTTAGGAATTGATATATTTACACAAAAAAAAAAAACAATAATTAGATGAATCGGATAACATTTGGGGAAGCCCCATAATGGAGAAGTCAAAAATGCATGAAATATCAGAGTGCGGATTTTTTTTTTGTCGCTGGGTGTATCTACTAGATTGCCGAATCAGATTGCTGGATCCGATCGGATCATTTTTATAGCCAGAATAAAGAAATCAGATGTAGAGGAATAAAAAATCGTATCCGAAAAATGGAAACAGATAATATATTCTAAAATTCTAGGATGATTAGGTGGAAAGAGGATAAACGAAATGCAAGAATTAGCATTAGAACACTTCTAGCGGTCGTGGTTCTCCTCATTCTCACCATTTTTTTCCCATCTCTCATGACAAATGCGAGCAAAATGGAGAGAGACCGCGGTCTAACTTGTGATCAAAGCGTATAGGGTTATATTAGATTGTTGCAGATATATGTAACAGCCAGAAGGAAGGGTTTTCGATCCCATAAAGTGTATATATAGTCTTGACCAGCATCAATAGCCGAGTCGATGTAGCCATTTCTGTCTTTTCGTCCATCGCTATGGCTTGTCCATTAGGTCTCAGAGACTAATAGAGCTACATCAACCATATTTTTTATGAAGACTCCTGTGATATCATTCTGAATCAAGTTCTTTGGAATCTGTGGCAATTGTGAAGATATGGGGAAAAGAATATATAAAAACGCAGAGTAATGGAAAATTATTAGATCTGCTATGTAGAAACACCTTCTGATTGGATCTTTATTATAGCTGTATTAAAAAATACTATTTTCTCGTGATTGACCTCCCGACTCGCGCTCGCGGTGACGATATTCTTCGTGCAGTATGTAGTCGGATGGCGTTGTGAGGGAGACATAATGGTCGAATAAAAAACAATATTTTATATTTATATTAATATAAAAACGTCTTAAAATGTTTCGCAGAAGAATCGAATCGAAGCTAATCACAAGCGAATACCGAATTCCACTGAATAGATTCGGTTGCCTGCTCATGCAAGGCTCTCCTAAGCACATAGAAATAAAACTGTGCATACAAGACCTTACTTTTACCTCGCCGTATAAGAGAATCTTTGACATTCGTCGATCCTTATAAAGAGCAGAGCAACTACGAAAGACATGGAAATAACATACCTTCAAAATTGTGAGCGACACCGTCTGCACTTATGTAATAAAATATAATGACCCTGTAGAAAATTTGCTCCGCCCAAACACAAAGTAATATCACAGCAGTCTGGATACAAAATTTGGTTGCTCTTGCTATATAGTCTCTGAGATCTAGGCGCTCATCGTGACGGACAGACGGATGCTGTCCGACAGACAGACATAGCTATATATACTCGGTTATTGATGCTGATCAAGAATCAGTCATGACAAAAATAATAGATTAGAAATAGAAATAATAGAAACGGAATATATATATATATTTTTTTTTTTACCTTCAACGACGTCTTACAAATATGCCTATACAACAAAAATACAAATGAATTTAATTCGACTTTTCCCAAGTTTTCAAAGTCAAAGTTTTGAAAAAATATACCGCAAAAAATTTTCAATTTTGGGTCTGTTTGGTTGGGTCTGACTTGGAACTGCACGTATCAGCTTTTCAGAATGTTCAAGCTTTGAAAAACAGCAAAAAAAAAATACCAAAAAAAAAAATTAAAAAATAAAACTAAACCTAGAAAAAACAATTTTAAAGCCCCAAATCCGTCAAAATAAGTCGGTTTGGTTCACAGAGGAAAAAAAAAGTTAAATTTTTTGCATAGTGTACTTTGCCTAACTTTGTTCCTAAGAAATAGACCTTTCGATCTACAGTGGCGAGCACATGTGGATACATGTTTATCACTTTTCAGTTTAAACGCCTGTAAAATCTTTAAAAATGCATCAATCCTTGTGATTTTTTTTTTTCATGGATTCTTTAATTTAGTGAGAAAAAAAAAAAACAATAATTTCAATTCAAAGAGATCCTTTTCCTTAAGAGATTTTAATTTTTTCAAAAAAAAGTCCATGTATCCACTTTTGCACGTTTCAAATTTTTTTACTTTGATAATTTTTTTAAAATATTTGTTCCAAAGGGCCTTAGCTTTTATCACATTCCGAATAAGTTTTGGCATACTCTCGACTAAATTTAGTATGCGCTTGCAATGTATCATGCGCCACTCCGACTGCACGCGCTCCCAAAGACTCATCCAATCCCTTTGGTGCAGACTCGTACTTTTCCAATGTTTTTTAATCAGAGCCCATGGATTTTCAATGGGATTTAGATCTGGGCTATTGAGCAGGCCACTGGATTAAGTGAAAACTCGAATTATTGGGACGATTTTTCACGAATTTAGCCGTATGCGTCGGGTTACCGTCTTGCTAAAAATTTATCTCGGGTATGGGGTAGACACATTTTTCTATAAAATTTGACAAATTGGCTTCCAAAATATGAAGATAATATTCTTTCTTCATTATTCCATCCATAAAAAACATTGGAGAAGTACGAGTCTGCACCAAAGGGATTGGATGAGTCTTTGGGAGCGCGTGCAGTCGAAGTGGCACATGATACCTTGCAAGCGCATACTAAATTTAGTCGAGAGTATGCCAAAACTTATTCGGAATGTGATAAAAGCTAAGGCCCTTTGGAACAAATATTTTAAAAAAATTATCAAAGTAAAAAATTTGAAACGTGCAAAAGTGGATACATGGACTTTTTTGAAAAATTAAAATCTCTTAAGGAAAAGGATCTCTTTGAATTGAAATTATTGTTTTTTTTCTTTCTCACTAAATTAAAGAATCTATGAAAAAAAAAATCACAAGGATTGATGCATTTTTAAAGATTTTACAGGCGTTTAAACTGAAAAGTGATAAACATGTATCCACATGTGCTCGCCACTGTATATGGTCCTGTAAATCGACACCTGTCAGTCTATTTGTTATAGTATGGCTACTGACAGTTCATTTGTGGATCTTCCAATTACCTCTATAATTCGATTTCAACCATTTGTAAACAAGATAAGAATAAAATTTTAGTGAGTTATTATTTTTTTTTTTCCAGGCCTAAAACATGAAAAAAATAATATTTGGTACATAAAGTTTTTTGAATTTGATTGTTTTGTTATATTAGATATATTGTATACGCCTTCAATAAATATTATGAAACTTAAAAAAAAAAATATTCACTGAAGAAAATTTAGAAAAATACGAAATAAATATGCCGCTTCTATTATTTTTTTTCATGACTGTATATTATGGTTACGCTTATTTGTAAAAGTGTAATTTTCAAAAGTCTTAGGGTCTAAAAATGTTCCTTTTGGTATAAAAAAAATAAAATATAAAGTTTTAGCCCGATTCGACAACGTTTAGAGGTGCCGACTTGAGGTCAAAGTTGAAAAAATACGATATTTGGCCAATGTCCAATGGCCTATGGCAGCTATATATCGCTCTAGTCGGATTGACTTTTTTTGTGTTATTAAAATATTAGATTATACACCTAATTCTGTTTTTACACGGTAGATTGGTTCCTGAAAACCCGTGTAAAAAAAAAAACCGTGTAAAAAAAGATATTGATCAAATATGCAAAAAAACGAAAGAGAAACAAATATGTGCATATTCTCTTAATTCTCTTTCTTGTTTTCGTTTGGTTTCTAGCTTTTTTTAGCTGTGTGTGATATTATATATATGTGTTGTTATTTTGAACCGTGTTAAATTAAAAAAACCGTGTAAAAAATGTAAAAATTGTTGATTTTCAAACCGTGTTATTTCAAAACCGTGTAAAAAAATACCGTGTAAAACAGAATTAGGTGTATTACTATATATTAGATATCTAATATATAAAATTTTCGTGTCACAAATTTTGTTGCTGAACTCCTCCGAAATGGCTCGACCGATTTTCGTGAAATTTTGTGTGCTTATCGGTAAGGTCTGCGCATCGGCCAACATCTATTTTTCATCCCGTTCAGACCACTCCTTCGGGTACCTCCCAAACACCTATGTCCTTTTTTTTTTTGAAGGTAACCGAAGGAGTGTTCTGATCTACGATTACCAAGGTTATCGCGCCAATCTGAGCCAATAGCAATTAATGTAAATGTGGCGTCTTGAAATTCAAAGAAAATGTTATGAAAAATATTAAATTGAATAAAACTTTTTCATACAGTAGGCAAACAAAAATTCGGTCCTGGGGTTTGAAAACATCTAAAAAAAAAAAAAACAACTTTTAATCGGTCGAGCCATTTCGGAGAAGTTCAATAAAAAACATTGTAACCCGAGAATTCCAATTTGAGTCGTCAAACGATCAAGTCTAGAACCATGCGAGATATAAGAGTACGAATTTCAGGTGAAAAAATCCAAGAAAACAATTCAGATGAGCGTGTGAGCATGGCGCAGTTACGTAAATCACAATCGCAAGAGGCCCGAGATGAAGGAAATCAACAAAGGCAACTAGAACGGAGAGTAACGCGCAGAGACATAGTCGACAGACTTAGAGGAATTAACCAACAACGACGCCAACAATTTCATCGAGCATTTACATCAAATTTATTTCTTCGACTAGCATTCCAGTATGAGCCTGATGTTGAGTTTTATGCTCATTCTAAAGTGGTTATTGGTACTTTGGAAAAGGAATGGGGGTGTGTTGCTCATCAGGAAAAGTACAAATACCCGAAATTCAAACATCACTTGAACCATTGCACGGTTTACTTATCGGTACAGATCCAGATCCTAGCATGTTCCTGAAGTCAATTCGCACATTCAATTCATATTTGCAAATGACATCATTTGGAGCAACAGAAATAGCTAACAATATTGCTGCAAGCGGTCAACAAGTAATCTTATAATTATGTAAATCCCCGCATACTTATAGTAGATAGTTATTTTTATTGAACTGAAAAAATGTTTCCTTGAAATAATATACATGGCAAAACAACGTTTGCCGGGTCACCTAGTAAAATATATAATATTAAAATATTCATCCTCTAAAATTTCAGCTCGATTGGTTAACATTTAAGCCAACAATAAATAGTTAACATTCAACTTTTCAGACTTATGTGCAATTAAACGTGCAGTGTATTAAAATATCAAATTGCTACCCACGTTTGCCCAAAATGCTTTCGGAATGGGAATGAAATGGGGAATAGTTGATAAAATCAAGGAAGCCTGTTTTGATACAACTCATCAAATTCTGGACGACTTAACGGCTCTAAATTCCGCCTAGAGAAACTATTAGACAAAAAACTCTTATACCTCCCATGCAGACATCACATCAGTAAAATATATTTGCGGGCAGCATTTGAGTCTTGTGCCGAAGCTACATCAGGTACAAACGTTCTACTCTTTACCAGACTTAAGGATTTCTGGAAGACTATTGAAAAAATCAACTTTAGGTTTGGTGTGACTTATCAGTACGTTGGAACGCATTTAAATGACAGAAGAAATGCAATAATTAACTTCTGTTAAGTTGATTTGATAAAATATCATGCGCCTACTGATAGCGTTGAATTGTTAGAGTTAACTCACATTTTGTTGGGATCGGCTTCGAAAAGTCATCGTTTCCGACTCCCTGGACCCATACCATGTACGCTGAATATCTAAGCCGATTTATACCTTAAAAATATATTTTTTCCAGAGAAGTTTAAGTTGACAACTCGAGAAGAAAAATATTTTTGTGACATATCTATTTTTATAGTGCGTTTTTATATAAATTATTGTTTTCGGGCAACATTAGCTGTCGAAGCTCCAAATTTACAACTATAAAGAATTTGATCCGAAAATTGCGAACGTCGTGTTAAAAAAGAATTGCAGCCATTAGTGGTATTTATCTGATGAAAATATCGCTCATGCATTGTTTGACGATAATGTTACTTTCATGGAAAAACGAGAAATGGCGAAGCAACTCTTGGCACTTTGTGTTGACGATGATGATGTCGGAAATTCAGCAAAACGTCTAATTTTGACAGAAAATGATTTCCCAACGTTTATTACAAAGAGACTATCTGATTTTATGACACCTAATTCTACTAAATTTTTTGATCGGCTTAATATTTCCGGTATTATCAGTTTTTTATTTTAAGCTAAAGATCCTTCAGTATGGCATAGTAAAGAAGATTTAAAAAATATTAAAACATTTAAAAGTGGTTAATGATACAACCGAACGTGCTGTTAAACTTATGCATGACTATAACCAAATACTAACCAAAAAGAATTTGAGTTTCAGAAGTTGATAAACGTCGCAAAAGAATTTGCTAGTCAATATTCATTAAATAATAAACTGTTAACTATTTATTGTTGGCTTAAATATTAACAAATCGAGCTGAAATGTTGGGGACTGGTTTATATTTTAATATTCTAAATCACTAAAAAATTCAATACGATCAGAGCGATATATAGTATAGCTGCCATAGGAACCGTTTTCCAAATATCGTATGTTTCAACTTTGACCTCAAGTCGGCACCTCTAAACGTTGTCGAATCGGGTTAAAACTTTATATTTTATTGTTTTATTTACATTTTTAAACCCTGAGACCTTTTTTTTTATTCCGACACATTTTTTTTTTTTCGCCCATACAAAAGGCGCAACCCTACTGTATATACTTAATGAGGTCGGAAAAGCTTCTTTCTGGCTGGTCTTTTAAGCGGACAAGGAAAAAAACAAGAGTAATTGTGCAAGATTGTGCAATATACTGTAGCTCTGTTCAAGGCAATCGGAAGTGTTGAAATATACCACATGAGGTCAAATTTGTACGGTTACCAATTCTGATTTGGTAAAGACGTCAGGAGAAAAATGGCCAAAGAGCCTAAATGTGAGCCGTTGAACTATTTAAAACATAATTCAAAATCAGTTTAGGATGAAAGCTTACAAAAAAAGCGTATCCACAGTTTCTATGAGGGTACAACAAATGTCACAGGTAGCTGGCAGTAACTCGAAATTGTTCCTTCTGCAGAGATAACGCAGATCAGAAAAGCATAAGTTTTATGCGGAAAGCATGGTAAACATTCTGCCTTCTGAAGCGCATAAAGGCATTGCAAACCAGCTATCGAGAAAATATTAAAAATACAAAAAATTTTTAACTAAAGAAAATACTTTAAATATATACTAAAAGTTACGGGCCATTCTGTTAAATAACTATATATGTACGTATATATATGAATATAGAAATCTGCGTGGCTTTACTCACAAAATAAGTCCAATAGGCATTTGAATTGAGTTGAGTGAATGCGACGCACAAAATGAGTTAAGTTTATATGAATACGAGTGTGTGTTGTGTTTCAAAGCATTCATTATTCAATAATAGGAGTTAGAATAAAGGTATTCTAAGAGTGCAGAGCAAAGCAACAGCAATTATAACACCACTTGTTCCTTATTTGTATGGGCGAATATAAAATGTGTAGCAATCTAAGATCTCAGAGTCTGAAAATGTTTCGTTTGGTATAAAACTACAAAATAAAAAGTTATAACACGATTCGACAACGTTTAAATGCTCAGACTTGAGCTCAAAGATGAAAAATACTATATTTGGCCGATAGTTCCTATGGCAGCTATGCATACTAAATATAGCGTTTTGCGTATTGCGTTTTTTTTATGTTTTAGAATATGAAAATATAATCTCGCCCCGAAAATTTCGATAGGTTTTGTTATTATTTAATGGATTTTGACTAGAATATTGCTTTGCGACGTTCAGCAACTTCTGAAACTTTTTTTTTTTTGCCAGTATTTGATTTTAGTCTTTTATAAGTTAACAGTTTGCTCGTCTGTATATTTAAGCTATTTCAATTTTTTTGTTCATAATTTTAAAGAATTTAGATAGTTTTTATTATTATGCCATTCTAAAGGATCCTTAGTTAAAAACCCTTTGGAAATATCAAAGCAATCGAAAAATGTAGGCGAATCAGGTGTTACAAAATCAGATAATCTCTTTGTAACAAACGCAGGCAAATATTTGTATTTTAAAATTAAGAGTTTTGTAGAAGTTTCGACATTTTTATCGCCAACACAAAGAGTTCAGGTGTAACTCGATTGATTTAAATAATCACAACAACAAAAGGATTTCGATAAAGTAATTTGTTTTATTTCGATTTTTAATGCTATGGGCCACTGTGCCAGACGACGGAGCTTGTGCTTGCGATGACGATCGGTGTAGATGTGATGTCTGCTATGCTGACGAGCCTCCATCGAAGCGCTCGCCGGTGACGAACGATGAGAAAAGAGGGATGCATCGATTAAGAGCGGGAGAAGGGAGAAGTAACCAAGCAACCAAGTAACTCTGTAATGCTTTGGTGCTGCAATGGGCAGGCGCTTATCCGAACACAAAGTGTTAAAATTTGTTCCACCATTTCTCGTTACTCGATCTAAGTAACTTTATCGTCAAAAAATGCACGTTTAATTTACTGTGCAACTATTTATTGTTGGCTTAAATATTAACCTATCGCGCTAAAATGTTCGGGTCGAGATTATTTTTTTATATTCTAAATCATAGAAATTCCATCCGATCAGATCGATATAGCTGCCATAGGAACTTGTTACGACTGTATTAATTTTATATTGATTTAATATTGGTGGCTTACAGGTTATTTGACAGCGTGTTTTAAATGAATAGCGAGCGGTTACGATGCGGCGGTACGACGAACTATGCGTGCGGTTGGTTTCAACTAGAATTTTCCACTAACTCAACCACACGAAAAGATGTTGAGCAAAAGGGAATTGAAAGATCACGCGGTGCGACGGTCCCAATACAAAAAACGGACCGCATCGCTGCGAGTTTTGGCTATGCATGTGATAGCATTACAGTTGTTTTGAGCATTTTTTGAGCATAAAAATAGGTGTTTAAGCGGTATAGTACAATGATGAGTATTAAACGTTAGAATATGGATGAATATGAATTTATAGAAGACTAAAATAAGCAGCTACTTTCTCAACTGGAACCTTCGGCCAAATATAGTATTTTTCAAATTTGAGCTCAAGTCTGCACCTCTAAATGTTGTCGAATCGTGTTATAACTTTTTATACCCGATACTCAAAATGAGTATTGGGGTATATTAGATTTGTGGTAAAAGTGGATGTGTGTAACGTCCAGAAGGAAGCGTTTCCGACCCCATAAAGTATATATATTCTTGATCAGCATCAATAGCCGAGTCGATTGAGCCATGTCTGTCTGTCCGTCCGACCGTCCGTCCATCCGTCCGTCCGTTCCTATTAGCGCCTATTGCTCAAAGACTATAAGAGCTAGAGCAACGACATTTTGTATCCAGACTTCTGTGATATGTCACTGTTACAAGTGTATTTCAAAACTTCGCCCCGCCCACTTCCGCCCCCACAAAGGACGAAAATCTTTGGCATCCACAATTTTAAAGATACGAGAAAACCAAAAACGCAAAATCGTAGAGAATGACTATATCTTCTAGACTGCAGAATCTGAATTGGATCGTATCATTATTATAGCCAGAATGAAGAAAACAATTTCATTTTTTCTCACCCTGTCTCTCTCTAACACACACGTATCATAGCCGGCTTTGCATAGCGCAAAACATTAGCGCCTATATCTCAGAGACTATAAGAGCTAGAGCAACCAAATTGTTTATCCACATTCCTATGATATCGGACCTTGACAGGTTTGTTTCAAAATTTCGCCCCACCCCCTTCCGCCCCCGCAAAGGACGAAAATCTGGAGCATCCACAGATCTCAGAGACTATTAGGCCTGACTGTAGAGCTCTCACTGCTACAAAACTATTTGTAATTTTTCACTGCAGAACTCACTGTTACAAGTGTATTTCTTTTTGCTCAGAGAGCTCACTGCTACAAGTGTGTTTCAAAATTTCGGCCCACCCCCTTCCGCAGCCATAAACAACGAAAATCTGTGGCAACCACAATTTTGAAGATAGGAGAAAATTAAAAACGCACAATCATAGAGAATGGCCATATCTACCAGATTGCCGAATCTTGCCGAATCCGAATAAGATCGGATTATTATTATAGCCAAAAGTAACAAATCATTTTGCAGTGGCTACGCAGCGCCCGTCGACACGTTCTGACTGATTTTCTGTCTCTCTCGCAAGCACTCTTTGTCGTTTAATGTAGCCATACTGACTATGTATCGGGTATAAATGTAGAGTTGCGGTCGCAGCAGCAACTCACAACGTTCCCCCTCGTTTTTTTTAGTTAAATCAATTTTTTTCAGAAAAACATACTAAATTTGTTGTTATCATATTCATATATTTAAAAAAAATATTTTTTTCCAAATCACACTTTTTTTAACAGTCATTAAGAAATTTGACCAAACGAAGGAAAAAAATTAAGTAAAATTATAAAAACGATTTATTCAACAAAAAATAATTTTTTTCCAATACGTTGTTTTGTGTTCTACAAACAAATAACAAATAAACATATATTTCAGAATTTTTTTTTCAAAATAAATTAGTGTTTGTTGATTAAAGAACTGTTGTTGCTGATAAAGAATCCCTCACAGAGCACGCTTGATGACAACGTGCAGAATCTTCCTAAAAGATGGGATCTTCTTCTCTCTCAGTAACTGATTCTATACTGGGCAAAACTCCACTGCGAATAATTTGTTCATACTTTTTTGCATTCACCATACCCTTAATCATTACACTAGACAACAACATTTTACTTTTTTCCGCTGTGAACCAAACCGACTTTTTCTGATAGATTTAGGGCTTTTAAAATGTGGTCATTCTTTTTTTTTTTTTCTAGGTTTTTTTTTTTTAATTTGTAAAATCTGGAATTTTTTTTAGAGGTTGTGCTCTTTTTTTACATAACTTAAGTATCTCACATCTGGTTGTAGTGAACTTTGCAACTTTGAGAAACTGATCATTTCTGCTATAAATATACAAATATAAAACCCAAACACTTTGTAGCTTTGTCCAGATGGTGGGACAGTATAAAGATTTTAAATTCGAAATTGATCATTTTTTGTGGTATATTTTTCAAAAATTTTGACATTGAAAGCTCAGGAAAAGTCGAAATAAAATCAAATTCTTGTGCTTTCATATTTCTATTGACCAAACCTCTGAATGCCGCAATGCATTGCTAAGATTGGTACTACAAAATATGAATTAATTAATAATTAATAATTTTCAAAAATATTCTGAAATATATTAAATTGGTTATTAGTTTTCAAGAAACAAATTAACTTATTGAAAAAAATTATGAAATTTAAAAGTGCGGTTTTTTTTTGGGCCGGGTGTGTAGATATGTTGTATTCTATTGAAAAGAGAAGTTTTTTGAGATAGTTTTATTGAGTTGGGAAGAATGAAGACTTGGCTAAGAACTACGACTGAATCATGTCTGAATGGTAATTAAAGTAGCATCCCATCTGAAGAGATGCGTTTGAATGCGTGCTTGTCCTCGAGAGGTAGGCTCTGAAAAGAGAAAGAGGATATTTTTCTTTCGAACTCGCTCTGTCTTCCCTCCAGTGTTTTCCCAGTGAGCAGATCAGATCGCTCTTCGCTCAAAAAAAGACTGATTTTTACACTTCTCTTTTGTTATTGTTTTTCACTGAGCACTTTGTCACGAGCGAACGACGAATATGTCATTTGCGTATGTATGCGTGCTTGTGAGTGTGTCGCCTATGGCAACGATTACTTATTGGCGTTTAAAATGAGTCGTGAAAATCAGAAATTTGCTAATCTATAACAATATATTACAATATAAAGCAAAATATGCAGAAAATAACACCTCTTTACGCAGAAACTTTTTTGGTTCTGAACATCAAAGGACATTTTTTCTGTGAGCATTCTCTTTAAGCTGTTATTGTGAGACACGATCGTGTATCGGCGCAACCGAAAACACGAAACAGATAGCACAAGTGAAGAGACAAAAAGTGTTCTGCTCAATAAAAGAGCGAGAGTGCGTGGTGTTTTTCTATTTTCGCAGTGACCAGACCTGCAAAGAAAAAAAGTGTGGACCGTTATTTGCGAGTGACTTGCGAGCTTTGCTATTAAGTGAATATTTTTTTAATTTGGTTCAATTATCTGTCCAGGTTTCTTGGTGCACATCTTCAGGCTTTGGGGAAGTATGCTAATCTTAGCGACGCGTTAAAGATTAGCAACAGATATAGTAATTTACTTTGAAATGCATATGTATGTAACAAAATCACACTAAAAAAAGTATTGTAATAAAACTTCAGTTACATATAGAAATATAGTTTCTTACTTTTATTGCGTAAACAATAAATTTTTTACAAAGCTAAGATGCATTTTTAAGAAAAAGATAAATTAATGGTGAATAATTTTTTTTTTATGTATGTCTCGGTGTTCGACATTTCGTTTGCGTGTTACGACATGATGCTTCAAACAGGAAGGACAAGAGGTTTGTTTATTATCATTTATGGTATTTAATGTTCATGCTAATATTTAAAATCGATTATAAAAATGCATTCTTAATAATACAATATAGATTATAATTTATTGCCCAATCGAGTAACTTTTTATACCCGGTACTCAAGGATTATATCGGTATTTTAAATTCATGTAGATGTGTGTAACAGCCAGAAGAAAGCGTTTCCGACTGCAAAAAAATATATATGTATATCTTATGTATATGTATATATATATATATATGTATATATAATAAATATATATATATGCATATATACGATCAGCAGCAATAGCCGAGTTGATATGTCCGTCTGTTGGTTCCGTTTGACGCCTAGTTCACATAGACTATGAGAGCGAGAGCAACCGCTGTGTACCTGTACGAGTTCCTGTAGTAAAGACCTTTTTAAATATACTTTGTTTAAAGTTTTTGACTTGCCTGCCGTGTTGTCCACAGTTTAAAAGATACGAGAAAAACAAAAAAGTAGTAAGTTTTCTGAACTCAAGAGAGCACCAAAATTGGCGGCTGTGATCATATAGTTAATAAATTTAGTGTCGGTTAAGATATCGTTCAGTAGATAAGTAAGATAAGTCTTTCTCTCTCGATTTTCACCTTTGAAACTAGAAACCTATGTTTTTACTGCGATATATTTTAGGACTTAAATACAATTTTAAAAGGCTGTTTGATCCCATCATCTTACTATTTCGTATATGAATACCATACACTTACAGTGGCGAGCACATGTGGATACATGTTTATCACTTTTCAGTTTAAACGCCTGTAAAATCTTTAAAAATGCATCAATCCTTGTGATTTTTTTTTTTTAGATTCTTTAATTTAGTGAGAAAGAAAAAAAACAATAATTTCAATTCAAAGAGATCCTTTTCCTTAAGAGATTTTAATTTTTCAAAAAAAAAAGTCCATGTATCCACTTTTGCACGTTTCAAATTTTTTTACTTTGATAATTTTTTTAAAATATTTGTTCCAAAGGGCCTTAGCTTTTATCACATTCCGAATAAGTTTTGGCATACTCTCGACTAAATTTAGTATGCGCTTGCAAGGTATCATGTGCCACTCCGACTGCACGCGCTCCCAAAGACTCATCAATCCCTTTGGTGCAGACTCGTACTTTTCAATGTTTTTAATCAGAGCCCATGGATTTTCAATGGGATTTAGATCTGGGCTATTGAGCAGGCCACTGGATTAAGTGAAAACTCGAATTATTGGGACGATTTTTCACGAATTTAGCCGTGTGCGTCGGGTTACCGTCTTGCTAAATATTGATCTCGGGTATGGGGTAGACACATTTGTCTATAAAATTTGACAAATTGGCTTCCAAAATATGAAGATAATATTCTTTCTTCATTATTCCATCGATTTTAACCAATTGGACAACGTTCCACCAAGTGGAGCAGCCGAACACCATCAGGCTTCCTCTTCCATGCTTTATTGTTTCCTTGACCTGGTGTTTTTTCAGCTTTCCATTTGAGCGGTGCCAATAGTATTCATTTCGATCAGACTGAAAACGGTTTATTTTGGTATAATCTGACCAAATTAGCTTCTTACAATCTTCCGTGGTCCAGGTTCTGTGCTCTTCGCTAAATATAAGATGTGCAGCCACTTTTTGTCAGACAGGGCAGGTTTTTTCTGGCTGACTGCCGCTGTCAGGCCGATCGTATGCAGAGCGTTCACTCATGGAACGTTCTCCAAATGGTTACAATCGATGGAATAATGAAGAAAGAATATTATCTTTATATTTTGGAAGCCAATTTGTCAAATTTTATAGACAAATGTGTCTACCCCATACCCGAGATAAATTTTTAGCAAGACGGTAACCCGACGCATACGGCTAAATTCGTGAAAAATCGTCCCAATAATTCGAGTTTTCACTTAATCCAGTGGCCTGCTCAATAGCCCAGATCTAAATCCCATTGAAAATCCATGGGCTCTGATTAAAAACATTGAAAAGTACGAGTCTGCACCAAAGGGATTGATGAGTCTTTGGAGCGCGTGCAGTCGGAGTGGCGCATGATACATTGCAAGCGCATACTAAATTTAGTCGAGAGTATGCCAAAACTTATTCGGAATGTGATAAAAGCTAAGGCCCTTTGGAACAAATATTTTAAAAAAATTATCAAAGTAAAAAAATTTGAAACGTGCAAAAGTGGATACATGGACTTTTTTTTGAAAAAATTAAAATCTCTTAAGGAAAAGGATCTCTTTGAATTGAAATTATTGTTTTTTTTTTTCTCACTAAATTAAAGAATCCATGAAAAAAAATCACAAGGATTGATGCATTTTAAAGATTTTACAGGCGTTTAAACTGAAAAGTGATAAACATGTATCCACATGTGCTCGCCACTGTATAAATCATTCATTTAATAAAATCCTTAGGTTTTTTGTTTTTTCTCTTCCATAGTGAAGTATTTTTATTATTTTACGTAAACAGCCGGTGTTTGTTTCAAAATAAACCCTCAATAAACTCACGAATTAACCTACAATCATAAAATCTATCCTTAACCACGAGTGCATGACTATTTATTTTGTGCGTCGGTTAGTCGTGTGTTTGTCTTATTGCTTTTCGTAAATTTTCTTTGTTAATAAAAATTAATAATGGAATATTCTGTCTTTTGTGCCAATAAAACCTACAAGAAGCAGATCACCCATGACCAGCCAATGCAAAGCGTAGACTACGCAAAATGCATTAGGGTTGTAGGCCTCGTGGATGATGCCATTTCGAAATGTAATGTTCTGCATTACAGTTTTGATGCATGCTGACCGGTTGAGAATGAAATGGTAATTTTCCTGATGCAGACGCGGATTGGCTTTAAAGAGCTGATCGTTGGCTATAGAGAGCAGTACGATCGGTTCTTAGCCATGGCGTCTCAATTCAGCGGTCTGCAACTGCTGAATGTCCCTTCTGGGACCTGTCCGCGGGATCTGATAGTGCCAACCGACCCAGCTGCTCACCGCTGAAAAACTGACTCCGACTACTCCAAGTGTGCGGCAGTTGACTTCGTTTGTCGTTTGCAACGACAACAGCTGGTGACGTAGATTCGGTAGCCGAATTCATCACATGCAGACAGTAACGTCTATAGCGTCAATTGTCCGCCGAGTCCGCACTGCCTATACATACCACTAGTAAATCGATGTTTCAGACCACCGGATATTGCCATCACAGGTACCACGTCTATGTTCCTAAAACAACTGGTGGCGGTCCCACCAAAAAGGAAAGTTTTTGTCTTATGGCTGGCCCCGGACCTCTCATCTTATGATATAACTGATTTTATAAAAAACTAAATTAAAACCGTCGGCTCAAAGGTGTAGAAGTTTAATTTCTGTTATTCCAGGAAAATAGCTAACTTCATAATAAGCGTTTGTCCGATTCATTTCGAAATTAGTTTCGATTAATTTCGAAACTATTTGCTCTGCCCAATTTTGTCTGGATCAATTGGTCGTGAAAGAGTATAAGGATAAGAAGAAGAATTTTGATTGGTCCGCTTTCTACTCGGGAACTGACGTTATGAAAGGCAAAAAATTTCTACAATGTACTTGACACATTTTTTATACCCGATACTCCAAGAGTATAGGGGTATATTAGATTTCTAGTGAAAGTGGATGGTTGTAACACCCAGAAGGAAGCGTTTCAGACCCCATAACGAGTCGATATAGGCATGTCTCGGAGACTATTAGAGCTAGAGCAACCAAATGTTGTATCCAGACTCCTGTGATATCGCACTGTTACAAGTGCATTTCAAAATTTCGCACCCCCCCTTCCGCCCACACAAAAAACGAAAACTGTGGCATCTACAATTTTGAAAGTACGAGAAAAAAGAATCGTAGAGAATGACGAAATCTAGCAGACTGCCGAATCTGAATCAGATCGGATTATTATTATAACCAGAAGGAACAAATAAATTGTTAGTGGCTACGCAGCGCCGTCCACGCGTTTACCTATTTTCTGTCTCTCTCTCACAAACTCTTCGTCGTGAATGTGTGTGCCCTCTGGCGGAGGGAAGCCATACTAACAGAATATTAATTAGTTTTCTTTGCGTAGCTTCAGCTGGGATTATTTGACGTAATCAACTTCCAATGTAAAAAAAAAACCAGAGTTATATCAGTTTAGACATGCATTTTTAATTCTCATGACTGAGACTTCGCTTAGGCCTCAGTTTGTGGGTTAAAAACTCTTATGACAATCGCGAAGGGTCTGTTCAATAAATGATTATTAAATACCAATTTTTATTTATTTTTTATTTTTATATTCATTGGAATTTTCGTGTTCTATTCTAAAATTTTCTTTATATGTACATACATATATTCTTTGCAAAATTTCGCTGAACACGATTTTTCCTTGTTTGTGGAAACACAACTCTCGTATAAGGCTGCGTAAAATTTGACTCACTAAGTTGTTAACCATTTGTAGGATTGCTTTAATTTCTACATCTTATGGCCGTTGAAGAATTAATTCCACGGAATAATTACGAAATTGAAGTCAGTTTTAATAAGTTTAAAATGGCGGATCCAATATGGCCGGATTCACTTAAGACTAATAACTCTCCGACCTTGCTACATCTACATCTTCTTCCTTTAAATAGATCTTTTGAAGAGACAAGAACTCGATACATCTCGAAACAGGAAAGTTGACTTCAAATTCGTAATCATCTACCCCAAAAACCCTCAAGCACCAAGTTTTAAGCAAATACGATGCATTTTTCAAATAAGTTACTCATTTTCTGTCTCTCTCTCTTACACACTCTTCGTCGTGTAATGTGTGCTCTCTCTGGTGGAGAGGACCATTCTGACTGAGTATCGGGTATAAATGTAGAGTCGCGGCGTAGAAGCGACTCATAAAGTTCCCCCTCGTTTTTGTGAAGAATACTCAAGCTAGAAAGCTTAGAAATGTAAGCTCATTATTTGGCATCAAAAAACTATCAGAAAAAGAAGTGGTTAACACTAAGAAATGTATAGCTGTTACATAGAATAGTGGCAATTTTGAAATGTCTATACTTCCTTAATACACATAAATCAAATATATATTATTTTTGATTTAACAACTTTTTATTAATTGTTTTCCTCTATCTTTTCGCCCACCTATCAAATAAAACTAAATAAAATAATATAAATATATATATAATAATAAAACTATAATACTTTCGAAAACTACTAAATACTCCAAAATCTAAACCGTTCGTTGACAGCAAAAAGTATGTTTATTTGATAATATAAAGATTTATTTTGTATTTTTTCAAAAGCACCCAAGTATTTATACATTTCATTGTTATATACATTTTAGTAGTCATCCCTATGGGGTATACCTTTGCGCGGACTTTATTTTATTCTGGGAATTGACAATAAAACCAGATTGATAACATAGTCTTCTGTATTTGTAGGGACATGGGTAACACTAGGCAACAAAATTAAATTTTGTATTTATGCTTCGAACCAAACCGAATTTTTTGATAGATTTGGGGCTTTAAAAATGTTTAATGAATTATCGTATTTTTTCACAGTGTGGTTTACAACATTTAAAAAAAACTGGTATTTTTATGGTTTATTCAGAGGTTTTCACATAACTTAAGTATCTTACATCTGGTTGTATTGAACTTTTGCAATTCTGAAAAACAACACTACCTCTGAAAAAAATATACAAAAAAATACCTGCTTTGAAAAATATTTTAAAAAGAAACCAAACCATGAAAAAAAAAACAATTCATTTAATATTTTTAAAGCATCTAATCTATCAGAAAAGGTCGGTTTGGTTCGAAGCGTTTGTATGTACATATTTACATAAATAGATTTCTTTGAGATTGGGCCTAAAACTAGAGTACATAGGTACCCAGTACTCACCTCAGGGATATATGTATTTATTTATATAGAAAATCGAAAAACATGTTTATTTCTAAAGCTTATCCAACCAAAGCACAGTGGGCCAGCGACCCCATTTTTCGACGTTAATTCGAAAAAATACATGTCAATGAAACTTAATTTTAATATAAAATTTAATTAGTATATACATTAATTTAAAAAAAAAATTAAAAATCTTTTTTGTTTTAATGCATCCCTGGCTTTTTTGCAACGTTTTAAAGTCAGCTGTTTGATAAGCTGCAAGCGATAGTCAAAAACGCGTGAAACTGTTTGTTTACTTTGAGAGCTTACCAAATTGAAACTAAGTACAAAAACTGAAATCAAAGTAATGGAAAAGAAAGGCCAGGGTATGTAGAGTGATTATATTAAACAAATTTGTTCTCATGTTTTTGAATATGTTTTTGTGTGTATTAATTTGTGTCGTCCAAAGGTAGAGAACACTTAACCAATGTGCCAGTCTCTTATGGTCAATAACTAATTTTGTGCGCAATTGTGCGAGAAAGTAATTATGTAATATTGTAGTGCAAACTGTGTATAAAATATTCCTAAAACTCGTTTTGCGCCATTTTGCGCCGGTGTGCGCATTTTAATGCATTTGTAGGTGAGGTGGAGTTCACTTATGAAAAGCTGCTCAGTATTTACATTGAGAATAATCGAAGCGCCGCAGCACTTTCGAGTTAGATTTTCGAAGAACTGAAGGCATACAAAATAAGCACGGAGAAAAAGGATGAAATAAATAATAAAGTAAGGAGCTTTTATCTACACATCCAAAAGTATTTGGCAAAATGCGGGAGAAGCATGTCTAAATTTAAGAAAAAGCATAACTTTTGGCTTTTGTCCAAGATGGTTATCAAAGTTGAAAGAACGTCGTCATCGAATTCCATGACTTCAACATCAAGATCAGTTGGACGCCCACCAATTGAATATATAAATGCTGGACCCCGTTTGAAGAGAAAAATTAGCATCAGATTTAGCTGGCGATCAAGATCACAACACATCTCTTCTTGTGCATGCTGCTGCTCTTTCGGCTGAAAAATCCAACGAAAAAGACACCGCTCAATTGTTGAAAGACACATTTCTTACTCCGAGAAACCCCAATACGGTAAAGAAAAATCTTTTTTACCGTAAAGAATGAGTCGGTATCACTAACGGCGGATGAGGCTTTAGCATATCTGCTTGAAAATTCATTAACTAAAAGCCAATATAACAACTTTCGCGATCTCAGCAATAGCAAATCGTGTGATCTTCTTCCAGCTTACAACAAAGTAAGAGAAGCTTAATCTAAATGTAGGCCTCTGGATATTACTGTAACCGAAACAGTTGCTCAAGTCCCATTGCAAAGCCTTCAAGATCACACTAGTTGTCGCATAATTCAAATGCAAGAAGATAGATTCGAAAACTTTGGAAATACTTTAAGTGTCACTCTTATTGCAAGCTATGGATTTGACGGAACAACCGGACTAAGCACTTATAAACAACACTTTTTGTCAGCGATCCAATGGTTTTGACCAATCCCTTTTCGCGACAACAATGGTTCCTCTCAAATTAATGGATGATATTGGAAATATGTTTTGAAAATATTTTTTATAACAATAATGCTTCCCTAGAAACTGATACTTATTCTGGTATTTGTGAAAGTGACGAATCGGATTCCGAAAATGAAAATTCATTTTCAATAGAAATAGATGTGGAAGAAGATTAATAATAAATTCGTTGTAACTTGAAAAACTTAAACATTCATCCCTCTCTAAGTATTAAGTTTAGGTGTAAAAATATTAAATTGTAAGAATTTTAATAACATATTCTATCATAATGGACTACGTGTTAAAAATCAATATTAGCGAATCTTTTCTTTTATGGGCGTTTGGTGTGGGCGTGGTCGGATCGGTCTAAAATTAAGATATATATATATACACGTCGATAATATTTTGTGTACAAAATTTGAAGTCTCTAGCTTTGTTATTTTAATTTACGTCAAAAAATGGGATCGCTGGCCCACAGTGCAAAGGCTAAATAAAATTTGTATGCTTTACATCCGGCATCTACATAGATCATGACAACGATTAAGGCATGTACCACAAATAATCCAATTTTTGTTTTTCTACAATAATTCATAATTCAATTTTATTTCAACATGCTTATTTCTTAAACATTAAAAAAACCGTTTTGATGAAAAAAAAATATAATTTCCGACAGCTATTCCTTATGTACCCGACGTAACAATAATGAACAAATTGTAGGGAAAACTTTTCATTTTTATGGTAGTCTACTTTCAGTTTTTTTTTTTTTTATTCAGATAATTGGATTTATTTTTAATAATAAATATTGTTGTTTGCTATTACTTTTGGAGCAACTTATACAACAGTCAACAGTCAGTACAAATTATGATGATTTAAAAAAAAAAAAAAAAAAAAAATGCGTGTTAGTTAGGTCGCAGAATTTGGAGGGGGATATTATTTGGTTAAATTATCTGTCCAGGTTTCTAGGGTAGAGGTCCTCTTAGATAATCCTGTTGGGCAGGTCGACTGGGTGTATTCTGGCCAGCCTACGCCGGTATCTTGTTCTTGCAAGACGTCTCGCCAGTATATTAGGGTGGCTTCTGAGCTTACACATATGGTTCTTCGCTTGATTGTTGATAACATCACCAACAAGTGGTACGTTAAGGTCCTTGGCAATGTCCCGGTTACGGATATACCACTCAGCTCCGGAGATCCTACGCAGAAATTTACTCTGGAACGTCATGATCCTCGCAAGGTTAGTTTTGGCGGCAATTCCATACACCTGAATGCCGTACTTCCAGCAGGGGCTAGTATGGCCTTGCAGATCAGGACTTTGTTATTTAAACTGAGCTTGTTGCTTTGTTTAAGTAGGCAGAACATTTTCTGCGCCTTACCCACCAACTTGATCCTCACGCTACGGATGTGACTGTCGAAAGTTAAACATGCATCCAGTGTAACTCCGAGGTATGTGTGATTCATACGCTGCTCCACGAGTTTCCCAAGCAGGAAGACACCAGGGCTAGAGCCCATTCTTAAAGTGTGCGACACCACTGCACACTTATCAGGGTTTATGGAGATGCTCCATTTGCAGGCCCAGTTTTCAAATAGCTTGAGGTATTGCTGTAGTTACATGGCCCCAATGAATCTTTTATGAACTTACGTAAAATATCCAGTAACTGAAGACTTGAAAATCGTTGTCAAAGATTTGACCACGGATCCACTTATTGTTGTGTGAACTGGAAATTATCTTGAAGAATATATTTGTGTTTTTTAAGAACTTTTTAGTATTACTATATTTTTCATTTACTGTTCTTCCCCTTTCGAAATAACCAATAAATAATATTTGTTTTAGAATAGTTGTCCTTTTGAAATAAATTCTATGGTTGTATACAAAAGTACCAACAGCACTTACATACAGTTAAATGTAGTTGTCTACTTAATAGGGTTGGAAATGCTTCTTTCTGTGGAATCTTAAATTGTAATACCATCCGCAAGGGTATAATGACATGGGCCTATGAAAATACAAGAACATAAGGCTAAGGTCCCATTTATATTTTCAATAAAAAATAATATATTTTGTTACCCTGATTGGAATTCTTTAACGATTTAACATACACCAGTTTTAATTTTCTTATTTTTTCTTTAAATTTCATTTTATCTGTCGCTAATAAACCAAAAATTAACATTAACATTAAAATGCAAATTGTTATCAAAAACAACGAATGTCCTACTCTAAACACAACATGTATACAAACAACAGTCGACCAGTGAGGAAAGTTCCTCCGATCCACAGTTGGAACGTCAGGTCGAAACCATACGTAATCTAGTTGATTCGTATATGAAGATCGTCACAAAGACAACCCGGGACATGGTACCCAAAGCAATTATGATGCTCATCATTAATAATGCCAAGGACTTTATCAATGGAGAGCTTTTAGCTCATCTTTATGCGTCTGGTGATCAGGTACACTTAGTATAAACAAATCTAATATATTACGTCTCCTATTGCCTTGATATATAATATTTTGTAGGCACAAATGATGGAAGAGTCAGCTGAATCGGCAACAAGACGTGAAGAAATGTTACGCATGTATCGTGCCTGTAAAGATGCCTTGCAAATTATAGGTAAGTATAAATATTTTAATAAAATTTGATTAAATTGAATTTTATTTTATTGAATAAAGGTGACGTGTCAATGGCAACTGTGTCATCTCCATTGCCTCCCCCGGTTAAAAATGATTGGTTGCCAAGTGGATTGGATAATCCCCGTCTGTCCCCACCAAGTCCGGGTGGTCCCCGTAAGCCAGCACCCACCGTACAGGTAAATTGTTTATTCATTGTCAAAAAGTTACCAAGTTACCCTGAACATCTTTGCATTCAGGGCTCGTTGGGTGGGCGGAATCCCCATTACCACCGGCAACTGGGCGCCCAGCGCCAGCTATTCCCAATCGCCCAGGAGGTGGTGCACCTCCACTACCTGGTGGTCGACCCGGAGGCGCACTGCCTCCTCCAATGCTACCTTCGTAAGTACCCTTACCGAGAATATATTCATTGCTTAGTTTAAAGCTGAATTAGTTGTATTTTTAATTATAAAGAATATTTAAATATTTTAATTATATTTTGCCTAATCGCCGATTGAGACCTCTTTTTATGTATAAAATACACAATTTACAACTCGTTTATTTATACCGCTTTACTGCCTTTGTTATTATGACGCCACATAGTATTCAGTGTTGTATTATTTCTGTTGTCCGTAATTGAATGAATTACGATATGAATTACACAGGTTTGGCACAATTCGTTTGTATGCTTTATACTTGTAAAGTACTTATGTACATATGTCGGGAAATATGACATAATAATCATATTTTGGTATAATGTGAATATAAAGTTTTGGGAACAAAACATTAGATTCCTTGCATATAGTACTTAAAATTATCAGCCAAAGGCCTCAGTAGCCATGGCTCAAAAAGAACCTGTGTTGGCCTGTATTTTTCAAATATAAGACAACTTTCTCAAATAAATAATTAAAGTATCTAAAATGTATTATATACATACTAAAGATGGCTTTGCTAATTATGATAAATTTGGGGCTCCTAGTGTCGAAAATAATTATTTTGTTTCTTTGTATACTTACATCTAAGGGAATATTTGTTGATTAATTGAAATCTATAATATTAAAATGAGTGAAGCTAGTTTTAATTAATTAAGATACATTTTTTTTTATTGAATTATATATTTATTTATTTATTGCATCTCTAAATAATGGTCTAATAGTAAGTCATAAAATCGTATTCTTATTTTAAAAATAGTTAGTAAATTGTATTAATGTTAAACGGCTCAATAAAAAAGTCTGTCGCTGGGCTTTCTGATCGTTTCGCTGCAGTGGCTGTGGCTGCAAACTCGGAGTAGCGATCTTGCAAGGGGATTTGGATGAGAGGCAAAATTACCTTGACGTTTGGCTTTTTTTTGTTTTAGTATCTCATCATTTACGAGTTTGATGTTCAAGTCTCTCTGGATATTCTCGTTCCGGAGGTACCATGGTAACCGAGTGGTGGTTGTTGGGATTTGCTTCTGCTTGCTTTGCCCAATAACTCGAAACCATAAGTCCAGATAGGTTTCAGCACGGAGTTGTACAGGAGGACTTTATAGTCCAAGCTAAGGGGAGAGCGAGCTCTTCTTAGACAGTGGAGGTTACTACTCTTTAATTGTAAGATGCGTCTTCTTGGCTTCTATGTGCTTGCGCCAGGTGAGCGTACTGTCTAGATGTACGACTAGGTACATATATTACATCGTCAGCTAGGCGGATGCGTGTATTTTTCAGAATCAAAGGAAAGCAGCTTTGTTTGTTGAGAGTTAAAGTAACATCCAAACCATCTCTCCACAGTTAATAGATGACTAGTTTGGCAGTTGCCTTTACTGGGCATCTGCAGAAACTAAGAATCGCGGTATCATCATCACACGTCGAGATTGCTACCTGGTAATTTGTAGGGATATCTGCCGTGTATAAGACGTAGAGGATTGGTCCGAGAACTCTGCCTTAGGGCACGTCAGCTTCGGCTATGTATCATGCGAGGTGCTTGCGTTAAATCTCACGGCAAAGATTCGTTTGTAGAGATACAACTCGAGCAATTTATGAGTGTTTTGTGGCAGCAGCTTTGTTATTTTGTACACAAGTCCGTCTAGCTAGACTAGGTCGAATGCTTGGGCGGCGTCTAGGAATAGTGCCGTATACTATTCTCGTCATTTAAATACAGTACGTATCTTTGACGTGATGCGGTTGACCTTCTCAATCGTTCGCTGCTTTTCTCGAAAGCCGAATTGGTGCAATATTGCTAGTTTGGATGTATGGGCTGATGCGCTGCAGTAGGACTTTTTCAAATAGCTTCGAAAGACAAGTATGTATGTATGTATGTATGTATGTATGTATGTATGTACGACGATGGCTTTTGTCTTTTCCTGGCTTAGGAATCATTAATATAATCTTCGTCTTCCATTTTTGAACGTGCGTTCCTGGGAAGTTCTATGATCATTTTCGGAGCTATTAGGTGAAAACCAGGTGATATTCGGTGACTTAGAATTTCTCTTGACCGAAATTCGATGGATTCTGAAAGTACTTGTAAAGTTAGCAGGGGCAGGGTTAGGCAAGGTTGAAACACATTTTTTAAATGGGCTGCAAACGTAACAGCTCATTCTTCGTCACTGCGGGACGAATGGATGACTGACGTCACTGGGACCACTGCCATTGGTGGCTCTATAATGGTATGACTGTGTCTATTGGATCACTTATGTTTTGGTGGGACCTCCACAGTGGTCTCTGCTCAATTTGCAGATTGTTCTGATATTGTTGGTTTGCAAAGGCATGCCATATGGTGTTGAGATTTTTGCTGCTGTAACGAGTACACATTTCAGTGCAGGTCTGCGGGGTTGGCTTAATTAATAGAATAGTCGAGTGATCGTATGGTAGTTTCGACAGTGATTTGGCCGTATGGGATGTTCTTTGTCATTGCACAGTCTAAAAAATCTGATATCTTTCTAGGGTTTGTTGGTCAATAGTTGGCCTACCCGGAGAAACATAGTAGACTTTGTTGTTTACTTTGATGATTCCGTTGCTTTTCTTTGGGAGTCCCAAGGCGAGATCCCCAGTGCGTGTGCTTGGCATTGTAGCCTCCTGCTGCTATAAAAGAATTTTAGAAGTCCATGAACTGACCTTTAGTCTTTGTAAAGCGAGGCGGGCAGTAGACAACGGCAATGGTAAGATTTCCATTACCCGATTGTACATTTACAGATGTGGATTGCACATACAATTTTATAAACCTTTTATGAAAGGTGTGTTTGATGTGGTTTCTAATTAAGATGTCTGTTCCAAAATGTGCATTTCCATCCGGATGAAATATATCATAGAACAAATAACCCCTTATTTGAAATTTGTGTTTGCTTTTGAGGTGCGTCTTTAAAAGAAGCATTACATCAATGTGTGTCGTACAGGAATTGGGTTAACTCAAGTTTATATCGTGAAACGCCATTGGCATTCCACAGAGATATTCTTAGGGAAGCAATTGATAATTTGGATTGTTGAGATACAAGTATCTGAATCAGTGTTTTTTGATTTCGCGGTGTAACAAGAACTGCAGTTTTTTAAATTGGGTGAATTTCATCTTTCTTTAAAGTCCTAATTTCTGGCAAGAGCTCGACCTTGAAGAGTAGTTGATGCTTCTTGCTTCAGGAGTTACGTTTGTTCCTATGCCTTATTGTACTATTTGCAGGCCCTTGCTGCTTTTTAGTTGGTACGTGTAGTAGTTTTTCTTAGACACCACCATTTGGACAAAACTCGGAATTGCCCGTTAATTTTTTTTTAAGTTTGGTTTAGATATGGGAACTTCCGTGGAAATGTCAACCGAGGCCAGCAAAAGTCAATAAACACACATTATTTACTAAATTTACAGTTAAATTTAACCAATTGTTAACTTAACTTTGATCTGAAAACCTATTAAAAGAAGAATGAGATCACATTTTCGGTATTTTTTTAGTGATGTTTTTCTTTACCATTTTCTCATATAAGATAGATGATTCTTGATAAAAGTTTTTCCTCAAAGTCTCTCTTAAAAGCCAACTAATAGAGTAAAAAAAACACATGCAAAAATCGTGCGTTCGCGATCCGTACGTTCGCGACCGGTACTTAATTAAATTAAATAAACACCAATAGATATAATTTATGTAAGCTTGGCGGAAATTAAGACTGTAGTCGAATTGGTGGCGAAGGAAGCAGAGAGGAAGAGCAAGAATGTGCTCTTTGGCTGGCAGTGGTCAGAAGAGCAGACTAGCTCTTTGTTGCATTTCTTTCCGAACCAAAATCGACTTTTTTGATAGATCTGAGGCTTAAAAATGTTGAATGAATTATGGTTTTTTTTTCTAGGCAAGATTTTTTTTATTTTAAAAAGGTATTTTTTAACTTTTTTTTTACAGGTATTTCTTTTTTGTACTTAACTTAAGTCTCTTACATCTGGTAAGAGTAACTGTAAAATGCGATTTTAGGAGGTTCGGTCAAACGGTTGAACCTTAGCTGTTTATCCATAAGCGATACCTTAAACGACGTCTAATTAATGCACCTATGTATACAAATAAAATATAAAAACTAAATACCAATAACTCGACTTTTCCTGAGTTTTTAAATTAAAAATTGTAAAGAAAAAAATACCGCACTTTAACGTTAAATTCTGTTGCATTCCGTCCCAACTGTTACAAATACAAAATAAAATTATTTTTGTAAATAAAAAAACGGTCGTATTTCGAGTAGTGGAATTTAACAGTAAAATGCGGAATTTGAAGGTTTGGTCAAACGGCTGCACCTTAACCGTTTATCCATAGATTTTTAAAAACGATACCTTAACGACGCCCAATTATTATACCTATGTATACTTTTCCCAAGTTTTAAAGTCCAAATTTTGGAAAAAATATCGCAAAAAATTATCAATTTTGAATTTGAAAGCTTAATATTGTCCAGACGGTAAGCTTATAGCTGCATATACCAGCTTTTCAGAAGTTCAATACAAACAGGCGTAAGATACTTAAGTTATGGGTTAAGAAGAAGCACAACCCCTTAAAAGAACAGTAAAATAAAATAACAGATTTAAAAAAAAAAAAAAAAAAAAAACCCAGGGGGAATGTTGTGAGTCGCTGGTACGGCCGCGACCCTAAATTTATACCCGATACTCAGTCAGTATGGCTCCCCTCCGCCATATGATTCTCCCCCATACTCTTTTTGAGTATCGGATACAATGAGGTTTTAGGCCCAGATTAGAAGATCACATCCACATATGTACTTTAAATTTGCTATACCAAAACCATTTTTATACCCGATACTCAAAACCAGTGTAGGGATGTGTGTAACGCCCAAAAGGATGCGTTTCCGACGCCATAATGTACATATATATATTCTTGATCAGCATCAATAGCCGAGTCGATTGAGCCATGTCTGTCCGTCCGTAGTGCTCAGGGACTATAAGAGCTAGAGCAACCAAATGTTATACCCACACCCCTGTAATATCGAACCTGCACAAGTGTATTTCAACCACCCTCTTCAGCCACCGCAAAGGACGAAAATCTGTGGCATCCACAGATCGCAAAGACTATTAGAGCTAGAGCAACCAAATTTGGTATCCACACTCCTGTTAGATGTCTCTGGTACAAGTGTATTTCAAAATTTCGCTCCACTCCCTTCCGCCCCCACAATGAACGAAAATCTATGGCATCCACAATTTTGAAGATACGGGAAAATTAAAAACGCACAATCATAGAAAATGCCCATATCTATCAGATTGCCGAATCTAGATCAGATCGGATAATTTTTATAGCCAAAAGATACAAATCAATTTGCAGTGGCTACGCAGCGCCCGACGACACGTTCTGACGGATTTTCTGTCTCTCTCGCACGCCCTCTTTGTCTCTCAATGTTAGCGCCGTCTGCCGGAAGAGAGCCATACTGACTATGTATCGACTATGACTATGTATGTATTTTTTTTTTTTTTTTTTTTTCGAAAAGTTGGACTTTTAAAATCTCAGGAAAAATTGAAAAAAATTATATCTTGGGCTTTATTTTTGTTCTTTGATAGGTAAGTTAATTAGGCGTCGTTTAAGGTATTGTTTGTAATAATCGACGGATAAACAATTAAGGTGCAGCCGTTTGACCAAACCTTCAAGTGCCGCATTTAGCCGTTACATTTTACTCGAAAATTAAAATTACTCGAAAAACGACCTTTTTTTTAAAAAAATAATTTAAATTTAAAAATACTATAATATGAGGTTTTGAAGTCAAAATGTTGGAAAAAAATACCACAAAAAATTATACATTTTAATTTTCAAGCTTAGTATTTTCCAGACGGTACGCTTAAGCTACAAAGTGTTTGGGTTCGATTTATAGCTGTATTTATCAGCTTTTCAGAATTGTAAAATTTCAATGCAACCAGGGGTAAGATACTTAAGTTATGTGAAAAAAGCACAACCTCTGAAAAAAACAGTATACAAAAATACAATTTTAAAAATTAAAAAAAAAAACGAAACAAAAAAACTATCACTTTTAAAGCCAAACCTATCAGAAAAAGTGGGTTTGGTTCAATTTTGATGCCTAGTGTAATTAACGGAAACAAATTTGGCCCCCCTTCGAGAAATCCTGGGTACGCCCTTGTCTCCATCTGCCTTCTTGTATATTTGACAAATTTTATTGGGTACCTTCGAAGCTGCTCATAAATATGGTGAAATTCCACAAGAGCCGGGCTATCTCCAAAAAACTGCATGTACGAGGGCTGTTCAACAAGTCCGTGACCTTTTGAATTTTCCGCCTCTTAATTGATAGGGCAACACTGCTTCTTGCAAAGGAATATATCATCTGATTCCTGTCAAAATTGCAGAAGCTACGCATTTAAAAAAATATATATATGGAAAAAAGTTAATTTCATGTGCTAAGCAGCTTGATACATACATGCTATGGGAAATCGCTCCATCAATTTCAATGGTAAAAAAGTGATTTGCTGAATTTCGGTGGGGCCGTACAAGCGCAAACGATGTCGAACGCTCAGCACGTTTGGAGATTAAAAGAGCGAGAGATTGTGGAAGCCATAGACATATCAATGTTCAGTGGTTTCCATTTTGACTGATTATTTGGGTACGAAAAAGCTTTCCGCAAGATGGATGCCGCTCACAATTGACCACAAACAACAGTGGGGTTCCCATGTTGATTCTGTGCCAAAGAATGCAAGGTGGTTTTGTCAGCTAATAAAGTCATGGCGACCGTTTTTTTTTTTTTTTTGCTACGCAGGCGGTATTATCCACATTGACTACCTTTTAAAAGGTAAAACAATCAATGGCGAATATTATGTTGGGATAGATTTAATGAGGATTTGAAAAGGAAACGACCGCATTTCGCCAAGAAAAAAGTTATTTTCCACCAGAACATTGCAAAGGTGTGCAGACATACATACACATGCCTAGTTTCCATGGCAAAATTACTTACATTACTTAATCACCTCCGCTTGATTCTTCATTGGCAACATCATTTGTCATATCCATATTGGCCTTTCAAACCACTCGTCAGCAAGCTCCGCTTATCCAAGCCTTTCTTTAGTTGCTCAAGTTTCAAATCTCCAAGTTTAACTCTCCTCGATCCCACTTCTGACAACAGTTGTTATCCGTTCGTACCTTTATATTGAGGAATTAGAAAAACCTTAATACTTTATTTGTTCCGAACAACTACTTTGATCTGCCAAATCGTTGTAATCAGGAATGCCACAGATTGTCAAACCAACCGTGTTTCAACTGAGTTTTAATTCTAGGTGCCACAGCAGGCTGTCTCAGATTTGGTTAAATACACCGCTAAAACACATTTCATTCATAGAAAGTGTTACAGTTTCGGAAAGGTTATTTCTGATTTATCTTCATTAGCATAATTTAACATTTCATTTTTTGTACTCCTTTTATTTCCATTTTTCGAAGCCCTTAGTCAAATCTCTAGTAGATTTGTCATTAGCCATTCAAATTCTGATGACCGTTTTTAATGGTATTATATAAAAGATTAAAGAAAATTTTAAGCCGTGGCATTAAGGGTCAATGGGTAATTAAATACCCATGAAAATGATTAAGCTTGAAGAATTTTAGCGCCGAACTGGTGAAAGATATAATATAATTATTTGTTATAACTAAAGAGGAAAGATGGATCTACAAGGAAAATTTATAAATAACAGAATTGTTTGAGTTTTACATACAAAATACCACCTGTACAATATACTTTGTTTATTATCGTTTATTTGTTTATTATTACACACCTGCCGCAAACTAATGAAAATTGGTATTTAAATAACAAACTACTTTTTGTGTGTACCAAAGAGCTGCAACGAGTAATCAGTTTTTAGATTGCCTTAGAAACGAACGGGTAAAAACCAATCATCCAAAGAATAAATCATACATAATTGCTTATGAGCTTTCATTTTGGTTCAGTCAGAACTTTGATCGAGCATGATTTTCGCAATCAAGCTTGTTCGAGTATGACTGCCTATTTGTGCACCAACGCCACCCAAAGCGACGCTTCGAGTTAGGGTTCCATTTTCTTTTTGCTTACGAATTTTCTCTTTCAACATGCGTTAATTTTTGGTGGCACTTTTTGTCAAAATACGTATGTACGTTTTATAATGGACATCCCAGTATTTCTTGGCTCGAAGTTTTCGGAACTAAAAAAATTCTTTTCTAACTAAATCTTTTAGAATATCTAAAAACCCTTCTTACTCCTCAATCCAGAGGTACGAACGGATAAAACCAAACACTATGTAACGGCAAAATGGCTAAAGGAATGCAGCTTAGCAGTTGATACAAATTTTTTTATATTTTTAACAACTCTTAATTAATGGGCCTATACGAATATCTAAGACTATAAACTCTACAACCAGAAAAAGTCAAAAGAATTTTAGTTTTTATACCCGATACTCAAAACCATGAAGTATATATATTCTTGATCAGCATCAATAGCCGAGTCGATTGAGCCATGTCTGTCTGTCCGTATGTCCGTCCGTCTTGTTTGACGCCTAGTTCTCAGAGACTATAAGAGCTAGAGCAACGAAATTGTATCCAGACTCTTGTGATATCACACTGAATCAAGTTTGTTTCAAAATTTTGCCACGCCCCCGCACAAAGGACGAAACTGTTGCATTCACAATTTTGAAGATATGCGAAAAGCGAAAACGTAGAATTGTAAAGAATGCCCACATCTACCAGATTTCAACCTGAATCAGATCGGACTAATATTATAGCCAGAAGGAACAGCGCCCCACACGTGCTTACTCATTTTCTGTCCCTCTCTCTTAACTGGCATTGATTCCCAAAAAAATAAGCTAGGATTTTTTTTTAAATAAATCAACCCAATTTTATATGACATATATTTGTATGTATGTATATACAGTAGCAGACAGTGAAATGTGGACATGTGAAATGTGAAAAAAATGATTTTTTGTATTTTATAAAGTTTTTTTTTATTTCTCAAAAAAAAAGTTCATTACCTTAAGTAAATAATATAAAAGGCTAACGAAACCTACACAAATTTTGATCCCAAATGTCCTTGTCTTTAAAAGAATCCTTAAATCAAAAATCACTTTTATAATTGTACGATAAAATTAATTCTAGGTCTTTGGTCAGGAAATAAAATGAGTCTGTTATTACGTTTAAATTTTTGAATACTAAAGAGTATATAATGAATTAGTTTTGATATATTTTTGTACCTCTTCTGTGTTTTAAAATAATTTTTCTAATAATTTTTGATACCTACTAGATTGCAGATTATTTCAACAACAGCAACACTTTTTCGATTCTTTTTTTCAATTCAGATAAAGTTTTGTGTCTCTGCTTTTATATTAAAACATTCATGATGTGCTAAAGATTCTCGATCGGATTAAGATCAGGACCATTTTCCGGCCAGTCCAATGTCCTAATTCCCACTAGTGATAAGTATTCTTTTAGTTAAAAGAACCCATCGTTGGAAAAATCAAACTTATTGAATTTATCATAATACAATACAATAACAAAGTTGAAAGAATATTCTTGACCAATCTTACACGGTGGCAAGGAGCAGAATCGTCCTAGAAGATGAGGGCGTCGTATGTGGAACGTGCTCCTCATTAAACGGTATGAGGATTTCCTCTGAAATTTGTTTTGGACGTGACTTACATATCCGTTAGTTAGAGATACCCAACTTTATAAAAAAAAACATCCGAAGGACATCCTGCTGCCTCCTTGTCTTACCGTTCGTTTACCCAACCAATCCCGTTTATCTTAGATCCATTAATAACATTACGTTTTTCCAATTATTTGTTAGTTAGTTAGAGATACCCAACTTTATAAAAAAAAAACATCCGAAGGACATCCTGCTGTCTCCTTGTCTTACCGTTCGTTTACCCAACCAATCCCGTTTATCTTAGATCCATTAATAACATTACGTTTTTCCAATTATTTGCAGTCAAAGTTTCGTTGAGTTTGGAACATTGTCTCTTTTTCTGGAGCATTTTTAGTGTCAAAAGTGGTATTTTTGCTGGCCGACGACTGTTAAGTCCTGTCTCCTAAAGGCGCCACCCTAAAGTTTTCGTGCTAATATCGGTACCTACAGACTAAATAATCTGCCTTGTAATATCTTATGCCATTTTCAAGCGTTTCAGAACACGATCCTACTTTGATGGTCCTTTGAGTTGGCCCTTCTCTCACTTCCTGAGGCGCGTGGTCGTTTTTCCGAACCGCGTCTTTTTAAATTTTGTATAAAATTGTTTAAAGAAGACTTGCTCATCGCAAGCTTGGTGCTAATAGTGACAAAACTTGTTTTTTCTGACCCCAATGCCAATATAGCTGCCCTTTTTTGACTTTTTACATTTTTATTTTTGTTTTTTAGCTTCTTGGTTTTTTTTTTATATGAAAAGATGAATGTATATATACAATACAAATGTTTCCCGACTGACTTTAAAGACTTTGAATATGTGCCATCGGTTTTAAGTTAGATAACATGAGTGTCCATATTTCAATCTCCGCTACTGTATATGTTTGTGCTTGTAAAAATAAGGATATAATTGCAGAATCTTAGTTTTTCTGGTTACGAATCGTATTATTTTCTGTGGTACAGCCATGACTTATTATGTGAATATACAATCCTCGCCACTTGAATAGGACTCCACATTAAGCGACTGCTCACAAACCAACCACGTTAGAGATTTAAATTCTATTTTAAATTAAAGTATAATGAATGATTGTAATTTGACCAAAAGCTAGATTTAGTTCTAGTGCTTAAAGTATTTGGAAAATAATATTATTCGATATGTAAATATAAAAATGGAGTGAAAAATTTATGGAATTTTATCAATTGAGAACGGCTGGGCCGATTTTGCTCAGATTTGTTTTCAGTTGTTCGTATTTGCCAGGAGAAGGTTTTTCCGAAAATAAATTAAAAAATTAATATAAACATATATAAAAGTGCGGACGCGCAGTTTAGTTAATAATAACGTAGATAAAAAAAGCGTTAAGTTTCCACGATTCTTTGGTGAAAATCAGGGAAAATGTGGTGTCAAAACAAGTCTAACAACAATACGTAGAGTTGTTTCGAATGCTAAACAAATAAGAAGACAAAAATAAAAATGAAGCCACCTCTTAAACCCATTCGAAAACAGCAACGACCAAGTTTTTGTCGCGCACATGTGAACTGGACTTCGAAGTGGCATCGTGTGGTCTTCTCATACTAGGTTAGGTTAGGTTAAGGCTCAGCTCACTTGGTCCTATTAAAAGTTCGTAGTGATGCATGGGCGTGCCCTTTCTCACTACATACACCGTGGTGAGCAACTTATTGCAATTTAAGGGCAGTCCTAGTTTTTCGTGAGTTTTTAAAGTCAACTTTTTGAAAAGCTTAATATTTCTCAGACGGTAAGTTGAAGCTTACAAGTTCTTGGGTCTGATTTATAGACTTATTTATCAGCTTTTCAGAATTGCAAAGTTCAATACAACCAGATGTAAGGTACTTAAGTTATGTGAAAAGAAGAAGCGCTACCCCTGAAAAAAAAAAACATTAAAAAACCACACTATTCAACAAAAAACCATAATTAATTAAAAAATGTTTTAAGCCCTAGATCTATAAAAAACGAGGGGGAACGTTGTGAGTTGCTGCTGCGACCGCAACTCTACATTTATACCCGATACATAGTCAGTATGGCTACATTAAACGTTAAAGAGTGCGTGCGAGAGAGACAGAAAATCAGTCAGAACGTGTCGACGGGCGCTGCGTAGCCACTGCAAAATGATTTGTTACTTTTGACTATAATAATAATCCGATCTGATTCGGATTCGGCAAGATTCGGCAATCTGGTAGATATGGCCATTCTCTATGATTGTGCGTTTTTAATTTTCTCCTATCTTCAAAATTGTGGTTGCCACAGATTTTCGTTGTTTATGGCTGCGGAAGGGGGTGGGCCGAAATTTTGAAACACACTTGTAACAGTGACATATTACAGAAGTCTGGATACAAAATGTCGTTGCTCTAGCTCTTATAGTCTTTGAGCAATAGGCACTAATAGGGACGGACGGACGGACGGACGGACGGACGGACGGACGGACGGACGGACGGACAGACAGACAGACATGGCTCAATCGACTCGGCTATTGATGCTGATCAAGAATATATATACTTTATGGGGTTGGAAACGCTTCCTTCTGGACGTTACACACATCCGTTTTCACCACAAATCTAATATACCCCAATACTCATTTTGAGTATCGGGTATAAAAAGTCGGCTTGGTTCAAAGCGTAGATAAAAAGTTCCATTTTGTTGCCTACCGTAATCAGGATCGTTGTTGGATAGGATAAAAGCCGCGCGACTCCTTTCCTAGTACGTCGACTTTTTCTTCGCGCCGCCTTCCGGGCTTGTCAAGTATTTCGCGGCTCCAATTCGCTTACCAGCCGCGATTTCGCTCTGCTTGGCAGTCACCCCAACCCCTGATTCGCCCCTGGTGCCCCCGACGCACAGTGGGGCCTCAGCCGAAAAGAGGTGGCAAAAATCAAAGAATTTTTTAATAAAATAAGTACACGCGTCTAATAGATAATTTTCCAGAATTTTCAAAAATCTAGTTTTCAAGATAATCAGATTTTTTGTTTAGAATTTATGAGCACTCACTCAAAACTTTTATTTAAATACGGAATCTTTCGGGTGGAATAAAAAGTAAGATTCTGTTTGTGGTACACCTAATTCTGTTTTTACACGGTAGATTGGTTCCTGAAAAACCCGAGTAAAAAAAAAAAAAAAAACCGTGTAAAAAAAACATTGATCGTATACGCAAAAAAAACGAAAGAGAAACCAATATTTACATATTCTCTTTATGCTCTTTCTTGTTTTCGTTTGGTTTCTAGCTGTTTCGAGCTGTGTGTGTTTTTATATATTTGTGTTGTTATTTTTAACCGTGTTAAATCGAATAAAACCGTGTAAAAATTTAAAATTGTTGATTTTCAAACCGTTGATTTCAAAACCGTGTAAAAACAGAATTAGGTGTATCTTCTATTAGGTGTATTCATTGTTATCAATACTCAACTAAAATTTGTTCCGTTGCATAGACAGTTCTAAGGAAAAACCTATTTTCCAAACCATCTATTTTTTGGGCTCTTTTTCAACATTGAATTGACCTTACAAAAATATATAAATAAATAAATATAAATGTCCCCGAGATTTTTTTTTGTATATGTGTTCTTTGAATATTCCTTTATCTACGTTCATTCTCATTTAATTTGAAAGACCCCGATTGCTATAGCTACTATTTTCAGGATTTCCGTTAAGAAACCCATCATTTGGATAGGTTACATAGCAGAGTTACAGGGGTGTTGGTTGGTTTAAGTTGCAATCAACTCCTCTTCGTGGTTTTATCAACATGATAATGCTATTAAGCTGGCCGCCATACTCACTGGTTTTGAATATCATCGAAAATGGTTGGGGATCGTTGGCACCATGACATGTCAGCATATGGATCAGACCAACAATATTCAAGTTTACTCGAATTAATTTAAACCATGGAGCTATCTTGGAGCTCGATATAACTTAATTATTTGACCAACTTGTATGAAACTCTTCTAAACCGTATGTTCCCAGTTTTGGAGCAGAAAAGTGGCTCAACAATCTATTACCTTTTTTAATTTAATTCAAGCATTCTTATTAGCTTATATAGTATTTAAGTAATGTTTTTTCTTAGAATTATTAGAACTCTCAAAATTCTTTTTTGTTTGTTAGTGTGTCCTATTCAAGTGTCGCAAAGTTATGACCCTAAATTTTCCGTATGTCCTTGAATATTATTTTATAAACACTTTAAGCATTAGAGCTTAATCTTCCTTTTTTCATATCACAATCATTCAATCAATTTTAATTAGAAAAATAAATTTAGTCTCTAGCGTGCTTTTTTTGTGAACAGTGGGCGATAGAAACTGACTAGGGTGTCGTATTCAACTGGCAAGGAGTGTATGTACAACCACGGTGAAAATAATAGGACTTAATACTTAGCTTACAAATTATTTAAAAAATAAATACTTATCTGTTAACTATAGTTAGAATAGAAATCGTTTTACAAATTGTACGATTGAAGATATTGGTAAATTAACATATAATAATTGTAAGTGATAATTATCAGGGGATAAGATATGGTATGGTATACCCATTGGGGTATTTTTATTGTGGCATAGAACCCCAAAAGGTTCATGACCGTAGATTGATCTACAGAAAGGTAAACGAAAAATCCGGAAAATGCGCGTACGTCTAGAGGGAACAGCTACATACATCTGAGCTTGGCAGTCAACAATTCCAAGTAGGAGCATGTGGCAAAAAATTATACCATTTCATATTCTGCGACGGAGATATTTAACTGCATCATAAATGTTGCAATTGCCGGGTAACCAGGTGTTCGAGCAGCTTTGGAATGACGGACAACATCGCGATAACCCATTAGTTTTAAATATTCGAACTTGACCCTTTTTATGAAGAGAAATAATGTAAGATAAGTTCCAAATCACAAGACCCATACAGAGATAAATTGGAAATAACGGTCAAATGGTGGCATGGTAGGGACACAGAGTGGAGCAATTTAAGGTTTGAGACGAGTGCGTCGATTGGAAGAAGGAAAAAAATTGGCAACACCCAGAGCAGAATATTCAGTTTTATCCTGAAAAGGAAGACAAAAAGAAACGCGTTTGACTTACACTCTGATTTAACGAAAATTTGTTTGGATCATTTTGAAAATTTTCGTTCTTTCGAATGGGTATTGCTGCTGTATCGGGCAGATTCAACCAATATAGATAAAGATACTGGGATATAGGTTAGGTTAGGCTGTAGCGGTAGCTGGGGAGAGGGGATGAACCTCCCCAGCTCACTTGGACCTGTTAAAGGTCCATTGTGTTGCCGCATGGGCGTGTGCCCTTTCTCACTGCCTAAACCGTGGACAGCAAACTATTGCAGATTAAGGGTAGTCCCATCCGGAGGCTTGGATGAATTTGGACATGATCCCTGCTTTGGTTTGGGAAAGGTCCGAAATGTCCGTGACGAAAGGGGCCCGAGGAGACGAAGTCAACAATTTCTCAGGGCCGGGCAATGGCAGAAGAAGTGGGGGATCGATTCCTCCTCTTCCTCGTCACGACAACTTCTGCAAAAGTCAATGTGAGGGATTGACAGTCTAGAGGCGTGAAGGCCAATCTGCCAGTGTCCCGTGATGGCTCGAGTAACTGCAGAGCACTGGGCTCTGCTGAGTCTATATATGTAGCTCTTCCGAGCTCTTCTTCGATCGACATGGCCATATCGATCTGGAGACCTTGCAGGAGATGGGGGTATCCATACTTATAAGGAAGAGATCTAACAGCTCTGTGATCTCGATATTGAGAATAGTGCTTTAATGGCTACTTGGCTTGGAGCTTGGAGACAATAGAAATGGCCTCTTTGATTGCCTCAACCTCCGCTTGGAACACACTATAGTCATCCGGGAGCCTGAAGCAGTAACTGATGTTTTGCTTGTTACATTAGACTCCGCCACCCAAGTGGCCGTCTAACTTTGAGCCATCAGTGTAGAAGTGGACCGCATTTGCAGGTCTTGGTTCGCCCATCTCCCAGTCCTCCCTAGTTGGTATTGATACCTGAAAAGGCGTCGAAATGTGATCACTAGGGGTACAGTAATCTGTCCTCTCTGGTAATGGCGGGAGTCTCGTCAAAATTCCAAATTTCCACAGTTTGGCTCCTCTCATTCTGAGGGCGGAAAGTGTTGCAACCTTCTTCCCCACGAGATCTACGGAAAGGAAGTTCAGCACGGTATCCGAGGCTTCACCTGGGGTAGTGCGTAGCCCGCCAGTTATGCATAGCTCTGAAATGCGCTGAACTCTGCTGAGTTTGTTGAGACAAGTTCTTTTGTCTAAGGCTGGCCAACATACCACGACTCCATAGAGCATGATTGGTCGTATGACGGCGGTGTATAGCCACCGGGGTCATTCCCCATTTTAGTCCGATAGTTTTTTCTGCATGTATAGAGGGCCACTGTGGCTTTCTTTATACTTCTATGCTCAGTTTCCAATCGAGCTTTCTGTCGAGGAAAGAAAAGGTTACGTTTTAGACGGGTTAACATTTGTCTGCCCATTTTGAGAGAAATTTACCAGAAAATGCTATGGCAGCATCGTCCGCATACGCCACCACGCGGAAACCACCCCTTCTATCTCCCGCAGAAGTTCTTTCACTGCCACGTTACATAGAAGGGGCGAGATGACGCCCTGCGGTGTACCTCTGCTAACTAAACTGGTGGATGTTGACGTCCCCAGTGATGCCTCAACGGTCCTGCATTGTAGCATCTGAACGATTAGGCTCACCGCCCGGGAATCAACCCCACATAGCCCAAGTGATGGCGGTCGGGAGGATGTATACTCCTTACAGTTACGGGACGCTTCGATGATCGATGTGATCGTGTGTAGGGCCGTTTCGGTGGATCTTCACTTCCGATAGGCATGCTGGGAGTTTGGGATTAAACTAGGCGGCATACTCGCCATAAGATGCAACCCCAGGAGCCGTTCCATCGTCTTCAAAAGGAAAGACGATAGACTTATGGGTCTGAAATCTTTGGGGGCAGTGTGCGAGGGCTTGCGTGCCTTGGGAATGAAGACGTCTTTGGTCTCATAGATTTTTTTGAGCCAGTTAATGGCTTTCTGTCCAGGGATGATGCCATCTGTTCCCGCAGACTTGTAGGGCTTGAAGCTTTTGATTGTCTAGGAAATTAATAGGCTTAATAGGTTCAGGGTTGGTCATGACCCTTGTATGTCGGGCAGATCCTCAGTGAGCGCCTGCCCTTTGAGGCTCACTGCTGTGTGATCTTCATTGTTGAAATTTTGGAGCAGAAATAGGTCGAACTCTTTTTTTTGCAAGAATGCAGGCACGTTTTTTACCTTTGGTATCAGCTACATATAGCTTACAGTCTTGAGTCCTTAGAGCGGAGACCCTGTTTCCGAAGATCCAGGGCTCCTGAATGAGGACTATGTTGGGTACACCCTTGGCTAGGGGAGCAAGAGAGCAGCGCATGCTGCCCTAAAATGGTGGGGGCTTATCTGCAGGAGTATCAGTGACATTCCTGAGGTTCTATCATTGTTTAATCATAGTCGCTTTCGGGACACTCCAATTCCTTCCCGACCACGATGAGCCTGAGACCCCTTGCTAGGTCGCTTTCGTCAGGAACTTAGCCGTCCAGGGTGTCGTCCGACACCACAGACGCTACGTCCGACGCCGCAGGCTTAGCTTCCACGCTCGGGACTTCCGGGGGTTCCAGATCTGGCTCGACCCGGTGTCCTCACACTTGGGCGGTGGTCCTCCGTTCTCCTCCAACTCCTGAAGAAAGCGGTCCTGGAGCTTGTTTTCCACGAGGTGTTACTTGTCCCGAGAAATCTGCCCGTCCTTGGAGCCCCAGTCTAGGACGCCAATGAGAGTTTTTCCTCTCGCCACCTCGGCAAACGAGCGGTTGCTCAACTGGATTTTCGTCCTTTTTGCCTGCTGGACTTGTGTGGTGGTGTCTTCCGCCGAGCGTTACCGCTTGCTTGGGGCCTTGGCTGCGCCATTGCCAGCATTTGGCAGGCTGGAAGTCAGTGAGAACCGTTTTGGCCCATCGTCTCGATTTGATGCCTTGGGCGGATGCCAGAAACACCGGATCATCATTACCCAGGATGAAGGCCGCACGACTCTTGTCTTGAAACCTCGACTTCTCTTTCGAGGCAGAAGTGCCACCTGCCGGGGTTGTCAAGGGTTCCCCGTTCCCAGGGCGCTTACCTGCCGCGATATCGCTCTACTTGGCAGCCGACGAGCTGGTGGACCGACTTAGCCTCTTTTTCAGTCAATTTAGGCACTGGTTTCCCAGATGCAGATGTAACATAGAGGGTTGGTCTTATCCCTACGGACTTTAAGAGGAGTTCCGAGCTCCTTTGAGGTAATTTTTAATGTATCCGAATTTTCGTATTTTGACCCACGAGTAAGCCGAGGCATAGCCCGCTTGCCTGGGAAGCCTAATACGCATATTAGCGACCGAGCACCCCCTCGGCCATGCATCCCTGGGCTTATGACGGTGTCATATTTGGATTGGTGTGATTTCACTGAGAGTTTTCTTCTCCCCGCCTGACTACCATTAGGCAGCATCCTGGCAGGGACATGACCGTACCAGGACCAGTTGTGGCAAGCCGACCCTTGTTTATCCGCCTGTAGCATCCAATGGCTGACGGCCATATATTCGTATATAGTTGGCACAATTTTCCTAGAAGACTGCGTATGTTCTGGTACTGAATAGAAAAATAGTTATATTGATTTTTTTTTAAATATTATGGTCGGTACTTTTGGAACTCTGGTTTGAATCTTTTTTGAACAAATTCGTGCATAATGGTATGGCCAGCTATACTAACGGTTCTTTAGATAGGAGAGAGTCGGTGGAAATAAGTTGAACGAAAATGTTACACTTATGTGTAAAATTAAGCTTAGTTATGATTAAGTCCTCGTGCGGAGCTTTAGGTTTACAGCATAGACAACGATTGCTTCGCGAACCACTGCCCTGAGTAGAAATCCAGAAAACCGAAATGGTGGTGCAACTCTTTAAAGTCTCAAAGCAGAGAACTAGTAGAGACGGCGAATTTATCTGCAATTTATAGAACAGGAACATAGACGAATTTCCATTAACGAGCACACCCACACTGGAAGCACTCTCAACGGTTCCATCGTCTGTCAGGGTAACAGAATCTGATATTGTAGGCAAGGCCTGTATATTCGAGGACAGAGAATTATTGTTAGGTGTGAAAAGGACCAGAGAATATGAGAATATATGACTATTTTACACTTAGTGATTCACTAAAGAGTTTGACACTAAGAAACTGCGATTCCAAAGTAAGAAATTTATCGTTGAGTGCATTGAATGGTTTCTGAACATCCTGGAAACCATTCCGAGTCAAGTCGAACATGACCAGGAACAGACACATTCGTTTTGAAATAAGATCGCTTAGACGACCATAATGCCCACCTTCCGCACATTTTATATGCGCGAAATTATCGAAGAAGCTAGTAACTGAATAATAATAATAATAATAAACTGTATACTTCACCAGTAATGGTGACAAACAAATTTCTTACACTGCAGACAAGAATAATTTTGACAGCTGTTGCATCAGTGTGAAAATGAGATCCAAATTAAAAAAAACAGAGTGAAAGTGACATTGAGTTGTGAGAGTTATTAAACTAACTTTTTTTTTAATAATAATAAAAAAAAAGTGCAATCAATTTGTTGTGAAATCCTCGATACGAGATTTCAATGTTGAGCAGAAATGCTCTGGGGAATCTTTGCGTTTAATAATGTACTACACGATATAGACAATTCGAGATTTATTCATTTGGACTTCAATCAACTTAAACTTTAATCGTAATCGCGTATAGAGTACAATTTAATGGGTAATACGGGTTTAAGCGCGGCCGGCTGCAACTGCTAATTGTCGTTGTGATTTCGTCGACACGCAAACGAAGACTCTTCTAGGTGATCGGAGACGAGGTTACGCCGCCCTAGCATGAAACGACGCCGTTCTCCGAGTGGGCAATCGCAGTTAGAGCGCTCTCACTCTCTTTGTAGTTTAACCCTTAGAAAACCGTCCATGCCGCCCCCAATACTGGGACCAGTATTAGAAACCAAAGGATGTCACCTGTGAATGCTCTGTGAATAAATAAAGTGTTCGTTATGGTACATGTATGGTCGAAAGGAGCTAGCAACGGTGGTAGGATTATTCTGAGGTCTGTGGCAACGGTAGCCGACATAGTTTAGAGACCGATCGTTTGTATACGCCTGATGCTGTTTTAACAGTTGCGACTCTGACTAAACTGTCAGCTCCAGGGTGAACTTCTATTATCCTTCCCAGTTTCCACTCGTTGGGTGGCAGTCGGTCATCCTTGACAATTACTAGATCGCTGACTTGTAGATTGTCGGTTTCATGTCGCCACTTTGGACGGGCTTGAAGATGTGATAGCCAATCCGAACTCCAACGCTTCCAAAATTGCCGGATAATTTTCTGTCCTTCCAGAAATTGGACTGTGAGTGGAACATCCCTTGTCGTTACATCCGGCGGGGCTAATAATGAATCTCAATAAGAAAATGTGCCGGGGTGAGGACAGCTAGGTCCTCCGGCTCCGCGCTTAGTGGACATAATGGCCTGGAATTTAAACAGGCTTCAATTTGTGTTAGCACGGTAGCAAGTTGTTCGTAGGTCATTTTATATCCTGAAAAGGCTCGATAGAGATGTGTTTTCACAGACTTTACATTTGCCTCCCAAAGGCCTCCGAAATTAGGACTATGCGGTGGATTAAAATGCCATTGGACGTTTCGGGCCGCTAAAGCAGGTATTACAGTTGTGGGTAGTTCTCGTTTCAAATGTATTTGCCAGGTTTGAAGAGCCCGGTCGGCACCGATGAAGTTCGTGCCGCAGTCGCTATACATGTGTTGACAGTAGCCCCGACGCGCGATGAAACGTTGTAGAGCCATGAGAAAGTGTTCGGTGGTTAAGCCCGTGACCGCTTCCAGATGAATTGCCTTTGTAGCCAAACAGATGAAAACTGCGATATACGCCTTGTAGTTTGTGTGTCCACGGAATCTGGATGCTTGAATTTCGAACGCGCCTGTATAGTCCACTCCGGTGGCGATGAATGCACGAGTTGGCGGATTGACTCTATGTAGGGGAAGATCGGCCATCAATTGTGCTGCTGGTTTCGGTCGGTGACGAAAACATCGGACGCATTGTCGAAGAATGCGTTTGACAGTTTGTTTTCCGTTGACTATCCAGAATTTGTGTCGAATAGTGGCCAGCGTTAATTCGGTGCCGCCGTGGAGTGCGAGACGATGGGCATTACGCACGACGAGATCGGTGAAATGATGATGATTGGGAATGATCATTGGTTGTCGCTGGCTTATTGGAAGGTGCATTGCATTTCGCAGTCGACCTCTGACTCGTAGAATTTGTTGGTCATCTAGAAATGGGGATAATTGACACAGTTTGTGTGTGCCCGATAGTGCCTTGTTTCCCTTCAACCTCAATATTTCTGTCGCGTAGACCTCCTGTTGAATGCTGCGAACGAGATGAATTAAAGCGTTGTCGAGCTCCTGCACACTCAGTGGTCCAGACAGTTTGTCCCCTTTGGCTTGAATGTCATGTATAAACCGTAGAACATATGCCATGACTGATATTAACCTGTCGTATGAGGAAGAGTTTTGGATGAAGGTTTCTGGAGCCTCCGAGACTTGCACAGCATTCTGGAACAAAACTGATGGTTTCTCCTCGATTATGGTCCTGTCGATGTCCTGACTGGGAACTCCGTTTGCCGGCCATTGGCTTTCCGGCTGCTGTAGCCATGATGGTCCAGCCCACCACAATGGATGTACTGCTAACTCTTGTGGTGTTAAGCCACGAGTTGCGCAGTCCGCTGGGTTTACCGCAGTAGGTACATGTCTCCACTGAGTTGATGTACTATGCTCCAAAATCTGTCCAACGCGGTTTGACACAAAGGTTTGCCATCGGTGGGGATCTCCATTTATCCAAAACAAAACGATAGTAGCATCTGACCAATAGAAGGTTGACATAGGTGGTCCTGCTGTGCGAAGTTGGTCCCGGATCCATTTTGCCAGTTTAACTGCCAGCAGCGCACCCGAAAGTTCGACTCGTGGAATTGTGATCGGTTTCGTGGGTGTGACTCGACTGCGTGCAGCTAGCAAATGAGTTTGAATCTTTCCGTTTGGTAGCTCTGCACGAATATATGCACATGCTGCATACGCCAGTGATGATCCATCGCAGAAAACATGTAGCTGTAATGACGCAAGCTCGTGGATGTTGAAGCGTAGCCATCGTGGTACTTGAATTTGCTCGACATATGGCAAGTTCTGTATGAATCCCCGCCATCTATCAAGCAGTTCGGTTGGCAGCGGTTCATCCCAGTCCAGTTGTGCTAGGCTGCCATCGTTGCGTTTGATGCGGGCCATCCATGAGTCCTTGAGTATCGCCTTCGCGGTCATGACACAGGGCGTAATGAAACCTAAGGGGTCGTACAGTCGGGCGACTGTGGAAAGTAAAGAACGTTTAGTATGTGCGTGACTGATTTCAAAATTTATCTTGAACCCAAAATAGTCTTGATGTGGATGCCAATAGAGACCTAAGGTTTTAACGGGATCTTGGTACTCAAACTCTAATAATGTCTTACGAGATAAATGGTCTGGAGGTATGTCTTGTAGCAGCGAAGCGTCATTCGCAGACCACTTTCGAAGTTCCATTCCTGCTGATCGTAAGGCTCCGATCAATTGATTTTGAATTTCTAATGCTCCTTCGCGAGTGGAAGATCCGCTTTGTACGTCATCAACGTATATCTCGTGTCGAAGGACCCTTTCCGCGAGTGGGACGGGAAGGAGGAGGCGTCATATACTACTCTAACCTTAGTAGTGACACTTTCCTCCTTGAATACTGCGTGATGAGGCAAGGTGCAACATGTGGACTCGATTCCATTCTCCTTGCTAATGATGCAATGCTGCTGTTCCTTGGTTGTTACTTTGGTCACCTGGCCTAGTTGAAAGTACTCATCCATGACTTCCGAATATTTGGCTTGCAGCTCCGGCTGCCTTTGGAATCTTCGTTGAAGCATTTGGAATCGATTGATTGCGATTTGACGTGATTTTCCTAGCACCTGCGAAGGGTCAAACAAACGCTTAAGTGGTAATCGTACCAAATACTTGCCGTTCCGTTGACGGATGTGAGTTCGTTTAAAATGCTCCTCGCACCATCGCTCTTCTGGTGTGAGCTGTTTTGCAGAACCGAGATGCTCCATTTCGAAGAATTTCTGGACGAGATTCTCTAGCCTGTTGTGGTGACATCTAATGGTGACAGCGTGTGAGCGTGTGGAAGTGGCTCGACCAAAGACTATCCAGCCAAGCTGGGTGCGTTGTGCAATTGGTTGGTTCTCCTTTCCTCTGCGGATATCTGAAAGCAGGATCTGTGGGATTACGTCCGCTCCCAGCAGAAGATCAATCCGTTGTGATTTGTAGAACCTGGGATCGGCGAGTTCTATTCCGTTCAAATGAGGACATTGCTGCAATTTGATGGATTGTGAAGGTAATTGCGATGTAAGCGTTTTAAGTATAAACGCAGTATCAATGGTAGTACAAAACTGTGAAGTACAAGAACTTAATGACAATTCTGTAGTGTAGGTACACCTGTTCTTGGAGGTGGTCCTTAACTCCAGCAATTTCTGCCGAAATTGGATGCCGCTTGAGGTTAAGAGCCTGCACTGTGTGCTCTGTGATGAGGGTTCCTTCCGAGCCTGAATCCACTAACGCACGTACCACAGCTGATTGGCCAGTGTGGGGTTGTGGATTGTGACCAGGGCAGTGGCCAGAAGGACAGTGCTGGGTCCGTGATGCGTTGCCGTGGCGGAGACTAGCTGCGCAGAGTGTGTTCTCACAGACGAGTCGGTCGCTGCAGACTGTGGATGACCACCGGAACTAAGGTTGGGAACAACTGGGAGAGGCTGTGCAGTGCTCTGAGTAGGAAGTGGGGTCCCAGCGTAGAGTTGCGTAGGTGTAGCCCTGCCAGACGGGTCGCTCGTTGTATACCGCCAGGAGTTACCGGAACGAGCGCTATGGGAGGCTGCGTGAGGCTGTGTTGCCACCTGAGCAGGAGTTGGGAAGTGCAGCAGTGTATGGTGTCTTTGACCACACTGCGTGCAGTTCCTTTTACTGGTACATTTTGAAAGTGCATGGGAACGGCTCAGACAGTTGAGGCATGCCTTTGCATGATCGACGATGGCTTTCCCTTGCAAAGCAGTCCTTGGACAAAAGGTCCGGGCAGTGCCGAAGATTGTGACTGTCGCTACAGTGAGGGCAGCGAGTGTGTTCGGCAACCGCAGTCTTGGCGTGGAAACTGTTGCCTGTATGTTACGTTGCCAACTGACTTCTTCGGGTGCCTTTGGTTGACAGGCTGCGGCACAGGTGTCCGCGTCGTGGAGTGGCCTCGATTTTCGAACACATCGATGCTGACGAGACGGTCGTTGAGAAATGATTGCAGCTGAGAAAATGTGGCAAGTTCGGCAGAGCTACCGAGATGGAGCTCCCAAGCTTGCAGTGTCGTGCTTGACAGTCTGGAAGTGAGATGATGAGCCATCCAGTGCTGAACATCTAGATTCTTGAAAGCATTGAGACAAACCGTCGCAACATTAAGCATATGTTTTATATCAGCAGACTGCTCCTTTGTCAACTGTGGCAAGTCATACAAACCGTTCATATGGTACATAAACTGCAGCCGTTTGTTGTCGTATCGCTTGAGGACGAGACTCCAAGCTGTTGCATAGTTATTTCCCCGCAAGCGCCATCTGCTGAATATCCTCGTCGCGATCCGAGGGAAGAGCTTGCTTCAGAAAAATGAAACCTTTGGACGTCGGACAGTTTCTGGTTGTTATGGATGAGTTGAACAAATGCATCGTGAAATGCCGGCCAATCCACAAACTTGCCTGTAAATGTCGGTACAGGTACCTTGGGCAATTGCACTGATGATACAGATGGATTTGCTGGCTCTGGATTCTGCTGTACCGGTGGTGCTCTTGGACATACATTTTCGTAGGCCTCTGATATGATGCTGAATGCCGTTGTATAGTCTTCATCAAAGCGAAAGGCCACTTCGCTGGACACATAACTATGCGTACTTGGACATCGAAGTATTAGTAAACGTTGATGATTTTGCTCAAATTCACCCAAGAACCGTTGCAAAGTTTGTAAGCGCGTTTGAAAATAAGCTTTTGTTTTCCGATCTGCGCCATCCTTTCGGAAATTACGCACCGTTTGATTAACCCTCGCAATGAGATTTGTCTGAATAACACTGAGATTGTCGATCTCCACCTGAGGATTGGCTTCGAGGTCGTGGGACTCGGCTGTTGACATGTTGCTGTTATATGTGTATGTACCTTTCTCCCCTTAGTTGCACTCTCTTTGACCTTGTACAAAATACACACAACGAAACACTTACTCTGGTACTCGGGAGTGCTTCTCTTTGCTTAAAGCGTAGCTTAAGAGAACTTGCGAGTCGTTGTTGGCGGTGTTGTCCGAGCGGAGAGCAGAAACTGTGCTGATGTGAGCGTTGAGTTGAGGCCTTGTGTCTAAAGATGATGTGCAGCAACAGAACGATCGTTGTCTTCTTGGTCTCTGCTTTGCACGAGAGAGAGGCTGCTGTCTAACCGTCGGCTTGCGTTGCCCTTTGTGTGCTGCAGTGAGGCTACTGTCCAGGCGCAGAGCTATCGTCTGGTCTTCTTTGTCCCTGCTTCGTGCGAGAGATAACGGCTGCTGGATAAACCGTTGGTTTGCGTTGTGTTTGCCGTTTACAGTTGCAGCCGGTAAAATATGATTTTATATGTACATTTAACTGAACGCGGAACGAGGTAGAATCATATGCGGATAGTACGAATTAAACGCTGTTCCCCTCATGGGCCACCAAAAATGTTGTGAAATCCTCGATACGAGATTTCAATGTTGAGCAGAAATGCTCTGGGGAATCTTTGCGTTTAATAATGTACTACACGATATAGACAATTCGAGATTTATTCATTTGGACTTCAATCAACTTAAACTTTAATCGTAATCGCGTATAGAGTACAATTTAATGGGTAATACGGGTTTAAGCGCGGCCGGCTGCAACTGCTAATTGTCGTTGTGATTTCGTCGACACGCAAACGAAGACTCTTCTAGGTGATCGGAGACGAGGTTACGCCGCCCTAGCATGAAACGACGCCGTTCTCCGAGTGGGCAATCGCAGTTAGAGCGCTCTCACTCTCTTTGTAGTTTAACCCTTAGAAAACCGTTTTCGAAGACTAGGAACAAGATATAAAATGTTATTCAGAATCATATTCTGGTTAGAGGGTGCTATATTAGCATCCGAAGGCAGACTAACAATTTCTTGATTCTAGAAAAAACGTGAACGTTTTGCGCCAAACATTGAAACAAAAAAATCAATTTAAAAAAACGCAAAAAAACAACAATGGTTTTTACTTTTTAATAATAAGATTGAACCAATTTACCGACTGGTATTAGTTTTAGACAAGACAAGTTTACACATTTTTAGATAAAGTCTACAAAAGAATACCTAAAACTGTAAACGTACGAAATATTTAAGGTTATGTTCATTTCATTTAAGGTTATTTCGTACTGTAAAATAGGGGCTTTTTTTTGCATGTTTATTATGTTGTTTTTGCAAAACTAAATTGCTGTTTTTGCATGTTTATTATGTTGTTTTTGCAAAACTAAATTGCTGTTTTGCAAAAACAACATAATAAACATGCAAAAAAATGCCCCTATTTTACAGTACGAAATTTCAAGCATTTTTGATTTCGGTGACTTTGCATTGCGGGGGGCAATATAGCAGTTTTCCTAATATCGTTCTCCCTCGAACTGTGGGAGAGCCATCGGGTCCAATGGGATTAAATTTGGAATCAACCGAGAATATCGTGCGTGACCTCTCAGAATCAACACAATTTGATTTTTCCTTTGACCAATTTAAGCTTTTTTTTGGCATGTGTCCTTGCCAATAAAAAAAACACCTTTGGCCGACGTTGAATAGTTCGAACCGAAATATCATTTGTAAAATATGCGGCACCTCAGATACTATCTCAACAGGATTTAAAACCGATCCTGAAGATCGTTTTATAATTTATATTATAATAATCCTTACCCCATTGCCAAGATTGGTACCACGAAATTAATTGCTAATTAAACAAACAAATTCTAAATTATATTGACTTTGTTATTAGTTTACAGGAAACAAATTAACTTATTAGAAAAAGCTTAGTTTGTCGCTGGGTTCACCTTTACCTTTACAAAAGGCCATTTTTATACCCGATCCTCAAAAAAGAGTATAGGGGTATATTACGCCTATATTACGTTTCCGACTTAATAAAGTATATACATATTTTCTTGATCAGCATCAATAGCCGAGTCGATAGAGCCATGTCTGTCTGTTCGTCCGTCCGTCCGTCTTGTTTGACGCCTAGTTCTCAGAGACTATAAGAGCTAGAGCAACGAAATTTTATAAAAATTCTTTGTTGAGCCAGCGAAAACTTATTTATACTTTATGTATACAGCTCTATAAATATGGATATTAAAAATAAACAAAAACTTTTGATAGAGTCGATCGAATTAATCGAAAATATAAAAAAAAACGTATTTCGGAATTCGAAAATGGAATTAATATAAGTTAGATTGGCCGTTTCCCCCACTGTACGCCGCTCCAGTTTATATGAATTTTACATATTTGATAATTTTAAATATAGTATATTTTTATACTCAGAAGGAAGCGTTTACGTCTCAATAAAGAATATATACATATTCTTGATCAGCATCAAAAGCCGGGTCTTTCCATCCGTCTTGTTTGATGGCTTGTTCTCAGAGACTATAAGAGCTAGAGCGACCAAATTTTGTATCCACACTCCTGTTAGATCTCACTGTTAAAAGTGTATTTCAACATTTAGCCCCACCCCCTTGCGCCCACACAAAGGACGAAAATCTGTGGCATCCACAATTTTGAAGATACGGCAAAATTAAAAAGGCCAAATCATAGAAAATGACCATATCTACCAGATTGCCGAATCTTGATCAGATCGCATTATTATTATAGCCAAAAGTAACAAATCAATTTTCGGTCGCTACGCAGCGCCCGACGACACGTTCAGACACGTTTTCTGTCTCTCCCGCACGCACTCTTTGTCACTCAATTTAGCCATACTGACTATGTATCGGGTATAAATGTAGAGTTGCGGTCGCAGCAGCAACTCACAACGTTCCCTCTCGGTTTTTAATGAATTTTAGTGGTTTCATTGTTTGCCTCAAAACATTCACTTTTTCCCAGAATTCAGAAATTTTAAGTCTGCTTTATTTTTATTTCATATTTTTTTTCACATTTCAAAATAAATTAAAAAATAAAATTGTATTAAACAAATTCTATGGTTTACATATTACACGTAGGTAAACCACGAAGACGATATCTTTTTTTCTTTCGACGATATTAGTTTATATAAGGTAGATGAGCCGTTTGACCCACTGTGCGTGGTGGTACCACTTGGAGATCCTCTTCCCTCTTCTACATCGTAAGACGCGATGTCAGCAGCTTTCCCATCCGGATGCTCTTATGAAGTTTGCTATCCTTCTGGGGGCACCCCGCCTGTTTGCATGGGTACGATCGATCAAGTTCGATCAATCGCATTTATTGATTTGATCGAAGCTTGGCCGTCGCTATAGATGTAGCGGTAACTGCCTGAAGGCAGATTAATGCTTCCCTGATTACTACGACTTTCGCCTGGAATACGCTGCAGTGATCTAGGAGCCTGAAGGTAGTGCCTAGTATTTAGCTGTTCTGAGCAGATTCCTCCTCCGATCTTGTTGTTCAGCTTTGATCCATCTGTGAAGATGTTTATAGCGCCATTTGGGCCTGGTAGTCCATCGAGCCAGTTGCCTCTCTGAGGGATGACTATTTCGAAAGAGGTATCTGTGTACTCCCTTGGAACGCAGTAGTGCGTTTTTGTAGGGACAATATTGTTGTCATTTAAAAATGACGAGTAACCTAAGTCCTGGGATGCCCATTGGTCGGAGTCTCTCAGACGTATTTTCTACCATTTCTGCCTGCGCCTTTCCTGCAAGGTCAAGGCTCTAAAAGCATTGCGCATCATTTGGGATGTTGCGGAGAGCTCCACTGATGCATAGGGCGGCAGTTCACTGAACTTTGTCTAGTTATAAGCCCGGCCACCACACTGTAACTCCGTCGAGTATTATTGGTCTAACTATTGTTAGGGAGCACCATCGATACCCACTCGACCTTGTTAAGCCACTTTTCTGTTTGGCTGTACATCTGGCTTGCATTCTGCCGACGGAATATGTTGCCAGTACTCTTCTTTTCGGTATATGTGAAAGCTTTGTTCTGTGCCAATGGCAACTCGTCCCCTGAAACTTTACCAACAGGTAGGGCAGCCGCACGATTGCATAGCCATTCTATCAAGGTATCGGGTTTGGGAGAGGATTTACCACACACTCAGGTCTGGGATGAGACCCCATTTGGTTTGACCTATCACCTGCTATGGAGCAGGCTGATCCAGGCCTGCCTTTCCCTGTTCGGGATTGCTCCCCTGTTGGAAATTGGGGAGTGCCAGACTTATTTTTGTTTGGTTTGTTTATTATATTCTTTCACTTTGATCCCACGATTAGCAGTGAAGGGGTAAGGTACGACCGGGCAGAGATCAAGTTGCCAAGATAAGGCATCCTTAGAACAGGGGGCTGACAAGTCCCTGAGCTCACCGTTAACGACTGGGCTACATTTTAAACCGGGCCCCCAGACAGGCTGACTCTTGGCACGGGTCGAATGACACACTTAGTCCGTCCCGATGTGAGGTGAGTGTGGGGTTCGGGATGTGGGTAGATACTAATGTGTAGGGTTGGAAAGTGTGGAGATACTTATACGAGGCGGCACCACAAGCGTATCGTCAGTGTTGTTACGAAAATCTGTGGCATCCACAATTTTAAAGATACGAGAAAACCAAAAACGCAGAATTGTAGAGCATGACTATATCTTCTAGCCGGCGGAATCTGAACCATCGTATCATTATTATAGCCAAAATGAAGAAAACAATTTCATTCTTTCTCGCTCTGTCTCTCTCTAACACACACGTTTTATAGTCGGCTTTGCCTATCGCCGGCGACTATATCTTCTAGCCGGCGGAATCTGAACCATCGTATCATTATTATAGCCAAAATGAAGAAAACAATTTCATTCTTTCTCGCTCTGTCTCTCTCTAACACACACGTTTTATAGTCGGCTTTGCCTATCGCTAAAAGTGAACGCCTAGATCTCAGAGACTATAAAAGTTAGAGCAACCAGATTTGGTATCCATACTCCTGTGATATCGAACCTGCACAAGTGTATTTCAAAATTTCGCCCCACCCCCACCCGCCCCCACAAAGGACGAAAATCTGTGGCATCCACAATTTTGAAGATAGGAGAAAATTAAAAAAGCACAATCATAGAGAATGGCCATATCTATCAGATTGCCGAATCTTGCCGAATCCGAATAAGATCGGATTATTATTGTAGCCAAAAGTAACAAATCAATTTGCAGTGGCTACGCAGCGCCCGTCGACACGTTCTGACTGATTTTCTGTCTCTCTCGCACGCACTCTTTGTCGTTTAATGTAGCCATACTGACTATGTATCGGGTATAAATGTAGAGTTGCGGTCGCAACAGCAACTCACAACGTTACCCCTCGTTTGTTTTTTTAATTAAATCTAATTTTTTTTTTTAATATTTAAAAGGAATGGACGTCCGTCTGTATAAATACCTGGATCTTGGAGACAGCAACACGTCTTGTGTAATGGAAAACCCGATTCTATTAAGGCTTTTTGAAGATATGAGACTCAGACTTAGCACATCTATATATAGTTTCTATTGTGGTAGGCGATTCAAACTGCCTCTCTTAAATTCTCTCTCGCTTACAATATGAACATTAGGGTGGTTTTTTTGTTGGTACTTGTAAAGAACTCCCTGTCTTCTTTCTTCTATAAATCATGGCTTCTACTAAGCACCGGGTATTTATTTGCAATCGTGATTGCTCTTGTTTTATTTAAATCAATATTAGATTTGGCCGACATAATTTGTTGTAGTCTGCGTGCAGCTACTTGCTAAAGCAATAGCAACATTTTACAGATCATATACATATGTATTATTACGGAACAGTAATTGGGCAGTCTAGTCTATGAAAAAAATTTTTAAATTTTTTTTTCGGCTAATGTTCGATGCTTCTAAAATCGTGACAAAAATACCCCCAATGGAGCGCGATTTATCAATATTTTACGCGCAGAAACTATTTGGCTTTCACACATTTTTTGCTCGCACAAAAAGTGAACATAATCATATATGCTTTTGAATAAAATGACAACATTTGCACACTTTTTTTTATAAGATTCGACATGACCGTCTAAAATTATTTGATTATTTTAAAATTATGAAAATTGGCACGGGTGGTAAAATTTCTCGTTAGCGTTTTAATTTGTTTCCTTTTTTATCTGAGGAAATTTCAAGTTCTGAAGAAATGTACTAAATATCGTGATAAGATTCATAAGGCATTCCTGGCCATCGGAAGCTTGTATAGTACTTTGGTGGAAACCGACTTAATAGTGATGTGCATTTTGTGAAGGAGGAGGATACGGGACGCCATATAAAAAACAAAAATGTTTGTCTATTTGAAATTTTATTTAGAAGGATGTTGATTATGCTAAAATTTTGTATAAATTCCACTTGAACAGAATCATGGCAAAAAGCTTTTGGACGTAAATTCTTGATAAATCGCGGGTGATTATCGTTTTTTTTTTAGAATCGAACATTTATCCTTGTTCTGGTTTATGTTACTATTTCGTTTAATTACATTTTTAAATCAATAAAATAAAAAAATTAACAAACGCTTTTTCTTATCTCTTTTCTATTTCTCTCGCAATTTTTCAACAAATCAACATTACAAAACAAAAACAAAAATAATAATAATGTACTAACCTATTTCATATTCCAAACGTATGTATTCCAAATTAAACTTGTTCATCCAATGACAGACGTCGTTAAGTTGTGGTCATTCACACAGCTACCTACATTCATAGCAATTTATGTTTAACTAATTAATTCGCTCTCGCTTTAATCAAGCAACTCAAGTTGAAACCTGTCGGTCTGCGAAAAAGGCTCTTCCTCCGGCAAAAATGCGTAGTAAAGAAAGAGATGAACTACGAAATGTTAGATAATGCTTATATAACATGTACAATAGTAGAAAATGCTAGAATTCTGCCGCGTGAATTTCATAAAAATGAGTAATATACGAAGGACATCCGCTATCCGTTATCCGCTTGAGAAGAGTTCTAGCAACAACACTTCTTAGATTGAAAATTTCTAAATTGTATTGAAATAAATACACCTAAACAGCATCATACCTGTGTACGTATACATATTTTTATATGTATAATTGAACATACAAACTTATTAATATACGGTGAATCAAAAATATTTAAGCACATCCCATATATTTTGAAAAAAAAGTTTGCAAAAGTTCCCATTTATAACTATTTCGATCGGATTTTTGATGTAGTAAGAATATTTAATAAAGTATCGCAAATATACATATAAAGTAGATATATATAATTAGTACTCTTACATTTAATTTGTATAATTTATCAAATATTGTATAATATATATATAATATAATATATATATATATAATATAATATATATATATATAATATAATATATATATATATAATATAATATATATATATATAATATAATATATATATATAATATATAATATAATTAATTTATAATGAAACACAACAATATATTACACATAGCACGATACACAGAGAAAAGAAGTATTGGAATAAAGTATTGGAACTCTGTCAAAAAAATCCAAATAATTGTTGGGATCTAAGTTGAAATGAAACAATATTACCCAAATACCTAAAAATCAGTGAAATATATTTAAAAAAAAAAAAAACCAGACTCATTTGCCAAGATCGTATTAGAATGTCATATATGTATCTGCGAATAGAATCAATTGGTCATATAAATAAACTAGATACAAAATTTTGTTTTTGAAGAAAATCAAACAACGTTTTAAATTGCAGTTGCATATGTTTCCACATAATTGAGCCAAAAAGCATTGGCTAAAAAGGCCTGATGAACATATTCAGATAGCTTCTATTAAATTAATCGATATTTATGCGTATCAAAATCTAATTGTTGAAGTTTAGTTATATTGCAATCAAAACAAAAATGGAATATACAATCATCTTCATCCTTCAAGACCCGATCTAAATTTTAAATGTTTGATACAATTTTGGGGATAAAGTAATTTTGAGAATCATGGTGTGATCAACAATTTTTGATTCCCTGTACATTCATTCGTCATTTAATCTTACGATTGGAATGTCAAATGCTCCAAAAAAATCTACATAATTATTGTTCGCCTGAGAAGAGATCTAGTAACTATATGCATTATACATATGTACAGTGGTGAGCATGCAGGATACATGTTCATCACATTTTAATTCAATCAATGTATTTCAAACTCTGTATCTCTCTATATCGAAGATTATAAACCTAATAATATACTGCGCTTAACTAAACTTTTTTTTTTTTGTCCAAGTAAAAATAAAATGTATCTACATCTGAGCATTTCCATAAGTGAAAAAAGTCAAATTAAGTAGAATTTATATTTTGATTATCGGCTTAACTTATAATTCTTAGTCAGCCCTATAATTGTCACTTAGGTTGTTTTTGGGCAATTTTTCGTTTTCAAGATATTTAAAAAAGCCAAGGGATTCGAACGCGACAAAAAGAGACATCGAACAAATCATTTTTACTGATTTTAATAGGTTTTCGCATCAAAGATAATGAAATTAGATGTAAATTTTTTAGTTAGTTAAGTTTTAAGTTTAATGTGTTTTTATTGACTTATTGGTGGAAATGCCTATATTTAGTATAAAAACTTGATACATAAAAGTATGTGGTATAAACATATACAAAATTTGCATATGTACGTTTCTCTATATAAAAACATATTCAGGCAGGCTCCGGTTCCTTGAAACCGCAAGAATTTTTGCTCCCGTTTTCACAAAACGAAAGATTTTTCCGATTTCAAAACGGCAACATTTTCCTCGCCGAAATGAAAAGTAAATGGCTTTTTATATAACCAAACCAATTTTAATTGCAAAAGGCACACAAATGTATAACTTATTAATGCATTAACATATATTTGACACCATTACCAGGGCAATTTAGCTTTCGCCTTTTTTATAAATAATTATTTTTAACCCAACCTCATATGTGGCTTTGGAATAATTGGTAAATGCAACAACACTTTGCAGGTTCATGCAAACATCTGACGCAGCCCGATTTAGGTATAGATACTTCGGATGTTAACCATAACAGAGGCTTTATGCTGTGCGCCTAACATCACTAAATTGTGCGTTTAACAGAACATAAGAAATGTGACAAAAATTTGTGAAAACAGGAACGAAAACGGGAAGTTGTGGCTGAAAACGCTAAACCCAAAGTAAGTGAAAACCGGAGCCTTCCTGATTGTACTTATTTTATGTTTCTGCGATTGTTCAAAACAAAAAATTTATATTGTGGCGAGGATATAAAGCAGTGTTGTAAACATGTGTGAAATAGCAACAACTAACTCTATATTAATCGCAAAAATTATGAATTTAATTTTACTGCCTGAATGAAATTAAAGAAAATTAAAAAAACGTTGCACAAACATTTAACAAACATGTAACATTTTTGTCGTGATATATAAATATGTACATGTACATGCATACATATATAAATGTGTTTTTTCGGGCTGACTCAACACACTCAACCCCGAGGAAATAAACCCACAAGTGGCAGTTTGACCACAAATTCGTTGTATGAAGAAAATCCCGAAGAAGATATTTTAGGAAAGCTATGCCCCAATTGGTTCAAAGTGTTGATTTTCTTTATGAAGCGTATTGATCTAATATTTGCAATCTTTTTTATATGGATATGTACACGAGTCGTAACAAAAGCCCAATTTTACCTGAGGTAGAGAATGCAAAACTGGGAGACAGAAGGTACCTTGTATTTTTTTTTAATTCCTTAATTGCTCTTATAGCAGTGATAGGCACGCACACATTCACATATTTGCATTGCGTTTGTGTGCCTAGACAGCAGGCAAAAAGAAACATCGTATTTGTGCCAATCACTGTTATACATGAGTACGTAAGCGGCGGCGTAGCAGCATCGGACTTTCCTATGTACATAGGATAGGACCTTGCCAACCGCTGTCTTATAATCTTCTAAAGCCAGGAATTCACACAGCCATACATATGAACATGAATAAATTGTCTTTTCTGTCAATTCGATCTATATTTCCCTGTACAGTTCGTGTACCCCGGTACAGTACCGAGTGTGCTAAAAAATCATTCTGAGTCTTAATATACATTTTGGGGCGCATCGTCGTGCTGTTACTTTTTAAATTTCGTCGCAATTTCATTCGGCAGCATAAGTAAAGGAATGATGTTTTTCGTATTATTACTTAAATTCTAAGCTTCAAGATCGATTTGCATACATATTTACATATATTCTAAATATTGGGATAGCCATGCAATGAGGTCACTGTTACACATCGATAAAAAGTGAAAATTAAAAAACAGGAACCGCAAATAAGAGTTATGAATGCAAATTTAAGCTAAATAAATCAATGTGAAGGAAAATGTGAAAATGCATGTTTTATTCGTATTTAGTGATGTCTATTCACGATTTATATGATATAAATCATTTTAAATTCTTATTTATAATTTCTATTAAAAAAATGCAAAATAATAATTAAAAATAATTTTTTCAATAACATTTTCAATAAAAATCCAAAATAATACTTGAAAATAAGTGTTATTTTTTTAACTATTAAATAAAAATTGGGAAATAATTTTTAGATTGCAATTTTTATTTTAAAACTTATGACAGTTACGATCCCTGCTTTTTAATAAAATTGTTGATCGCAAGCTGTGGTTTTTCTCAAGCTCTCCTTCGTCTAAATTTCCTTGCTTTTTTTCAGACCCGTTTTTTTTTCTTTAGAAACAAATTTAATCATTTTCGTTATCATTTTGTATAAACTAAATTATCTATCTTTTATCTTATGAGCAAGCATTGCAGTACCCCCATAATGTACGGTTAAATTATATATACAACTTATATAGCTGATAAACCTACATATGTACATACATATCTATATTTATACGTATTGACACTCTTCATTGTGTAGTTTATTTATATACTTCATATTATTTAAAATCTGCATTATGAATTTGTGTAAATTTTCCTTGCTAATTTGTTATCTTTTTTTATATATCCATGTCAATGGATACAATAAATTAAATTAATATTAATTATGAGTGAAAATACACATGAAAAGTGGTTTCAAGCGGATCGATACCAGTTGCGTACCAGTATATACAAGATACAAATAAAATCAGCGGAAAACAAACATTTATTTACGAATTTCCAGTCGCGTCACTGGAGCAGTCGGCGGTGCCATTACACAGCAGACTGGGGCCAATCGCTTTGTACCGGATAACATGCGTGGACAAGTAAATCAGGCTGTAGGCCAGGCAGCCGTTAATGAGCTATCCAATGCTTTTTCCTCCCGATTTAAGTAAAGCAAGTAAGCAAAAACATTCTATACAAAAAAAATAACGAAGGAAACAGGAAGACGCTAGAATGGATCAGGAGACAGAAGAACAATTTCAAATTCATCTTATTCGTACAGAAACACTTTCATACGATCTTTATTTATTTTGTGATACTGCGTGTAGGATCCTTTTTTCCTTTTGTTTCGAAATTTTGCTACATTGTTCCTATCACAAAATTGATTCTACATGTAATTCTTCGATTATACAGCTTTTCTGTTCCCTATTGTTATTTTTGTTGTATTATAAATGACATATGTATGTTGATTTATATGGAATTAAATATGTGCTTACAATGCATACTACGTACATAGACAAAATAGTGACTCTTAAAGTATGATACGATCGATAGAATGATACGTGTTTAAAAGTAAATGTTGTTCAGTATTTAATCATATATGTACATATGTGTATTAACGAATATAGCAGCTGTTTCCACTTACAGACTAATTCAAAATAAAAATAAAAAGTTTTTAAACATACAAAACTACTAATACTTTAAAGATAATATTCTACGGTTTACAAAAATAAACCTACAAATAAAATGTATTAGTTTTTTTATCCAGGCGAAAGTTTTTATTTAACACCCTTGGCTTATTCACATTCTTTATTTTAAAGGATGACGATGTAGGAGCAATTTATTAATCTCGAGACCTGGCTCAAGTTAAATCTGACAAGAACTAGTATTTCATACTAATTGCAATGACACATTAGCTACGTGAAAGTGACATGAGGCTCTTCGTTTCGGAGGCCGCTAATTATTTTCCGAATAAAAGAACAATCTTTTCCGTCGTTTTCTTTTTAACTGATCGTCAACAAACAATGTAGTAATTAAATAAAATCAAATACAATTTACTGAAAACTAAATTACCAGGGTCCCTTCTCTTGTGGTCTCTTCTCTATCATTCCTTGTTGGTCGTATTTCCGCAGACTTCAGTCCAACTAACTATGAAGTTAGGGAAATATAAATATAAAATATAATAAACTTATAACTTATACAAATATAAAAACTTAATAGGAAAGGCAGGCAGTGTTAGCGAGAGAAGTATATGATCTAGTTTAGCCTTTTAGTCGAATTGGTAGCAGCGCTTAACATTATTCCTCCCCAACAAGTTCAAAATCACCTCCATGGCTGTCGCCCTAGTATCTCGAGATACCTTTCAGAGGACGGTTTTAGGTTATTGTAAAGACGTTCATACATGACCACCGGCGTGTCACATTGTAATTGCATGGATGAGATGATTTGTTTGCCCTTGCTGGTGATCGTTCCATGTTTCTTGATGATCATTGTATCATGTATCTTGGTATTATGGTCGCGTTGTGTGTGATGTTCACGAACTTGTTCCATTCTCAATCTATTCAATTATTGTCCATCTTCAGTTACTCGCGAACATAGTTCCAAAATGGCAACACGACTACGCTCACTCTCATTTGCCCGCTGTTTATTGCGAGTCGCAGCTAAAGTAGCTCGTCGCATATTTGATTGACTGCAACGAACAATGTTAGGTCGTTTTATTTTTGGCATTGGTACACTGTAATATGTATACCTTCTCAATGTTATATCTCTCGTACGGATGCCCGCTCTTCCTCAGTTATATGCGAAAGCCGTCGCACAGTGGAGCCTCAGCTGAAAAGAGGTGGCAAGAAAAACATTTTTTGAGTGAGATCTTTAGAAAATTTTACAATAGCCATCTAAAAGAAAATTTTCAAAAATGGAAACTGAGAATATCGGATTTTTATACCCGACACTCCGAAAGAGTGTGTAATACCCAGAAGCAAGCATTTCCGACCACATAAAGTATATATATTCTTGATCAGCATTAATAGCCGAGTCGATAAAGCCATGTCTCTGTCCGTTCGTCCCGATGAACGCCTGGATCTCAGAGACTATAGGAGCTAGAGCAACCAAATTTTGTATCCAGACTTCTGTGATATTGCACTGTTACAAGCGTATTTCAAAATTTTGTCACGCCTTTTTGCGCCCCCACAAAGGACGAAAATCTATAGCATCCATAATTTTGAAGATACGTAAAAGTCAGAATCATAGAGAATGATCATATCTACCAGATTGCCGAATCTGGATCAAAATTGATTACACAGCCCCACAAAAAAAGAGAAGTGTCGTGAGCGGCTGACCAGAGTACCTTACCGCCATGTATTTTGGTGCGCTGAACACAAATCCAAGGTCAGAGTTGCTCCATAACGTCAGGTTTTTTTTCTAACCTCAAAAAACTAAAAAATTCATCGGATTCGCTTGAAACTCGTTACTCCGGGGATTTTGGGGTCGCTGATTACGAATTTGATGTCAGTTTTTTGTTTCGAGAATGACCATCTCTATGATTCTGCGGTTATGACTTTCACGTATCTTCAAAATTGTGGATGCCACAGATTTTCGTCCTTTTGGGGGGCGCAAAGGGGTATGGAAAAATGTTGTGTTATTATAGCCATAATGAACAAATCAATTTGCAGTGGCTACGCAACGCCGTCCACGCGCTTACTCATTTTTTCTCTCTCACACATTCTCATCGTGCAGTGTGCGACCTCTGACGGAGGGGAGCCATACTAATTGAGTATCGGGTATAAGTGTGGAGTCACGGGCCTAGCTGCGACTCACAACGTTCCTGCTCATTAGTTTAGGAGATACGAACTAGAGATTAGCATGGCTCCATTCAAAACAAAGTCCAATAGAATGCCTTCGAATTGATTTGAGTTGAATTGAGTTTATATAAATGCGAGTTCGTGTTGGCTTCATAGTTTTCAGCATTCAGTTGTATGAGTTAGAATGACGAAGTGCGCAAAACGAAATGAGTGCGACGGAATAGCCTCAGACATTCGAATTATCCAAATTTTTGCATGCGCACTCTATGTATTAATTCGTTGCTTGGGCTTTTCGTTCTTCTTTTCCCTACGCACAGCAAAGCAACAACAATTGAAAGGCTATTGCTGACACGATTGCCATATCAGCTATTTTATACCTAGTTTGACTGGCTATTTTTAAAGTTTGATTTCTATAAATATTTGAACATTTTTATTAGTAGGAAATCTGAATATCTAAAATATATTTAGCTATGTTTTGCTTATTATTTTTTTTCTGAAACAGTGTGCAAAACTTGGACAAAGCTCCTTTATCATTTAACTGATTGACTGTTTGCTGCCCAAATGTAGAGGCAAAAAAATAGAATGCATTCGAATGGATTCAAAAACAGCCCCTCACTAAATTCATTCAATTCGTGCCAAGTTGTTTAAATATTGTGCTTATGAGTTATACGTCATAGCACTCACTCAAACTCTATCAGCGTGGCATTCGAATTCATTCAATTCATTCATGCCATTTATGCAGACCTTTAATATGAACCTTCAAAGTTGACCATATTTTCAGTGAGCAGCAATTTACTTAATTTTTATCCCCATACTGCATCTTTAAGGTATAATAAAAAGTCAACTATGTATCGTATGATTATTTTATTATTAATTAATATCAATATTTAGTAAAAAACTGGTCTGCTGCATCGACCGTTCCAAACCAAACTTCTATATTGTGCGACTTGGCTTCTAGAGCGACTTAAGTGTCGCAACCTCGCACAAAAAGCAGCTAAAATAGCGCTGCCGCATGTTTATATATGAAGAATGGAGAATAAAACTAATAGACCAAGTTTTATAGAATTATCTTTTTTTTCATTTTCGAAAAATCTAATTAAGTTAAAAACAAAATATACAAAAAAATTTTATTTTAATTTATCATTTTACATTGGCAAATATGGACCGGGAAAAAACATAGACTTTGACAATGTGCGGTAAAGCTTTTAAACTTTTAGAAGTTTTTCCTTTAAAACTTAGTTTATTTCATGAAAATATTTTTATTCGTTCAGAATTCGTTTCGACACCTTTACGAACTTCGCTTAAAAAAAAATATCCAAATCGGTCTAGCCGTTCAGGAGTGTAAGAAGACTAACGGTAACCAACTGATTTTTATATAGGGTATATAAATATGGGTATATATTATTGATCAACCTCAACAGCCGAGTTGATATAGCCATGTGTGTCTATCCGTTCGTCCATCTTGATGAGAGCCTATATCTCGGCAACTAAAAAAGCTAGAGAAACCAGATTTTGTATCCAGACTCTTGCGATATCTCACTGTTACAAGTGTATATTACAATTTCGCGCGGCCCCTACCGCCCCAACAAAGGGAAGAAATCTGTGGCAAAACAATTTTGAAGATACAAGAAAACCAAAAGAACAGAATCATAGAGAGTGACCATTTCTACCAGATTGTCGAATCTGGTTGAGATCGGATTTTAGCCAGAATGAAGAAAATAATTACGCGTCTTTGACCTGTCCCACGCTTATACCCTCTCTGTCTCTCACACAAACTCTTCCTCGTCCGATAGGTGCGCGCGGCATCTGGCGGCGTTGGTTTGTAAAGGGAGAGAGGGATAAGGACAGATGTAGCGGAATCAGCTGTATGGAAATAGATAAACTATTGTAAAATTCGAATCAAATACGTTAGAAGAAAAATGGAAAAAGTTGAAGGAAAACAAAGTGAAAAAATTATCATGAGAACAAAATTGAGCAATGCGTGGTCTAGTTTATCCGTCCTTCCAAAAAAAGCTCCGCCCATCAACCTACAAATACATCTTGCGATATCAAAAAGACAGAGAGAGCATGCGGCTTTATATTGAGTTCGATACCAATTCAGGCGTGTACGTATAAAATACGAGTGTGTCTAGTTATATTGCTGGCCTAGGCCACTTTGTATAAAAAAGTTTCGTATTTTTTGTGATAAGCCTGATTTTCTACCATATTGGTGTTGATTTTAAAGCCAAGAATACTTAGATCAGCTTAGTTTACCTTATATTGATAAAGCACCATGCATTGCCACTGTACAATGAATTCAATCAGGATGAATCTCTTGAGGTCGTTTAAAAACAGTTGTTGTATCAGGACAAATTGATGCTGTGCAGGATTGGCTATTTCAAGAACGCCATGCGACATTCCACGAGATACAGGAATCTTTGGGCATTATAGGGACAGAGTAGATTGTAGCGAATGGATATACGAATACGGAGAGCTAAAAGTTGAACAGTTCAAGAAGAAATTAGCTGAGCGGGGTTTACCGACATGTGGCGAACTGCAGCTACGGCTAAAATCTGCAATGGAGAGAGCAGGCCTCAATGTCGAGGATTATGAGTTCTTGGATGAGCAAGGGTCCAGGTCGACAGTGGAGGAGAAGCAGCCGGTGGCAGACAATGGCCAAATGATGGCGATGTTGCAACAAATGATGTTGCAACAGCAACAGATGTTGTTACAGATGAAGAATCAAGACGAGCCGATGCAGGGTCAAGGTGACCAACTACAACAGATGATGCTGCAGATGAACGGTCAAGGTGACCAACAACAACAGATGATGCTGCAGGTGAAGGGTCAAGGTGACCAACAGCAACAAATGATAATGGAAGTGAAGGATCAAGTGAAGGATCAAGTTGAAGCTCAATCACAGAAATTAGAAGCTATGACAAAGCAGATGGAAGAGAAATGGGCCAGCGTTGACAAGAAACTCTAGGAAAAGTCAGAAGCAGTTCAGCGTCTGGGTGAAGAGGTCAAACAAGAGATCACACATCTTGATGAAGGAATTCGGCAAGTAAAAAATCGTGTCGACGATCGGCTCGAGAACCGATTCCGTCAATTGGAATTGGGTGTTCCTGTCAAAAACATGACAGCAGCCAAACCGAAGTTCTCTACACCTACACCATGACACAATTCGAAATGTCAGCGTCGAGGAATAAGTGGACGGAAGCTGACCGCGTCCTGCTGCTGAGGTGTTACAATCGATTCCCGACGCAGATAAATTGAATTACGAGGCTGTTAAGCGTGCCCTGGAGCGTCGATATGGAGGAGACCACATGCGGGAAGTTCATCGCTTGGAACTGAAGGGCAGGAGAGTCGCTTCAAGAGTTCGTGACAGACATAGAGCGACTCTCACTCTTGGCTTACAATGATGCCCCAACTGACTTTCTGGAAAGATGCAAAATCAATAGTTTTATAGACGGTATCAGGAACTTAGACACACGCCGCACAATGGTTTTGTGCAGAGAAAATCGTATGAGGAAGCGTTCAGTCAAGCATTGACCTGTACAAAATCACTATTGCCGTTCATCCCCAAAAGTGCATACTGTACAAGCTGAAGTAAATAATGGTAATCGACCGACACACACCCAATGACAAAGAATATTCAAGGGAAGATGCTCCATTTACAACCAAACGGGTCATATGACGAGACGATGTCGCTATAGCGAAAAAAGACCGGTATCCTGGTTCATAGAGCAGAAATCATCACAGGAACAATGGCATATCAAAAAGTTGGTATTAGAAACCCCCGAGCCTAGAGACGTTCAGCTACAGCAGCGCCTTGATGGCTCAATCAAACGAAGGAGGCGATGAAGAAGCACGAACAGCAGATGCAGCAAGTGGAGCATCAGCTATCTGAGATTAGGCAATTGGCGGATCAGGAGAAGCATAAGCAAGAACAAAATTTATCCGAACTCGAGGGCTGCCAAAGGGAACTAGGCAGCATACAGTTTGCCAAGCTGGAAGAGCAGATCGCTGATCTGTATGTCCAGCTAGAAAAACTGCAGCAGCTCTCGTCTCCAGCCAGGCGGAAGTGGAGTCGAAGAACAGACAGCTGGAAACCACAAATGCGGCACTGGAGAAGATCAACAAGGATTATGCAGAATCTCGAGCGAGTCCTCCCAGTTGGAGGAACGTCTCCCGCAAATTTCAGAGCAGCTCAAATCCGAGCTGCAGGCAGAACGATCCTCGTCGAGCAACCTTCACATCAAGATGACCAAATTTAGCGAACAAATGACCAGCAGCCAGAAAGAGCTGACCAGCAAAGCCGATACCTGGGTCCAGGAGATGCTGCAGATGCAGCGCGAGATACAGGATCTGCACCAGCAGCTGCACTCGTCAAGAAACTCTGGCCAAGCTGAAAGCGGAATCAGAACAACGGGAAGGAGGACTGAACGAGTCTATCAAGCATCTGAAGGAGGAACTGGCCAAGATCCAGGCGGACCAGTAGCAGTTGAGTAGCGGCACCCAGAAGACCATCAAGGACCTGAAGGAACGCCTAGAAATCACCAACATGGATCTCCAGCACAAAGAAAATATGGCCCTAGAAGATGCACAAAAGATCAACAACCTGAATACAGAGCTGAATACGAACTAATACAGAGCTGTACACGGGGCTAGAGGTGCTCCAGGCACAAAAGAGCGAAACGAATCACATCTTCGAGCTTTTCGAGATGAGGCGGACACTAAAGGGTTTTTACAATTGCGACTTTTTGCTGTTTTATATAATTCACAAAGAAAGAAAGGATTATCCCCGTGGTGTATGTGGTGTATCGCATTCAAAAGAAAAAGACAACCGAAGAGCAAAAACTAAAAGCGATACATCTCGACAGACTAGCACCTTACCATGGAAGAGACTTGGAACTTGTTCAGGACGAACAAGATTAGGCGGAGGGCAGTGTAACGAATGGATATTAAGTAGGATGATCCTGTTGTAATGCCGGATATATTGGAAATAGTCAGTCTTGACTCGAAGTTGTTTGGGAAGATAAAGTCTCCCTGTTTAGGTAGAAACTAAATCTCTGTCTCCATTCTCAATCCGGAATGCGAACTGTAAAAACGTAACAATATATCGAATATTGCATGAAAATTTGTTATTTTTTTTGTTCTTGACGGACAATTTTTCTCGTGGCTATGTTATTATCAATTGAGGCGAACAAATGGTGGTCAAACACAGTCACGGTTACTCAAGCCACTTTTTTGACTCTTGAAATCATGGATATATGACCATGGGTCCGAAAAACGCATCAATCGACGGAATGGGTATTTTAACGCGAGTCTAATGCCGCAAAAGTTGTCACAAGGTAGCATTTCAAACCAAATGGTCGCCTGTTCTTTCAGAAACTGGCCACCAACAATTAGTCATATGGTTTTACTTTACTTAGTCAATCCGAGATCTCACACAGCTTCCAAAACATCGAATCAAGAAATCATCTTCCTTGCAGACATGCTCTCACCTAACATCATCTTTCTGTTCCCAGCAATAAAAAAAGAGGCTGATAATGGCTTGTTTGGAAAATACTACTTCTGAGTTCCAAAAGTGCTACGAAAATAAGTTTAACCATTTCAAAAAAATTATTCTTATTTAACAAAAATTCAATTATTGTATTAATGCAGCTTTTGAGGTAAGAGCAGTTATGGCAAAAACTGTATGAATAAGACAAGATTAATCTGATTTGTTCAAGAGGTTGCAGAGAATATCTCCTCTTTCCATTTTTCTCAAAATTGGAAATAATGTAAAATAAGTGCGATGTAGTGTTTCTTTGTAATTATTCAAAGGTACCCAAGGTCCTGTCTATCTGCTCACAAATGCATTGGAAAATCAAAATACCTATTTTTGCTTGTTTTATTTATTTTTCTTCGCGATTCTTATCGATATGTCTGCTGTCGATGTAAGCCAACATCAATGCATCATGCATAAAGAAAATGGATCGGACTATTTTTACGCTGCATTTCTGAAAATCTGATGCATAAATTTATGCATCATAATCACTAATCCTATGCGTTCAACAGCACTATCGTAAAATATCCATCACTGATCCCTGATTAAGTTGTGCTGGTGAACTGGTGTCGATGACTTTAAATAACTTGGCTCAATGGCTATGGGAACGCTTTTTAAAACATAGTTTTGGTTAGTTGTACGAACCACTTTATATTCAATCTGAATGCAGAAATATGCTTGAATCATACAAGAAATCTTTGAAATCCCATGCCAAGAGCTACATCGATAAAATCAGGGCTAACTAGATCCTAAGATCTTTAAAACTGAAGAAAACTGTCTAGCAGATGGAAAGAAGAAAATGGTGTCGTCAAACTCGATTTCCACTGAAAGGTTCCAAAACTTTACTGATTCAGGGGCGCGACTTGAAAAAATATTGAGATAATTGCATTTCAGTTCAGATTATAAATATACAACGCAAAAACAATGTTTTTTGTTAAATACATTTGTGTTTAAATTCAACCGTGCATACTCTTACTTTACAGAGTGTAAGTTTCCGTGCTTCTAACATTTTTATACCTTGATAGAGGGTATTATGAAATTATTTATGAAGATGAAGATCATCCATCATAATCGAACAAGCATAGAGCTCATTTTATTCCATTATTTTTCGGTATCACTCCAATAATAACATCTGTCAGTCAATAAACTGCTGTTAAATATTATTGCTTACGAGTTAATTTCGCTACAAATTCAATGATTCTGTCACCGCAAGGTATCTTTCTACTTTACGTAATACATATATTAAGCTGCTATATATTCTGACTTTGCAGTCACATTTACTGACTGCATCTTTGGCATGTTTGATGGTTTTCATCATTATTTATTGGGACGGCGTTTTGATAGTAAATCTATTGATTAGGAGCTGGCGAACCTATGATTCGTTTAAAGTTTTATGTTTTAGATGATCACGTAATTTACGTATTCAGCATGTCCGAAATCTTATTTTAGCAATCGATCCAATAATTTAGTTGAGTGCTGTAGCTGACCCTCGTAATGATAATATTTTTTAGTTAACAGTGATTGTTGCTAATTCTTAGTGGTAGAGTTGGGTTTCGATTAGTTTTCTTTCACTGTTAATGCAGGGAATCAGTTTTGTCTAGCGACGTCTCACACAGGACAAAATATTCCGTTAGTCGTTGCAATGCAACTCCGAACTGAAATTCTACCGGCAGTAAAATCTATTATTAAGCATTTACAGGGTTTACTCAACTATCGGAGTAAATCTTATTAAATAACTTTATTAGAACCACATTTCATTCAGTCCGTTCTATGTTCCATAAGAGTCGTCCTGAAGAAAACCAACACAAAACAGTAAGACAAATTGACAAACTTCCATCAATTTTCACCGGATACTTTTTTTTAAACTAAATTTTAACAATTTCGATACTTTTTGATTGTTGTAATGCTTTATGGTTAAGCTTTACTTATTGCAGAAATAAAAAATCATAATTTTTAACTGTTAATGTTTAAACTTAGCTTTTGAAAGACCCTGTAACATGATTATTTACTCAGTGAAATATTTTGATAGGCAAAGCAAAGCCATTTGTGAAAAATATCGCATAAGCTTTTATCACTTAATTTGGTAAAAAGAGTTCTGTGCAACGAATCAATCAAGCAAAAAAGCTAAATTTATAAAAGTAATAACAAAATTTTTGAAAGAACAGATAAGACAAATATTTTCGTACCTATAAAAATGGTAATCCTTTTACACATTTCTCAACTAGTACTTGTACTTAGTATGATATTGTACTTGCATGTTGCCAAATGTGTACATAGGAAAAATCAAAATATTTGTATTTTTTTTTTAAACCTGGATATTGCTCTTGGTTATTTTTTTTTCTATTTAATTGGAAAACCTTGCAAAAATACTCAAAAATAACGGTACTTCGTATTGGTAATTGGTATTCTGGTAATTTTGTATGTAAACATTTAAATATTTGAATTATACACATGTTTATTTTATGTACAAAATAATATTAAAAATGTTTAAAAGTAGAACAAAAATTGGATACAACAAAATCTGTATTGAAACTATTCACTATTTAAATGATAAAGTGTATTACCTTTTTCGATATCTTCAATTTGAGATTCAATATAGTTTGGATTTGCCCATACATATTCCCACATGAATGCATATTAAAACGATAAGAAATGAACTTCAGTTAATGTTTATTAAAGAAAGTATCTACGCCTTTATTTATATATACAAAAAAAATATAAAATTAGATGTGTTGAATATTTAGTATCAAAAATAAAAGAAAAGTGTTATAAATAAATATATTAAATATACATATGTTAAAAGAGTAAAAACTGAATTTCACTCTAATACTACTACACTGCTCCATTGCTAACCAACATCGGTTTTTGTAAAAAATAATGGTAGGATAGTTGATTTCCCCACCTATTAAAGCTCTCACCATCAACTTTATCAGAGAGTAAAGATAACATGGCTACAGATTCGGTTTCCTCCAAAATTTGTATTTTACTTGACAACATTGTGTGTTTTTATATTACAACAAATATAAGCACAAGAATGCTGTCCACCTGGTGAGTTGAATTTTGGTAAAGCGGTGCTTGTATATAAAAAATCAATTCTAATGTCGTTTTCGCCGAGCTTTTAGTAACCTTTTTTTTTGCCTTTCACAGCCGTCCTGTCACAAACGTGCCGCCAAAACTTCCAGACCGACCATCCTACTATGGTAGCAGCACCAACGGTCGGCAATACTGAGACGACTAAAAGGAATCGCACTTGAATTCCTCCTCCAAATTGTATTATTGTTTATATTTTTACAGGTCTCAGATATACTGAGTATGATATGTATAAACTGAGCCATTGCGAAGTTTGAAATTGTTTAAATTTATATGTATATTCAAGGGTCTGAAGTATCTTCGTATCTTCATTAAATAGGATCAACTTTTTTCACGGCTTGTCAATTCTTATAAAAATAAAAAGTATTTGCTGCAAATATTTTAACCTTTTTAATATTTTAGCACCAACACAGACACACAGAATCATGTCAGGTAAATTGAGAGTCTGCGCCATCCACAATTTTGAATATATACTAAAAAAGGTCAACATAATTTAGAATGACCACATCTAGCAGATTTAGCAAAATCTGGATCAGTTTGTATCATTTTTATAGCTAAAAGGAACAAATGAAATTGCTACCCAATATGTTGGGCCGCTAACCCCGAATCAGACGTCAACATATAGAAGTTGGTTAGTTTTTTTTTAACCCTGATAAAATTGTAATAAAATTAAAAAGCGAGCGTGAACGCATTAAGCCACGGCAAAGTTAGGCGTCTCTTTTGTTATACCCGATACTCAGTCATATACAGTGCCGAACTTAAATAATTCATAAATTTTCCTTAAGATTGGCTAATTTGTATAAGCGTAAATTTATTGCATTATTTTGTACAATGTTTTAAACGAAAAAACCTAAAAAATAATCTATACACAAGTGTTGAGAAATGAGCCTCGTAGTTTTTAGTTCTGCCCTTTTCATACGCTCATGATTGTATTGCACCGCTTAAGTAACTATTTTTACGCGCATAGCTGTGTTGTTATTGCTCGTGTCCAAAACATAGCTGTAATGTTCTCTCACGTATAGCTAAAGCCCGCAGCTGCACACGCATACAACGATGTGTACCGTTTTGCATTGGACCGTCGCATCGCCTGATATTTCAATTCCCTTTTGGCTCGACTTCTTTTGGGGAGTGGAAGTTAGTCGAAATCTCTAGATGAAACCAACCGCACGCATAGTTTATACCGCCGCATCATAGACACCCCCCGCTATTCATATACATGTGTAACATAACCACCCATATTAAATAACCAATATATGAAAATAAATAAGCTCAATATATTAAAAGATTATACAGTCCACTAATTCATAACCATAGCAAATTTTGGTCCTTCGAGCCGGATCTCCGCGTTTGAGTTTATTTTATATACATATTGAGTGATATCGTTAACCGCTGTTTGCCATGAAGGCCCTAGTGCATCGTCTAATTCAGCAACGTGGTGCCTGCAAATCCCAACTAACTCGCGTGGCTACGGAGGCTCAAGAGTTTGTACAGTCATGTACTTCTGTGCAAACATTAGAGCACAAGTTGGACCGACTGGTTGCAACTTTCAACCGCTTTATGGAGCTCTCTGAAGAGCTGGTCCAATATAATGATGAAGATGAATACGTGGATCCGGATTTGGATATCCCTGAATATGAGAAAAAGTTCTTTAGTGCGCATAGTATTTTCACTGAAGCCATACGTGACCGGAGCAGTCACGATAATGAGCACGACAACTCAAATCTACTGCTATCAAACACTCTGGAACGCTTATTTGAGGGACAAACTCAACTTCTGGAGAGGATTCGGGACTCATCGGCAACCACAGAGCTGCAGTTCGAAAAATACGCATTCCAACGTTTTCGGCCAGATGTGAGGATTGGTGTCAGTTTAGTGACTTGTTCTTAGGCTCAGTCGACAAGAAGAGTAGTCTGTCCAAGTGCCACAAGTTTCATTATTTGAAATCCCATCTGGATGGTGAAGCGTTGTCTCTGATAAAACATATTCCCGTATCGGATGCCAATTACCAGGACGCATGGGAGAGGCTCGAAAATCGCTATAACAAAAGTCACTGATTGCTCGTTCGTTCATTCAAAACTTTCTTTCGTTGCCAACCGCAAAGGGTTCAAACATCGCCGAGTTGCGTGAAATAGTCGACACCGCCGACGAAAGTATACGTGGTCTACATGCGCTAAGCTGCGACAGCCGCGATGTGTGGCTGATCCATATCTTGCTCTCAAAGCTAGACCCTGAATGCAAGGAAGCTTGGGCCACCTCCAGTGAATCGTGCAAGGAAAATGTGACCATAAATGACTTGTTCGGCTTTGTCTTCGCCCGTTGCGATGCACTTGAGTCTTGTCAAGATCCAAAGCTACTCCAGGATACACACACGGTGCTGGATAGACGTCATGCAGTTTCTCATCATGTGGACGTGCCAAAGACGCATGTTCGTGATTGTGTATATTGTCACGGGCAACACATTATTTATGCGTGTATTCAATTCAAGGCTCTTGATGTTGTGGATCGCCGCACGATCGCAATGGATAATAATTTGTGCTTCAATTGTCTAAGCCGATCTCATCAAGTAAATAGGTGTAATTCCACAAACACGTGCCGTCTGTGTAAGTTGAGGCACCACACTCTTGTCCATCCAGAGGATATACGCTCTGTCCCGGTTTCCGCTGCTGTCAATACATCCGCTGACTCAACCTTCCGCTCGTCCAAGTTCGCTGCGGATGCTGATCCTGCCGTGGTCAGCCACCATACATTGGAGAGGGAACTCGGGGCCAATGGTCACGCTATGTTGCCAACGATTTTGGCCACTATAGTCGACTCCTGGGGCAACGAGACAACCTGCAGGATATTGCTGGATACTGGTTCAACTATAACGATGGTCGGCGAGTCATTTATTCAACGAATCGGATTGCCGCGCACGCATGCTCATATACCAGTGGTTGGTCTAGGCGCAAACCCTGCTGGGGTTACTAGAGGTCGCGCCACATTCACGTTGCTTTCCCGCACAAGCTCAGCCTCAGTGGTGGTCACAGGTCTGATTATGAACACTTTAACCTCCTCGATTCCAGCCCAGCGGATCGAGTCGAACACTCCGATGTGGGAAGAGATTCGTGATCTACCCTTAGCGGACCCTACATTTGGTAAACCAGGCGAAATCGACGTGATTTTAGGAGCTGATCAACTTTGGAACATTTACACTGGACAACGCAAAGAGTTTGGCTTAGAATATCCTATTGCACTTCATACTAATTTTGGTTTGGGTCATTACAGGCAGCTACCATCTCAGTAGTGATGCTTACACCCACGCACTAGCACATCACGCTCACGAGGATCTGGACTCTTTAGTTCGATCGATCATGGATAGGGAACAAGTTAAAGCAAGTAACGTTACCACCGATGCTAGTGAGCCCGCTGAGAAACACTTCGTTCATACGCACACCCGCAGAAACGATGGCGTGTACATCGTCCAACATCAGAGCAAGGATTCTGCTCCGCCGATGGGGTCCACATCGCCGCAAGCTCTAACTATTGCTATTTCCAATACTTCGTGTTGGTCCGACTCAGAAATTGGACTGCATTGGCTCTCATCACCCCCACGGACTTGGAACACTAATGTTGGCAATCGCACTGCTGGGATTCTGGAAGCTTGTCCACGTAGCTGCTTGCAGCACATTCGTACTGGGGATAATCCTGCGGACTGTGCATAACGCGGACTTCTACCAAAGAAGCTTGTAGAACACCAACTGTGGTGGAATGGACCACTGTGGCTTTCCCATTCACGTCGCACTTGGCCACCTGCTAAGGCAAAGTTCGCACTGTCGACTGAGGACGCTGCGCGGATGAAAGTAAAAGGTCAAACCCAAGTTAATCTACACATTTCCGATGAAGGAAATGATCTTCATTGTATGATCAACAAGGCTTCATCCTGGTCAAGATGAGAGGGTTCGAGTGGTCACCGTAAAAACAGCCCGAGGAGTTTACAAGAGACCTATTACCAAACTTGCTGTGCTTCCCTTGTTCTGAACAGTCGTTCAGGGGGGCCGGTATGTTGAGAAATGAGCCTCGTAGTTTTAGTTCAATATTCATGTATATTACGACTGCCCTATTCATACGCTCATGATTGTATTGCACCGCTTAAGTAACTATTTTACGCGCATAGCTGTGTTGTTATTGCTCGTGTCCAAAACATAGCTGTAATGTTCTCTCACGTATAGCTAAAGCCCGCAGCTGCACACGCATACAACGATGTGTACCGTTTTGCATTGGACCGTCGCATCGCCTGATATTTCAATTCCCTTTTGGCTCGACTTCTTTTGGGGAGTGGAAGTTAGTCGAAATCTCTAGATGAAACCAACCGCACGCATAGTTTATACCGCCGCATCATAGACACCCCCCGCTATTCATATACATGTGTAACATAACCACCCATATTAAATAACCAATATATGAAAATAAATAAGCTCAATATATTAAAAGATTATACAGTCCACTAATTCATAACCATAGCAAATTTTGGTCCTTCGAGCCGGATCTCCGCGTTTGAGTTTATTTTATATACATATTGAGTGATATCGTTAACCGCTGTTTGCCATGAAGGCCCTAGTGCATCGTCTAATTCAGCAACGTGGTGCCTGCAAATCCCAACTAACTCGCGTGGCTACGGAGGCTCAAGAGTTTGTACAGTCATGTACTTCTGTGCAAACATTAGAGCACAAGTTGGACCGACTGGTTGCAACTTTCAACCGCTTTATGGAGCTCTCTGAAGAGCTGGTCCAATATAATGATGAAGATGAATACGTGGATCCGGATTTGGATATCCCTGAATATGAAAAAGTTCTTTAGTGCGCATAGTATTTTCACTGAAGCCATACGTGACCGGAGCAGTCACGATAATGAGCACGACAACTCAAATCTACTGCTATCAAACACTCTGGAACGCTTATTTGAGGGACAAACTCAACTTCTGGAGAGGATTCGGGACTCATCGGCAACCACAGAGCTGCAGTTCGAAAAATACGCATTCCAACGTTTTCGGCCAGATGTGAGGATTGGTGTCAGTTTAGTGACTTGTTCTTAGGCTCAGTCGACAAGAAGAGTAGTCTGTCCAAGTGCCACAAGTTTCATTATTTGAAATCCCATCTGGATGGTGAAGCGTTGTCTCTGATAAAACATATTCCCGTATCGGATGCCAATTACCAGGACGCATGGGAGAGGCTCGAAAATCGCTATAACAAAAAGTCACTGATTGCTCGTTCGTTCATTCAAAACTTTCTTTCGTTGCCAACCGCAAAGGGTTCAAACATCGCCGAGTTGCGTGAAATAGTCGACACCGCCGACGAAAGTATACGTGGTCTACATGCGCTAAGCTGCGACAGCCGCGATGTGTGGCTGATCCATATCTTGCTCTCAAAGCTAGACCCTGAATGCAAGGAAGCTTGGGCCACCTCCAGTGAATCGTGCAAGGAAAATGTGACCATAAATGACTTGTTCGGCTTTGTCTTCGCCCGTTGCGATGCACTTGAGTCTTGTCAAGATCCAAAGCTACTCCAGGATACACACACGGTGCTGGATAGACGTCATGCAGTTTCTCATCATGTGGACGTGCCAAAGACGCATGTTCGTGATTGTGTATATTGTCACGGGCAACACATTATTTATGCGTGTATTCAATTCAAGGCTCTTGATGTTGTGGATCGCCGCACGATCGCAATGGATAATAATTTGTGCTTCAATTGTCTAAGCCGATCTCATCAAGTAAATAGGTGTAATTCCACAAACACGTGCCGTCTGTGTAAGTTGAGGCACCACACTCTTGTCCATCCAGAGGATATACGCTCTGTCCCGGTTTCCGCTGCTGTCAATACATCCGCTGACTCAACCTTCCGCTCGTCCAAGTTCGCTGCGGATGCTGATCCTGCCGTGGTCAGCCACCATACATTGGAGGGAACTCGGGGCCAATGGTCACGCTATGTTGCCAACGATTTTGGCCACTATAGTCGACTCCTGGGGCAACGAGACAACCTGCAGGATATTGCTGGATACTGGTTCAACTATAACGATGGTCGGCGAGTCATTTATTCAACGAATCGGATTGCCGCGCACGCATGCTCATATACCAGTGGTTGGTCTAGGCGCAAACCCTGCTGGGGTTACTAGAGGTCGCGCCACATTCACGTTGCTTTCCCGCACAAGCTCAGCCTCAGTGGTGGTCACAGGTCTGATTATGAACACTTTAACCTCCTCGATTCCAGCCCAGCGGATCGAGTCGAACACTCCGATGTGGGAAGAGATTCGTGATCTACCCTTAGCGGACCCTACATTTGGTAAACCAGGCGAAATCGACGTGATTTTAGGAGCTGATCAACTTTGGAACATTTACACTGGACAACGCAAAGAGTTTGGCTTAGAATATCCTATTGCACTTCATACTAATTTTGGTTGGGTCATTACAGGCAGCTACCATCTCAGTAGTGATGCTTACACCCACGCACTAGCACATCACGCTCACGAGGATCTGGACTCTTTAGTTCGATCGATCATGGATAGGGAACAAGTTAAAGCAAGTAACGTTACCACCGATGCTAGTGAGCCCGCTGAGAAACACTTCGTTCATACGCACACCCGCAGAAACGATGGCGTGTACATCGTCCAACATCAGAGCAAGGATTCTGCTCCGCCGATGGGGTCCACATCGCCGCAAGCTCTAACTATTGCTATTTCCAATACTTCGTGTTGGTCCGACTCAGAAATTGGACTGCATTGGCTCTCATCACCCCCACGGACTTGGAACACTAATGTTGGCAATCGCACTGCTGGGATTCTGGAAGCTTGTCCACGTAGCTGCTTGCAGCACATTCGTACTGGGGATAATCCTGCGGACTGTGCATAACGCGGACTTCTACCAAAGAAGCTTGTAGAACACCAACTGTGGTGGAATGGACCACTGTGGCTTTCCCATTCACGTCGCACTTGGCCACCTGCTAAGGCAAAGTTCGCACTGTCGACTGAGGACGCTGCGCGGATGAAAGTAAAGGTCAAACCCCAAGTTAATCTACACATTTCCGATGAAGGAAATGATCTTCATTGTATGATCAACAAGGCTTCATCCTGGTCAAGATGAGAGGGTTCGGAGTGGTCACCGTAAAAACAGCCCGAGGAGTTTACAAGAGACCTATTACCAAACTTGCTGTGCTTCCCTTGTTCTGAACAGTCGTTCAGGGGGGCCGGTATGTTGAGAAATGAGCCTCGTAGTTTTTAGTTCAATATTCATGTATATTACGACTGCCCTATTCATACGCTCATGATTGTATTGCACCGCTTAAGTAACTATTTTTACGCGCATAGCTGTGTTGTTATTGCTCGTGTCCAAAACATAGCTGTAATGTTCTCTCACGTATAGCTAAAGCCCGCAGCTGCACACGCATACAACGATGTGTACCGTTTTGCATTGGACCGTCGCATCGCCTGATATTTCAATTCCCTTTTGGCTCGACTTCTTTTGGGGAGTGGAAGTTAGTCGAAATCTCTAGATGAAACCAACCGCACGCATAGTTTATACCGCCGCATCATAGACACCCCCCCGCTATTCATATACATGTGTAACATAACCACCCATATTAAATAACCAATATATGAAAATAAATAAGCTCAATATATTAAAAGATTATACAGTCCACTAATTCATAACCATAGCAAATTTTGGTCCTTCGAGCCGGATCTCCGCGTTTGAGTTTATTTTATATACATATTGAGTGATATCGTTAACCGCTGTTTGCCATGAAGGCCCTAGTGCATCGTCTAATTCAGCAACGTGGTGCCTGCAAATCCCAACTAACTCGCGTGGCTACGGAGGCTCAAGAGTTTGTACAGTCATGTACTTCTGTGCAAACATTAGAGCACAAGTTGGACCGACTGGTTGCAACTTTCAACCGCTTTATGGAGCTCTCTGAAGAGCTGGTCCAATATAATGATGAAGATGAATACGTGGATCCGGATTTGGATATCCCTGAATATGAGAAAAAGTTCTTTAGTGCGCATAGTATTTTCACTGAAGCCATACGTGACCGGAGCAGTCACGATAATGAGCACGACAACTCAAATCTACTGCTATCAAACACTCTGGAACGCTTATTTGAGGGACAAACTCAACTTCTGGAGAGGATTCGGGACTCATCGGCAACCACAGAGCTGCAGTTCGAAAAAATACGCATTCCAACGTTTTCGGCCAGATGTGAGGATTGGTGTCAGTTTAGTGACTTGTTCTTAGGCTCAGTCGACAAGAAGAGTAGTCTGTCCAAGTGCCACAAGTTCCATTATTTGAAATCCCATCTGGATGGTGAAGCGTTGTCTCTGATAAAACATATTCCCGTATCGGATGCCAATTACCAGGACGCATGGGAGAGGCTCGAAAATCGCTATAACAAAAAGTCACTGATTGCTCGTTCGTTCATTCAAAACTTTCTTTCGTTGCCAACCGCAAAGGGTTCAAACATCGCCGAGTTGCGTGAAATAGTCGACACCGCCGACGAAAGTATACGTGGTCTACATGCGCTGAGCTGCGACAGCCGCGATGTGTGGCTGATCCATATCTTGCTCTCAAAGCTAGACCCTGAATGCAAGGAAGCTTGGGCCACCTCCAGTGAATCGTGCAAGGAAAATGTGACCATAAATGACTTGTTCGGCTTTGTCTTCGCCCGTTGCGATGCACTTGAGTCTTGTCAAGATCCAAAGCTACTCCAGGATACACACACGGTGCTGGATAGACGTCATGCAGTTTCTCATCATGTGGACGTGCCAAAGACGCATGTTCGTGATTGTGTATATTGTCACGGGCAACACATTATTTATGCGTGTATTCAATTCAAGGCTCTTGATGTTGTGGATCGCCGCACGTTCGCAATGGATAATAATTTGTGCTTCAATTGTCTAAGCCGATCTCATCAAGTAAATAGGTGTAATTCCACAAACACGTGCCGTCTGTGTAAGTTGAGGCACCACACTCTTGTCCATCCAGAGGATATACGCTCTGTCCCGGTTTCCGCTGCTGTCAATACATCCGCTGACTCAACCTTCCGCTCGTCCAAGTTCGCTGCGGATGCTGATCCTGCCGTGGTCAGCCACCATACATTGGAGGGAACTCGGGGCCAATGGTCACGCTATGTTGCCAACGATTTTGGCCACTATAGTCGACTCCTGGGGCAACGAGACAACCTGCAGGATATTGCTGGATACTGGTTCAACTATAACGATGGTCGGCGAGTCATTTATTCAACGAATCGGATTGCCGCGCACGCATGCTCATATACCAGTGGTTGGTCTAGGCGCAAACCCTGCTGGGGTTACTAGAGGTCGCGCCACATTCACGTTGCTTTCCCGCACAAGCTCAGCCTCAGTGGTGGTCACAGGTCTGATTATGAACACTTTAACCTCCTCGATTCCAGCCCAGCGGATCGAGTCGAACACTCCGATGTGGGAAGAGATTCGTGATCTACCCTTAGCGGACCCTACATTTGGTAAACCAGGCGAAATCGACGTGATTTTAGGAGCTGATCAACTTTGGAACATTTACACTGGACAACGCAAAGAGTTTGGCTTAGAATATCCTATTGCACTTCATACTAATTTTGGTTGGGTCATTACAGGCAGCTACCATCTCAGTAGTGATGCTTACACCCACGCACTAGCACATCACGCTCACGAGGATCTGGACTCTTTAGTTCGATCGATCATGGATAGGGAACAAGTTAAAGCAAGTAACGTTACCACCGATGCTAGTGAGCCCGCTGAGAAACACTTCGTTCATACGCACACCCGCAGAAACGATGGCGTGTACATCGTCCAACATCAGAGCAAGGATTCTGCTCCGCCGATGGGGTCCACATCGCCGCAAGCTCTAACTCTTGCTATTTCCAATACTTCGTGTTGGTCCGACTCAGAAATTGGACTGCATTGGCTCTCATCACCCCACGGACTTGGAACACTAATGTTGGCAATCGCACTGCTGGGATTCTGGAAGCTTGTCCACGTAGCTGCTTGCAGCACATTCGTACTGGGATAATCCTGCGGACTGTGCATAACGCGGACTTCTACCAAAGAAGCTTGTAGAACACCAACTGTGGTGGAATGGACCACTGTGGCTTTCCCATTCACGTCGCACTTGGCCACCTGCTAAGGCAAAGTTCGCACTGTCGACTGAGGACGCTGCGCGGATGAAAGTAAAGGTCAAACCCCAAAGTTAATCTACACATTTCCGATGAAGGAAATGATCTTCGTTGTATGATCAACAAGGCTTCATCCTGGTCAAGATGAGAGGGTTCGAGTGGTCACCGTAAAAACAGCCCGAGGAGTTTACAAGAGACCTATTACCAAACTTGCTGTGCTTCCCTTGTTCTGAACAGTCGTTCAGGGGGGCCGGTATGTTGAGAAATGAGCCTCGTAGTTTTTAGTTCAATATTCATGTATATTACGACTGCCCTATTCATACGCTCATGATTGTATTGCACCGCTTAAGTAACTATTTTACGCGCATAGCTGTGTTGTTATTGCTCGTGTCCAAAACATAGCTGTAATGTTCTCTCACGTATAGCTAAAGCCCGCAGCTGCACGCGCATACAACGATGTGTACCGTTTTGCATTGGACCGTCGCATCGCCTGATATTTCAATTCCCTTTTGGCTCGACTTCTTTTGGGGAGTGGAAGTTAGTCGAAATCTCTAGATGAAACCAACCGCACGCATAGTTTATACCGCCGCATCATAGACACCCCCCGCTATTCATATACATGTGTAACATAACCACCCATATTAAATAACCAATATATGAAAATAAATAAGCTCAATATATTAAAAGATTATACAGTCCACTAATTCATAACCATAGCAAATTTTGGTCCTTCGAGCCGGATCTCCGCGTTTGAGTTTATTTTATATACATATTGAGTGATATCGTTAACCGCTGTTTGCCATGAAGGCCCTAGTGCATCGTCTAATTCAGCAACGTGGTGCCTGCAAATCCCAACTAGCTCGCGTGGCTACGGAGGCTCAAGAGTTTGTACAGTCATGTACTTCTGTGCAAACATTAGAGCACAAGTTGGACCGACTGGTTGCAACTTTCAACCGCTTTATGGAGCTCTCTGAAGAGCTGGTCCAATATAATGATGAAGATGAATACGTGGATCCGGATTTGGATATCCCTGAATATGAGAAAAAGTTCTTTAGTGCGCATAGTATTTTCACTGAAGCCATACGTGACCGGAGCAGTCACGATAATGAGCACGACAACTCAAATCTACTGCTAACAAACACTCTGGAACGCTTATTTGAGGGACAAACTCAACTTCTGGAGAGGATTCGGGACTCATCGGCAACCACAGAGCTGCAGTTCGAAAAAATACGCATTCCAACGTTTTCGGCCAGATGTGAGGATTGGTGTCAGTTTAGTGACTTGTTCTTAGGCTCAGTCGACAAGAAGAGTAGTCTGTCCAAGTGCCAAAAGTTTCATTATTTGAAATCCCATCTGGATGGTGAAGCATTGTCTCTGATAAAACATATTCCCGTATCGGATGCCAATTACCAGGACGCATGGGAGAGGCTCGAAAATCGCTATAACAAAAAGTCACTGATTGCTCGTTCGTTCATTCAAAACTTTCTTTCGTTGCCAACCGCAAAGGGTTCAAACATCACCGAGTTGCGTGAAATAGTCGACACCGCCGACGAAAGTATACGTGGTCTACATGCGCTGAGCTGCGACAGCCGCGATGTGTGGCTGATCCATATCTTGCTCTCAAAGCTAGACCCTGAATGCAAGGAAGCTTGGGCCACCTCCAGTGAATCGTGCAAGGAAAATGTGACCATAAATGACTTGTTCGGCTTTGTCTTCGCCCGTTGCGATGCACTTGAGTCTTGTCAAGATCCAAAGCTACTCCAGGATACACACACGGTGCTGGATAGACGTCATGCAGTTTCTCATCATGTGGACGTGCCAAAGACGCATGTTCGTGATTGTGTATATTGTCACGGGCAACACATTATTTATGCGTGTATTCAATTCAAGGCTCTTGATGTTGTGGATCGCCGCACGTTCGCAATGGATAATAATTTGTGCTTCAATTGTCTAAGCCGATCTCATCAAGTAAATAGGTGTAATTCCACAAACACGTGCCGTCTGTGTAAGTTGAGGCACCACACTCTTGTCCATCCAGAGGATATACGCTCTGTCCCGGTTTCCGCTGCTGTCAATAGCGGCCGCTCGTCCAAGTTCGCTGCGGATGCTGATCCTGCCGTGGTCAGCCACCATACATTGGAGAGGGAACTCGGGGCCAATGGTCACGCTATGTTGCCAACGATTTTGGCCACTATAGTCGACTCCTGGGGCAACGAGACAACCTGCAGGATATTGCTGGATACTGGTTCAACTATAACGATGGTCGGCGAGTCATTTATTCAACGAATCGGATTGCCGCGCACGCATGCTCATATACCAGTGGTTGGTCTAGGCGCAAACCCTGCTGGGGTTACTAGAGGTCGCGCCACATTCACGTTGCTTTCCCGCACAAGCTCAGCTCAACCCGCAGAAACGATGTACATCGTCCAACATCAGAGCAAGGATTCTGCTCCGCCGATGGGGTCCACATCGCCGCAAGCTCTAACTCTTGCTATTTCCAATACTTCGTGTTGGTCCGACTCAGAAATTGGACTGCATTGGCTCTCATCACCCCCACGGACTTGGAACACTAATGTTGGCAATCGCACTGCTGGGATTCTGGAAGCTTGTCCACGTAGCTGCTTGCAGCACATTCGTACTGGGGATAATCCTGCGGACTGTGCATAACGCGGACTTCTACCAAAGAAGCTTGTAGAACACCAACTGTGGTGGAATGGACCACTGTGGCTTTCCCATTCACGTCGCACTTGGCCACCTGCTAAGGCAAAGTTCGCACTGTCGACTGAGGACGCTGCGCGGATGAAAGTAAAGGTCAAACCCCAAGTTAATCTACACATTTCCGATGAAGGAAATGATCTTCATTGTATGATCAACAAGGCTTCATCCTGGTCAAGATGAGAGGGTTCGAGTGGTCACCGTAAAAACAGCCTGAGGAGTTTACAAGAGACCTATTACCAAACTTGCTGTGCTTCCCTTGTTCTGAACAGTCGTTCAGGGGGGCCGGTATGTTGAGAAATGAGCCTCGTAGTTTTTAGTTCAATATTCATGTATATTACGACTGCCCTATTCATACGCTCATGATTGTATTGCACCGCTTAAGTAACTATTTTTACGCGCATAGCTGTGTTGTTATTGCTCGTGTCCAAAACATAGCTGTAATGTTCTCTCACGTATAGCTAAAGCCCGCAGCTGCACACGCATACAACGATGTGTACCGTTTTGCATTGGACCGTCGCATCGCCTGATATTTCAATTCCCTTTTGGCTCGACTTCTTTTGGGGAGTGGAAGTTAGTCGAAATCTCTAGATGAAACCAACCGCACGCATAGTTTATACCGCCGCATCATAGACACCCCCCGCTATTCATATACATGTGTAACATAACCACCCATATTAAATAACCAATATATGAAAATAAATAAGCTCAATATATTAAAAGATTATACAGTCCACTTATTCATAACCAACAAGTATTGGCATACTTAGTACTTAGCACTTTTTAATGAGCTATGTTCGCTCGTTTTTTAATCAAAAGTTTTACAAATTTGATTACAATTTGATCAGGGGTAGAAAAAAACTAACCAACGAACTGAACTTTGACGTCTGATTCGGATTTAGCGGCCCTACATATTGGGGTACATTTTTTCTTAGTTGCAGTACACATTTTGCTTCAAAGCATGGAAATCGATCTCGTTCTCGCCCGACTTATTCGTTGGATCCAATTTAAAACCATTCTTTCGAACTATAAATGTACACGTATACACCTTTTACACGTATTACCACAGTCCTATTAGCCTATACACCATTGATGTCAACTACTCGGCACAAAAAAAAAAAACAACACGACCAAACAAAAATAGGAAAAAAAGATAACAAACCTAAAAAAGGGCAGAATAATAAGACAAATGGTTTTTTCCTGAAATGATTGACCTTCATTGGGATTTAGCTCATACATATCCTCTTGAGTACCCTTATAATATGAAGCATTTATTTTTTTATAATTTTAAAGTATTTGTCTGGTAGGTTATGTATTGGTATTGTAGCATGTACCGAACTGACTTGGCTAAAAACAGCCAACTTCAACTTCGTCATTTGACCCTGGTAATGCCAGCCATGTTAGGGAATTTAAAAAACTTGGTGGCTTCCTACTGAGTTCTTATAATTCTTTAGTATTATGAAACACTGTACTCAGTTAGTAATTAGAAAAGATAAATAAAATACCGATTAATACCAGAAAATCAAATATTCATGTATTGAACTTGCAGGCACAACAAAAATGGAGGGAAGCAAACAAACAAGCCGGGTAGAAAATTCAACAATGAAGACAAAATTACTTGATGCCATTTCTTTACCTCATGCATGGATTCATCTAATATTGGCGGCGATTTCTCCGTTCATGGGATATTGGTATCACTGGGATGTTATATCCAACGCTAACGCGTGACTGCCTAATTCTCATTCAGTGAAAAACAAAAAGATGTATACAGTATGTCAAGAAACTCTTTACACACTGAAAATAAATTTAATTTTTTGACTTTGGATAAGAAAATAATGGCCTTTGGTTCAAATTTATCAAATTTTTTTAATTCATACCAATTCAGTGATTAATTATAAAGTAGTTTGTGAAAAACAAAAAACAAAACAATAGGTAACTTACAAAACAACAAACACAATGATTACTCATTTTTGACACTGTCAAGAAACTGTTTACACAAAATATTTTCATTTTATAAATTCAAAATTTGTAGTGATTATATAATATCTTTATCTATTTTTAATATTTGATATGTCCTCCCATAGAATTGACTACATGCTGGAGCCGTTTTTTCATCGAATTTATCAACTTTGGTAGGTCATACCACTAACCATACAGTATATAGATGTGCCAGTTCATACAACGAATGCGTCACACACTGGCTAGCGCGTTCAGTACCCCAGAGTACTGACGCGTCATCAGAGAGAGAACGCAGAGAGAACATCTTTGCATGTGTTAGTACACACGCAATATGTTTCGACAAAAATATGTGATTGTATGCTTTTTTCGTTCTCAGATTTTTTGCCTCCAGCATGTTTTAATGTATGGCACATGCATTCTCACGTACTTTGCGTGTGTGTCTTTAGTATTGCTGGCCGCTAGAACTGAAATTTGAGTTTGGTTCTTGTTTTGGGTCTTTTGATGAGCTGACCTACCGCCACAAAATAAGTGAAGAATGGGCAGGGGGTGGGGGTATGGTACACTAGGGCGCGGGAAATAAAATAAAAGCTGTTATATATTTGATTTATACTACAAAATATAAAATATTACATTAATATAATTACACATAAGCCGCCTTCGTTTTGTTTTCGAAGTCGACAAATAACCGCAATCCCGTGGAATTATGAAGAAAACGCGAACAAGAGTTACAATACAGTGCCCACTCAGTTAGTTTTTACCGGGCCACGCCATGCAATATGCACCGAAATGGTAAGTTAATCGTGATATTTTACTGTACTTGCGCTCGTGGAATGCAAGAGACAAGAATTTACACAAACAAAATGCATTTGTTCTCCGCGCGTTTGCTTTCTGCGTTGATTTTTCTTCACTTCTGTGCGTGATCTTATGCTAGAAGAAGCAATTGTGTACGAATTTATGTAAGTAAATCTAAACTGTAAATTATATGACTTTTTCCTCTGTCTTATTGTTATATTTTAATGTTTCATTTACAGATAACAGCTATGAAATCAATTATTCAACTTTATTGAACTTTATTCTGACCGAGGACATTGTTTTGGCATATAATGTCGATGGGGTCCAAGAGAAGAAGGCCCTTAGGACCCACAAGGAATTTTTTGCAGCTTTGCTAGGTAAAATACCATTTACACTTCTAGAGTTTAAAATTTTTCAAATTAAATAAAATAAATATTAATTACAGAATGTATTCCGCCTGGAGATGAGCCCCCCGAAAGCATTCTACGCAAGACAAAGCAGAGGATGAAGAAAAGAGTTTTCAAAAAGAAATGTTTTACAAAGAACCAGGAGTAGGCTAAGCAGCATATAATTAAAAATTATTCGTTTATATTGAAAGACATTGTGTTTTTATTTTTGTATTATTCCAGACTGCCAGATTGATTACTACCAGTAGTCAGTTCGGAACTAGTTACTGGTAACTAGGTCAGAACTAGCTACGGGTAATCGAAGGGTAGTCGAGTGGGGAACTAGTTGCTGGCTGTCTACTGGTAACTAGTTCGGAACTACCTCCTGCGCAACTAGCTACGGGTAATCGAAGGGTAATCGAGCGGGAACCAGGGGTGGTTCCGCCCTAGGACATGCATGTGTTAAATTCTCCGCTGAAATACATTGCGGGTAATCGATCTGGAACCAGGGAGGTGAGAATGGTAGCTAGTGCGGCACCGGTGCGGAACTACTTGCTTGGTACTAGAGGGTAGCTAGTGCGGCACCGGTGCGGAACTACTTGCCTGGTACTAGAGGGTGGGTTCTCTCTCATGATGACGCGTCGGTACTCTGGGGTACTGAACGGGCTAGCCAGTGTGTGACGCATTCGTTGTATGAACTGGCACATCTATATACTGTTGCGTTAGTGGTCATACTCAAAGGGGATCTTTTGACATTCTTCCGTGATGGTTTCTTTTAGTTGATTGCGGCTTTTGGGCTGCCTTTTTCCCAGCTTTCTTCAAGTAGGCCCACAAATTTTCAATGGGGTTAAGATCGGGACTCTGGGGTGGTGTATCGATAACCTTTCCACAGTTATAAAGCATTGTCCTGATAAAACTTGAATTTTGCCTTATTGTCCGTAATGAGCCCAAATATTTCCGCACTGCTTTCTAAATTTGTTTTTAAAATTTGGAGGTACTGTTTGGCATCCATCGTGTTCTCTATAAACGCTATATTTCGGACTCCTCGGCTAGAGATACACCCCCAAATCATAGCCGAAAGTTTTCCAAACTTTACAGTCGGAATGATGTTTCGGTTTTCCAAAGCAGTTAATGGCTTGCGCCATACTCTGGGTAGACAATCATCGTAGTATAACATCATTTTTCTTTCGTCGCAATATATGACGTCATCCCAATACTCTGCCGGCTTACTGATCATGTTAACAGCAAAAGTGAAGCGCCTTACCACATTGACCGACGAAAGCAGCGGTTTCTTTCTTGCAACTCTTTAAGAGTACCTATGACGTAGAATGGACTGGCGTACTGTTTCGTGTGACACAACCAAGTCAAGTTCTTCGTCAAGCTTCTTGGCCAGAGTCCTGACCGATATTTGCGGATTTTGACTAATTTTCCTCATGATTAGGTGGTCTGCTAGTTTGTCAATCTTCCTTTTACGGCCACCTCCACTTTTTGTTTCAAATCTCCCTTCGTTTTTCGCGCGACTTAGGACATTGTAAATAGCTTTCCTTGATATGGAAAACATATCTATCATGTCCCGAACAGATTTGCCCAACTGGTGATTATATTAAATCAATTGGACAACGTCAATGCTTAGTCTTTTGCCAGGCATTTTAGAAATTAGTCTGTAGATATGCAAAGGTCAAAATTTCGCAACCAAATAAAAGGCAATGCAAAAATAGAGCAGCACTAAGCAACGCAGAAAGCATAGTTTACGGTAAAGTCCCTTTTTTTTTTACGAACGAGAGCAAAACAGAGCTCGAAAACGAAATGTGTAAAGAGTTTCTTGACAGTGTCAAAAATGAGTAATCATTGTTTTTGTTGTTTTGTAAGTTACCTATTTATAGTTTTGTTATTTTTTTCACAAACTACTTTATAATTAATCACTGAATTGGTATGAATTAAAAAAATTTGATAAATTTGAATCAAAGGCCATTATTTTCTTATCCAAAGTCAAAAAATTAAATTTATTTTCAGTGTGTAAAGAGTTTCTTGACATACTGTATATATTAAAAAGGACAACATTTTTCGGGAAATCTTATATCCTTTTTTATACCCGATACTCAAAATGAGTATTGGGGTATATTAGATTTGTGGTGAAAATGGATGTGTGTAACGTCCAGAAGGAAGCGTTTCCGACCCCATAAAGTATATATATTCTTGATCAGCATCAATAGCCGAGTCGATTGAGCCATGTCTGTCTGTCCGTCCGTCCGTCTGTCCGTCTGTCCGTCCCTATTAGCGCCTAGTGCTCAAAGACTATAAGAGCTAGAGCAACGACATTTTGTATCCAGACTTCTGTGATATGTCACTGTTACAAGTGTATTTCAAAACTTCGCCCCGCCCACTTCCGCCCCCACAAAGGACGAAAATCTGTGGCATCCACAATTTTAAAGATACGAGAAAACCAAAAACGCAGAATCGTAGAGAATGAATTTATCTTCCAGACTGCAGAATCTGAATTGGATCGTATCATTATTATAGCCAGGATGAAGAAAACAATTTCATTTTTTCTCGCCCTGTCTCTCTCTAACACACACGTATCATAGCCGGCTTTGCATAGCGCAAAACATTAGCGCCTAGATCTCAGAGACTATAAGAGCTAGAGCAACCAAATTTGGTATCCACACTCCTGAAATATCGGATCTTGACGAGTTTGTTTCAAAATTTCGCCACACCCCCTTCCGGCCCCGCAAAGGACGAAAATCTGGAGCATCCACAGATCTCAGAGACTATTAGACCTGACTGTCGAGCTCTCACTGCTACAAAACTATTTGTAATTTTTCACTGCAGAACTCACTGTTACAAGTGTATTTCTTTTTGCTCAGAGAGCTCACTGCTACAAGTGTGTTTCAAAATTTCGGCCCACCCCCTTCCGCAGCCTTAAACAACGAAAATCTGTGGCAACCACAATTTTGAAGATAGGAGAAAATTAAAAACGCACAATTATAGAGAATGGCCATATCTACCAGATTGCCGAATCTTGCCGAATCCGAATAAGATCGGATTATTATTATAGCCAAAAGTAACAAATCAATTTGCAGTGGTTACGCAGCGCCCGTCGACACGTTCTGACTGATTTTCTGTCTCTCTCGCACGCACTCTTTGTCGTTTAATGTAGCAATACTGACTATGTATCGGGTATAAATGTAGAGTTGCGGTCGGAGCAGCAACTCACAACGTTCCCCCCGTTTTTTTTTTTTTTTTTTTATATTTGCACCTTCCTGAGGTGCCACGCTTTTTTGACAGCTATGTTTATTCAATCAAATGTAAGATATTTATGCTGGTACCCTTGAGTTGAAGTTTTTTGCCCAATGAAACATTTTCATTTTATTTTTAACATTATTACATACAAATGTTTTCTTCTGCATACACTGTTCTTAGGAAAAATCAACTTTTCAAACAATTTTTTCAAGTTATTTTAACTTTGACTTGACGTACAAAAAATAGCTCAGAGGCTAAATATAATATTATATATATTATTATTTGTTTAAATACGTTCTTTGAATATACTTTTACCTTGACCTGAGGCTTCTAGACCGATTTAAGTTCAGAAACCGCGCACAAAAAAAGGCAAAATAGTGCTGCCGCATGTATAAAGAGAAAAATGGTCTACAGGTTGAGTTACAGTTATGTATAAGGTCTGTATTACTGGAAATGAAGTAAGGAACAACTTATAATGTGAACTATGAATTTTCCCTAACTATTGACGGCGAAGCCCTTTCATATAGCATTCCGCGAAAAAAATAATCTTTTGACGACAACACGACAAAAATGTCTAAGAGAAAAATTATTAATGACGAATTCTTTAAAGAACGTTGGCTAAAGGTTGACTGCCCAAAATATGGATATGGGAAAGATGGGAACTGATGACGGAATGTCTTTGAGAAAAAAGAAATTACTGAAGTAAATAATTATATTATACAAAAATGAAAAAAAATGCTGAAAAGCTTACTCCCAAACTTCATAAAACGTTGGCACATGATCAAATTTTGAATTGAACATCAGTGAACATAACCAGTTTCGGCTAAAGCAGCCTCTGTGACATTTTGGGTGCATACGTTGATGTGTTGTTGCCAGATTAAAATGGCAATAGTGAGTCAAATTCGGCTGTAAAAATGGCTGTACATTTCTGGGCCGTTATTTCTGTAAGATACTTTACAATTTGGTTTATAATCAACAGAAGTAGGCCAATTAAAGAATGACTCATAGAAACGGCCAGCACCATATATATCGTAGATGATGTTCGGTTGTAGGCCCCAATTTCGAACAAAGGGGTTTATACAGATGAAAAAAGCTGTTATTGCCTTTTTCTTACCGTTTCAGGACAGTTTGGAGTCAAGGATGACGTCGAGATATCTCGTATTTTCTTGAGACATCACCAGCTCGGTGCGCCCAGACCGTTATAGTGTGCCCGCCAATTGGACGTGCAGATTGCAAAACACCACTGATTGTAGCAGTATAGCCGTATACAGTATAATTAAATCATTGGTATAGGCCGTGACCTTGTTTCCACTTAGCGTCAGTTGAAGTAGAAGGTCGTCCATAGTAGTGGATATAACCCATTCCTGTGCAGTAGTTCTTGTGATAGTGGTTCTTCATGATGAGGAGGAGCGTAGGAGGAGATGTTTTCATTCTGCTCCTGAGAACGGTGTCCAGCCATCTGGATACCGTGGAGTATGTGCCAATTCTGTCCGTTATTGACTCGATCCTGCCGATCCTGATCTTTTCAACCTTTTGGGAAGGTATGTTGAGCTCCGCTGAACAGTTTCTAACTGCGCCTCATTCTTATGTGTAGATCCAATAGGCGTTCCATCGTTTTCAACAAAAAAGGATAACATGCTGATGGGTCTGAAATCCTCATTCGGACCCCGGGATTTGTAGTGACTGAATGATTCAATGGCCCAGATTATTTCGTCTGGTGGCATTATTTCTCACGAGTTCCTCAATTTCCTCTTCCTGATGTTGTTCTGCATCGGCGGTAGCGTTGAATTCGTCGCCAGTGACATTTGAGCATCCAGGGAAGTGGGAGTTTATGAGGATTTCTAGGGATTCTTGGCTGCATTCTGCGAAGGTACCGTCCTGGCTGCGAAGCAGGCCAGATGTGGTGGATGCGTTTGACTGGATTCGTCGAAGTCTTGAGGCCCATGTGGTACTCTCTATGGTTTCGCAGAAGGCTGCCCAATATTCTCTTTTAACCGCTCTGCAGGTATTCTTGTGTGTACTGTGTTCGTCACTTTAGCTTTTTTGAAGATTTTTTCCTGAGTTTATTTAACTTCCATGTCCACCCAAGTCGCGATTGGACTTTCTGGGTCGGCTGATCTGGCAGGATATGAAAAATGCCGTCTGTAGAGCCTTGGTGACGTTCTTTGCCACCTTCTCTAGTGATCCCGTCTGAGGGATGTCCCCTTCCGGGCAGTCAGGTAGTGCCTTCATTAGGGCCCTAGAGATGCGCGTGCAGTCTCTTCGCTTTGGATTGCGATAGGGCTTGGTACTTCATTTTCTCATTTTATGTTTTTTAGTATCCGATACTGGTACATCGATGGGCAGGGAGCCGCTTTTCGAGCCCAGCGCTATGTCTTTAACCTCTGAACGGTTCCTGTTGCGGAAGATGGAATTGTCTCCCCGGTTACACACAGCAAGATATACAGACAGAATATACGTGAACAGCGACTTTCCTCTGGAATTCGTGCCCGTAATTTTTCAGAGGAAGTGATGGGTGTTCGCATCACAGCCTAGGACAATGTCATTGCCCTACTTCCGATTTTGACGGACAAGACCCCAGTTATTTTTTTTTGGCTGGGTCTTCCCCATAAGGAAAGTATGCGAAACAACCACTCGAACCCAAATTGCACCTAATATCCAGGACTCATGGATGAGGAATATATCTACCGTCTTCTCGACCATAAGCCGCAGCAGGAGTTTTCTCGTTAACATAGGCCACTGTCTTAGCTCCCTTGAAGCACTTGATAAGCGAACAATGGCATCCTTCATGGCACCCATGCTTTCGCCAGAATTGTTTCTGGCTCCGCCCGATGTGACTCTGAAGGTTTTGTGTAGTCGTCTGTCTTCTGTCGCTTGAATCTTGGTCCCCGAACATTCGGTTCTAATGATACCTTCTGTCAGAAGGTGTTAGTGGCGCCTTGGAGTTTGCCGTGTTTAGCGTCTGAGGAGTGTTCTTCACCTTCTGCTGCTTTCTGTCGTTTTTTTATGTCTCTCTTGTGTTTTCACGGACGACGTCGTTGAGGCTTTGCCCACTTCCATTTTCTTCATCGTAGGTAGTAGCTGACACGCTAATGATTAAAGTTGAAGCTGGACCTTCGTTGTCACGACCTGCGACGACGTAGCTTCTGTCTTTAGTTCCTGGCTCCAGTTGTAGTTCATCCATGGTCTGTGTTAAACTAGTGTGCTTTTTCACTAGCTGTTGAACTTTTAATAAAAAGCTCGATCAGGCTCGATTTATTGATATACAATTTATTGTTATAATTATGCGAAATAAAGGAAGTGAGCAAGACCGATACAATAAATGCGATATGATGGAGATCAGCTGAAGACTATTAATTGCAGGCGGACCGAATTGCCCGTGGCCCAATGAAAGCGACAGAAATAGAGCGTGAAAACAGTTCGGTTTGCCGATAAGCCGAGTACGAGCGATAGATATAGAGATAGAGCACGAGAGAACAGCTAGATGTTATAGCTGTAGAAACGAAACGAAGGAGGCTGGATAGGACGACGAACGAACGGCCGCTGCCATGTGTAAGTATATGCGGCTAACAATGTTTGTCTACAGTGGGCAGAGCAAACAGCGAACGAAAGGTAGAATTACGTTACTCTGCACCACTGGCTATTATTTAGGAATTTAATGACTAACATCGGGCTGGGAAACCCGACGTACTTCCCCCGTTGAAAGCCTGCCATTCAACAGACGCTGAAGGGTTTAGTAGACGCCGCTTGTGGGTGATTCGGTTTTTCACTCCTGATGGCGTCTTTTGCCCAGCAGCTCGGGAAACGCACACTCCTCCTCCTCCGGGAGTCACCTCGAGCAATCTGGATGCTAGATAGTTGATGGGAGACAGATCCTCATTCTTGGCCAAAGCATCCACTGGCAAGCCAGGGTAAGGAGAACGCGTGGAGCGCTGCGGCAGCAACGATCTGCAATCTTCTTTCTTCCATCGCGACCAGAAGATCTGCTCCATGTAAGCGACGCATTGCCTGAGATCTGATCAATTGAAGCTTGATTTGATAACGTTAGGCTCAGAAAACGAAGAGGGAGGGCCGTCATTCAAATGCGCTCGAATTAGCAATTGATTAGCAATTGAAACTAAATTTAGAATTAGTAAAGGCCAAGATGTGGCCTAAGCGCTTCCTCAGCACATCCAATCGACGAACTGAGTGGTCAGTAGTACGATAGTTCTTGTCCGTCTTCATATAGACCAAATTTGGGATAGACTTTGTCCAAGAAAAGCTCGACGTCCAGCGCGAAGATTCTGCTTAACTGGACGAACCTGATGCTTCCCGGGTAGAATGATTGGATGACGGCCAGCAAGGTTCAACGAAGATTGAGGTCTATAAGCCAAGCGTAAGGGTCCCGTTCAGGTCAGTCGGAAGAGTCCCATCCGAAAAAATATCAGCCGGATGCTAAAATTGTAATCAAAAAGCCGAAAAATAGACAAAATCCACAGGCTAATTTTCCCGTCGATTTTTCTGACGGCACATTCGGCAAGGGTATGCTCGCCGTGCTGGGGTTCACAGAAATTGGTTCAAGAATACGGTGAGGACTAAGCGGTACAAAAGGGACTTGGTCTTTATTGCTCTTAGATTTACAGTCTTCAGGGTCGTCTACGGGGCCGCACGTGGCTGATTGCTGCGTGCTGGGCAGTGTGGGTCCTTTCATCGGGTGGTGACCAAGGTTGTGGTGGTGTAAGATCACTCCGAGAGGCGTGCGGATGCGGAGTATAAAGTACGCTCCGTGAGTCGGGAATAAGCCTGCTAACCCATTTGCTGAAAGCATTGTGGAAATCTAGTAGGATATTATTACCATGTTTAGATCTGGGAAGGTGCCCTACGAAGTCTGCACACAATATGACGAACGGTTCGCACGTCCGGCGGGCTTCCTCTGCTCGCCCTTGAATCTCTAGCACTTATCGTAGCCCCGTACACATCTAGCCGCATCTTTGAACATACCCGTCGCTGCGCCAGCCTCGATATCGTCTTCCTGACGCCCTGATGCCCAGCCGTAGGCGCGTCATGACACTCCTGCATGACCCTCTCCCGCTTGTCGGACCCACGCACAGCGGTGTAGCTGTTTCTTCTCCACGGCATAATCCAGGAATTTGAAGGGATCACCGGCTATGTTCTCCCTCATCCGAAAGATCCACCGGCTTCCTTCCTCGGGGCTAGGTGCAGCTCCTCCAACGGCTGTTGGGACAGTGTCGGCAACCACGTTCAACTTGCCCCGTCTATACCGTACCTCAAACTGGTATTGCTGCAGTTCGCGGGCCCATCGGGCTCCCAATGGTGTTCAGCTCCTTCAGAGCCAGATGATCCGTACCGGTCTCGACCTCTCTTTCCATTGCCAAGTAATTCTGCTCTGCCTGCAACAACTTCCGACTCGCGTATGCTATCACCTTTTCCTGCCCCGCGATCGTTTGGGTCAACACGGCCCCTAGGCCGTAGTCGCTGGTGTCCGTTTGGGGGGTGAACCTCTCCCCAAAGTCCGGTCATGCTAGTCCAGTCATGCCGTGGTTAGCCTCTCCTTAAGCAAGCCCAAGACATCCTATTGTTCTTGGTCCCAATGCTACCTGATGCCTTTTTTGAGCAGCGCGGTCAAGGGCTGTGTCAGGACGGCAAAAATCGGTACGAACTTACGGTACCAGGACGCCATCCCGATGCACTGCCTCAGTTCCCTCAAGTTCGTCGGGACCTTCAGATTCCGGATCGCCTCCATTTTTGTCGGATCCGTTCCGATCCCGTCGCTGGTGACCATGTGGCCCAGATATCTGAGCTCCTGCCGAAAGAAATCGCACTTGTTTCGGTTGATTTTCAAGTTGGCGGCTCGAAGACGCCGAAACAGCTCCTTCAGGTTGGACACATGATGTCGTCCAAATATGCAAAGGCATACAGCTCCATCTGCGGTCCGATCACCGCATCCAGGGGTCGCTGGAACATGGCGCTGGCCGAGTGCAGCTCAAAAGACATTACTCGCCACTGGAAAAGCCGTTAACTCTCTACTTTCAAGGGCCACCGGAATCTGCCGATTTCCGGTCTTTAGGTCCAATGTGGAGATAAACTTTGCCTCTCAGAGTTTCTCCAAGATGTGGTTGATCCCGAGCGCGGGATACGCGTCTGGCACGGAGTGTGCGTTGAGCTGTCTGTAATCCACACACATACGCCATTCCCCGGTCTTATTCTGCACCAGGACTATGGGGGCGCTGTGGGGGCTCCGCGACAGCTCTATCACCCCTATCTGCAACAACTGCGCCAACTGGTCGTCGATCACCCAAAAAGAATTTAATGGTATATTAGATTTGTGGGGAAAATGGATGTGTGTAACGCCCAGAAGGAAGCGCGGCATTATCTCTCACGAGTTCCTCAATTTCGTCTTTCTGATGTCGCTTTGCGTTGGCGGTAGCGTTGGATTCGTCGCCAGTGACATCTGAGCATCCAGGGAAGTGGGAGTTTATGAGGATTTCTAGGGATTCTTGGCTGCATTCTGCGAAGGTACCGTCCTGGCTGCGAAGCAGGCCAGATGTGGTGGATGCGTTTGACTGGATTCGTCGAAGTCTTGAGGCCCATGTGGTACTCTCTATGGTTTCGCAGAAGGCTGCCCAATATTCTCTTTTAACCGCTCTGCAGGTATTCTTGTGTGTACTGTGTTCGTCACTTTAGCTTTTTTGAAGATTTTTTCCTGAGTTTATTTAACTTCCATGTCCACCCAAGTCGCGATTGGACTTTCTGGGTCGGCTGATCTGGCAGGATATGAAAAATGCCGTCTGTAGAGCCTTGGTGACGTTCTTTGCCACCTTCTCTAGTGATCTCGTCTGAGGGATGTCCCCTTCCGGGCAGTCAGGTTGTGCCTTCATTAGGGCCCTAGAGATGCGCGTGCAGTCTCTTCGCTTTGGATTGCGATAGGGCTTGGTATTTCATTTTCTCATTTTATGTTGTTTAGTATCCGATACTGGTACATCGATGGGCAGGGAGCCGCTTTTCGAGCCCAGCGCTATGTCTTTAACCTCTGAACGGTTCCTGTTGCGGAAGGTGGAATTGTCTCCCCGGTTACACACAGCAAGATATACAGACAGAATATACGTGAACAGCGACTTTCCTCTGGAATTCGTGCCCGTAATTTTTCAGAGGAAGTGATGGGTGTTCGCATCACAGCCTAGGACAATGTCATTGCCCTACTTCCGATTTTGACGGACAAGACCCCAGTTATTTTTTTTTTTTTTGTCTTCCCCATAAGGAAAGTATGCGAAACAACCACTCGAACCCAAATTGCACCTAATATCCAGGACTCATGGATGAGGAATATATCTACCGTCTTCTCGACCATAAGCCGCAGCAGGAGTTTTCTCGTTAACATAGGCCACTGTCTTAGCTCCCTTGAAGCACTTGATAAGCGAACAATGGCATCCTTCATGGCACCCATGCTTTCGCCAGAATTGTTTCTGGCTCCGCCCGATGTGACTCTGAAGGTTTTGTGTAGTCGTCTGTATTCTCTCGCTTGAATCTTGGCCCCGAACATTCGGTTCTAATGATACCTTCTGTCAGAAGGTGTTAGTGGCACCTTGGAGTTTGCCGTGTTTAGCGTCTGATTAGTGTTCTTCACCTTCTGCTGCTTTCTGTCGTTTTTATGTCTCTCTTGTGTTTTTTACGGACGACGTCGTTGAGGCTTTGCCCACTTCCATTTTCTTCATCGTAGGTAGTAGCTGACACGCTAATGATGAAGTTGAAGCTGGACGACGTAGCTTCTGTCTTTAGTTCCTGGCTCCAGTTGTAGTTCATCCATGGTCTGTGTTAAACTAGTGTGCTTTTTCACTAGCTGTTGAACTTTTAATAAAAGCTCGATCAGGCTCGATTTATTGATATACAATTTATTGTTATAATTATACGAAATAAAGGAAGTGAGCAAGACCGATACAATAAATGCGATATGATGGAGATCAGCTGAAGACTATTAATTGCAGGCGGACCGAATTGCCCGTGGCCCAATGAAAGCGACAGAAATAGAGCGTGAAAACAGTTCGGTTTGCCGATAAGCCGAGTACGAGCGATAGATATAGAGATAGAGCACGAGAGAACAGCTAGATGTTATAGCTGTAGAAACGAAACGAAGGAGGCTGGATAGGACGACGAACGAACGGCCGCTGCCATGTGTAAGTATATGCGGCTAACAATGTTTGTCTACAGTGGGCAGAGCAAACAGCGAACGAAAGGTAGAATTACGTTACTCTGCACCACTGGCTATTATTTAGGGAATTTAATGACTAACATCGGGCTGGGAAACCCGACGTACTTCCCCCGTTGAAAGCCTGCCATTCAACAGACGCTGAAGGGTTTAGTAGACGCCGCTTGTGGGTGATTCGGTTTTTCACTCCTGATGGCGTCTTTTGCCCAGCAGCTCGGGAAACGCACACTCCTCCTCCTCCGGGAGTCACCTCGAGCAATCTGGATGCTAGATAGTTGATGGGAGACAGATCCTCATTCTTGGCCAAAGCATCCACTGGCAAGCCAGGGTAAGGAGAACGCGTGGAGCGCTGCGGCAGCAACGATCTGCAATCTTCTTTCTTCCATCGCGACCAGAAGATCTGCTCCATGTAAGCGACGCATTGCCTGAGATCTGATCAATTGAAGCTTGATTTGATAACGTTAGGCTCAGAAAACGAAGAGGGAGGGCCGTCATTCAAATGCGCTCGAATTAGCAATTGATTAGCAATTGAAACTAAATTTAGAATTAGTAAAGGCCAAGATGTGGCCTAAGCGCTTCCTCAGCACATCCAATCGACGAACTGAGTGGTCAGTAGTACGATAGTTCTTGTCCGTCTTCATATAGACCAAATTTGGGATAGACTTTGTCCAAGAAAAGCTCGACGTCCAGCGCGAAGATTCTGCTTAACTGGACGAACCTGATGCTTCCCGGGTAGAATGATTGGATGACGGCCAGCAAGGTTCAACGAAGATTGAGGTCTATAAGCCAAGCGTAAGGGTCCCGTTCAGGTCAGTCGGAAGAGTCCCATCCGAAAAAATATCAGCCGGATGCTAAAATTGTAATCAAAAGCCGAAAAATAGACAAAATCCACAGGCTAATTTTTCCCGTCGATTTTTCTGACGGCACATTCGGCAAGGGTATGCTCGCCGTGCTGGGGTTCACAGAAATTGGTTCAAGAATACGGTGAGGACTAAGCGGTACAAAAAGGGACTTGGTCTTTATTGCTCTTAGATTTACAGTCTTCAGGGTCGTCTACGGGGCCGCACGTGGCTGATTGCTGCGTGCTGGGCAGTGTGGGTCCTTTCATCGGGTGGTGACCAAGGTTGTGGTGGTGTAAGATCACTCCGAGAGGCGTGCGGATGCGGAGTATAAAGTACGCTCCGTGAGTCGGGAATAAGCCTGCTAACCCATTTGCTGAAAGCATTGTGGAAATCTAGTAGGATATTATTACCATGTTTAGATCTGGGAAGGTGCCCTACGAAGTCTGCACACAATATGACGAACGGTTCGCACGTCCGGCGGGCTTCCTCTGCTCGCCCTTGAATCTCTAGCACTTATCGTAGCCCCGTACACATCTAGCCGCATCTTTGAACATACCCGTCGCTGCGCCAGCCTCGATATCGTCTTCCTGACGCCCTGATGCCCAGCCGTAGGCGCGTCATGACACTCCTGCATGACCCTCTCCCGCTTGTCGGACCCCACGCACAGCGGTGTAGCTGTTTCTTCTCCACGGCATAATCCAGGAATTTGAAGGGATCACCGGCTATGTTCTCCCTCATCCGAAAGATCCACCGGCTTCCTTCCTCGGGGCTAGGTGCAGCTCCTCCAACGGCTGTTGGGACAGTGTCGGCAACCACGTTCAACTTGCCCCGTCTATACCGTACCTCAAACTGGTATTGCTGCAGTTCGCGGGCCCATCGGGCTCCCAATGGTGTTCAGCTCCTTCAGAGCCAGATGATCCGTACCGGTCTCGACCTCTCTTTCCATTGCCAAGTAATTCTGCTCTGCCTGCAACAACTTCCGACTCGCGTATGCTATCACCTTTTCCTGCCCGCGATCGTTTGGGTCAACACGGCCCCTAGGCCGTAGTCGCTGGTGTCCGTTTGGGGGGTGAACCTCTCCCCAAAGTCCGGTCATGCTAGTCCAGTCATGCCGTGGTTAGCCTCTCCTTAAGCAAGCCCAAGACATCCTATTGTTCTTGGTCCCAATGCTACCTGATGCCTTTTTTGAGCAGCGCGGTCAAGGGCTGTGTCAGGACGGCAAAATCGGTACGAACTTACGGTACCAGGACGCCATCCCGATGCACTGCCTCAGTTCCCTCAAGTTCGTCGGGACCTTCAGATTCCGGATCGCCTCCATTTTTGTCGGATCCGTTCCGATCCCGTCGCTGGTGACCATGTGGCCCAGATATCTGAGCTCCTGCCGAAAGAAATCGCACTTGTTTCGGTTGATTTTCAAGTTGGCGGCTCGAAGACGCCGAAACAGCTCCTTCAGGTTGGACACATGATGTCGTCCAAATATGCAAAGGCATACAGCTCCATCTGCGGTCCGATCACCGCATCCAGGGGTCGCTGGAACATGGCGCTGGCCGAGTGCAGCTCAAAAAACATTACTCGCCACTGGAAAAGCCGTTAACTCTCTACTTTCAAGGGCCACCGGAATCTGCCGATTTCCGGTCTTTAGGTCCAATGTGGAGATAAACTTTGCCTCTCAGAGTTTCTCCAAGATGTGGTTGATCCCGAGCGCGGGATACGCGTCTGGCACGGAGTGTGCGTTGAGCTGTCTGTAATCCACACACATACGCCATTCCCCGGTCTTATTCTGCACCAGGACTATGGGGGCGCTGTGGGGGCTCCGCGACAGCTCTATCACCCCTATCTGCAACAACTGCGCCAACTGGTCGTCGATCACCCAAAAAGAATTTAATGGTATATTAGATTTGTGGGGAAAATGGATGTGTGTAACGCCCAGAAGGAAGCGCGGCATTATCTCTCACGAGTTCCTCAATTTCGTCTTTCTGATGTCGCTTTGCGTTGGCGGTAGCGTTGGATTCGTCGCCAGTGACATCTGAGCATCCAGGGAAGTGGGAGTTTATGAGGATTTCTAGGGATTCTTGGCTGCATTCTGCGAAGGTACCGTCCTGGCTGCGAAGCAGGCCAGATGTGGTGGATGCGTTTGACTGGATTCGTCGAAGTCTTGAGGCCCATGTGGTACTCTCTATGGTTTCGCAGAAGGCTGCCCAATATTCTCTTTTAACCGCTCTGCAGGTATTCTTGTGTGTACTGTGTTCGTCACTTTAGCTTTTTGAAGATTTTTTCCTGAGTTTATTTAACTTCCATGTCCACCCAAGTCGCGATTGGACTTTCTGGGTCGGCTGATCTGGCAGGATATGAAAAATGCCGTCTGTAGAGCCTTGGTGACGTTCTTTGCCACCTTCTCTAGTGATCTCGTCTGAGGGATGTCCCCTTCCGGGCAGTCAGGTTGTGCCTTCATTAGGGCCCTAGAGATGCGCGTGCAGTCTCTTCGCTTTGGATTGCGATAGGGCTTGGTATTTCATTTTCTCATTTTATGTTGTTTAGTATCCGATACTGGTACATCGATGGGCAGGGAGCCGCTTTTCGAGCCCAGCGCTATGTCTTTAACCTCTGAACGGTTCCTGTTGCGGAAGGTGGAATTGTCTCCCCGGTTACACACAGCAAGATATACAGACAGAATATACGTGAACAGCGACTTTCCTCTGGAATTCGTGCCCGTAATTTTTCAGAGGAAGTGATGGGTGTTCGCATCACAGCCTAGGACAATGTCATTGCCCTACTTCCGATTTTGACGGACAAGACCCCAGTTATTTTTTTTTGGCTGGGTCTTCCCCATAAGGAAAGTATGCGAAACAACCACTCGAACCCAAATTGCACCTAATATCCAGGACTCATGGATGAGGAATATATCTACCGTCTTCTCGACCATAAGCCGCAGCAGGAGTTTTCTCGTTAACATAGGCCACTGTCTTAGCTCCCTTGAAGCACTTGATAAGCGAACAATGGCATCCTTCATGGCACCCATGCTTTCGCCAGAATTGTTTCTGGCTCCGCCCGATGTGACTCTGAAGGTTTTGTGTAGTCGTCTGTATTCTCTCGCTTGAATCTTGGCCCCGAACATTCGGTTCTAATGATACCTTCTGTCAGAAGGTGTTAGTGGCACCTTGGAGTTTGCCGTGTTTAGCGTCTGATTAGTGTTCTTCACCTTCTGCTGCTTTCTGTCGTTTTTTTATGTCTCTCTTGTGTTTTTACGGACGACGTCGTTGAGGCTTTGCCCACTTCCATTTTCTTCATCGTAGGTAGTAGCTGACACGCTAATGATGAAGTTGAAGCTGGACGACGTAGCTTCTGTCTTTAGTTCCTGGCTCCAGTTGTAGTTCATCCATGGTCTGTGTTAAACTAGTGTGCTTTTTCACTAGCTGTTGAACTTTTAATAAAAAGCTCGATCAGGCTCGATTTATTGATATACAATTTATTGTTATAATTATGCGAAATAAAGGAAGTGAGCAAGACCGATACAATAAATGCGATATGATGGAGATCAGCTGAAGACTATTAATTGCAGGCGGACCGAATTGCCCGTGGCCCAATGAAAGCGACAGAAATAGAGCGTGAAAACAGTTCGGTTTGCCGATAAGCCGAGTACGAGCGATAGATATAGAGATAGAGCACGAGAGAACAGCTAGATGTTATAGCTGTAGAAACGAAACGAAGGAGGCTGGATAGGACGACGAACGAACGGCCGCTGCCATGTGTAAGTATATGCGGCTAACAATGTTTGTCTACAGTGGGCAGAGCAAACAGCGAACGAAAGGTAGAATTACGTTACTCTGCACCACTGGCTATTATTTAGGGAATTTAATGACTAACATCGGGCTGGGAAACCCGACGTACTTCCCCCGTTGAAAGCCTGCCATTCAACAGACGCTGAAGGGTTTAGTAGACGCCGCTTGTGGGTGATTCGGTTTTTCACTCCTGATGGCGTCTTTTGCCCAGCAGCTCGGGAAACGCACACTCCTCCTCCTCCGGGAGTCACCTCGAGCAATCTGGATGCTAGATAGTTGATGGGAGACAGATCCTCATTCTTGGCCAAAGCATCCACTGGCAAGCCAGGGTAAGGAGAACGCGTGGAGCGCTGCGGCAGCAACGATCTGCAATCTTCTTTCTTCCATCGCGACCAGAAGATCTGCTCCATGTAAGCGACGCCTTGCCTGAGATCTGATCAATTGAAGCTTGATTTGATAACGTTAGGCTCAGAAAACGAAGAGGGAGGGCCGTCATTCAAATGCGCTCGAATTAGCAATTGATTAGCAATTGAAACTAAATTTAGAATTAGTAAAGGCCAAGATGTGGCCTAATCGCTTCCTCAGCACATCCAATCGACGAACTGAGTGGTCAGTAGTACGATAGTTCTTGTCCGTCTTCATATAGACCAATTTTGGAATAGACTTTGTCCAAGAAAAGCTCGAAGTCCAGCACGAAGATTCTGCTTAACTGGATGAACCTGTTGCTTTCCGGGTAGAATGATTGGATGACGGCCAGCAAGGTTTAACGAAGATTGAGGTCCATAAGCCACGCCTGGGGTCTCGTTCAGGTCGGTCGGAAGAGTCCCATCCGAAAAAATATCAGCTGGATGCAGAACGTTTGGCTTGACGTAGCTACCGGCATTTTAATTCTCGGTGATGACGTGTGTGTGTGTATCACGAGTGGTTAGAGCTGCGCTGGAACTGCACTGTTAAGCGGCTAACAGAACTCTGGTGCGCTCTTACGTTCCACGCGGCGCTTACCGTTTCGTGGCTCGTAATTGTACATACTCGTATCTACAGTTACATACTTATACATAAATACGAAAATACATGGAACACATTTATTGGAACTACTACCCGTCTTCACTTTGATACATTTTGCACATTCGTCGCCGGATATCAGCGACTCGATCCGCCCCCCTATAAACATTGGTCCTTCGAGCCGGATCTTCGCCTAACCAAAAGGATCATTCCAATCCAAGTAAGTACGACTTCGTCACTTGCCCATGTCCAGTGGCTCCTCCTGGTCCCAGTCGTCTGGACACATATACATATATATATGCTTCGAGTTCCGTGGTCTGTGCATCCAGCTGCACCACAGTGAATTTAAAATAATTCACTCGGAGCGAGCCCAATTCTATCCGCCGACTAATACGCATACATATACACATAGGCATATCTATGTACTCGTCGCTCTAGCTCCGAATTAAAGCATACCTCGTTCTGCTAATGGTTGTGGCCTCCTCCTATTTTTTTTTTAACGGTTAACTTGATCCGAGCTAACCGCCTACGATCCAGTCCTAATAGACATAGCTGTATATAAATATTATTACTAACTGTCCCAGCTACCAGCTCACCTTTCGTTGCTGACATATGCACATGCAAGTTAACGTCCCCAATTCTATTGAGCTCTTATACGAGTTGTAAACAATCTTTGGCTTTCTAAGACGAAAATAATTTCAATCTTGGGCCTCCGCCTAATTGTTTTTTTTCAAGATATAAACAATCTCAATCTTTGGCTCCCACCACAAGCTCAATCTTTGGCTTCCGCCTAATTGATTTTTAAGATATACAATCTCAATCTTGGGCTCCCGCCACAATCCCAATCTTTGACACTCGCCTAAGTGGAAAAACAATCTTTGCCCACACCCGGCTTCTGATAAACAATCTCACACCCGGCTTTCTGCAGATTCTGCATTTTGAGCATTTTACAGTTCTCAATCTTTGGATGACGAAATCCAATATTCGGGATGGCGAAATCAATCGGGATGTTTATAGAAAAACTATTCCCGAACGGGATTGACGATGCCAAGATCAAAAAGTTCAATTCAGTCTTGATCCAGAAGCGAAACCGAAAAGTCGAACTAAAAATTAAGATCGCGCAAACCCTTTGTCCGGAAACCTTTGTAACCCTCAACTTAAGTCTATATCTGTGAACCTAAAGTTAAATAAAAACTTTTTAAAAACGCAATCCGCTACCGCAGTTATTTAATTGGCGCCCAACGTGGGGCGACGTTGTATAAAAAGCACCGAATAATAAAAGTGTTACGTCGTGCCGAAACCCGAAGGACAATTAATTAATGCAATAAATCCTTCAATAAGAAAACGCGGAGTGGTTGTGAGATATTAGACAAGAAAAAGTGAGATAATAAAAAAAAGGAAACAAACCGGAGCTTAGGGTGCGGGAAAAATAAAAAAAACTAATCAAGACACTTACAAAATATAAAAAAAGAAAATCTTCAAACAAAACAAAACAAAACACAAAGAAATAAAAACTACCAGCTAAACCAAAGAAGGAAGACCCCTAGAAGGACGATTAAACAACAAAGAATCTTACGAAGGAAGACCCGTTCGAAGTTTTGTCAGCCAAACCAAGAAGGAAGACTCTAAGAAGGACGACCCCTACCGGATAGTTAGTGAGCGAAAGTACTAGTACTAAGTAAATAAGTTGAAATCGGTTCAAGCCTAGCAGTATCCAAAAAAATAAAAAAAAACAAAAATATAATCAAAATACAAGGTGGATCAACTAACTTTAGAGTTCGAAAAACTAAAAATGATTAGTTCACAGACAAGGACCGATCTCACTGCAGATCTGGTCAAACAATTGATAGCACTTCAGATTTCGCAAGTACAGGAGCAAATAGTAAATTTGAAACAACAAATAAAAACTAAGTCTGATCAGGTTTCAGAATATCAGGCAGAAACAATAGATGAGACAATTAAGGATGAAACCACTTTAAAAGTAATAGAATCACTACCAATTTTCAATGGTGGATTAAACCAATACGTAGGATGGAGGGAAGCTGCAGAGACTGCAGTGAAGCTATATAAGAAAGGAAGTAAGCAATATTATATTGCCTTGACAATTTTAAGAAACAAAATAACCGGACCAGCACATGACGCATTGACCAACCACGGGACAGTTTTAAATTTTGATGCCATACTAGCACGACTTGACTTTGTTTACAGTGACAAGAGACCAATATATATAATAGAACAGGAGCTAAGCGTTCTCCGACAAGGGAACCTGTCAATAATAGATTTCTACAATGAGGTTAACAAAAAGATGACCTTGTTAATAAATAAGACCATAATGACTCACGGAAAGGACAGTGAAGTTACAAAAGAATCTAATAACAGAATTAGAGAGAATGCCTTACGCATTTTTATCACAGGCCTAAACGGCAGCATTTCGGAAATTTTATTCTCCTTAAATCCCCCAGATTTACCGAATGCTTTGGCAAAGGTACAAGAATTGCAAACGAATAATAGACGTGCCCAATTTGCCTACCAATTCAGTAGCCCCAGAAATCCAGTGCATAACCATAACACGTTAAGATTAAACCAACGTCAACCAAGGACGGACAATTCACCATTCCAGAAGAATAACATGTCATGGGGACAACCCTATTTTTTTAGGTAACAGACCACAAAATCAGGCCCCAGAACCAATGGATGTAGACGAATCAATAAAAATCCAGAACCGACAGAACAGCAATCAATATAGGGGTAATAATAACAATAGATATTATCGGGAAAATAATAATGGTTATTATCAGAGAAATAATAACAATTATAACCAAGCTCAGCAATTTAGAGCAAACGTAGTACAGAACAATCAATCTAGTGCAAATCCAGCACAAAAACGAAAACCAATTGAAACATCGGAACAACCGGCTAATAAAGCCATGCGGGTAAATAACATTGAAGAAGACCATTTTTTAGATCAGCCCCCGAAGTAGGTCTGCCCTACTTAAAAAGAATAGATAGAAAACTAAACAAAGAATTAAAAGTTTTGATAGATACGGGAGCAACTTCCTGTTATATAAAGAAGGGAATTTACGAAAATAAAAAAGAATTATCAATTTATAAGAAAGTTGCTAGAGTAAATGGGTTTTCGATAATTAAATATTTCCATAATATACCTATTTTTAATACAAAACAAGTGTTTTACGAAATAGATGGAATGGAGGCGGATTTACTAATAGGATTTAACCTATTAAAGAAAATCGGAGCTGTTATTGATACAGGAAAGGGAACTTTAAGATATAAAGATAATGAAGAAAAGCTAATATATGATGAGGTTCTTTCTTTAAACAAGTTAACCTTTATAGAAGGAAAAACCATCCTTCCATTGAAGGAATTTATAATAAAAAAATATGTTGAAGAAGAAACGGAAACTAGAAGTGATTCAGTAAAGGTAGAAGGAAGTTTATGCAGCTTGGTATCAAAAAATCCTGAGCACGCCGACGAAGAATTATCCGTCAATAAAGAAATAAATAGTTTGGGATTCAAATATCCTGAACACGCCGTCGTTGAGTTATCCGACAACAAAAGTTTTAATAGTTTAGGATTAAAAAATCCTGAACACGCCGTCTTTGAATTATCCGACAATGAACAATTTAACAGTTTGGGATGCAAAAATCCTGAACGCGCCGTCGTAGAAATATCCGACATACAAAATTATGCAAATTCAACTCAAATTCAAAGAAGATAGTTTAGAAAACCTCAGAGAGAAAATGATAGCTGTCATCGGAGAAGATCATGCCAAAATAGATTTACAGTTACCGTTCAGAACGGATATAAAAGGAGAGATTAACACTGAACATGATAGACCGGTATATGGCAAACAGTATCCATATGCTTATTCGGTTAACGATTTCGTTAATAACGAAATAAGCAAAATGTTAGATGACGGAATAATCAGACCTAGTAAAAGCCCATATAATTCACCGGTAATAGTAGTACCAAAGAAGGGAGTAAACGAGGATGGAACTCCAAACATAGATTAGTAATAGACTTTAAGAAACTTAATGAAAACACCATACCGGACAGATACCCTATGCAAGATCCTTCAGTAATCCTTGCGAATTTAGGTAAGGCAAAGTATTTCTCTGCCATTGATTTAGAATCAGGTTTCTATCAGATTTTAATGAGAGAATCAGATATTGAAAAAACATCTTTTTCTATAAATAACGGTAAATATGAATTTCTGAGAATGCCTATGGGATTGACGAACGCTCCCAGAATTTTCCAAAGGGCAATGGACGACATACTTAGAGAACAAGTGGGGAAAACATGTCACGTCTATATGGACGATATCATAATATTTTCAAAAACTATAGAACAACACTATAAAGATCTTATTCATATAATACAGATTTTGCAAAACGCTAATATGAAAATTTCCTAGAGAAGTCTAAATTCTTTCAATTAGAAACCAAATTTCTGGGATACATTGTTTCCCATAATATCATTAAAACAGATCCAGACAAAATTTCTACAATACAAAAATATCCAATTCCTAAAAATATCAGAGAGCTACGTAGCTTCTTAGGATTAACAGGGTATTACAGAAAATTCGTCCGTAATTATGCCACAATTGCCAAACCATTAACTAAATATCTAAGTGGAGTAAATGGGAAAGTTTCACGTAGGGAATCCAAAAAGACTTTAATACAGCTAGATGAACCAGCAGTAGAAGCATTCTATAATTTAAAGGATAGTTTAATTGCACATATTGAATTAGTACAACCAGATTATAATAAGAAATTCACGTTAACCACAGATGCATCAGACATAGCAATAGGCGCAGTCTTGTCACAAGATGGGAGTCCTATAACGTTTATTTCTAAAACCTTAAGTAAAACCGAGCAATTATATGCTACTAATAAAAAGGAATTATTAGCTATTGTATGGGCATTAACAAATTTGCGAAATTATTTATACGGAGTGAGTGGAATTGAAATACATACAGACCACCAACCTTTATCTTTTGCAATGTCGCAAAAAAACCCAAATGTAGAAATGAAACGTTGGTATTACTTCATTGAAAGTTTCACACCGAAAATCATTTATAAACCAGGCTCAACTAACGTAGTAGCGGACGCTTTATCTTGGATTCAAATAAATCATATAACAGATAGTGATATCGACCAGACAGAATCGGCATCAGATATAAATACTAAACATTCAGCAGAGAGTAGTTTTGAAAACGTCATTCAAGAGACTAGCAAGCCTTTGAACCAATTTAAACAGCAGCTACTATTATCACAAGGAAGATTCACAGTTCACGAGTTAGCAAGAGTTTATGAAAATACCCGGCATATTATTGAATTTGATAAGGTTGACAATTTGCTAATCATTTTGAAAGAATTTATTCAGCCTAACTTAACCACAAGAATACACTGCACTCTAGAAGATTTATACCTTATCCAAAATAAGCTGAAGGAAAACTTCATAAATAAATTTCTCTTCACGAGAAAGTTCCTCCAAGGTGTAGTAAACGCAGAAGATAAAGCTATAATTATAGAAGAAACACATTGCAGAGCCCATAGAGGACTAGACGAAAACTACAAACAATTAACTAAGTTGTATTATTGGCCAAACCTACACAAAAAACTAAAAGAGTATATAACCAAATTGTGAGATCTGTAACAAAAACAAATATCACAGACATCTTGTAAAAACTCCAATTGGGGAAGCTCCCATTCCAACAAAAGAAGGAGATCAATTACATTTAGACCTGTACTATGCCCAAAACCTAACATTCATAACTTGTATAGATTCTTATTCCAAATACTTGGTGGTCAAGCAAATCCAAAGTAAATTAAACATTGAAAATAAGGTAATGGAAATTTTACAACACTTTCCGTTAGCAACATCATTAATGACTGACAACGAACCAAGTTTTACTTCAGCCCAATTTAGATCATTCATACAAAGGAGTAACTTAACTATTTATTATGCCGATCCCAGACACAGCACCTCAAATGGTCAGGTAGAAAGGGTACATTCTACACTAACAGAAATAGCACGGTGCGTCAAGGATGAACTAAATTTAACAGATTACTCAGAAATAATTATTAGAGCGGCACAGAAATATAATCTGACGATACATTCAACGACCAATCAAATGCCATATGACATATTGTATAACAAAATAGAGCACAAGAATAATCCAATATTACTTAAGGAAGCTCAGACCAAAATGCTTAAGGTACATAACAAAGATAGAAGAGAAAAAGAATATAAAATAGGAGAAGTAGTTTATGAAAAGAAATTCGGAGAAAGAAATAAACTTCAATCTCGATACAAAAAACAGGTAGTTAAGGAAAATCGACCGAATAAAATTATAATCAACAATAGAAACAGAATAATACATAAAGATAACATTAAATATTAAGGAAATGTTTTCCATTTTTCCAGAAAATGTATGCGAATATACTAATACTGACTTTTGTTATATTGACGACATCGGAAGTAATTGACTATACGCATAGTGACTATCTATTGCTCAAAGACGACAGAGACGTTTACACTTATGAATCATACGCAGAACTTTTCCATATTACTAATTTAAGTTTTTATAGAGAGATAATTGACATAGAATCCAGATATGTTAACAAATCAATTAATTCAGACGATGAGTGGGAAATATCAATGGACTTAAGTCTACTAAAATTAATGATTTCAGAGTTAGTTCCAAAACGGAATAAAAGGGGAATTAATGAATTAGGTACCATTTGGAAATGGATATCAGGCAGCCCTGATCATGACGACTTTTTGAAAATACAGAATAAAGTAAATGAATTCATTGGAAATAATAATAAACAATGTATAATAAATTCCAAATTTTTCAAAGAAATTGAATTGCTATCAAATTCATTAAAAAATGTCATCTTCAATGAAGAAACGATACTGAGAAAGCATCGTTTAAAATTAATAACTTTTGACCTACTAAATTTAGTTGATACCATAACCCTCTTAAAAGTAAACATTTTCAATACAAAAATGTTAAATAAAAATGAAATAGAAGACATTTACAAGCATGAAAAACACCCTGTTGAACTGTCTGATCTACTGGATATTGCAACGGTTAAAATAATTCAAAATGCAGATTTAATAATCGTTATTTTAAAAGGAAAGAAAGTTAAAAGAAAAGAAGAGTAATTTCCACAATGAGGTTAACAAAAAGATGACTTTGCTAATAAATAAGACCATGTTGACTCATGGAATGGACAGTGAAGTTAACAAAGAATCTAATAACAGAATTAGAGAGAATGCCTTACGCATTTTTATCACAGGCCTAAACGGCAGCATTTCGGAAATTTTATTCTCCTTAAATCCCCCAGATTTACCGAATGCTTTGGCAAAGGTACAAGAATTGCAAGCGAATAATAGACGTGCCCAATTTGCCTACCAATTCAGTAACCCCAGAAATCCAGTGCATAACCATAACACGTTAAGATTAAACCAACGTCAACCAAGGACGGACAATTCACCATTCGTAAAGAAAAACGATTTCCAAAAGAATAACATGTCATGGGGACAACCCTATTTCTTAGGTAACAGACAACAAAATCAGGCCCCAGAACCAATGGATGTAGACGAATCAATAAAAATCCAGAACCGACAGAACAGCAATCAATATAGGGGTAATAATAACAATAGATATTATCGGGAAAATAATAATGGTTATTATCAGAGAAATAATAACAATTATAACCAAGCTCAGCAATTTAGAGCAAACGTAGTACAGAACAATCAATCTAGTGCAAATCCAGCACAAAAACGAAAACCAATTGAAACATCGGAACAACCGGCTAATAAAGCCATGCGGGTAAATAACATTGAAGAAGACCATTTTTTAGATCAGCCCCCGAAGTAGGTCTGCCCTACTTAAAAAGAATAGATAGAAAACTAAACAAAGAATTAAAAGTTTTGATAGATACGGGAGCAACTTCCTGTTATATAAAGAAGGGAATTTACGAAAATAAACGAGGGGGAACGTTGTGAGTGGCTGCTGCGACCGCAACTCTACATTTATACCCGATACATAGTCAGTATGGCTACATTAAACGACATAGAGTGCGTGCGAGAGAGACAGAAAATCAGTCAGAACGAGTCGACGGGCGCTGCGTAGCCACTGCAAATTGATTTGTTACTTTTGGCTATAATAATAATCCGATCTGATTCGGATTCGGCAAGATTCGGCAATCTGGTAGATATGGCCATTCTCTATGATTCTGCGTTTTTAATTTTCTCCTATCTTCAAAATTGTGGTTGCCACAGATTTTCGTTGTTTATGGTTGCGGAACGGGGCGGGGCGAAATTTTGAAGCAGTGAGCTATCAACAGTGATTTCTGCAGTGAAAAATGACAAATAGTTGTGTAGCAGTGAGAGCTCGACAGTCAGGTCTAATAGTCTCTGAGATCTGTGGATGCTCCAGATTTTCGTCCTTTGCGGGGCCGGAAGGGGGCGCGGCGAAATTTTGAAACAAACTCGTCAAGGTCCGATATTTCAGGAGTGTGGATACCAAATTTGGTTGCTCTAGCTTTTATAGTCTCTGAGATCTAGGCGCTAATGTTTTGCGCTAAGCAAAGCCGGCTATGATACGTGTGTGTTAGAGAGAGACAGGGCGAGAAAAAATTAAATTGTTTTCTTCATACAATTGTAGCAGTGACATATCACAGAAGTCTGGATACAAAATGTCGTTGCTCTAGCTCTTATAGTCTTTGAGCACTAGGCGCTAATAGGGACGGACAGACGGACAGACGGACAGACGGACGGACGGACAGACGGACAGACAGACATGGCTCAATCGACTCGGCTATTGATGCTGATCAAGAATATATATACTTTATGGGGTCGGAAACGGTTCCTTCTGGACGTTACACACATCCATTTTCACCACAAATCTAATATACCCCAATACTCATTTTGAGTATCGGGTATAAAAAAGAATTATCAATTTATAAGAAAGTTGCTAGAGTAAATGGGTTTTCGATAATTAAATATTTCCATAATATACCTATTTTTAATACAAAACAAGTGTTTTACGAAATAGATGGAATGGAGGCGGATTTACTAATAGGATTTAACCTATTAAAGAAAATCGGAGCTGTTATTGATACAGGAAAGGGAACTTTAAGATATAAAGATAATGAAGAAAAGCTAATATATGATGAGGTTCTTTCTTTAAACAAGTTAACCTTTATAGAAGGAAAACCATCCTTCCATTGAAGGAATTTATAATAAAAAAATATGTTGAAGAAGAAACGGAAACTAGAAGTGATTCAGTAAAGGTAGAAGGAAGTTTATACAGCTTGGTATCAAAAAATCCTGAGCACGCCGACGAAGAATTATCCGTCAATAAAGAAATAAATAGTTTGGGATTCAAATATCCTGAACACGCCGTCTTTGAATTATCCGACAATGAACAATTTAACAGTTTGGGATGCAAAAATCCTGAACGCGCCGTCGTAGAAATATCCGACATACAAAATTATGCAAATTCAATTCAAATTCAAAGAAGATAGTTTAGAAAACCTCAGAGAGAAAATGATAGCTGTCATCGGAGAAGATCATGCCAAAATAGATTTACAGTTACCGTTCAGAACGGATATAAAAGGAGAGATTAACACTGAACATGATAGACCGGTATATGGCAAACAGTATCCATATGCTTATTCGGTTAACGATTTCGTTAATAACGAAATAAGCAAAATGTTAGATGACGGAATAATCAGACCTAGTAAAAGCCCATATAATTCACCGGTAATAGTAGTACCAAAGAAGGGAGTAAACGAGGATGGAACTCCAAACATAGATTAGTAATAGACTTTAAGAAACTTAATGAAAACACCATACCGGACAGATACCCTATGCAAGATCCTTCAGTAATCCTTGCGAATTTAGGTAAGGCAAAGTATTTCTCTGCCATTGATTTAGAATCAGGTTTCTATCAGATTTTAATGAGAGAATCAGATATTGAAAAAACATCTTTTTCTATAAATAACGGTAAATATGAATTTCTGAGAATGCCTATGGGATTGACGAACGCTCCCAGAATTTTCCAAAGGGCAATGGACGACATACTTAGAGAACAAGTGGGGAAAACATGTCACGTCTATATGGACGATATCATAATATTTTCAAAAACTATAGAACAACACTATAAAGATCTTATTCATATAATACAGATTTTGCAAAACGCTAATATGAAAATTTCCCTAGAGAAGTCTAAATTCTTTCAATTAGAAACCAAATTTCTGGGATACATTGTTTCCCATAATATCATTAAAACAGATCCAGACAAAATTTCTACAATACAAAAATATCCAATTCCTAAAAATATCAGAGAGCTAAGTAGCTTCTTAGGATTAACAGGGTATTACAGAAAATTCGTCCGTAATTATGCCACAATTGCCAAACCATTAACTAAATATCTAAGTGGAGTAAATGGGAAAGTTTCACGTAGAGAATCCAAAAAGACTTTAATACAGCTAGATGAACCAGCAGTGGAAGCATTCAATAAATTAAAGGACAGTTTAATTGCACATATTGAATTAGTACAACCAGATTACAATAAGAAATTCACGTTAATCACAAATCATCCCAGTGTGCCATCCTCATCCTCAACGTCAACCTCAACTTCCTCAACCCTTCTAAAAAACTAACTTCTCTCTTAGTAACTTATCAGAATGTTAGAGGCTTGCGTAGTAAACTCAGCATTCTTTTCCGGGATAGTGTTGCATTTGCTTCCCACGTTATTGTGCTTACCGAAACCTGGTTAAAGCCGGACATTCTTAGTTCCGAGGTTTTGACAGGCCGGTACACAACTTTTAGGAAAGATCGTTCGTCTCGACGTGCAGGAGGGGTTCTGATTGCAGTGAACTCTAAGTTCGCGTCGGAACACTTCACAGTCCAAGTCCAACAGGAACTGGAATTCCTGTGTGTAAAACTGATTCTTCCCGCTTTCGCTATATTCATTACTGGCTCATATATTCCACCTTCTTCGGATATCTCAATTTATGAGCAGCACTTGTCCGCTTTAACCGCTGTTTCTTCCTCGCTATCAGATAAAGATCATATGATAGTTCTTGGTGACTTCAACTTGCCAGGAACTGTTTGGTCTTCTGTAAACGAGTCTAGTATCCTAGTGCCCATGTCACGACATGACTTTGTTGATCATGTGAAAAATTCCTTGGGTCGATTGCTTGATCTATGCTTTGTATCGGATCCGACCATAGTGTTGTTAACCCGAGCCCTTCCGCTCACTATACCTGAAGACGCATACCATCCCACTTTCGAAGTGTCGCTAGATATAGGACCAACTGTATTGGATCGTTCGAGTAGGCTACCTGAACGTGTCTGCTGCTTTCGTAAAGCCGAGTTTGCGAAGCTTAATAACCTCATTAGGGATTTTGATTGGTCCGCTTTGTACTTGTGCACTGATGTCATAAAAGGCACAAACATTTTTTACAATGCTCTTGGCACATTTTTTGATTCTTGTGTCCCACTTTCTTGTCCGATTAGATCTTGAAAACCCCCTTGGTTTACCAAAGAATTATCCAGTCTAAAAAACTTAAAATCAAGACTTTATAAAAAATTTCAAGAAGTGGGTTCTCCTACTGCTCACTCTCGCTATGTAATAGCTCGGTCAAACTTTTCAGTTCTTAATGCCCAATGCTATAAGAACTACCTATCTCGATGCAGGATACGTTTTTCTCAGGACCCTAAACAGTTTTACTGCTTCGTAAACAGTAAGCGTAGAACGTCCGCACACCCATCCTCGCTATCATTTCGTAATACGTCGGCAAATAATGATCAGTCAATTGCCGATCTTTTTGCCCAATTTTTCCAAACGACCTATTCTGAGGAAAGCTACTCTGGTCACCCGTACCCATACGGTTTACCGAAGTCGAACGGCATTTTCAGTCCCTTGTTAAATGAATGTTCCTTACTTCATGATCTTCGACTAGTTAAGCCGGTGTTTTCACCGGGTCCAGACGGGGTTCCAGGTTGTGTACTCAGGTACTGCGCCGAGGCACTGTGTGGACCCTTGCTTAAACTATTCACCCTGTCCATTGATTCCTCTTGCTTCCCCCCGATCTGGAAGGAATCGTTTATAATTCCTCTCCATAAAAAAGGTAGCAAGTCTGATGCAAAAAATTACAGAGGTATAGCAAAGTTATCCGCTATTCCTAAAATGTTTGAGAAGGCTTTAACTTCGCACTTGCAACCTCTCTGCAAGTCACTTATATCTCCAACTCAGCATGGATTTATAAGGCGGCGATCAGCCACCATGAACTTGTTAGAGTTTACCTCTTTCATTATTAAAGGCTTTCAAGGTAACTTACAGACGGATGTAATTTACACCGACTTCAGTAAAGCATTCGACTCTGTAAACCATTCCCTTCTAGCACATAAACTTGACCTTTTAGGGTTTCCGCCCAACCTCCTGAGATGGATTTCTAGCTATCTTTGTTCCAGGTCTCAAAGAGTCCTCTTCAAAAACTCCCTCTTTCACCAGTAAAGGTTTCTTCGGGGAGTACCACAGGGCAGCCATCTAGGCCCCTTACTCTTTACACTCTTTATTAATGACTTGCCTTCGGCATTAACATATTCTCGAGTACTTATGTATGCGGATGATGTTAAACTCTGTGTCCAGTATAAGGACATTTCATTTCATTCTCGCTTGCAATCCGATCTCAATAACTTTCAGTCATGGTGTTGTGCAAACTTGTTACAACTTAATGCCGCGAAATGCAAAGTAATGACATTTCATCGTTCTAGCCCCTTGTTGGCTCCCTATACTCTATGTGGCGGTTCTCTTGAGAGAATTACCCTGGTGAATGATCTTGGTGTCTTATTAGACGCAAAGTTAAAGTTTTCCGAACACATTTCTACCATGGTAAATAAGGCCATGGGCGTGCTTGGGTTTATAAAGAGGTGGTCAATTGAATTTGACGACCCCTATATAACAAAGACTCTCTATACTTCGCTAGTTCGTCCGATTTTAGAATACGGCTCCTGTGTATGGTGCTCTCAGTACAAAGTACACCAGGACCGTATAGAATCAGTACAGAAAAACTTTTTACTCTTTGCTCTGCGGGGCCTTTACTGGGATGCGGGTGTAAGACTCCCATCTTACTCTAGTAGACTTCTATTAGTAAACCTCCCATCCTTAGTTAACCGTAGAAAAATGCTTGGTGTGATATTTATGCACAACTTGATCAGGGGTGACATAGACAGCCCTGATCTGTTGAGCCGCATAAACTTCACGATTCCTATTAGACTGACTAGAAATTTTATACCGTTGTTCCTTCCACTTTGTAGATCGAATTATTCCTTGCATGAACCGTTTAGGGTCTTATGCTCGGATTATAATTCCCTCTACCATATTATATCTACCACTAATTCTCTTCCTCTTATTAAATTACTAATCCTTACACACCTTTCTAGTAATTAGTAATTGTAGAGGTATTTGTATTTTGATTGCATGCTTAGTTTCTTAGTAAGTTTAGTGCTAATTTTCCTCGAATGTTAGTCTAACAGCTATCTTTCCTGCATGCTCGCGTTCGGCTCGGCTACGCGCCGCGCGTTATGCGGCAGCGCCCCTCGGTCGGTTGGGCGGGAGGAGGGCTGCGTTTTGCCTGGGATCCGCGCGTAACAACCTTCTGCTGGTTTCACACGGGCCACTTGACGGTGCAGTAATTGCATCGCCTCTTGAAAGATGCAGTCATTGCATGTCAACGTCCAATATGTAGTTAACCACAGATGCATCAGATATAGCAATAGGTGCAGTCTTGTCACAAGATGGGAATCCTATAACGTTTATTTCTAAAACCTTAAGTAAAACCGAGCAATTATATTTTTATTTATTTATTTTTTATTAAATTAACAATTTATCTGTTAATAATGATACTTAATTAAAAAAGGAGGAAAAAAGAGTAGTTAAAAGTTAGTTAAATTTAAGTGATTATAAATATTGCATGCAATTAGTTTAAGAGACCCCTGAACTGTCTCTTAAACTAATTGCATGCAATATGCAATAGGGTATGACAGAGGGAGTTATAATTATGGCATAAAACCCTAAAAGGTTCATGTTCGGCATAATTAGACCTACATATGGGTAAACGGATAGGCCTAAAAGTACGAGTAGGTCTAGATGGGACGGCCAAGTCAATCTGACCCAAGAGAGCTTGGGAGTCAACAATCCCAAGAAGGAGCTTGTGCACGAACATTACGCCGTTGCATATTCTGCGATGGTGCAACGACGGCAGGTCAATAAGATTTAGCCTAGACCGGTAGGGTGGCAAGATTCTACTCGAGTCCCAGTTAAAGTTACGAAGGGCAACAATTAAAAATTGCTTTTGCACGGATTCAATAACAACCTGCTGCTCTTTATACTGCGGGCTCCAAACACAAGAACAATACTCCAATATAGGACGTACTAACGAGATATATAGTTGTTTCGTAACGTACGGGTCGTCAAACTCCTTGGACCAACGTTTGATGAACGCTAAAACACCCTTAGCTTTATTGACTGTTGCAGCTATATGGCTTTTAAAACACATCTTATGATCAAAAAGGACTCCAAGGTCATTTGAACTCGAAATTCGCTCGAGGACATGATTTCCTAGAGCATATGAGACAAAATGTGGAGCGCGACGGTAAAATGTCATAAGTTTGCATTTAGAAAGGTTCAGAAAAAATTAGTTGAACACCACAGTAGTAGTTCACTTAGATCCAGTTGAAGGCGTGTGTGCAAATACCAATCAGAGTAAGGCAGACAGATTTTAACATCATCAGCATACATTAGTGCAGTAGAGTATGATATAACTTGAGGAAGGTCATTCACAAATAGAATAAACAGAAGCGGCCCCAGATGACTTCCCAGTGGCACACCTGAAGTAACATTAACAATATTTGATAGCACATTAGAAAACAAAACACGTTGAGTACGGTTAGAGAGATAGGACAAAATCCAATCTAGAAGATTCGTTGGGAACCCTAATAAAGAGAGCTTGTGAATAAGCAGAGCATGGTTCACAGAATCTAATGCCTTGCTGAAGTCCGCAAAAACTACATCCGTCTGCAAACCACTTTGAAAACCACGGTGGATTAGGTTAGAAAACTCAAGAAGGTTAGTCGATGTTGAACGGAGATGTTGCGACGGAGATATCAAGCTGCAACAAAGATGTTGCAGTTGCCGGGTTACCAGGAACTCAAGAAGCTTCGGGATGGCGGAAAGCTTTGCGATACCACGATAGTTTTCAATATTTGATCTTGAACCTTTTTTGTGAAGCGGAATGATGTAGGACTCATTCCAAATTAATGGAAGACAAGACTTTTCCAAAGAGAGGCTGAAGAGAAAGGTCAAGGGTTTGCAAAGGGACTGGGCACAGTGTTTTAAAATGCAACTTGGTACCTTATCTGGACCCGCAGAAAACGATAAGTCCATAGATGACAAACCTTCCAGAACAACGTTTTCCTCGAAAATGGGCAGAAAAATGCTGTTAGCTTGAGGTAGCTGGTACGGATACGGAGTGGATGCGTTGTAAATATGAGACGAGTACGTTGTTTGGAAAAAGGTAGCGAATAAATTTGCAATACCAACAGCAGAAGCTTCTGTTCTGTTCTGGTAATGAAGGGACGGAGGAAAGGCGTTTGACTTACGCTTAGAGTTAACGAACGAATAGAATTTTTTAGGATCACTACGAAAGTTTCTACTACATTGTGAAAGGTAATGATTATAACACTGACTATTAACGGCAAGGAACAGGGAGCGAGCGGAGGAGTATAGAGCTAAGGCCGACGTGGAGCCCGACTTCTGGTACTTTTATAGAGCCTGGATTTATTATTTTTAAGTATGACAAATACTTGGTGAACCAGGAGGCTTGGACGATACGGGTACAGTGATATCTGGAACAAATGTATTAAGGGCGGAGTAAATAGAGCTATAAAACGAGTTAACAGTTGCGTCTATGTTCGGTAATGAATAAAGAAACGACCAATCAACACGCGAGAGATGTAGATCTAAATCGATAAAGTTTGTTTTGCGAAAACACTTTATGTGGCAAGGAGCCATGGAACTGTCAGCACAACCAGATCGGGTACACTCAAGGGATATCGACAAAGTTGGATGGTAAGGATCTTCAGGGAATGATATTGGGCTTGCTCTAGATACCGTAGCAAGTGAAGCATCGTTAACAAACATGAGCTCAAGAAGTCTGTCCCTAATGTTTTTGACGGCATTAATTTGGACAAGGGAAATATCCGTTAGCCCATTGATAAAGTCATTGTGGCAATTGGGAAACAAAAGGTTAGCGTCATCGCAAGGCAGCCAAGAAAGAAATGGGAGGTTAAAGTCCCCCATGACAATAATTTGATCATTGCAACCTAATGCAGATACGACAGTATTAATTGCTGAGCAGTGGTTTGAGTAAATCTCAGCATGCGACCTGGGAGGAATGTAGGAGCAGGTTAAATAGAAAAATGCCGAACCAACACGAACTTTGACTGCAACAAATTCAATTCCATGGATGTTATTGAATGGGAATAACTCAGATGAGAAAACAGATTTGACTGCAATCAGAACCCCACCTGCAAAAGATGGGCGGTCCATTCTATAAATAGTGTAATTATCAATGAAGATTTCATGATCATTGATAGAAGAGTTAAGCCAGGTTTCGGTAAAAGCAATGGCATCGAAATCAAAAGAAGCACTATTTGTATGAATTTGACGCAATTTGCCCAACAAACTGCGAACGTTCTGATAGTGAATAGAAAAATGGTACATCAGTTTTTTGGAGCAGCAGGTTCAGTAATTCTAGGACTCGAGCTCGAATCTTTGTGAAGGAACTCATGCATAATAGTATGCTCAGGCCATATTGACGTTCCAAGAGATTTGGATAGTAAGGAATCAGGGAGAAGAATTTTAAAGGATGATATGTTGCGCTTGTGTTTAAATGTATATTTAGTCACAACTATATCATCAGGCGAAGCGTTAAGTTTAGAGGAAAGATGTTGTTTAACGTCCTCCGTTGCAGCCTCGGGAATAAGACGGGAAACAAATATTGCTTTCCGAGGGACAACTGCTCTAAGTTGAAGTCCCGAGCGAGATCGAGATGGTGGAGCCACTCCTAAAAGGGATCTCGGTCTTGGGGCAGAAGAATTGGCAGCAGCGGCTGGAGCAGGAATTGGCAAGACATCACCAGCAACCAACACACCCGCACTAGGAGCACTCACCACGTCAGAAGTGATGGCAGCAAAAACTGCAGGGATGGGATTGATGCTGTTTGGAACTTGGATGCTCGAAGGAAGCACATTGCTCGTTGTAAAGAACACCGGAGCCGCCGTTGGCGGGTTTACAGCTAACGGCGAGGCATGACCACACGGAGTAACAAATGCTTCCGATGGATGAAGGTGGGAGGCAGGCGTACCAATCGGATTAGGTTGCAAGAGATTGGTATCATTATGCGGAATTTTCCTTCTAGGCGATTCGCTCAAGAGTTTGAGCCCAAGAAACTGCGATTCAAGGGCTAAAAATTTATCGTTGAGAGCCACAAATTGTTTCCGGACATCCAGAAACCCAGATCGAGTCTGTCTCATGAATGTGCGCATTTCGGCCTCAATCTCCCGACAAGCCAGGCATGACCAAGACAGGCCCATGCGTTTCGAGATCAGATCGTTTAGCCGGCCAAAATTTCCGCCACCAGCACATTTTATGTGGGCAAAATTGTCGCACAGCCAGCAGCTGAGGAATGAATCACCAATGATTACACCACCGAATTCACATTTCTTTGCACTGCAAACGATTGCCATTATTGACAGCAGTAGAATCACTGTGCACGAATAATAAAAGTACAGAGTGAGCGCAGGGTAAAATGGGAGAGCAGACAGCAGAGCGAGCCCGACAATCAGCAGCGGCAATAATGCAGAGCAGATGATCCAACGAAGTGCAGGAAACGAGCAGTAAACTCACCAAAGCAGAGACGCAAAAGAATAGTCCACAAAGAGGGAGAGTATAGGCAATCCAGAGAGAGTGAGAGCGGCAATGCGAGCAGCAGGCCCGCTTATGCTTTCGAGAGAGTGTGGGCGATGCAAACGCTGATGCGCGAGAAACAGTGCACACCGAAGAAACGATAACGAAGAGCAGACTGGGTAAAAAACAATAACAAATTGCCTGCACGAGTCCGATGCGTTACGTTGCGAATATTTTATTTATATTAAGCACTAGTTTACAAACGAAACACTGGTGATTAACACAAAGTATAATCAAATTAAAAAGATGCGATGATATATCAAAACAAATTGACAACAATGTTGTATGATATTTAAGCAAAAGGGCGGAGAACGCAGGAGCAAGAAAAAAACACAACCGGCTTAAGCAAGAGCTAGAATTCTTTACACTACTTTTATGCTACTAATAAAAAGGAATTATTAGCTATTGTATGGGCATTAAAAAATTTGCGAAATTATTTATACGGAGTGAGTGGAATTGAAATACATACAGATCACCAACCTTTATCTTTTGCAATGTCGCAAAAAAATCCAAATGTAGAAATGAAACGTTGGTATTACTTCATTGAAAGTTTCACACCGAAAATCATTTATAAACCAGGCTCAACTAACGTAGTAGCGGACGCTTTATCTCGGATTCAAATAAATCATACGACAGATAGAGATATCGACCAGACAGAATCGGAATCAGATATAAATACTCAACATTCAGCAGAGAGTAGTTTTGAAAACGTCATTCAAGAGACTAGCAAGCCTTTGAACCAATTTAAACAGCAGCTACTATTATCACAAGGAAGATTCACAGTTCACGAGTTAGTAAGAGTTTATGAAAATACCCGGCATATTATTGAATTTGATACGGTTGACAATTTGCTAATCATTTTGAAAGAATTTATTCAGCCTAACTTAACCACAGGAATACACTGCACTCTAGAAGACTTATACCTTATCCAGAATAAGCTGAAGGAAAAATTCATAAATAAATTTCTCTTCACGAGAAAGTTCCTCCAAGATGTAGTAAACGCAGAAGATAAAGCTATAATTATAGAAGAAACATATTGCAGAGCCCATAGAGGATTAGACGAAAACTACAAACAAATAACTAAGTTGTATTATTGGCCAAACCTACACAAAAAACTAAAAGAGTATATAAAAAATTGTGAGATCTGTAACAAAAACAAATATCACGGACATCCTGTAAAAATTCCAATTGGGGAAGCTCCCATTCCAACAAAAGAAGGAGATCAATTACATTTAGACCTGTACTATGCCCAAAACCTAACATTCATAACTTGTATAGATTCTTATTCCAAATACTTGGTGGTCAAGGAAATCCAAAGTAAATTAAACATTGAAAATAAGGTAATGGAAATTTTACAACACTTTCCGTTAGCAACATCATTAATGACTGACAACGAACCAAGTTTTACTTCAGCCCAATTTAGATCATTCATACAAAGGAGTAACTTAACTATTTATTATGCCGATCCCAGACACAGCACCTCAAATGGTCAGGTAGAAAGGGTACATTCTACACTAACAGAAATAGCACGGTGCGTCAAGGATGAACTAAATTTAACAGATTACTCAGAAATAATTATTAGAGCGGCACAGAAATATAATCTGACGATACATTCAACGACCAATCAAATGCCATATGACATATTGTATAACAAAATAGAGCACAAGAATAATCCAATATTACTTAAGGAAGCTCAGACCAAAATGCTTAAGGTACATAACAAAGATAGAAGAGAAAAAGAATATAAAATAGGAGAAGTAGTTTATGAAAAGAAATTCGGAGAAAGAAATAAACTTCAATCTCGATACAAAAAACAGGTAGTTAAGGAAAATCGACCGAATAAAATTATAATCAACAATAGAAACAGAATAATACATAAAGATAACATTAAATATTAAGGAAATGTTTTCCATTTTTCCAGAAAATGTATGCGAATATACTAATACTGACTTTTGTTATATTGACGACATCGGAAGTAATTGACTATACGCATAGTGACTATCTATTGCTCAAAGACGACAGAGACGTTTACACTTATGAATCATACGCAGAACATTTTCATATTACTAATTTAAGCTTTTATAGAGAGATAATTGACATAGAATCCAGATATGTTAACAAATCAATTAATTCAGACGATGAGTGGGAAATATCAATGGACTTAAGTCTACTAAAATTAATAATTTCAGAGTTAGTTCCAAAACGGAATAAAAGGGGAATTAATGAATTAGGTACCATTTGGAAATGGATAGCAGGCAGCCCTGATCATGACGACTTTTTGAAAATACAGAATAAAGTAAATGAATTAATTGAAAATAATAATAAACAATTTATAATAAATTCTAAATTTTTCAAAGAAATTGAATTGCTATCAAATTCATTAAAAATTTCATCTTCAATGAAGAAACGATACTGAGAAAGCATCGTTTAAAATTAATAACTTTTGACCTACTAAATTTAGTTGATACCATAACCCTCTTAAAAAGTAAACATTTTCAATACAAAAATGTTAAATAAAAATGAAATAGAAGACATTTACAAGCATGAAAAACAGCCTGTTGAACTGTCTGATCTACTGGATATTGCAACGGTTAAAATAATTCGAAATGCAGATTTAATAATCATTTATATAAAATATCCTCAAATTAACAATATTTGCCAACTTTATCATGCAAGAGCCATCTAACAAGATGATGGAATGTTAATTATAAGTAAACAAGTTTGTGAATGTAAGGAGAAATACTATTTAATGAATAATTTTAAAAGTGAGACTTTTAACAATTACGCACAAATAAATTTAAAGAAGACCTGTTTTACCAATTTACTTAATGGCCTTAAAGCCAACTGCACTAAAAAAAGGGGAAAAAACCAAGAAATAGACTTCATACAGGATGGTGCCATATTAGTTTCAGGAAACAATAACGTAGACAATACTACTTTAATAGGATCGTATCTCCTTATATTCAATAACAAAATTAAAATAAATAATATAATCCACATAAATGATAAGGGTAAAATTCTAAAATACATATCGCATCATAAATATAGCGATTTTGATTTAGTTGATTATGTACAATCAAATGATAAAAACCTTTCCTTTGATAATGTTAATATTTTAAATCCTCTTATAACATTAGGTAATACGGCCTTACCATTAACAACATTATTGTTAATCATTTTGATATTGATAATTTTATTCTACTTCGGCTATAAATTAACCAAATTTGTACTCACTAAATCAATAAGAATACCTACAGAAGAAATAGTGGAAAACAGCATTCAAATACTATCAGAAGAAATTAGAGTTCTATCAGAACTTCAAAATGTATCGGGACGAAACATTTAAGAATGGGGGGAGTTAACGTACCCAATTCTATTGAGCTCTTATACGAGTTGTAAACAATCTTTGGCTTTCTAAGACGAAAACAATTTCAATCTTGGGCCTCCGCACAATTTCAATCTTGGGCCTCCGCCTAATTGTTTTTTTTCAAGATATAAACAATCTCAATCTTTGGCTCCCACCACAAGCTCAATCTTTGGCTTCCGCCTAATAGATTTTTAAGATATACAATCTCAATCTTGGGCTCCCGCCACAATCCCAATCTTTGACACTCGCCTAAGTGGAAAAACAATCTTTGCCCACACCCGGCTTCTGATAAACAATCTCACACCCGGCTTTCTGCAGTTCTCAATCTTTGGATGACGAAATCCAATATTCGGGATAGCGAAATCAATCGGGATGTTTATAGAAAAACTATTCCCGAACGGGATTGACGATGCCAAGATCAAAAAGTTCAATTCAGTCTTGATCCAGAAGCGAAACCGAAAAGTCGAACTAAAAATTAAGATCGCGCAAACCCTTTGTCCGGAAACCTTTGTAACCCTCAACTTAAGTCTATATCTGTGAACCTAAAGTTAAATAAAAACTTTTTAAAAACGCAATCCGCTACCGCAGTTATTTAATTTGCATACAAGCATATTGTCGGTGGTCCCGCGGGGCTGCCTTTAACAGCACCAACTAATTCCCGCAAGAGCAGTTGTTGTCGCAAGCTGTGTCTGGCCTGTGGGCCTGGCCTGTTTTATTCTAGTAAGTACATCGTTACATAACGTAGCAAAAATGTTCAAATGGTTCTTACCGCAGTACGCAGTACCGCAACCACGCGACAGTAAAAAGTAAAGCTTAAAATATGACATTAAATACTTGATCTAATACTAGCCCGCCTATCGCGGTCAACTATCGTCACGACACATATGTATAAGCGGCGTAATTAATTCTTGTAATTCTTGTAATTAATTTGGTTTTGGTTTTTTTTTATTTAAACTAACACAACAATCACTGCATCTCTTTATGTAACAAATCTTAGAATTATATTAGCAATAAAATAACATAAGATTAAATACATATTTACACAAGCATCCAAAACTACACAAGCATCACATCTACATACATGGTCATCTATGTTCAAACAACTCGTAGCACGTACATATGTCCAGTCCTGCTGCGCTGCACGGTATCCTCCGCACGTATAAGCGCCTCCGAATTGTAAATAAATTACCACCAATCCAGGAACGGTACGTGTTTTGGCTATTAATTGCATTTCAATTTGCAATTGTTGATTCTGTCCGTCGCCCATGGGCCCAGGGCTGGGCGGCCTATCGATCATCATCAACACCAATAGTATTGAGTTATGAGCCGCGTCCGAATAAATGCGGCTTCCTTAGCTATATTAAATCACGAAACAAGTACTAAAACGTTTGACAACAAATTAATCAAAAACCCATAGTTTATAGCTGTTTTCACTGGTTTTGTTTCTACATCCATTGAATACGCCCGAGTGCCAAATACCAGGTGTTTTTTTCTTTTGCTATTTTTTCCGATAGGCTTCCACCATATAGACAGAAGAAGAAACACAATTCCTTCTTCGTTCCATCCACAGTCAACATCCCACTCTCCATATACAGCCAAGGTTGTGGCCATCCGCCCCACACTTCCGCATCCGATTTGGAGGTTTTCTTTTTCTGCGTGTGAGTGCCGAATATGGCAACAGGTCGCGAGGAGAGCAAAAAACTTTTGCCAGTGACCTCTCCAAGTGTCAAAAGGCCACGCAGCTCTTCCGCACCAGAAACGCCCACCTCGGTGACTCGCATGAATAAAGTCCCCAGGTACTCCAGGGCCCACCACAAGCTCCGCTGGTGCGAAGACCAGATCGGTCCTGTTCCCGTCGCCGGTCATGCTTAAGGTGCCAGCGCGCACGCAAAGCAGTCCAAGCGGCTCTTCACACTCCCGCACAATGGCTCAATCCGCCACCACTGCCGCAATGCCTAAATTCGAAGCAGCCTCACGCAAGCTTATGCATTTCGGAGAGCGAATAAACCTTCTGAATCCCCGCACTCCATCTGCTTCTCTTGCCACGGTACGCCGTGACCAAATCCGAAGCAAATACCATCTCACCACTAAGACTAGCGGTGATCCGAATGCAATAGTGGAAAAGTCTCCACTTATCAATGACGGTTTCGAGGCGGCGTGGAAAGCCCTTTGGGACCGGTACGAGAATAACAGGCTCTTGGTGACCAACCGGATAAACATCCTCCCTTCGTTGGCTTCCATTGGTTCCGAGTCCAGTCGTGCTCTAAACGAGCTTAGTAGTACCATCCAAGTGGACTTAATAGCACTGGCCCACTCAAAGGTCTCAACCAAAATTTGGGACAGCTTGCTGGGGACTATTTGCGCCTCCAAATTACCGAGGTTGACCCGGACTTTGTGGGAAGATTCCGTCACCACAAAAAAAGAAATTCCTTCATGGAAGGAGAGCAACCCGTCCGCTCCACACAATGCGAAAGGCGATCCGAATCCGCCACCTTCCCGAAGCAACCCGTTCCATTCCCATGGGAGTCCTGTTCCTATGGGGGTTCACTCGTTCGAGACAACAGTGAATCCGAAACGGAGAACGTGTGACCTTTGCGCTAAAAAGAATCACCCAATCCGGCTATGCCCACACTTCCTAAAAATGAACGCTGTTACTCGTTCCAGCTGCGTTTAACAAAAACAGGTTTGCCCATAACTGCAGTACTTGTGGGGAATACCACAGTGAATACACAGTCGTACCAAATCCGAGTCCTTCCGACTTGCCACCCAGCGTCCAAAAATAATTTGGCCTCTGGTCAAAGGGTTGCCCTGCTGGGCACGGCAATCATTAGCATTTACCAGCTGGGGACAAATTTCCGCGCCCGCGTTTTAATCGACCCGGTATCCGAGGCAACGTTTATTTCGGAACGTCTCTTTAATATAATCAAGTTGCCGCTCTGACTTATCCAGGCACAGGTCTCGGGCCTCAATCAGACAGTATCAATCCAAGAAGCTCTGTCATTTTGCCATCGTTGCGAAACCTGCCAAACCTTCAATGGGCGGATCCGACCTTCTATGAGAGTTCGCAAATCGAAGTCCTGATTGGAGCGGATATCCTTTCGTCCATTCTATTAAGCTGCTCACAGACCAACATCTGTGGCTCTCTCCTCAGGCAGGAAACCATTTTCGGGTGGGTACGTATAGGCCCAGTGCCCATTACAAAGCAGTATTTCATCCTTCTCTACGCAAGTTTCGAACGAGCTAGAGGCTCCCTTAGACCAGCTTCTCACAAAGTTTTGGGAGGGTGAGATTCTACCGATTAAAATAGTAGGCGAGTCGGATTCCTACTGCGAAAGCAATTTCCTGCAAACCACTTCGAGAACGTCGAGCGGAAAGTACATGCTGTCACGTTGCCGTTTCGTGACCCAGATCGTCTCGGGTCAGATCTGGGGTATTCAAGGTCGATTGCCCTGACTCAGTTTCTGCGGAACGTAAATTGTTTAAAGAGAGATTATAGCTTACAAGGGCAATACGACTCCGTGATCCGAGAGTACTTAGAACTCAACCATATGACAGAGGTGCCTCCAACGCATGATGCCGCCAACTACTATCTTCCGAACCATGCTGTATTCAAGCCTGATAGCACCACCACGAAAGTCAGCGTGGCATCAGCGGCATCAGCTTGAATGACCTTCTGCATGCTGGCCCTGTCCTCCAGTTCGACTTAACCTTTCAGATGCTGAAATGGCGCTACTACCGGTACGTGTTCAATGCTGACATCACCAAGATGTATCAGCAGATTTGGGTAGATCCGAAGCACACCCTCTTTCAGCGAATATTGTTTCGTAACAAGAAAGGAGAAATACGTGATTATCAGCTGAAAACAGTTACCTTTTGAGTCAATTGTGCTCCCTTTCTCGCCGAGTGACCATCTCCTTTACACCGACTTCCTTGAAATCGAGGCAGAGAGCACAGCCAAGACCCTCGGAATTCGCTGGAAGGCGACCTGAGACGAGTTCTTCTTTATCCCGCCAGAATTAGCCTCTGCGTCATCTTATAGCAAACGAGCAGTATTGTCCAAGATAGCATGGCCCCCATCACTGTCCGTTTAAAGATCTTCATGCAAGAGATCTGGTTGCAAGAGGTGGGATGGGACGAAGATCTTCCGACCGAAATGCGTCAGCGCTGGCAGAGTTTTGTGCAGAGCTACTCCGTTTTCGACCAGATCCGTATTCCAAGATGAATTGACTCCCAACCATCGGTAAGGGTCGAGCATCATGGATTTTGCGATGCGTCAGAAAAGGCGTACGGTTACACGATCTACGTACGCGTCGAGACTGGCCATCTGGTCGAGGTGCAACCGTTCTACCGTTCTACTGTCAGAAATGGCGACGGCTATCCTGCCAAACATGCCGAGGGCACCCACGAGCTGTTACTTTTGGACAGATTCCACCATTCCTGGCTGAAAAAGCCTGCCTGCCACTGGACTACTTTCGTGGCCAACCGAGTGACCAGAATTTCTCAAGCCACTGAGGTCGAGAAGTGGGATCACGTTCCGTCCGCGCAAAACCCCGCCGACCTAGCCAGTAGAGGCGTATCCTTACAGGGGCTCGTCGATAACCAACTCTGGTGGCACGGACCATGGAACTACTACCCGACTTCACTTTGATACATTTTGCACATTCGTCGCCGGATATCAGCGACTCGATCCACCCCCCTACAGACAACAAGTATTAAACGAGCGCCTACAGGGACTCGAAGATGATTGATAGTTCCAAAACGAGAATATAGGTTGATCAGTAGCCAGTTCCGAAGCTGGTTCTAACGGTGTTGGGACTTCACTGTCAATGTCCAACTTCCAATGAGATTCTGTTTAATCTCCCTCAAGCACAGCAGGTACGTTTAACTTCCACAAATGGAATTAACCTCTTGATTAAGGTACAGTTGGTTGCTTCAAAATCGTATAAGTCTCGTCCTTAGAGCGGGAGCCAGCACGCTACGTTGAATCCGAAGCATATCCATCTTACGCACGCACAAGTCTTCTTGAGTACAGTTCCTCCTTCCATTGAACTGGAAGTTGCTGTCCTCTGACGGTACTCTTGGCAATTGCATAAGTCGTGGGCACGGGGTCATCATACGCTGATATCGAAGGTGCCAACCAACAATATTAGCAATAATAACTAGCGAAGAAACAGTAAAAGGAGTAGGCAAGTGAGGGAAACGAGTGGCGAATTTGCGCCGAATCGAAGCATTCAGCGTCGTGAAACGCTAATCGAAATTATCCAACGATCTACTGCGTGTTTTGTCATAGTCCAACTCCTGGATATCGCTGTGCAGGGTTTTAAATGTGTCCCGCAGCTTATCGATCCCCTCTAGCTTTACAACGAGCATATAGTAATCGCACACCGACAGCTCACTCTCCCAATTTGCGTTCAAACTTTTCAATTTTTTAAATATAGATGGTAATTTTAGTCTCAGGAAAGTCCCCCTATTTTTGGCAGCGGTCACTGCAATGTCATTTCCAGCATTCATCCCCATAGCAACAGCAAAGAAAGCAAACGTTTCTATCGGTAAGAAGACCGCAAAGAGTAACACGCGTAACTAACGTTTCTTACGGAAAAATGACCAAAAAGAAAAACACGCTTAAAAGACGGGAAAGACCAATAACTGCAAGCCCACAGATTCGTGTGTATGTAATGTATATGCAATAGTGATCATTATTGCCCTAAAGAAGCGCGTGCAGTCTCTCCGCTTTGGATGCGATAGGGCTTGCCATTTCAGGCCTTCTTTAATACTGGTCCGAGCGAGGGAGGGAGCCGCTGTTCGAGACCAGCGTTAAGTCTACAACCTCTGCACTGTTTCTGTTGCGGAACGTGGAGTGGTCTCCCCGGTTACACACAGCAAGATATGTAGACAGAATATACGTGCACAGCGACTTTCCTCTTGAATTCGTGCCCGTGATTTTTCAGAGGAAGTGATGGGCGTTCGCATCACAGCCTAGGACAATGTCATTGCCATACTTCCGTTTTTGACTGACATGGCCCTAGATATTTTTTGGTGACGAGTCTTCCCCATGTGGAAAGTATGCGAAACAACCACTCGAACCCAACTTTCACGTAATATCCAGGACTCATGGATGAGGAATATATCTACCGCCATCTCGCCCATAAGCCGCAGCACCATCCGGCGATGGTAAACTTGATGGATGCAGAGAAACTCGAGAGTTTTCTCGTTAACACAGGCCACTGTCTTAGCTCCCTTGAAGCACTTGATGCGCGAACAATAGCATCCTTCATGGATTGTTTCTGGCTCCGCCCGATGTGACTCTGAAGGTTTTGTGGAGTCGTCTGTCTTCTGTCGCTTGAATCTTGGTCGCCGAACAGTCGGTTTTAATAATACCTTCTGTCAAGAAGGTGTTAGTGGCGCCTTGGAGTTTGCCGTGTTTAGCGTCAGAGGAGTGGTCTTCTCCTTCTGCTGCTTTCTGTCGTTTTTTTATGTTTCTCTTGTGTTTTCACGGACGACTTCGTTGAGGCTTTGCCCAATTACATTTTCTTTATCGTAGGTACTAGCTGACACGCTGATGATGAAGTTGAAGCTGGACCTTCGTTGTCACGACCTGCGACGACGTAGCTTCTGTCTTTAGTTCCTGGCTCCAGTTGTAGTTCATCCATGGTCTGTGTTAAACTAGTGTGCTTTTTCACTAGCTGTTGAACTTTTAATAAAAATCTCGATCGGGCTCGATTTATTGATGCACAATTTATTGTTATAATCATGCGAAATATATATGTGCGTGTATGATTATAAAGGAAGAGAGTAAGACCGATACAATAAATGCGATATGGTGACTATCAGCTGAAGACTATGGCTGAAGACGTGGCCCAATGCAAGCGAGAGAGCGAAAGAAAGCGGTAGAAAGAGAGCGTTAGATCAGCTCGGTCTGCTGCTAAGCCGAGTACGAGCGATACATAAAAAGATATCACAGGAGAGAGAACAGCTAGATGCTATAGCTACAGAAAGGATAAGAAGTCGAAAGAACGGCCGCTGCCATGCGTAGGTATTTGCGGGTAACAATGTTTATTTACAGTGGGCAATAAAAATAACGAACGAAAAGTAGAATTACGTTACTCTGCACCACTGGCTATTATTTTGGGAATTTAATGATGAATAGTATTCATTTTTAGATTGTGACTTACAAGGTATTACACTAAATAGCCTTAGAAGGTGGAGGCGGCTGCCAGGCTCGGTAGGAGCCCGTCACACTTGGGCTGGTTTCGGCCCGTCGTGGCACCGCTGGGGATCTTCCCTTTCCTGCGTTGTGAGTCATGGTGTCAAGAGATATCTCATACAGATGCTCTTACAAAGTTTACAATCGTCCTGGGGTATAATGTAGACATTTTTGAAACATCATTTAAGAAGAGCTAGCCCAAATGTTGCAGCCTTTATTTAGCTGAGAGCTGGACAGGAGCCGAACAGGTGTTCCACCGTCTCTTCCTCTTCTTCGTCTCTGCAGATACGGCAAAGTCATTATATGGGGCAACCATCCTGATTGCGTGGGTGCCTACTAGCCAATGTGCTGTGAGGGAACCTATGACTGCGCAGCACCTTTTTCTGTCATGTTTGCAGAGCTTAGAGGTGCTCTTCCTGTCTGTGATCGGCCATGTTTGCCTAGTTATGCGACATCGTGGCACTAATTGCCACCTATCGTCTTTGTTGCTCTTTTATGATAAGCTTACTAGTGGCCATTGGCATACAAATATCCTCCTTGTCTTGGAAAAGCGATACTGTAGTACCAAATCTGGCCCACTCGTCTGCTATATGGTTGCCGTCAATGTCTGTATGCCACTACTTTGCAGGCAGGGGAGGATCTTGAGAGGATCTTGCGATGCCTTGCCTCTGACGTTTCCTCGATTTTGGGTGAAAATTTTTGCCAAAAAGACCATTTTGCTTTCCTAGTTTCTTTTTTGTATAGTGCTAGACTGATTTTATAGTCCGCCCAGGGGGGCTTCTTTTTCCTTCTGGATTTGCTTGGGGGCATGCTGCCATGAAGGCTTTGTTGCATGCTTCCGTGAACAAGACGATTTAGGTCGTCTTTTGTGTCCGGGCATTGTTATGCTTTGGAGGGGAGTAGGTGCTCCAGGGCTGTACCATATTTTCCCAGTTGGCTTTCCTGGGGGTCAGTGTAGTCAGTAGGTTTTGTGCTCTCCAGTGATAGTATCGTTTCGATGTACCTGTGGTTAGAGAAGGAGAGGACTTCTAGGACTTTCCAACTCTTGACTATGTCTGTCAGTTTGTGAGACTCTAAGGTGAGGTCAATGGCCTCGAGTCGATTTTTATACCCGATACTCAAAATGAGTATAGGGGTATATTAGATTTGTGGTGAAAGTGGATGTGTGTAACGTCCAGTAAGAAGCGTTTCCGACCCCATAAAGTATATATATTCTTATCCGCATCAATAGCCGAGTCGATTGAGCCATATCTGTCTGTTCGTTTGTCCGTCCGTCCGTCCGTCGCTAGCGCAGCGAAATTTTGTATCCAGACTTCTGTGATATGTCACTGTTTCAAGTGTATTTCAAAACTTCGCCCCGCCCCTTTCCGCCCACACAAAGGACGAAAATCTGTGGCATCTACAATTTTAAAGTTACGAGAAAACCAAAAGCGCAGAATCATAGAGGATGATATCTTCTAGGCGGCAGAATTTGAACCAGATCGTATCATTATTATAGCCAGAATGAAGAAAACAATTTCGTTCTTTCTCGCTCTGTCTCTCTCCAACACACATGTTTATGGTCGGCTTTGCCTATCGCTAAAAGTGAGCGCCTAGATCTCAGAGACTATGAGAGCTAGAGCAACCAGATTTGGTATCCACACTCCTGTGATATCGAACCTGCACAAGTGTATTTCAAAATCAATTTGCAGTGGCTACGCAGCGCCCGACGACACGTTCAGCCACGTTTTCTGTTTCTCCCGCACGCAACCTTTTTCGCTCAATGTAGCCATACTAACTATGTATCGGGTATAAATGTAGTGTTGCAGTCACAGCAGCAACTCACAACGTTCCCCCTCGTTTTTATTATAATTATAGGGTCGTTACACCGATTAAAAATCAGTAGATTGGAATTAAGGATAAAGCTAAAGAGTGACTAACCCCTTACTTTTGTGTACGAGTAACCCCATTGGGTGTGGTGGGCGTTGGCGTCGCAGCCTGCTAATAGGCCTATGTTCGACCTCTCGCTATCACTTGCCAACGAGATCACTTGTAGGATCACTTTCCTCGTGAGCCATGTAGGACGAAATCTGGCTTAGATGTGTCTTTTGGAGCTCTAGGCTCGCCGCCGTGTTGTCACAGTTGCTAAACTTATGGAGCAGAAAGATATTGAAGTGCTTTCTTGCAAGATTGTAGGTACGGATTTTACTTTCGTTTTGGGCTGCAATAAGACTGTACTCCTTCGTCGCCAATCTATAGACCTTGTTTTCTACTACCCAAGGCTCCTGAATTAGGACTACATCGGCTCCGCTGATATCCAAGCGGAGTATTAGGCCAGCATATGCTGCTTTACAGTGGTGGAGATTGATTTGAAGTAGTTTCAGGGACATCTTCACAGTTCACCACCACTGTAATGTCGGCGTCCGAGTCGTCCGAGATGCTCTCTCGGCACATCTACTCAAAGTCGAGCATCAGCTCTGTTCGGGCCAGCCGCCGAAGAATAACCGTAATATTAAGCATTATTATTGTATGAGCAGAGAGAGCCGCCTATGTTGTACAACGTTGACTTTCTGCAGAGCTGCTGCGCTCTCCCGCTAAAGGGGCTCTCTGCCGCCGCCACTTCGGCAATTACTTTGATCTGCTGCCGCCACTTCGGCAATCATTTTGATCTAACGCCGTCGTCTAGTTTTAGTTCTATGCTAACCCCTCTGAGCATTGGTTGCATATCGATCTCGCATAAATTTTATCTGGCCATAGCAAGCAATCGGCTTCCGCTAAGCCACCAAGATTAAATACGAATTATAAAGTTTAACGCAAACTCTCTTTTCATTTTGAAACAAATAGGTGCCAAAAAAGCTTGGCATCTCAAACATTGGTGACCCCCCGACGTGATATAAAACCATTGCTTAATCGCGTTCCGTTAAAACACTTATTAATTATACAATATTTTGTTGTTGGGTAGTTTAACTACCAACAATTACATTTGGGTGCACGGTGAAAAACAGTTTAAAGTGCAAATTCAGTGAAAGTGCGGCTGGAATATTTATATACAAATTCCGGTACTTTAAGCGTCGAATCTCTCATTCTCTGCGCAGCTGCAGCCGCGGTTCTTGACTTTTCGTGTCTTGCATTCTCGCTCTCGCGTCTAAACATCGTCGCTTAAGCGGTATTTCATTTTCCGTTGTTGTGTCGAATTGCACAACGGTTAACATGGACAACGATCCGAATACAGGCGCGGGCGGAAATATTGTGGTGGCTGATTCCAGACTGAGTCTGTATAAGCGTAAAAGTCAGTCATTATATGATCGATTGCACAGGCTTGGCGAATCCTTCGCGGGGAATAAAATCGATAAGTTGACCGCCGCGGAAGTCGAGGTGCGCCTTGATATGTTGGCAGAAATTCGAGAGGAATTCAATAAGGCCCATAATGAATTGGAGGCTCTCGATCAAAACGAGATTGGGAGTGAGCTGCGCGAAATCTTCGATACTCTTTTCATATCGTTGAAAGCTGAGTTGCTGGCTGCTGTTGAAGTAAGCCAGTCACACGCCGCTGCCCATTCTACGACTCTGCCAAACCATTCCGGACATAGTACCATCATCATGGCTCACAAGCAGCGACTTCCTGAGCTGAAGGTGCCTAAGTTTTCTGGTGGATACGTCGAGTTTTCGGATTTTATGGCAATGTTCAAATCGGTGATTGAAGCGGATGCGGATCTCAGTGACATCGAGAAATTCCAGCACCTTCGCTCTTGCCTCGCTGATGCGGCTTTGGATTCGGTTCGATCGTTGGAGCTCTCCAGTGCCAATTATCGTGCGGCTCTGGATATACTTAATAAACGCTTTAATAACAAAAGACTTGTTTTCCAGGCACACCGTCAAGAAGATTCTTGGGCTAAAGAGGGTAGACTCGCCTTCTGCTAAAAGGCTTCGGGAGTTTTCGGATGCAGTCAATTTACACATGCGAGCGTTGCAGACATTGTGAACTGCTGAGGAGATTTCAGGATTCATGGTCATCAACATGCTGCTGCAGAAGTTGGATTTGAAGACGCAAACCAAATGGGAGGAGCACACATCGTCGGATGCTATACCTACCGAGGAGGAATTCTTCGAATTCTTGCATCAACGCTGCCAGAAAATGGAGCGATTGGAATATGCTACAGCGACACACGCTAGTGGCGATCAGGTGGGAAAAAACCATTCCTATACGCAGGTTAAGAAAACGTTTGTAGCTTCCAACTCTTCCGCCGACCCGTCTGCATGCGTCTTTTGCCACTCAGCGGGCCATGGAATATACTCGTGCAAGATATTCGGAAATCTCTCACCGTCGCTGCACCACAAAGAAGTGAAGAAGCTTTCCCTATGCTTCAATTGCCTAAAACCGGGGCACCGGACCCGCGCATGCAATAGTGGAAAATGTCGAGTATGCGGCGGTAGGCATCATAGTTTGTTGCACTTCGATAGTATTCAGCCCACAACACAAAGCTGCCCAGGTATTACACCTCCCGATCTGGCCGTTCAACCGGACACTCTTTCCGTTGCTCAAAATTCTGCTAGCAGCTCGCCTCTACCTTCGTCTACCTCTCTTGCTGCCCAAGGTCTTCACTCTGATGTCGTGCTTCTGGCTACAGCCGTGGTTCTCGTAAAGAATCGGTCTGGCGTTTTAGTTCCTTGTCGTGCCATCTTAGATTCAGGATCGCAGCTGCATCTCGTCACATCCAGGTTCGCCCAGCAGCTACAGCTTAGGAGAACTCAATCGTCTGCACTTGTGTGTCTGGGCTGGGCGATACCAGCGTTTCTACTGAGGGATCCACCATAAGCATTTGTATGCATTCTCGCACCTCTGCTTACACAACTACGCTTACTGCTCTCATCGCCCCCACGATTACCGATTCTCAACCAAGTATGATAGTAAATGTATCCGATTGGAGTATTCCATCTAACATTCAGCTCGCTGATCCTGCATTTTTCAATCCTCAACGGGTTGATCTCCTCATTGATCTCCTCTGCGTAGGGCAAATCAAACTCGCCGATGGCCTGCCTCTTTTGCAGAAGACCCGACTTGGGTGGATCGTATCTGGCGGTGGACAGAAGGTATCAAGCTCGGCGCTTTTGGCCACGCACAATTGTCCAGATTCGAAAGCTGAGATGGAAGCAAGGTTGGATAAAACTCTTCGTATGTTTTGGGAAGTCGAGAATTGTGTGGAGGCTGGGTTGAATACCAAAGAAGAAGACGATTGTGAAGCACATTTCGTAAGCCACCTTTCACGGTTGCCATCCGGGGAGTATGCAGTTCGTCTGCCACTAAATAACAATACTGATCGTTTAGGAGAATCTTATGCTCCGGCTTATCGACGGTTCATCAGTCTGGAGCGAAAACTGGAGCGTAATCCTACACTCAAGGAGCGGTATTCCGCCTTTATGAGGGAGTACATTGATTTGCATCATATGCACCAAGTCAACCCTGATTCCCGTAGCCTCTGCAAATATTTCTTGCCTCATCACTGTGTCCTAAAGGAGGACAGTACGACGACAAAACTCCGTGTCGTTTTCGATGGATCCGCAGCTACATCAACTGGATATTCTCTAAATGATGTGATGATGACAGGCCCTGTTATTCAGCCTGCATTGTCTAACATATTGATTCGCTTTCGAACATATCCTGTCGCTCTCACTGGGGACATTTGTAAAATGTACCGCAGCGTACGAGTGTCTACACCCGACAATTTTTGTCAGTGTATCCTGTGGCGAGATTCCATCGAGTCCGAGGTTCAAGTCTACACATTAGACACCGTCACATACGGGACGAGGGCTGCATCATTTTTAGCGGTCCGCGCAATGCACCAGCTGGCCATCGACGAGGGTGAGTCCTACCCTCTTGGCTCAGCTGCTCTGCGGCAGGAGTTTTACGTGGATGACCTTATTTCGGGCGGTAATTCGGTCGCACAGGTCATGGACAAGATGCACCAAACATCAGCTTTACTGTCCCGTGGTAATTTTAGACTTAGGAAATGGTGCTCCAGTCACCAGGAAGTACTTGAGGGAACCCCTGAAGATGACGACATAGCCAAAACTCTCGGCTTAGCGTGGGACCCTGCTTCGGATCAGCTGCTTTTTGCCTTGTCCGCACTGGACACAAACTCAAAGCCATCAAAGCGGTCGGTTTTATCTACGATTGCGCGGTTCTACGACCCTCTTGGATTGATAAATCCAGTCATTGTCAGGTGCAAAATCTTCCTTCAGCAGCTTTGGAGAGAAAATTTGGATTGGGATGAAAGCCTACCCTCAGCGTTGCATTCAACTTGGATGGACTTGAGAAATAGTTTGGCAAGCATTTCTCGGATCTCATTTCCCCGCTTGGTTCTTCGTTCTAGTGTGGCTACAGAAGTTCACGGATTCTGTGATGCCAGCTTAGAAGCATATGGCGCTTGCGTGTATGTCGTGTCCAGGGAAGCCCAGTCTTCGAGCCACGTTTTGTGCTCAAAGTCGCGAGTGGCGCCGCTAAAGACTATATCGATTCCTAAGCTGGAATTAAGTGGAGCCCATTTGCTTGCGAAAAATCATGCAGAATGTAAAGGACATGGGAATCTTTACAGGTCGGTTCTATTGCTGGTCGGATTCGTCAACAGCATTATCTCAGCATTATACTCCAAATTTGCGAATTCATTCTTTCGCATGCAGCGCACATTCGCCTACATGCATAAATTTATACATCGTCTTAGGCATCCAGGACTCACCGTTTCTGATATTCGGCAAGGAACGCATCTTCTAATTCGACACATTCAGCTGGAAAATTTGTGGATGGACATAAAGGAGATTCGGCGCAATGGTCAAGTCATGAAATCCAGTTCTATTAGTTCGCTCAACCCGTTCATCGATCATTCTGGACTACTTAGAGTGGGAGGTCGTCTTGGCAACTCATCGCTAGGATTTGACGCTCAGCACCCGCTCATTCTGCCAAAGGGACATTCCATTACCTTTGCGCTGATAAGATATTATCACGAAAGAAACCTCCATGCCGGACCTCGCGCCTTGCTATCCAAAATTCGGCTGGAATATTGGCCCATTGGAGGTATTAAAGCAGTGTCAAGGGTCGTCAGCAAGTGTGTGAGATGCTTCAGGACTAGGCCGCGCATGGTTGAACACATCATGGGAGACCTACCTAAGGAACGTTTGGAAGGATCTCGAGCTTTTGAAGTCACTGGAGTAGATTACTGTGGACCTTTTTCTACCGATCAGAAATCCGCACGAGGCCTCCGATCAAGTGCTACATTAGCGTATTCATCTGCTTCACTTCTAAGGCTATACACATGGAGCTCGTAAAGGATTTGACCACCGCATCGTTTCTAGGCGCACTAAAGCGTTTTACTTCCACTCGAGGAAGGCCAAGTCAAATTTGGTCGGACAATGCGACAAACTTCGTTGGGGCCAAGAACGAGCTTCTGGAGCTAAAAAAGCTTTGTCTGAGCGAACCGCATATGAAGGAGGTCCATGAATCCTGCTTGGCTGACTCGATCGACTGGCGTTTCATCTCACCACGCTCTCCACATTTTGGCGGGTTGTGGGAAGCAGCCGTGAAGACCGCAAAATATCACCTGTACCGCTCAGTTGGACCATCTGTGCTTAGCTTCGACGAGCTGCGCACTCTGATCTGTCAGATCACTGCAATTGTTAACTCTCGCCCTTTGCTCTCGCTTTCAGAAAATCCTGATGATTTAGACGTTTTGACTCCTGCTCATCTGCTTCTAGGCGGCCCCCATGAGCAAATCCTCGAGCCTGACCTAACGAAGCTGAACTACAATCGTCTGGATGGCTGGCAGCGGGTCACCCAGCTACAACAAATATTTTGGAGCCGTTGGCGCGAAGAGTATCTCACTCTTTTGCAAGAGCGCGCGAAGTGGCGTACCTCCGCGCAAAACATCTGCAAGAACGATCTCGTTCTGGTGAAGGACGAAAATCATCCTCCAATGCGTTGGCCACTGGCTAGAGTGGTCGATGTCGTTATGGGCAAGGACGGAGTGTGTCGCGTCGCTGACCTGAAGACATCCTCAGGAAACATCAGGAGGGCCGTCACTCGGCTATGTTTGCTGCCCCTTAAGGAATCTGTTGAGAGACTAGCTCCCAACGGGGGGGAGTATGTTCGGGCCAGCCGCCGAAGAATAACCGTAATATTAAGCATTATTATTGTATGAGCAGAGAGAGCCGCCTATGTTGTACAACGTTGACTTTCTGCAGAGCTGCTGCGCTCTCCCGCTAAAGGGGCTCTCTGCCGCCGCCACTTCGGCAATTACTTTGATCTGCTGCCGCCACTTCGGCAATCATTTTGATCTAACGCCGTCGTCTATTTTTAGTTCTATGCTAACCCCTCTGAGCATTGGTTGCATATCGATCTCGCATAAATTTTATCTGGCCATAGCAAGCAATCGGCTTCCGCTAAGCCACCAAGATTAAATACGAATTATAAAGTTTAACGCAAACTCTCTTTTCATTTTGAAACAAATAGGTGCCAAAAAAGCTTGGCATCTCAAACAAGCTCTGTGTCAAAAGAGTAGCCTTTATAGTATATTTGACACATTGGTGTTATATGCCCAACGTTTTGTAGTGTATTTATTTTACATACGTTTATTGTAAAACTTTTTATTGACATAAACATAACGTAATCATATAAACACAAATGCACTTGAAATCCGATCGGCCACTCATGTGTGGACCGAACAACAGCAGAAGAGTGAGAACTGCTGTGTCTGCACTTAGTTTGCCTTACGTAGATGTCCAATGAAGATGCCTTCTGCACACCGTCAGCCATTGGGTGCTACAGAGGTATAAACGGGTGATGGGTCGGCTTGCCACAACCGTAAACTTGGAACGGGGTACAGCTGCTTTGGGTTAGGGTTTGCTCTGAACCCGAGGTGGTTGTGCCTCACGCCCCAGGATACAGGGGGTCACGAGCGATCCATCACCCGCCGTAACTGAATACACTGGTGGAAGTGCGACTATATTCTCCCCATGAGGGCGGCAGGAAACAGGTCCTGGCAGTGTCATGTCTCTGCCATGGATGCTGGCTAATGGTAATCGGGCGGAGAGAAGAAAACTCTCAGTGAAATTACCTCAATCCAAGGTGACGCTGTCATATGTCGGTCGCTAATATGTTGACTCTGGATACCTGCCGACCTCCAGTTTAAATTAGGCTTCCTGGGGCAAGCGGGGTATGCCTCGGGTGACCAACCCCTTCCCTCCTACTCGTGGGACGAACTATTCCAAACTTAAGTAAAAATATAACGAGGGGGAACGTTGTGAGTTGCTGCTGCGACCGCAACTCTACATTTATACCCGATACATAGTCAGTATGGCTACATTAAACGACAAATAGTGCGTGCGAGAGAGACAGAAAATCAGTCAGAACGTGTCGACGGGCGCTGCGTAGCCACTGAAAATTGATTTGTTACTTTTGGCTATAATAATAATCCGATCTAACTCGGATTCGGCAAGGTTCGGCAATCTGGTAGATATGGCCATTCTCTATGATTGTGCGTTTTTAATTTTCTCCTATCTTCAAAAAGTGGTTGCCACAGATTTTCGTTGTTTATGGCTGCGGAGGGGGTGGGGCAAAATTTTGAAACACACTTGTAGCAGTGAGTTCTCAACAGTGAGTTCTGCAGTGAAAAATTACAAATAGTTTTGTAGCAGTGAGAGCTCTACAGTCAGGTCTAATAGTCTCTGAGATCTGTGGATGCCACTGATTTTCGCACTTTGCGGGGCGGAAGGGGGTGGGGCGAAATTTTGAAACAAACTCGTCAAGGTCCGATATTATAGGAATGTGGATAAAAAATTTGGTTACTCTAGCTCTTATAGTCTCTGAGATCTAGGCGCTAATGTTTTGCGCTATGCAAAGCCGGCTATGATACGTGTGTGTTAGAGAGAGACAGGGCGAGAAAAAATGAAATTGTTTTCTTCATTCTGGCTATAATAATGATACGATCCAATTCAGATTCAGCAGTCTAGAAGATATGGTCATTTTCTACGATTCTGTGTATTTGGTTTTCTCGTATCTTTAAAATTGTGGATGCCACAGATTTTCGTCCTTTGTGGGGGCGGAAGTGGGCGGGGCGAAGTTTTGAAATACACTTGTAACAGTGACATATTACAGAAGTCTGGATACAAAATGTCGTTGCTCTAGCTCTTATAGTCTTTGAGCACTAGGCGCTAATAGGGACGGACAGACGGACGGACGGACGGACGGACGGACGGACGGACGGACAGACAGACATGGCTCAATCGACTCGGCTATTGATGCTGATCAAGAATATATATACTTTATGGGGTCGGAAACGCTTCCTTCTGGACGTTACACACATCCATTTTCACCACAAATCTAATATACCCCAATACTCATTTTGAGTATCGGGTATAAAAAACAAAAACACCGCAAAGAAGCTCGGTACTCCTTCTAAATTAGCGGAGTGAAAAGACCATCCCTCTACATCCACGCCTGGGAAACCAGTTCCTAAGAAGACGGGGAAGGAGACCCAGTCGGTTCATCGTCTTCAGGCAGCAGCCGCTGCGAGAATGGGCACGAAAAGCCGAAAAGTCGGGTTACACCAAGGGCGAACCGGATAACGGGGCTGCTAAGCAGAGCGTAATCGCGGCTGGTAAGTGCTCCGGGACCGGAGAACCCATGGGAGCCCCGGCGGACAGCGTCTCTGCACCGCGGGGAGGAAAGCTGTCGTACCAGGAGAAGCGACGAGTGGCTTTCATCCTGGCCAACGACAACCCCAACTACAGGTTGTCAGCCGAGAGGATTGAGCAGAGGCTATAGGCCGCCTCAATTCTGCCGGACTTGCAACTAGCCAAAGCCGGAAAGAGCGCAGCCAAGGCCTCCAACAAGCGGCAACGCTCAGCGAAGGATAGCGCTACTCAGCCAGGCCAAGCCCAGCAAGCCAAGCGGGTGAAAACCCACCTCACGGACCGTTCGTTCGTAATATCGGCGTCCGAGTCGGCTGAGAACCTCTTTCGGCACATGGTCTGGAAGTCCAGCATCAGCTCCGTGTCTGAGTAGTAGCCTTCGGGGCCAGTGGCTCTGTATTGAGCACGAGCACAGCCTGGATAGTCGGTCTACTTTGACTACCTTCTAGTCAGAGGTCAGTAGGTTTGGGTTGCACCTCTGCAACATTTAGAGGATGCGCTCAGGCTCCTTGACGGTAGCTGGCACCCATAGTATCGCCCTCGGTCTACTGAGCTCCAGTCCACTGCGACAAGCTTCGTCCCGGCGTACACCTCACCGATCTGTGCCACCGCTGCTTTTTACAGCTTCAAGGAGCGCTCGTCTTCGCAGGCTATTATTTTGGTGTTGCCCTGGAACCATCCAATGTTCTTGAAGACTGGCGGTGGCCCGGGGTCGTTTTCGTGGAGCTCGAAGCATCGGTCGGTCAATGCCGCTTCCACCCACTTCCATTGGCTCCTGGGTATCATCAGCGCTATCATCATTCCCATCAGCGCTGCCTTTGTCGAGGACGCCGATCAGCATCCTCTCCTTAGCAATCTGAGCGAATGAGATGTTGGGCAGGACTTTGGAAAGCGCTTTGGAGCGCTTAGCAGTCGGTCCGCCTTCTTCAGCCAATCGGCTGATGGGCAGGCTTCAGAGCTCGTGTTCTGCCGACGGAGTATGTGCAAAGCACTCCTCTTTTCGGCGTACGTAAAAGTTTGGTTTGGGCGCTTGTCGATGGCAAGTCGACCCCCTCCGCTTTACCGGAAGGTCGGGCAGCCGCAATTTTGATTAGCCCAGAGAGTCACTCCAAGGTGTCAGCTTTGGGAGATGTGTTGCCATCCACTCAGGATTCGGGATGGGACCTCCTCGGGTTCAAACAGGCGCCTTCCACCGTACAGTCATTACCTACTGTAGGGTTGGTTGGGCCAGGACTTTGGGCGGCTGCCTTTCCATGCTTGGGATTGCTCCCAGTTGGCGTTTGTAGAGTGCTAGTCTCATTCGTTTTTTTTGTTTGTCACTGTCACGGTCACTGTCACCCCTCCGCCTTTCTCGTTTTCGTTGTGTAAAATATATAGTTGGGTCATTGGCCAAGCACGCATACCAATACGCAGCTGCAGCGGTGAATTTTCGTTTCGCTTTCGCTCCTCACCGTTGCTTAAACCGAACACCAAGTGACGCACTACCCTGTATTCGTCGGGTACATTCGTTTAGACAAAATCGTGCTTCGCTAATCAATACTTAAGTCGGTATTAGCCGTCAATTCGTGCAAACCCTTGTATACAAACACACAGCATACATACTTCAGAGCTGCAGCTGTGAAGTTTGTCGTTTTCGCTTTCGCTTGCCACCATTGCTGTTTGTTGATATTCTTTTGTGGTTTTCGGTTACTCGCTTGAGCCAAGCGACGCTTTATCCTACATTTGTCGTGTATATTCATTTGACCACGTTTGGGTACTACCACGAACTAGGTACGAAAGCGCTTGAGCTACGCGACGCTATACCCTACAGTTGTCGGGTATATTGATTGTTGACCTTGTTTGGCTTCAACTACCTATTCTTTCATAGAGTGCCTCGGCATTGAATACTATTATTAGAAACGACCTTGCGCCTTCAGTTGCTTGTATTGAGAATCAATATGACCTCAAAAGCCAACAACAATATCGTTCTTGAAGAGCTAATGAAAAAGCGCAGCTGACGTGTCAAAGGCATTCGTCTATAAGCGGACCGTTGAGAAGCTGGGGATATTCCGCTGGTATTGACGGAGCTCGAGTGCAGACTCGAAACGCTGATGCGTAGCATTAACACGGCACGCAAACTTGAATTGGGAGCCGAGTTGGAAGAACTCTTAATTGTCACAAAGGCAAAATGAATGTCTTTCATTTGCGCCTTGAAGACAGCTGATGAGACAAAACCTGCAGTATCAGCTTATGGGGGCCCAACTCGTGCTCGACTTCCGAAGTTAGCACTGCCGCAGTTCAGTGGCAGCTTTTCGGACTTTAAAAACTTCATAGTTTTATTTGAGACTCTGGTTCACAATGACGAAAGCATTTTAATTATCGAAAAGTTCAACCATTTGCTTTGTGTCTGTGCGTGTCTGTGCTTGCTTTCGGTGAAGCGTTGGGACCTGTTAGGGCGTTCCAAGTAACGGAGAGCAACTATGAGAAAGCAATGGCTAGCATAAAACGGGTCTACGAAAACGATTGTCTGATTTTAAAAAATCACATTGATGCCGTATTTAGTCTTCCCAAAATGACCCAGCATCCGCCTCATCCATATATATGGTTCATTGTTGTCGATAGGCGATTATAAAAACATCACGAATGCGATGATTATTCATCTCGTCTTGAGCAGAGTCGGTGACCAAACAGAATTATGAGAAGCTGCCACTTTGGACTGACTGTGAAAGGTTGCTTAATCGCAGACATCAGCATCTTTCGGCCAAAAATTCGGAAAAACCAAAGCAGGAGCAGAAAGCTGTGCCAAACAAGCCGCATAATCGGAGCTCATTCGCGTGTTCTACTGCGGCCATTTGTTTACAGATTGCAGTCCATTTGGTCGGCTGGTAGTAATGCAAAGGTTCGAATTCGCAAAAACTGCATCCCTATGCATCAATTATCTGCAACAAGGCCACTCTGTAGTACGATGCAAAGCTAAGAAGTGTCGAGTGTGTGGCTGCTCACACCATACCTTATGGCATAGGTACACAGTGGCGAATAAAAGTCTGGCGTTACCATCACCCCCAGAGAATTCTTCTCCTCCTCCCAATCAGAATCAACCTTCCACTTCGCTTGCTCTCCATGCGACAGCTATGGATAGAGTTATTCTGGCTACGTCGATCGTAGGCGTCCGAACGAATAATGGTGAATATGTTTTGGCCCAAGCTCTGCTTGACTCGGGTCTCAAACTAATTTTATCACTGAGGACTCGTGTATCATCTTGCTTGGTATTGGTGAATCCAATTCACTAGTCAAGAAAAAGATACACACGGTGGTGAAGTCGCGAATTACTGGTAGTGAGTTTTCGGTCGATTCTGGATTTTGAGGTCCATTTCGGGGTATCACCCTGATCAAACACTTAACGTGAGAGACTGGAAAATCTCGAAGAACTTACCATTTGCAGACCCATATTTCTTCAAGCCACAGAAGATAGATATGTTGATAGGTGCAGAAACATTTTTCGAACTTTTATCTGTTGGTCAAATTAGACAAGGTCCTGACTATCCAACCCTGCAGAAAACGCTTCTTGGCTGGATTGTGTCGGGCAGATACACTCCAAAGGTGACTGTCACCCAAGAAGCGAGGAATTGTTTGAGTTGTCGAGAAGAGTCAGTGATACACATCGACAACACACTACAAAAGTTTTGGTCACTGGAAGAATTGCCGTCTTCTAAAAAGTCTTTATCTCCTGAACACAAGTTATGTGAAGAGCATTATAGAAGGACTACTCAGGTCGTGCCTTCAGGTCGGTTTGAAGTAAAACTGACGTTCAAATCAGATCCCAGTATCTTGGGCAACTTCCTTGAAGGGGGTAAACGGCGGTTTTTGTCGCTTGAAAAAAGATTGTCTCGTGACCCTGACTTGCAGAAAATGTACTTGGAGTTCATGGAAGAGTACCTCTCCTTAGGTCACATGTCTCCCACTGACTCCACAATCCCTATCCCTATCCCCATCCCTAAAAGTCGACTTTATTTTATTCCACATCAGTGTGTGTTGAGGCCCCAAAGCACGTCGACCAAGCTCCGTGTCGTTTTCGATGCGTCTTGTAAAACGTCCTCTCAGGTGGCCTTGAACGACATATTGATGGTCGGTCCTACGACACAGGATGAGCTGTATTCGACATTGCTCCGAATCAGACTACACAGGTACGCCTTCACAGCCGATGTCAAGAAGATGTATCGCCAAGTCTTGGTCACTGATGCGGATAGACAATTTCAGCTCATAGTGTGGAGAAGAGACCCTTCTGAGTCCTTGAGAATATACCAGCTCAACACCGTAACATATGGGACTGGACCAGCCCCATTTTTGGCTATTCGTTGTTTGAAGAGGTTGAGTGAGTCTGCAAAACTCTCATTCCCTAATGCTGCTGAAGTTATTGAGTCCGACTTCTATGTCGATGACATGTTGACTGATGCAGGTTGCGTAGAGGAGTTAAAGACAATTAAGTCTGATGTGGCTCAGGCTCTTCAAACCGCTGGGTTTGAATTGACTAAATGGTTTTCGAACTCACCTGAGGTGACCGCATCCGAGAACACAGTCAAATCGATAACGACCTCGGGCTCAGAGTCAACTAAGGCGTTAGGAATATCGTGGCTGCCACACGAAGGCGTCTTTAAGTTCCAAATTGACAGGTCACTTATGGGACTTTGAGCGAAAATCGGAACATATTATCGGTGACATCAAAGCTGTTCGACCCCATTGGCTTGTTAGTTCCTTTAGTAGTTAAGGGAAAGATCCTACTGCAGGAGCTTTGGCTTAATAAGCTAGATTGGGATGAGTCAATTCCAATAAACTTGGAAATAGCATGTAACTTACTAAAACGAGGGGGAACGTTGTGAGTTGCTGCTGCGACCGCAACTCTACATTTATACCCGATACATAGTCAGTATGCATTCATTAAACGACAAATAGTGCGTGCGAGAGAGACAGAAAATCAGTCAGAACGTGTCGACGGGCGCTGCGTAGCCACTGCAAATTGATTTGTTACTTTTGGCTATAATAATAATCCGATCTAACTCGGATTCGGCAAGGTTCGGCAATCTGGTAGATATGGCCATTCTCTATGATTGTGCCTTTTTAATTTTCTCCTATCTTCAAAATTGTGGTTGCCACAGATTTTCGTTGTTTAAGGCTGCGGAAGGGGGTGGGGCGAAATTTTAAAACACACTTGTAGCAGTGAACTATCAACAGTGAGTTCTGCAGTGAAAAATTACAAATACTTTTGTAACAGTGAGAGCTCGACAGTCAGGTCTAATAGTCTCTGAGATCTGTGGATGCTCCAGATTTTCGTCCTTTGCGGGGGCGGAAGGAGGTGGGGCGAAATTTTGAAACAAACCTGTCAAGGTCCGATATTATAGGAATGTGGATACAAGATTTGGTTGCTCTAGCTATTATAGTCTCTGAGATATAGGCGCTAATGTTTTGCGCTAAGCAAAGCCGGCTATGATACGTGTGTGTTAGAGAGAGACAGGGCGAGAAAAAATGAAATTGTTTTCTTCATTCTGGCTATAATAATGATACGATCTGATTCAGATTCTGCAGTCTAGAAGATATGGTCATTCTCTACGATTCTGCGTTTTTGGTTTTCTCGTATCTTTAAAATTGTGGATGCCACAGATTTTCGTCCTTTGTGGGGGCGGAAGTGGGCGGGGCGATGTTTTGAAATATACTTGTAACAGTGACATATCACAGAAGTCTGGATACAAAATGTCGTTGCTCTAGCTCTTATAGTCTTTGAGCAATAGGCGCTAATAGGGACGGACGGACGGACAGACAGACATGGCTCAATCGACTCGGCTATTGATGCTGATCAAGAATATATATACTTTATGGGGTCGGAAACGCTTCCTTCTGGACGTTACACACATCCATTTTCACCACAAATCTAATATACCCCAATACTCATTTTGAGTATCGGGTATAAAAATCCTTGGGTCAGTTGGAGAAGATTACTACCTCGACTTGTGCATACTAATCCCATGTCACCGAGTCAAGTACATGCCTTTGCTGAAGCATCCATGAGAGCTTATGGAGCCTGCGTCTTTATCCGTAGAAAGACTGCAGAAGGTTTCAAGGTCTCGTTGTTGACTGCAAAGACGAAACTAGCGAAACTAGATGAAAACGCTCCCAACGCTTGACTTACGTGCCGCTCACCTTCTCTCAGATCTCTGTCACCGTCTCAAATCGCTGCTCAAGGGTCCAATCGAAGAAATGATATACTGGTCAGATTCGGAAGTTACCCTTCATTGGATCCGATCCCACCCTTCGTCGTTATCAACATTCGTTGCGAACCGTTCCGTTGCGGCATGTGCCAACAAAACAGATCCCAGCGGACATAGTTTCGAAAGGTCGTGACGTAGAGGAAATCGTGCAGTCAATCTGGTTTAGTGGACCAGCGTTCTTAAAAGTTGAGGAAGAGATCTGGGCCAGAAATCCGCATTTCGAACTTTCCGAAGAAGAGCTACAGATGGAAACTAGGAAGAAATCGGTTCGACTGACCGTGGTGGCTAAGGCAAATTATTTACTGGATGTAAGCTATGTAAGCTAGAAAGCAAGCAAGTCGTGTGCCACATACGTGAAAAACTCGTGTGATACTCTAGTATTTATTAAACAGAGTGTTTTATTCACATCATAAACTGGGTCCGCACTGAAAGACAATAATTGACGGTGGAAATAATTGCAATTGAATTGAAGCACTACAACGCCAATTGTTCAGGCCAGCAGTAAACAATTTCCGCGCACTATGCCAACTCCGTGCGGCCCGGTTCCAACTCGCTCTCGCGCGCTCGGAGGGGCGCTCGGATCCACAATCCACGATCCACACAGCGCTCACGGCAGCAAAAGCATCATAAGGCATAGAGTTAGTTAGTTACGATTTCACCCCCGCTTCAGACGGCCGATCTACCGCGCGACCCCCCAACCGAATACACACACATAATTATATATATACCACGAAACACAACGGTTTTCATTTCTTACGACGGCTACTAGGAGGTTCGCTGGCTCAACAATTTCGTCATTGTAGAATTGAGCTGCGATCCGCCCCACTACAAACATTGGTCCTTCGAGCCGGATCTTCGCCTTCCCCATAAGGAGAAGCTCACCCCAGCCAGCATCGGCGATTCGCTCCAAGTGCAAGATAAGTACAACCCTTCGATTGTGCCCAACACCAGTGCAGTGATTTTGTGCGAGTTTTCCATCCCAGTCCGAGTTCCAGCGGCATATGTATATGCATTTATCGCTCTAGCTCCAAATTAAACCATACTTCGTTCTGCCAACGGTTGTGGCCTCCTATTTCTCCAAAGGTTTAATTTGATCCCAGCTAGCTCCTGCGTTCCTCCTCCGATCCAGTGCCCACATTAATATATAGCTGTCTGTAAATAATATTCCTACCACTCCCAGTTACCAGCTGAGCTTTCGTTGCTGACAAATGCACATGCACACAAACATACATACATATGTGTAAGCAACGCAATCCAAGCGGCTGGCAACAAACAAAAAGACATATTCTTGCAATTAATTTGTTGTTCATTCCGTGCATGCTCAACGTTCTATAGTTCTTTCGTTTTTTTTAAAGATATAGAATAACAAATCACAAATCACAACCAATCTTTATTTAACTAATTATATTGCCAATAAAAATAAAACACGACTCCATACATACGGCACATATACACGATCTTACATATGCGCACGCATTTTCAACTAGCAATTCTTGCACATCTGTATATACATATGTACATCTATTGTATTGTATTGTATATAAAACGGTTACTCCGTTTTTTTTACCCGTTGTTTCAATCTCGTCAAAAGGGGGGTTCGTTAATCCAAGCCACGGTACCTAGCACTTACACCCATACACACACACACATACAAGCAACAGCAGCGGTGCATTCTTTTCGTTTTTTCCTTTCGCTTTCGCTTCTCCACCGTTTGCTTGCGTTGTTGTTGGTGGGAGAATATTTTCCGGTGCCGCGCTTGACCGTAACGGAACGCCAAGTGACGCGCTACCCTGCATTTCAAGGGTATATTGTTTTGAACATTCGTTTTGCAACCGACTCTATATAGTGGTACCTTGTGCCTCAATATTATTTCTCATCCTCATTAGTCGTTCTTGGTTGGACATATTTTTATCTGATCGTAGTATTTTATATTTATATATTCCGGTCACGGTGTACGACTTCTATTATATAAATACTCGCAATAAATTCCACCAAAACCACATATCCACGGTTCGTAGTTCTGAACTTCCACGTCGCCATTTCCGCTCACCTACCTTTGCGACTCGCAAGAAGTTTAAGCGGGTGAGTTCGCTGAGTTTGACCCATCCACCCAGCTCCAACGGCTCAGTCACTACGCCCCCATCTTCCCGTCCGGCCCCAGCTGAGCGAGGTCCGACCACGTCCAGGGCTCACGCACCACATGCCTTCGAGGCCTTGTTGCTCCCCTCGGGAGTCCCTCGCACGGTTCCTAGCACTATGGCCCAATCGGCCGCCAGTTCCGCACGGTCTAAGTTTGCCTTGGCTGCAAGCAGACTGACCCGCTTCGACCAGAAGCTCAGCGCTCCAGATGCTAGCACACCAACCCGCTCGCTCTCCCAAGTCCATCGAGAACAACTCCGAAGCCTGTGGGCAAAGGTGGACGCGGAGTTCGAGGCCTGTTCGGTGACGATGGCGGAAGAGGATCCAGAGGGTGTAGCTGATGTCCAAGGGATGTACGATGACTGCTACGCGGTCTACGCGCAATGCCTTGCCGAACTGAACGATCACTGGCCGTTCAAGGGCCGACTTCCGGCGGCTGCCGCCTCCCTCCATATGACACTGAAGTTTTCAGTGGGGACTACGAGCAGTGGCCCACGTTCCGAGATCTGTTCGCCGCCATCTACATAGAAAACCCAAGGTTGGCTCCAGTGGAAAAACTGTTCCATCTCAACAAAAAGACGAGCGGTGAAGCCCACGACATAGTGGCACAGGCTCCACTTACGAACGAGGGTTTCGCGTCCGCATGGAACGCCCTCCGTGAGCGTTTCCAAAACAAGAGGCTGATACTCAATGCCCAGCTGAAGATCCTTTTCAGTCTGCCCCAAATCCGTACCGAGTCAGCAGCAGCGCTAAAAGAGCTCCAGAGGACCGTCCACAAGTGCCTCACGACACTCACCCACTCCGAGGTCTCCACAGACAGCGTTTTCGCTGACGGAGTGTTAGTGTACCTCATTTCCGCTAAGCTGCCAAAGACGACCTTAGAGCTTTGGGAGCAATCCGTGACGCACAAGTCCGAGATTCCCACCTGGCACGCCATGGACAAGTTCCTGGCGGAGCGGTACCTGTCTCTCGAAGTGACCGAGGACGGCCATCCAGGCATGGAGACTCAGGCCCACTCCAGGGCGAGCATACCCACTTCAGACAATTCCAGAGGCAATCAGTTTCGGTCTCAAGGAAGTCCTTATCCTAGGAGTGTCCACTCGTTCGAGACCACAGTGAATCAAAAGAGGAGCACGTGTGATCTCTGCTCCAAAGAGTATCATCCAATCCGTTTATGCCCTCACTTCCTTCAACTGCCCGCTGACGCTCGCTCCGACTACATTAAGCAAAAGCAGCTTTGTTTGAACTGTTTTGCAAGGGGCCACCAGATACGAGAATGCCAAAGCGTCCACAATTGCATCACTTGTGGAGACCGGCACCACACGCTTCTACACCGCAGCAATCCAGCAAGCTCCAACGAGGCGATTTCCACAACGGCACAAAATTCCTCAGCGTGGCCCAAGCTACATCTACGAGTACCAAGCGTACAAAATCCAAGTTCATCCGAAGCCCAGCCAAACGTTCAGTCGTATTTGCTGACCTTCTAGGCACGGCCATCGTTAATATTTGCCACCTGGGAAAAACTTTCCACGCCCGCGCTCTGATCGACTCTGGCTCCGAGGCGACGTTCATTACAGAACGTCTTGTGGACATGATCAAATTGCCATTCCAACGTATCCAGGCACAGGTCTCCGGCCTAAATAATGCCGTATCCGCTCAGTCAAAGAAGCTCTGCAGTTTTTCCATCCGCTCTCCGACTAAGCTGGGCTTACAACTAAATGCCACAGCCTACGTTATTCCGGAATTGGCCGCGAATATTCCATCGCATCCGATATCGCAAGGGTTCTTGAGAGACCTGCCGAACCTCTCATGGGCGGATCCGACCTTCTATGAGAGTTCACAAATAGATGTCCTGATTGGAGCGGATATCCTTCCGTCCATTCAGTTAAGTGGCTCACTGACCAACATCTGTGGCTCTCTCCTCGGGCAGGAAACCATTTTCGGCTGGGTACTCACAGGTCCAGTGCCTCAGGTGATGAATCAAATCTCGTCGTTTTCAAGTCAAATGTCCAGAAGACTCGGGGTCTTTTTACGACAGCAATTTCCTTCCAGCTCCCTCCGCAGAAGTTCTCGAACGGTCTTCTGACCGACGGGAATATTTCCAAAATATGCACTGTATGAAAGCTCAACGCTCCGGTCCGAATTCAAGCCTGAACTCGAAGGTGAATCCGTCCTTAGATCAACATAGCCTCACCAGACCATGTAACCGGGCGGCAATTTCCAATGTCTTAAATGTGCCTCTCACCCGTTCCAAGATCGTTACTAATGTGTCTTCGACGCCTTTATTTCATCTTAGTTCTCCGCACCCAGATATGGCCCCTCGTCCCCGCGCCAACCACACCATGGAGAACCGACGTGCTCGGGAAATTGGCTCCTACCGTTGCCGAATCTGCCAAGGAGTCCATCCGCTACGGACCTGCCACCAATTTCTTCTCCTGAGCCCCGAGGAGAGACTCCGAGCTGTCCTTATCAACAAGTATTGCAAGAACTGCCTGGCTGAACTGCCCCGTTTTGCGCATCCGCACGCCTATCCGACCGTGGAGCGATACTGAGTAGACGTCCTTGTTAAGTCCAGAGCGCTGTTTTTGGATGAATCGGGTCCGGGGCGTACACCCAGCCATAGGCCACCCCATTATACTTTGCAATCCTGCAAGGGGGGGGGAGGATGTTCAGGCCAGCAGTAAACAATTTCCGCGCACTATGCCAACTCCGTGCGGCCCGGTTCCAACTCGCTCTCGCGCGCTCGGAGGGGCGCTCGGATCCACAATCCACGATCCACACAGCGCTCACGGCAGCAAAAGCATCATAAGGCATAGAGTTAGTTAGTTACGATTTCACCCCTGCTTCAGACGGCCGATCTACCGCGCGACCCCCCCAACCGAATACACACACATAATTATATATATACCACGAAACACAACGGTTTTCATTTCTTACGACGGCTACTAGGAGGTTCGCTGGCTCAACAATTTCGTCATTGTAGAATTGAGCTGCGATCCGCCCCACTACAAACACCAATGTTAATAGGGTAGGTAAGGTTAACCCAAAAGGCCCTCAACGGGGCTAGTATGGCCCTTAGTTATCTGGATAGGGGGGGTATGAACCATCGCGGGAGTGTTTATGTGGTTTTAAAGTCCTTGAGAATCGAGATGTTTTTATCATAGGCTAGCAGTTCCAGGTGTTCCAGGGCGTCGGTTTTCCCAGGCTTATCACATTTCGTACAACTGTCTCTGTTGGTGATGCCTAGCTTTGTTGCATGTGCCGTAGCCAGACAGTGACCTGTTAGTGTTCCCACTAACAATCTGCAGTCCTTTAGTGGTAGGTTGTGACTGTGCTACAGCCGGGGTATGCTCGCCGCGCCGGGGTTCAAAGAAATTTGTTTGATCTCTGGATTTGGTAGCTGAAAAAGAGTCTCGTGGTTCAAGAATAGGGCGTGGATTAAGCGGTTCAAGGAATTATTTTTATTGATCTTAAAAGGTACAGAATTTGGTAGGTGCTCGGGTCTTCCTTCTAGCTCTTCCTTCGGGATCGTCTTTCGGGGTGGCCGCACGTGGCGGATAGCTGCGTGCTGGTCCTGGTGATCGTCCGGTCGGTGTTGGTCTTGTGAGGAACCAGGGTTCACACAGGCCGAAGTCGGCTGAAGCACAGCCGGATAAGGCTGAGGTGCGGCCGAATAAGGCTGACGGCCAGCCGGATGGGGCGAACGTCAGTCCGGATACCCTCGGATATCCGGATGCAGCGAAGTAGCCAAGGGCTCCCAGAGAGGAGAAGTTCCCCGCTCTCTGAGAGGAGGACGTGCGAGAGGCAGACGAGACGGCGGGATCGGGCTGGCAGTGCCCCAACGCATGACCAAATAAGGTCATGGGATCACGCCACTGGCCTGGTCCCGTTGCGAATGCCGTGGAAACCGCGAGACGAGAATGGAATATTACCGACGCCGAGTGGAGGTCCCGTTAGGAAGGGGTTCTAAAAAGGAGGCTGCGGCGACGGAGCGGGATCTTCCGCAGATGAGTTGTCGTGCGCTCATATTGAAACCCGCCTAACGCAGAGTATCAACGCGGTACGATTCGAAGAGTGAAGTGAAGTGCATAACGGGAAGCAGAGAAACAGGCCCCGCCTGCCCATCAAAGTGAGTTTGATTTAAGTGGTGATCCACATCCACCGGCGGAAACTAGCAGGGAAGTGCGAGTCGTAGCGTACGGATTAGAGTGGCGGACCAAAGCAGACGCTGAGGTCGATGTGCCTCTAATCAACAGCACCAACGCTGTCACCCCAACGAGAGCCCCGAGTGTGGTGGAAACCCATAGTTAAGAGCCATTGTCATACCTAGTCCTAAGTCTTGGCATAACGATAGATAAATAAAGCGCACTTATATCTATACCGAAGAAAGAGTTGTTATTATTTTTCGTTGGGGCAACGATACAAATTCGTTGCATCGAGCCCGCCAACCGCTGAGCGATCCCAGCTCAAGCGCCCAAAAAGAAGGTTCGTTACAGTCTATGTCGCGGAGGTTTAAGTTCGCTCCAAGTAGAAGATTGGATGTGGAGGTTTAAGTGCTCTCCGAGGAGAAGATACGTTGCGGAGGCTTAAGTGTACTCCGAGGAGAATAATTGAGGCGGAGGTTTAAGTGCGCTCCGAGGAGAAGATACGTTGTGGAATTTTAAGTGCGCTCCGAGGAGAAGATACGTTGCGGAGGTTTAAGTGCGCTCCGAGGAGAAGATACGTTGCGGAGGTTTAAGTGCGCTCCGAGGAGAAGATTTGTTGCGGAGGTTTAAGTGCACTCCCAGGAGAGGTCGGGTTGCGGAGGATGAAGCTCACTCTGAGAAGGATGGGGGCGGAGGATGGATTGCACTCCGAGAGGAGTGGAAGGATCGCGGGAGCTGTTGGTGGTTGCTGCCGATGCTTACCCCTCCACTGGCCGGAGCCGAACTGATGATGATCGCTCTGCCGTTCTCCTTTTATTTCCGAAAAGCAGCTGCTCCGTACGGGCATGTTCCTAACGCGTTTGTGCTGATCAGCTGGTTTTCGTACTGGCGTGTCCCTAACGCGTTTTGTGCTGAGCAGCTGATAATGTGCCCATTGGTGCTCGGGTTATGGTCACACTCGGTAAGCTCAGTTGTGGGTGTGACCGTTGGTGGATGGGCACATTAGTGATGATCATCTGCTGGTAGTTTTATGTTTCTTTTGTTTCTTTGTTTGTTTTTCTGTTTATTTAATTTGTAATTGTATGGCAGGTCTTCATGTATTTTGTCTCTTAGGTGCTATTTATTCTTATTTCTACTAATACTTATTACTTAATCTTCATGGTTTGTTCTTGGTGTTTCTAGTGTTTGGGTTAGTGTTTGTGGCGCTGGCGCTTGGTTTTCCTGGCGCTGGGCGTCACACTTCCCCCTCCTTTTCCAGTGGGGCGGTTTCGGTTGATCCTCCCTGCGTCGACCAGAACCAGGTGACGATGTGGACATCTCCAGCTCGGCCGATCTTAACCCAACAGGCCTCCTGTTCCTCGTTCCATAATTTGAACCGTCATTGCGTCTGTTTCGGGCGGTCGTGAAGTTTCGTCTTGACTATTTCAATTAGTTTGTTAGTTAATTCGAAACTCTGCGGGACGTTCCATTCGCTCGGGATGGTGTCCCTCTGGAAGGGTTTTCGTGGTTCCGGTTCTGGCGTTGGCCGCTCGGGGTTGAGGTCCAGCACGTCCCTGTCCGATTCCTCTTTGGCCCAGGATAGTTCCATATTTTGTTGTTCCCTGTGCCTTCGTGCTGCTTGTTCTTGTAGGTTGGCCTGGTGTGCCCATCTGATCCGTTTTTTTTTATTGGTATCACGTTATTGTGTGTTGTTTCGGGTTCTAATGGTGTTTCGTTCTGTCTCGCCGCGTTTTCCCTTGTGTTGGTTTTTGTTGTCTTCCTGGGTGCCGACACTTTGGTCCCTAATGTTCTCATTCGTGAGCTGAGTGGGGGGGCGACCGGTAGCAGTTTTGCCGATTTGTTCTTGTGGCTGGCCTGCAACATCCTCTCCTTGAATTTTTTTGCCGAAATGTCGAACTTGTTTTCCATCTTTCTGAACAGGTAGAGAGACAGCATCGTTACTGCTGTAGTTGTGAGACATGTGCCTGTAGCTTTTTGTTCGTCGTAGTCTCTTGTACTGTTGTAATTACTGGTGAGGTTAGTTCGAGCACCTTACACGCACCGGTGTATTTTGGTTCTAGTTTAGCTGTTGTCTTGTCGATTTTCCTCGAGAGTGGGTACGTTCGTACCCATACTAAGTCTCCTACTTTTGGTTTCCATTCTCGTTTTCGCAAATTGTAATGTCGTGCTAGTTTTGCTGCTGCTTCTTCCATGTTCTGCTCTGCTATTGCTTCTGTTTGTTCTCGTTTTTCTGTGTTTTCTTGGTTTGTTCGATTGCTAAACCCTGAACCTAGTGTTACCTCATCGAATAGGTTGCCCGGTAATCTAAGTTCTCTTCCGAATATCAGGTACGCTGGGCTAAATCCTGTTGATTCTGATTTGCTGCTATTTATCGCTAGGGTTAGTTCTGGTAGTTGTTCGTCCCATTTGTTGTGTTTCCCTCCCGCAAATTGTGCGATCATTGTCTTCAGAGTTCGGTTTGCTCGTTCGGTTGGGTTTTCTTGTGGTGTGTATGGTGCCGTGAATTGTTGGGTGATGCCCCATGAGTTCATTACCTGTTTTGTCTCTCTGCTCGTAAATTGTACGCCGTTGACTGAGATCAGTTGTTTTGGTGCACGAGGGGAGGTGCACCAGTATTTTTACTCTGAACGTCTTTAAGAATGCGTCAGCTGTTGCCCTTCTTGCCGGTGTGACCTCCACCCATTTGGAAAATTTATCGATAAACACGATTAGTGCAGTGTTACCGTGCGGCGTTCTTGGAAGTGGTCCTACGAAATCGACGCATATCGTTTCTTATGGTGCGTTTGCGATTTTTGTCAGCATTTTGCCTGCCGCTGCTTGTTGCGATACCTTGAATTTTTGGAAGCTTTCGCATGTTCGTACGAATCGTGTTACTTCTCTGCTTAACCCTGGCCAAAACTATCGTTGCCTTATCCTGACTTTCGTGCGTCTGATCCCGAGGTTTCCGGCTGTTGGGTTTGTATGATTTTCGGTTAGTACCCTGTGTCTCTCTTGTTTTGGAACACATAGCTTCCAGGGTTGATCGTCTTCGTCGGTTTAGCTTGGTATGTGTCGGTATAATCTTCCCTGCTTTATTGTATAGTCTGTAGCTTCTTTTGGTGTCGTCTCTACTTGGTTCCATTTGTTTTGATACCAAGCGCATTCTACGATTTCTGCTATTCGGTTTTCTTCACGTGGTAAGCGGGATAATCCGTCCGCCACTGCGTTCAACTTTCCTTTGCGATATCCTATTTCGAATGAGAATGGTTGTAGTCCCACCGCCCATCTTGCTATTCGTCCAGATTGGCTTTCGATGGAATTTAACCATTTGAGGGCTAGGTGGTCTGTAATTACAATAAATTGATAGCCTTCTAGATACATCCTCATCTTGTATATACCCCAGTAGATGGCCAGGCATTCTTTTTCCGTTGCGGAGTATTTGGTTTCCTCGCTTTTGAGCTCTCCGTCTGCATTTTCCTGGGTCAACACTGCTCCTAGGCCGCAATCGCTTGCGTCTGTTTGGAGTATGAATGTTTTCCTGAAGTCTGGGCATTTCAATATTGGTGCTTCCGTTAGGCACCGCTTTAGGTCTTTGAAGGCGTTTTATTGAGCTTCGCCCCAAGCAAATTTGTGTCCCTTTTTTAATAGATCTTGGAGTGCTTTTGCTCGTTCGGTGTATGATGGTACGAATCTGCGGTACCATGATGCCAGGCCTAAGATACTAAGAGTTCTTTAATGGCCGCCACTTTGTCTGGGTCTGTGTGTATTCCTTCCTCGCCCACCATGTGTCCTAGGTATTTAAGTTTTTTTTTTGGAAAAAATGGCATTTTCCTGCGTTAATGCGCAGGTTTGCTGTCCTTAGCCGTTCAAATACCGTCTGTAGTTTCTGCATGTGTTCTACTTTCGTCCGCCCAATTACGATTATATCGTCTAGCTATGCGAAAGCGAATGGTTCCATGTCCGGTCCGATTACCGAGTCTAGGGCTCTTTGGAAAGTAGCAGGTGCTGTTGTGAGTCCAAATGGCATGACCTTCCATTGATACAATCCTCACCCAGGGGCTGTAAAGGCTGTGTACTGTCGGCTCTGTTTTTCCATTGAAAGTTGCCAATACCCTGACTTTAAATCAAGAGTGCTAATGTATTTTGCCTCTTTAAGTAGATTTAGAATAAAGTCCATCCGTGGTAATGAGTATGCATCCGTCTCCGTTTTTTCGTTTAAAAGTGGGTAGGCCACGCAGAACCTCCAATCTCCAGTTTTCTTTTTTATGAGGACAATCGGTGAGCTGTATGGGCTGTGTGATGGTTCTATTAGATTCTGCTTTTTGAGTTTGCAGATCTCTTTGTTGATGATTTCCATTTGCGCTGGGTTCCTTGGGTAATACCGCTGTTTGACGGGTCTGTCATCTTTAAGGAATATCCGATGTTTCGTAATGTTGCTCACTCCTTCCAGAGTGTTGAATTTCTGTACCTCCGTTGTAATCCATTTTTCAATCTCCACGTCCGTTGGCTCTGTTAACGAATTTCTTGCGTTTTCCTCTTTTCTCTATGGGTTTGGTTCCCCGTTGAAGTTTATCGTGGCTTCTCCGCACGTTATTGATGTGCCTGCGTCCTTTAAGAAATCCATTCCCAGTATGGGGGTGTCTGGTACTCCTGTCATAATTAGAAACGATTGTGTGGTTTCTCTTCCCCCTAGTTCTACTGTTGTCTGTATTCTTCGTTTTGTTCTCCGAGTGCTTCCGTCCGCGAGTCGGATTTATCTATTTTCCACGCCTTCGATGCCTTCTTCTTTTAGTTTTTCGGCCGCCTTTTCGTTGATCATGCATCTCGTCGCCCCTGTGTCGATGATTACGTCCATCAGTTGCGATCCAATCCTGGTCCGTCCTAAAAGTTGGTTCTTGTTGAATATTAATTGTGTGGTGTCCCGCTCAGATGGTTTTGGGCCCCGGGGGTTTTGCGGGCTTGTCCTGAGCCCTGTCCATTTTCCTGTGGTTTTCTGCAGCAGTCTATCGTGCGTACTTCTTGTTTGTTGCAGGTCCAGCAGTACAGTACGGGTTCCCTGCTGCAAGTTCGGGTCTCATGCCCGTAGTTTCCACCTTTGAAATTTCCTTTGTCGATATTGTGTGCTCTGCCATGTTGGTTGGTCGTGTTGTTGGCTGTTCCATTGGCGACCTGTAACCTTGGAGAGTCCTGCCACCGTCTCTATCTTTTCAAATTCTTCTGCAATGATCATGAATTCCGACAGTGTTTGGAATTCCCTTCTTTTCACGTTTATTATTTCCAGTTTTTCCTGCTCTGTGTAGGTTCCGAACCTCATTAGCTTCCTTGTTTCTTGGACATAGTCCCTGACTGTTTCTGTTTCCGCTTGTTTTCGCTCTGCCACCTGCTTTGGTAACTCCTTTTGGTATCTAAGTGATATGAAGTTCTCTTTCAGTCCGTCCTCTGCTTCCCCTTATGATGTGACTGGCGCTGGCTTTGTGTGTCACCAGTCCAGTGCGCTTTCCTCCAGGATTATCGGCATTGCGAATACCAGGAATACCAGGTCCAGTTCTACACCGAAGGTTTCTGCTAATTCCTCCATCCTGCTCAGGAATTCTAGCAGCCCTCCTTTTCCCGTAAAGATCAGGTCCCACTTGCGTATTTATTCTATTATAGCTACTGCTTCTGGTGATCCTTTCTTTATTTGTTTCGGAAATAGGGACTTCTCGTGGTTCAAGAATAAGGCGTGGATTAAGCGGTACAAAGAAATAGGGTTGTTTTAAAAGGTACAGAGTTTAGTAGGTGCTCTGTTCTTCCTTCTGGCTCTTCCTTCGGGATCGTCTTTCGGGGTGGTCGCACGTGGCGGATAGCTGCGTGCTGGTCCTGGTGATCGTCCGGTTGGTGTTGGTCTATATCGCGGAGGTTTAAGTGCGCTCCGAGGAGAAGAATTGTGGTGGAGGTTTAAGTGCGCTCCGAGGAGAAGATACGTTGCGGAGGTTTAAGTGCGCTTCGAGGAGAAGATTTGCTGCGGAGGTTTAAGTGCGCTCCGAGGAGAAGATACGTTGCGGAGGTTTAAGTGCGCTCCGAGGAGAAGATTTGTTGCGGAGGCTTAAGTGCACTCCCAAGAGAGGTCGGGTTGCGGAGGATGAAGCTCACTCCGAGAAGGATGGGGGCGGAGGATAGATTACACTCCGAGAAGGATGGGGGCGGAGGATGGATTGCAGTCCGAGAGGGGTGGAAGGATCGCGGGAGCTGTTGGCGGTTGCTGCCGATGCTTACCTCTCCACTGGCCGGAGCCGAACTGATGATGATCGCTCTGGCGGTGCTCCTTTTATTTCCGAAAAGCAGCTGCTCCGTACGGGCATGTTCCTAACGCGTTTGTGCTGAGCAGCTGATAATGTGCCCGTTGGTGCTGGGGTTATGGTCACTCTCGGTAAGTTCAGCTGTGGGTGTGACCGTTGTGTGATCATCTGCTGGTAGTTTTATGTTTCTTTTGTTTCTTTGTTTGTTTTTCTGTTTATTTAATTTGTAATTGTATGGCAGGTCTTCATGTATTTTGTCTCTTAGGTGCTATTTATTCTTATTTCTACTAATACTTATTACTTAGTCTTCATGGTTTGTTCTTGGTGTTTCTAGTGCACTTAGTTTTCATGGTTTGTTCTGAGTGTTTTTCCTGGCACTGGGCGTCATAAGGTGCAGTAGGTTGTGGCTGAGTTTCTCATTGCGTTTTGTGCACATGATTTTCGAGGTTCTGCAGGTGGTGGTACCCCTCCATTTGCTTTAGGTCTGTAAAGTAGGTTTGGCCTGCTTCTCTAAATCGCTTTGTAGCGTTCGAAGAGGACAGGCACATTCTCGGTACTCTCATTCGCCAGCCCGACGCCTTTCTTAGCCAGGATGTCAGCCGCCTCGTTTCCTTCGATAACTTGGTGGCTGGGAACCCAAAATATCCGAACTGAATTTGTCGTGCTGAGGGTGTCTACTGCCTCCCAGCTCGTTAAGATACTGACCGCAGACGACTGTATGGATCTTATCACCACGTGGCTGTCGACGAATAGGTTGACCGTATCGAGTGCTCGTTTTGAGCGATCTCTGCTGCTTTCTTGATGGCAAAAACTTCCGCCTGGAATATGCTGCCTTATCTCAGGGTCTGTATGATTCCAAGTATAGTTTCGAGTGCTTTTGTTGGGGTTGACCTCAGCGCCCCTGTAATACAGAGTAGAGCCTGTCGCTGGGTCTTTTTCATAAGTTTATGGTACGTGTTTTTTCGGTAGCTGGCCACCACACTAAGACTCCATACAGCAAAGTTGGTCGCACCACCGAGATGTAAATGTTAGTGCTGTTAGGGCTTCTTTACTGCCCTCTGTCCACTGTCCGTTATCTCGTTTTAATTGACTCTGTACTGTGGGCTGCTTTGAAAGCAGCTTTCGGAGCCTACCGGTTTCAGGCACTTTCTCGATGTTGGAGCCAAAGTTCCTCCACGAGTTTCTTTGTGCCTTACGTATTTCCTTCTTGTAGCTCCTAAGTAGTATTTTGTATTCCTCATTGACGATCTCTTCGTTCGTTTTTTTAGGCGATCTTAAAGAATTCCTTGACGTTCTTTCTTTGGAGAGAAAGATCTTGGTTCCACTAGAGTGCCTTGGACCTATTCTTTGTTCTTGAGGGGTTGCACGATACGTGGTAGGCATCCAGTAACTCCTTGGATAGGGTCTCTAGGGACTTCTCTATATCCTCCGCAGATTTCACTGAGCTTCGAACTAACCGTCTTTTTAAACTTTTCCCAACTTGTATTCCGGGGATTCTATAGATTGCCTTCTTCGAAGAGTGTTTAAAAACGAACTTGAGCTGAATGTAATTATCATCTGAGAAGGATGGTCTTTCAAGGACTCTCCAGCCAGATACCAAAATGCTATGACTCGACACCAGATATAATCATAGCAATGACAAGTTTTATGTCCGTCATGTTGACGGTTGCAAAAAAAACACCAGCTGTTCCGAATCATTAGCAATTAAATTTTTAGTTCTTTATCCGCACTGCTCAATGTAATAACCATAGATTGACTGACTTCAGTTCGTTTTATAAAAAACTCCTTGGTTTTTTAAAGATAACACTAGGCAACAAAATTTAACGTTTTTTTCAGCTGTGAACCAAACCAACTTTTTCTGATATCAGAAAAGGTCGGATTGGTTCGAAGCGTAAATATGGTGTTGCATAGTGTAATCAAATATAGTTGTCTAATTAAAAATATAATATTCAATATTACATAGAATACATTATATTAAGAAAAACAGCCAAAGGTCATACCCGTCGGGTCTAAGAATTGAGTTAAGTTGGGTTATAAGTATCAGCACATCCCTAATCCAAGATAATGCTGTTTACGAATCCGACCAGCAATACAACTGACCTGTATGGTTTCCCAAGCAAATATGCTCCAATTAATTCCTGCTTAGGAATCGATAATATCTTCAGTGGCACCACTCGAGACTTTGAGCTCAATACGTGGCTCGACGACTTGGTTACTGACATATACGTACGCGCCATATGCTTCTATGCTGGCATTATAAAATCCGTGAGCCTATAGCCATACTAGAATGATGAACCACGCAAGGAAATTAAATCCGAGAGATGCTTGCCAAACTGTTTCTGAAGTCCATTCAAAGTGGATGCAACGCTGCGGGTAGGCTTGCATCCCAATCCAAATGTTTTCTCCAAAGTTGCTGAAGGAAGATCTTGCACCTGACACTAACAGGATTAACCAATTCAAGAGGGTCATAGAAACGCGCAATCGTAGATAGAATTTGTGTCCAGTGCGGGCAAGGCCAAAAGCAACTGATCTGAAGCAGGGTCCCACGCTAAGCCAAGAGTTTTGGTTATGTCGCTTCCAACATAAAACCTTAAGAATTTCTCTATGTCATCCTCAGAAGTTCCCTCAAGTACCTCCTGATGACTAAAGTACCATTTCCTAAGTTTAATATTACCACGAGACAGTATAGCCGATGTTTGGTAAATCTTGTCCATGACTTCTGCGACTGAGTTACCGCTAGAAATAAGATCATCCACGCAAAACTCCTATTGCAAAGCAGCTGAGCCAAGAGGGTAGGACTCACCCCCGTTGATGGCCAGCTGGCTCAGCTAAAAATAATGCAGTCTTCGTACCGTATGTTACGGTGTCCAATGTGTAGACTTGACCCTCGGACTGGATGGAATCTCGCCCGAGGATACACTGATAATAATTGTTAGGTGAAGACACTCGTACGAATCGGAACTTTTTACAAATGTTCCCAGTGAGAGCGACGTAATATGTGCGAAAGCGAATCAGTATTTTAAACAATGCAGACTGAATTACAGGGCCTGTCATCATCACATCATTTAGAAAATATCCAGTTGATGTAGCTGCAGATCCATCGAAAACGACATGGAGTTTTGTCATCGTACTGTCCTCCTTTAAGACAAAGTGATGAGGCAAAAAATATATTTTTAGAGGCTACGAGAATCAGGTTTGACTTGGGACATTTGGATCAAATCAATATACTCCCTCATAAAGGCGAAATACCGCTCCTTGAGTGTAGAATTACGAATATGCGCCTGAGCATAAGATTCTCCTAAGCGATCAGTATTATTATTTAGTGGCAGACGATCTAAATACTTCCCTGATGGCGACCGTGATAGGTGGCTTACAAAATGTGCTTCACAGTCTACTTCTTCTTTGGTATTCAAACCAGCATTAGCACAATTCTCGACTTCCCAAACATACGAAGAGTTTTATCCAACCTTGCTTCCATCTTAGCTTCTGAATCTGGAGAATTTTCATTTGCCAAAAGCGCCGAGCTTGCTACCTTCTGTCCACCGCCAGCTACGATCCACCCAAGCCGGACCTTCGGCAGGCCATCGGTGCGCTTGATTTGCCCTACGCAGAAGAGATCATAAAAAACGCTCGCACCAATGAGGACATCTACCCGCTGTGGATTTGAGAAATGCACAATCGGCAAGCTGAATATTGGATGGAGTATACCAATCGGATGCATTGACTGCCAGACTTGGTTAACAACCGATAATCGTAGGGGCGATGAGAGCAGTGAGCAAGTGCAACAAACTATGATGCCTACCGCCGCATACTCGACATTTTCCACTATTGTACACACGAGTCTGATGCCCCGTTTTAAGGAAATTGAAACTTAGGAAAGCTTCTTTGTTGCTCAGCAACTGTGAAAGATTTACTATGAAAGACTGTGATATATATATCTTACAAGAGTATATTCCATGGCCCGCTGAGTGGCAAACGACGCATACAGACGGGTCGGGTCTGGCAGCGTTGCTAGAAGAATTCGTAAAATTCCTCAGCTGTAGGTATAGCATTTGATAACGTATGCTCCTCCCACTTGTCTTGCGTCTTAGAATCCAACTTCTGCAGCATGTTGATAATCATGAATCCTGAGATTTCCTTGGCAGTTCCCAATGTCTGCAACGCTCGCATGTGTAAATTGACTGCATCCGAAAACTCTCGAAGCTTTTTAGCAGAAGGCGAGTCTACCCTCTTGAGACCAAGAATCTTCTTGATATGTGCCTGAAAAACAAGTCGTTTGTTATTTAAACGGTTATGGAGTATATCCAGAGCCGCAAGATAATTGGCACTGGAGAGCTCCAACGATGGAACCGAATCCAAAGTCGCATCAGTAAGGCAAGAGCGAAGATGTTGGAACTTCTTGATGTCGTTGAGATCCGCATCCGCTTCAATCACCGACTTGAACATTGCCATAAAGTTCGAAAATGCGACGTATCCACCGGAAAACCTATCTACTCTTAGCTCAGGCAGTCGTTGCTTGTGATCCATGATGAGGGTATTATGTCCAGAATGGTTTGGTAGAGTGGTGAATTGGCAGCGGCGCGAGAGTGGCTCAATTCAAGAGTTGCCAGCAGCTCAGCTTTCAATGATATGAACAGCGTCTCGAAGTTTTCGCGCAGCTCACTCCCCATCATGTCTTGATCGAGCGCCTCCAACTCATTATGGGCCTTATTGAATTACTCTTGAATTTCCGCCAACACATTAAGGCGAACCTCGATTTCCGCGGCGGTCAATTTGTCGATTTTTCGCCTATAAAGACTCAGCCTTTTATCAGCCATCACAATATTTCCAGCCGCACCTGTATTCGGATCGTTGTCCATGCTAAACGGTGTGCAATGCAACGAAACAACGGAAAATGGAATACCGATTAATCGCCGATGTACATAAGGGAAGGCGAGAATGAAAGACACGAAAAGTCAAGAATCGCGGCTTCAGCTAAGCAGAGAATGAGAGATTCGACGCTTAAGTTAATGGAATCTCACACGGCCGCACTCTCACTGAACTTGCACTTTAAACTGTTTTTTATTGTGCACCAAATGTATTTGTTGGTTGTTAAACTACACAGCAACTAAAGTTTTGTTCAATTAATATGTTTTTAAGTGAAATGCGATTAACCAATGTATTTATATCATGTCGGGGTCACCAATGATTGAGATGCCAAGCTTTTTTGGCAACTATCTATTTCATAGCTGATTAAAACGATTAGGGTTGTTTATAATGTTTATTTATACCGGCGGCTAGCTGAAGCCGATTGCTTGTTCTTTTGCCCGGCCAGATAAATGTTAATACGCGAGAACGATATGCAACCAATGTGGTGAGAGATTAGCATAGAACTAAATTTTGGCGACGACGGCAGATCGAGGAAAAAGCCGTACGCCGGCTAAAGAGTGCCCATCAAACGAGAGAGCGCTTGGTTAGGTTAGGTTAGGTTGACCCGGACGGCCCTCAGCGGGGCCCCACATAGGCCAGTATGGCCCTTAGTTGTCCGGATAGGGGGAGTATGAACCGTCGCGGCAGTGTTTAGGGGGTTTTGAAGTCCTCGAGAATCGAGGTATTTTTCGCATAGGCCAGTAGTTGCTGTGGCGTCCGCTTGGAGGCATCTTCCAGTGATGCCAGCACTGGCGCGCCCAGGTACTTCCTCCTTGCCCTTAAGAGAGCAGGACAGTTGCAGATGAGATGTTCCAGGGTTTCGGTTGCCCCAGGTTCGTCACATTTTCTACAACTGTCTCTGTTTGTGATGCCTAGCTTTGTTGCATGCGCCGCAGCCAGTCAATGGCCCGTTGATATTCCCACTAATGATTCGATGCCCTGGTGGCTGCGAACCCAGTAGATCCGCACTGACTTTGTCGTGCTTAGGGTGTCTAGAGCCTCCCTGCTCGCCAAGACACTTCTGGAACTGACCGCGGACGACTGCATGGATCTTATCGCCGCTTGGCTGTCGACGAATAGGTTGACCGCATCGTGTGCTCTTTCAGTGAGAAGAGCGACCTCTGCTGCTTTCCTGATGGCAAAAACCTCTGCCTGGAATATGCTGCAATGGTCCGGTAGCTTATATGACAGCCTTATCTCAGGGTCTGTACAGTATAGGCCCGCTCCTACTCCTCCGTCCATCTTGGAGCCGTCCGTATATATATTGAGGTGCTCAGTTTGGTCTCTTCCGATTTTCCAGTCTTCAGGTCCCAAAGATGCGGTTGTTTTGACGTCGAGGCAAGTTTGGGGGGTCATGTAATCAGTAGATCTGATCATGTCCGTGCCAATTGAACTGGTCCCATGTCCTTGTGGCGACCGGTTTTCTGATGCGATTAGGCGCTGTGCTGCCTTTCCTGCAATCAGGCGAGCGTGGATGTCTAGGGGTTCGATTCCAAGTAGGGTTTCGAGTGCCTTTGTTGGGGTTGACCTCAGCGCCCCTTTAATACAGAGCAAACCCTGTCACTGAATCTTTTCATAAGCTTATGTACGTCTTCTTTTCGGTAGCTTGCCACCACACTAAGACTCCATACAGCAGAGTTGGTCGCACCACCGAGATGTAAATCCAGTGCATCAGAGCCGGAGACAGGCCCCATGTGCTGCTGAGCATCTTCTTGGATGCGTAAAGCGCAATGGTGGCCTTCTTCACCCTTTCCAATACATTGGGTTTCCATGCCAGCTTACTATCCAGTACTGTGCCCAGGTATTTGACTTGTGTTTTTGGGGTTAGCCTAGTTTGATTGATCTTCGGGGGGGTCCATATCGGAACCTTGTACCTCTTGGTAAAGAGGATGAGGTCCGTCTTGTCCGCGTTGATACTGAGTCCTACTTCTTTCGCCCACTCACGTATCTCCCTGAGTGTACGTTCCATTAAGGAGGTGAGGGTCGATGGACAGACACCCGTAATAAGTATGCTTATGTCGTCCGCTTATGTTATTATTGGGGCCTTCCTTTCGTATCTCTTGATGAGGTCGTCGACCACCAGATTCCACAGGAGGGGCGACAGGACTCCACCCTGGGATGTGCCTCTGTGTGCCACATTTACCATGGAAGCGGTGCCCCACTCTGATTGCACCCGTCTGCAACCAGGTTCCTTATCCACAGGTTGATTGTTGGGTGTGTATTAGTCGCTACAAGGCGATTTCTTATTGCTTTCGTAGCCACGTTGTTAAATGCTCCGGAGATGTCCACGAATACTCCCAGTGCATACTTTTTATTGTGAAGGGCTTTCTCAATGGTAGCTACTACCGAGTGTAGTGCGGTCTCCACCGATTTCCCTTTGGTATAGGCATGCTGGTTTGTTGACATCAGTCCTCCTACCTCATTCCTGATGTGTAAGTCCAGCAGCTTTTCTAGTGTCTTTAATATAAAGGAGGTAAGGCTTATCGGTCTATAGTCCTTGGGACTCGCATGGCTGCACTTTCCTGCCTTTGGGAGGAAGACAACTCTCGAGGTTCTCCATTGGATAGGGATATAGCCTGTACTTAGACAAGCTGTGAATATTTTTGGCCTCTTTGGCCACCTGCATCATGGCTGGGAATACCCCGTCCAGTCCTGGTGCTTTTGTGCCCGCAAAGGAGTCTATTGCCCAGTGGATTCGCTTAGTGGTTAACAGATCTGCTGGGCGGTGTTGTTCCTCGGCTGCTAGGTCCTGGTGCTCTTTGGCGTCAGCGACCTCGGTGCAACCAGGGAAATGCTCCTCCATTAGTGCTGTTAGGGCTTCATCACTGCCCTCTGTCCACTGTCCGTCATCTAGCTTTAATTGACTTTGTATGGTAGGCTGCTTAGAGAGCAGCTTCCGTAGCCGTGCGGTTTCGGGTACTTTCTCGATGTTGGAGCAGAAGGTCCTCCACGAGTTCCGTTGTGCTTTGCGTATTTCCTTCTTGTAGCTCCTGAGTAGGAGTCTGTATTCCTCATAGACGATCCCTTCGTTCGCTTGTTTGGCGATCTTAAAGAATTCCTTGAGGTTGTCCCTTTGAAGAGAGAGATCCCGGTTCCACCAGAGTGGCTTGGACCTCTTCTTCGTCCTCGAAGGTTTGCACGATGTGTGGTAGGCGTCCAGTAACGCGTTGGATAGGGTCTCTAGAGACTTCTCTATGTCCTCCGCGGATTTCACTGAGCCCGGACTCGCGAGCTTCGAAGTAACTGTCTTTTTAAACTTTTCCCAGTTTGTATTCCGGGGGTTTCTATAGACTGTTACCTTCGAAGAATGTTTGAAGTCGCACTTAAACTGAATGTACTTGTGGTCTGAGAAGGAGGGTCTTTCGAGGACCCTCCAGCTAGATACCGTAGTACTGTTTCCCGTTGCAAGTGTTAGGTCTAGCACATTGGATGAGGTCGGACCTACGAAGGTGTGCTCCTCCCCAACGTTTGCTATATATAGATTAGTTGCTAGTATAAAGTCTAAGAGTGACTCACCTCTGTCATTGATGTCGGTGCTTCCCCACACATTGTGGTGGGCATTGGCGTCCGTCCCGATGACGAGTTGATAGTTTTTGGTGCCGGCTTCTGTCACCAGGCTCCTGAGTTCGTCGGGTGGTGCGGGTCTGTCGTGAGCCGTGTAGCAGGAAGCCACCAGAAGGCGCTTTTCCTCACTTTCCAGCATCACAACCGTCAGGTCATCCGTGCTGTAATGAGACATAAGGTAAGCATGGATTCCCTTTCGTACAAGTACGACGGTTCTGTTCCTGCTTACCGATGTTGAGTAGAACAGGTTGTGAGTTGAGGACTTTAGTCCGGCCACTGAATTGCCTGTCGCAATCCAGGGCTCCTGGACTAGAGCTATGTCGGCGAGCCCTTGCTCCATGGCGATGAGGAGCTCCGCTGACGCTCCCTTGGTTTTATGCAAGTTGAGCTGCAGCACACTCAGCATCATGGGTGACTGGCTCAATTGAACCTGGCGGGTTGACTACCAGAGTCAGGTCACCGTCTTCCTCTTCTTCGTCTTCGAGCGCAAGACCCTGGGCGGCCTCCATGATGGACTCGAGACCTAAGTCCTTTTCCACCTCGCCTGCCTGCAGGGTATGCGCGTCCTTGTCCTCAGGGTGGTGCTTTTTGAGGCGCAGGTAGACGCTACCCATGCCCCACGCCATCTTCCCGAACTTGGGATATAGCAGATCCTCTGCTTCCTTGTTTATTTGGAGGATCACACATTGGCCCCCCTCGTTGGGTAGTGGACTACCAATGTGTAGGATCCTCCAATCGGTCGTTGGCACGTCCGCGTTTTGCCGCTGAAGGAGCTTCAGCGCTCGGTCCCCCTGGATTGTGATGGGGAAGAGTACCTTCGCCTTAGGCTTGGACGGGATAAGCTCCCGGTCCACAACCTCCAGCTTGGCCCCCTCTCACATCGCCTCCAGTTGGCAGACCGTACGCGTCAGCCACCTTAGGGTTGGATCGTCATTGCACTTTAGGATTTTAACCCCATTTAGCCACCCAGCACCATCGAACGTGGGCATTGGGGCCGCTGGGTCTTCCTCCATATGTGCAAAAATTGCGTCAACGAGACGCGCATGCACCAGCTTCCACTGTGCCGCTGACATCTTGCCGTTCTCCTCGCTGCGGTCGATGAGTGCCACGATCAGATGTCGTTTGGTCACATCGCTGATCTTCGCTTTCGGTTTCGTTGGCTTCTTGGCCGCTTTCGGTGGAGGGGCTGCACTCTTGGGCCCGCGTTGCCGCTTGCTCGCTGGAGTGTCCTTAATGGCACTCTCAGTCGAGCGTTGCCTCTTGGTGGCCATCATCTCCTCCACCTTATTGGCATATTCGCCATTCGACGCCCTCATCTGTGGCATCTGCGCATAATGTAGCCGGCCCTCCTCTACTCGCTGCTCGGCCTAGGCTAGCTTGACCTTCTCCTCCTGGGAGATGTCTGCTTTACCTTGCAGCCGGCTTTTGATGTTGAGGGCCGCTTTGTATTGTGCTTTGGCCTTCATCCCCTCCTTGGAACGCTTCGGCCCTTCCCTACGCAGGGAGCTGGTGCCTGGTTCCGGCGAGCGGAGAAGGCTCTCTTCCTCCGTCCTGCTTAGAGAGAGCACGCTCTCCAGATCCGTGTCTGTGTCGACTACGGCATCTGTGCGGCTCAACTTGCAGCCTGCGGAGTGAGTTGTTGTTGTTGTTGTGGCAGTAGCTTTACAACTGACCTGGCCTGCTCCCGCCAAGTCTGAGGTGTGACCGCTGGCGACACGCAGAGAGGATTGCTCCTCCCCGTGCCCGCCGGTGGTAGCAGTCACGCTTCCCACCGACGTTTGGGTTGACATCCCAACCCGCGCTTGATCCTTCTTCGACTCCATAGTTGGCCCGAGGGTCCATACTGGTTAATATTTTTCGGGGGGACCACCCCCTAGTGTTTTAGGCCTGACCGCCAGGCACCTCTAGCCATGGCCCTGGTTCGGTTCCCCCGACTTTGAAGCGGAAAGACGCCGGACCATAGCCTTAGCTAGACACTGCATTACCCCGGACAGAGCAAGCGGCAGTGCATTACCCTTGTCCGGGGTAATGCAGTGTCCATTGCCCAGTCGGCACCCTCGTGGCGGGTTCAGCTAGAGGATTTTCGCCAGCCATTTAATTATATTATATAAAATAACTCTAATTAATTATTTTTGATTTTAATTTTATATTTAGTTTTGGCACGGCAACATATTTTCAATATATGGTGCACAAAAAAAGGTACTAATGCAGAAAAATTACAAGAAGTAATCACTACTGTACAGTGTAGTGGCGCCTGTCCAACAAAAATATCGCACAACCGTCCCACGGTTTCCCCTTCCCTTAGACATGCACCTTGCACTTTTAGGGCAGTTACGCGCAAGCCAAAAATGACATAAGCTAACAGCGGCAACTGTCAGTGTGTGGTGAAAAGGGGAATGAGAGAACCAAGGGCTCAAGCGGAAGGAGAGTGGCTTGTGCCTCTCTTTTCAATTGTACTCGCGATCCCAGACGGACGTCTGAAGAAACTACTCAAGTCAGTGCAGTGAAAGGAACAATTCTAACCTCGACCGTAATTACCGCGTGTCCATCGTGGCTAAGATCTATTCAAAAGATCAGCCGACCATTCCTACGTTTATTAAGCAAAGGCCGAACCCATCGGGTGAGTGAAATTGTACCCCAACTGCCGGCCAACAGAAAATTAAAGTTCGTTTTTTTTTCTTAAAACCTAACCATAGGTTTGGCCGTACGTAATACCGTACGAAACGCCGGTCGTAGTGCCGTAAGCCGTACCTACCCCAGTCTCGTCACCTTGCCGCACATATAAGTACCCATCGTACCGATCGACTACTGTATGTGTTAGCCGTCTTCGACACCAAATCTTCTTTCGGCTTGGCGTCTGCATACATGTGAGCATCACTGTATTTACCGCAGGGTGTACCGGCGTGGGTCCACACACTTACAAGCCTTGCTCGGCCTACCCCAGTGAAAAACGGTCGATGGGCTTATATCTTCACGTGCAGTGACATACATATGTATGTGTGAAGTTTACGATTCCCTCTTCAGAGACTTTCGTCATTTCTACGTCGCTGACGCCACCCGCATACGAATAGCAACGCTAAAGGAGAAGACGATTACCGGTGCCGTAATACAGTTTGCGTTGCTGAAGAAGTCATTCGGTGTCTCGATCATGATGGCTATGCCCATGCATTTCTTCATATTGGAATAATACTTTGGAATAATACTTTGGAACCCCACTATTGTACTGACCCTAGGATTAACATTAAAAGTTAAATTCGTGAGATTCGGTTTGTTTGGATTATCATAAAGAAATGTGCAGCTAGAAGGAAAGGAACTAAAACTAATACTCGCGCATATCGCCTATCTACTCTGACACACTGATATTTACAAGTTTTCAGCCACCCTCATCGACCACATGGAAGCGCTTTCATCGTTGGATTTGATCGTAATGTGAGTGATAACCTGTGAACGTCTGCTATATGTGAATTCAAAATTTTACGCGAGTCGAAGCAACATTAAAGGTTCCATGCCTCGACTGTAAACTTCCCAGCAGTACTGTAACGCTGACCAATCCAAGTGTTCGCGTGCTTGTTTTGTTCTGCTCTTTCGCAAGCAATGTAACTTTCTGCAATTCTGAATCTATCGACAACCGAACTTATGATTGGGATTACCCCACACGCAATTGCTGTGCACTTTAAAGATGCATCCATCCGTCCCTTGTTTTTTTGCATTTAAACTGAAAACCATTCGAATATATTTCTATTTGTGTAACGTAATTACCATTATTCCTGAATATACTCTTTATCATTAGCCGACCCTAGTCTAATAAGATCTTTCATCATGATATTTTTATACCCGATACTCAAAATGAGTATTGGGGTATATTAGATTTGTGGTAAAAGTGGATGTGTGTAACGTCCAGAAGGAAGCGTTTCCAACCCCATAAAGTATATATATTCTTGATCAGCATCAATAGCCGAGTCTATGTCTGTCTGTCTGTATGTCCGTCTGTCCGTCCCTATTAGCGCCTAGTGCTCAAAGACTATAAAAGCTAGAGCAACGACATTTTGTATCCAGACTTCTGTGATATGTCACTGCTACAATTGTATTTCAAAACTTCGCCCCGCCCACTTCCGCCCCCACAAAGAACAAAAATCTGTGGCATCCACAATTTTAAAGATACGAGAAAACGAAAAACGCAGAATCGTAGAGAATGACAATATCTTCCAGACTGCAGAGTCTAAATCAGATCGTATCATTATTATAGCCAGAATGAAGGAAACAATTTCATTTTTTCTCGCCCTGTCTCTCTCTAACACACACGTATCAAAGCCGACTTTGCATAGCGCAAAACATTAGCGCCTAGATCTCAGAGACTATAAGAGCTAGAGCAACCAAATTTTTTATCCAGATTCCTATAATATCGGACCTTGACGAGTTCGTTTCAAAATTTCGGCCCACCCCCTTCCGCCCCCGCAAAGTGCGAAAATCTGTGGCATCCACAGATCTCAGAGACTATTAGACCTGACTGTAGAGCTCTCACTGTTACAAAAGTATTTGTAATTTTTCACTGCAGAACTCACTGTTGAGAGGTCACTGCTACAAGTGTGTTTCAAAATTTCGGCCCACCCCGAAGATAGGAGAAAATTAAAAACGCACAATCATAGAGAATGGCCATATCTACCAGATTGCCGAATCTTGCCGAATCCGAATCAGATCGGATTATTATTATAGCCAAAAGTAACAAATCAATTTGCAGTGGCTACGCAGCGCCCGTCGACACGTTCTGACTGATTTTCTGTCTCTCTCGCACGCACTCTTTGTCGTTTAATGTAGCCATACTGACTATGTATCGGGTAAAAATGTAGAGTTGCGGTCGCAGCAGCAACTCACAACGTTCCCCCTCGTTTTTATTGTCTTTGCTCCTAATGCTCGAGCTCGTGACGCGATCTCTCCCTACCCCACCCCCACTCTACCCGACTAACCATGAGACCGGCAGCAACGCGTGCATGGATCTCGATCATACCCTCCATCTGCTCGTCTACCGTTTCAGATCCTAGCCTCCTGCTTCGTTATCTGTTACAGTATTAGCTATATATATTTATATATATAATAAATTTAAAAGAAAAAATAAAAATATTGGCGCCCAACGTGTGGGGCCTGAGCGGTCACAGCCCCAGTAAATGTCCGAAAGACAGTCAACTACACCCGACTGGAAATTCCTTATCCTTCTTGGTTTAGACAACCTTTCTAACTTTATCCATCCCTCAATATCGGTTGTGAAGGTATAGTGTAGCGAAAGAGACTGTTGAAATCCTGATGTTTTCCATTAAGCTCTTGGTCCAGTCCACTTAAGCTGCATCTGACTTAACCACTGCCGGTATATCGATCAAGTGCAATTAGATATTCCATCCGTCGATCGAAATTGGGTTAATTTATGGCGACAAGCTATAACCTATCTCGCGGAGTTGAGAGTATACGCAAGGAAGTTTATTTGCATCTTTTTCTATTTTCTATCATCCTCCCAACTATAAAGAGCGTCGTCGACTGTCGAAATCCTGAAGCTTTTAGAGTAAGCTCTTGGTCCAGTTGATGCAAAGTAAGACCTACTTGGTCCAGTTTTTGGATAGGATTCAGCCGTTGATAGAAATCAGGTGTATGTATGGCAAAAAGCTTTCGCCTGTCTCGCGGTAGAAAGAACCTGTCCGACTCAGTGTCTTTGTTTTCTACACGAATTCGTCTCTTAGACAGTGAGATTAGAAAGCGAACGAGATTCAGTCTATCTCTTATGTGCATCGAAGCAGAATCATGATCCTTTTATTTAAAAAAATTTTGCCATTTGTATTCCTTTGCCTTGATATATAAATTAGTTCGTATTTAGTTTCGTAATTATCTATAAAAGATCGTTGGGTAAGAGATTATATATAATCATGCCCCTAAGTCGTAGTCCCGAGAATTTCGCTCAAATAGAGAATCAGGGAATATTTTGTAGCACGTGCGCCAAGGAAGTTGACTACCTAGCTCAGTTAATTACCACCAGCTGTGGACACCAATTCCACCGAGTCTGTTTTAACCGTAAAGCTGGAGCCAACAAGATTTGTCCTGTCTGCCACGTTAGCTTGCATGCATCGGCTTTGAATTTAGCTGAGGAGATTGCCGCAGCCCAGACTGCAAGCCAAGACCCCAGCACAACCATGCACCAGACTAGGTCTAAGGGTAGGGCAACCGATCCCAACGCAGATGCCCCAAGCGGGTCAACTGTTAGTGAGACTAACCCGGAAGTACAAATGGAAGCAAATGCCGCTTCGACCAATGCACGTCTACACCAGGTTATTGCCGATGCTATGGCAGCTGCAAGGCAGGCTCAAACCCACATATTAGCGCAGACCATAGAAACTGGCCTGCAGAAATTATCGATTCAGCAAACGGCGTCCCGTGAAAGTATTGAAAGTGTTCGTTCACAACCAATCAATACACAAACCATCGACGAGGTAGAACAACAAACGTTTCAGCAACTGTTTGGGGTTATTTCGGAAAGACAGACGGTCAGAGAGCCACCATCTAGATATAGTCTAGGAGGGACCCCGCCAGTCTCAGAGCTACGAGCTGATAGAATAAGTCAAATCATTTCAAATTGGAAAATACGGTTTTCAGGTCATTCCTCCATTGGCGTGGACGACTTCATTTATAGGGTAAATGCCATGACCAACCAATCCTTAAATGGAAATTTTGAACTGTTAGCCAGATATGCGAGCAACCTGTTTGAGGGCAGTGCCAGTGAATGGTTCTGGCGATACCACAAGAGTGTCCCCCTCATCCGATGGTCCGACCTGTGCGTAGCACTCAAGACTCAATTCAAAGACGGACGTACCGACTTGGATATCCGCTCAGCAATCACGCAGCGGAAACAGAAGCCAAATGAACCGTTTGATTTATTCTATGAAGCAATAGTCGCATTGGCAGACAAACTAGTACAGCCAATGACTGAGCCCTATCTGTTAGAAGCTCTTAAAGCCAATTTAGTTCCAGAAATTCAACACGAAATCTTGTATGTACCCATCAAGAGTATCGCAGAGCTACGTCATATAGTTCGTACTCGCGAGCGATTCTTGCAGAACTTGTCCAAATCTACGACAACGTTGCAGCGTGCTGCGTCTAAACGACATATTAATGAGATGCATCAAACGTTCAGTGAGACGGATGACGATGCTGATGGTGTAGATGATGCAAGTATTGATGCCATGACCCTTAACTGTTGGAATTGTGGGAAGTTAGGTCACCGTTACCAAAAATGTACTGGAGAGCGGAGGGTTTTTTATTAAGGATGTGGGAAATCTGACACTTACAAGCCCTCTTGTAGAAAATGCAATCCAAAAAACTTGGCAGCTCGTGCACCGTTGATCAGTGCACGCAGACAGATGGCATCGAAAGCCACCAATACGGAGTAACGAGTTCAAAACAAACTCGCTACCACTTCAACCGGCCATGTCACAAATACCAGACTTACCAACCAGGACAGAGATAGAGAATTGTAGCCAACACTCCCTACGAATCAAGTTGCGTAGATGTGCGTATAATGAAACACGAAAGCAAGAACGGAAAGTTTTCTTATCCGCCGTAGTTGGGAATGCGCAGGACATAATACCGTATGCAGAGGTCCAACTATTGGGGAGAACAGTCACTGGTCTGTTGGATACAGGAGCAACAATCAGTTGTATAGGAGGGGATTTAGCGTTGAAAGTTAGTCATGCGACCGTCAAAACCGTTAATGCATCCGTGCGAACCGCTGATGGAGCTGCGCAGAAAATTGTAGGCAAGATCACCACTCCCGTTCTGTTTCGAAATGAAACTAAACCCATAACATTGTATTTAGTACCATCACTCGCTCAAGAATTATACCTTGGCATTGACTTTTGGTCTGAATTTAAATTGTTACCTCCAGGTGTAGTAACCCAGAATGCCAAGCTCGAAGTTGCTGCCTTAGCCAAGGATGACCATATGCATATAAGCCTAACGGATTCGCAACAGGCCATGTTGTCAGAGGCTATCCAAAAGTTCCCGTCATTCGCCAAAGAAGGTCTAGGTCGAACCAGCTGGATAAGTCACGATATCGAAATAGGGGATGCAAAGCCAATTAAACAGCGGCACTATTCGGTATCTCCTGCCGTCGAAAAGGTCATATTTGAGGAAGTAGATAGAATGATAGCGCTTGGCGTTATTGAGGAGTCCGATAGTCCATGGTCGTCACCAGTCGTTCTCGTTAGGAAACCTGGAAAGGTGAGAATATGTCTCGATAGCCGGAAGGTCAACGAAGTCACAGTGAAGAGCGCATATCCCATGCCTTTGATCGATGGAATATTAAGGCGACTACCAAAAGCTGAATATATTTCCAGCATCGACCTGAAGGATGCCTATTGGCAGATCCCATTGACTTCAGACGCTCGCGAAAAGACCGCGTTCACCGTCCCGGGGAGACCCCTGTATCAATACACAGTGATGCCATTTGGACTAACCAACGCTCCACAAACCATGTGTAAATTAATGGATAAAGTTATACCCTCTCAGTTACGACATGAAGTGTTCGTCTATCTAGATGATTTGCTCGTTGTATCTTCTACCTTCGAAATCCATGTGCGTGTGTTATCCGAGTTGGCATCTCGGTTAAAACAAGCTGGGTTAACAATTAATGTCGAAAAAAGTACATTTTGTTTGAAGGAAGTAAGATACCTTGGCCATGTCATTGGGGATGGAACTATTAAAACCGATCCAGAAAAAGTTTCAGCCATTCGGGAATTCCCAACACCTCGTTCAGTCAAACAGGTACGAAGGTTTTTAGGAGTAACTGGCTGGTATCATAAATTCATTCGAAATTATGCCGGTCTGGCCGCTCCATTGTCGGACACGTTGAAACAGAAACGTAAGTTTGAATGGACGAATGAGGCACAACTTGCATTTGAAGACCTGAAAGGTAAACTTTGCAGTGCTCCCGTTTTGCATAGTCCAAATTTTCGGATTCCATTCGCTATTCACTGCGATGCGAGTCATACTGGCGTGGGCGGAGTACTTATGCAAAAAGATGTAGAAGGTAACGAGGTTCCGATCGCATATATGTCTACTGAAAAAGAGTGTTTAGCAGCTGTACTGTGTGTTAAAAAGTTTCGCGTCTACATCGAAGGGCATGAATTTGTCATTATTACAGATCATGCTTCGTTAAAATGGCTTATGAGTCAATCGGATTTGAGCTCTAGACTCGCCAGATGGTCGTTAAAATTACAAGGTTTTGACTTCCAAATTCATCACCGAAAAGGAGTCAACAACAAAGTTCCAGACGCCCTGTCCCGAGCCTATACTGAAGACCTGTCCGAACTCCAAATGGACAGTCTGCTAGATCTCAGTTCACCACAGTTTCACTCAGTTGAGTATGAGGATCTAAAAACCAAAATAACAGCCAACCAGACGAAAATGCCTGAAGTCAAAGTAATTGATGGTTTCATTTATCGCCGTGCTGAACATGCAGTAGGAGAAAAAGTATCCGACGATCTCTGCTGGAAGTTTAGGGTACCATCCGCCCTAACGGCCGTTGTGCTGAGGCAAGCACACAAACATCCTCTCTCCTCACACGGTGGTATCCACAAAACGCTGGAGCGAATACGGCGATACTACTATTGGCCGAATTTGGTCACCGATGTGAAGGCATATGTTAATCAATGCGAGGTATGCAAATGTTCAAAACATCCAAGTTATTGTTTACGACCTCCCATGGGAAAAACTCAGGGAACTAACAGATTCTTTCAGAAACTGTATGTAGACTTCTTGGGACCGTATCCGCGTAGTAAGTCAGGGAACATAGGAATCTTTATAGTCCTGGATCATTTCGCCAAATTCCCATTTCTCAAACCCGTAAGTTTACAGCGGATTCGCTCATCCGATTTATCGAGGAAGAGTTGTTTCACTGCTTCGGCGTACCCGAGACGGTAGTATCGGATAATGGAGTTCAGTTTTGTTCAGAGCAGAAGCTGTAACAGGGCAACCGAGCTGTTAGCACCCCAGGCTAACAGCCTGTTATCGCTGCTGGGTGCCGCGCTCAGTTAACAGCCAGTTACATAGCCCTCTGCCTGGCTCTCGCGCTCTCGGTTCGGTGCGCTAAGCTACAATCAGTTACGTTTCCCACCCCGCTACAAGCTGCCGTCGTGCACATACGCGCACCTACAATCTACATATATACATAAATACATGGAACATATTTATTGGAACCACTCTGACTTCTTCATTTGGATATTTTTCCCACTCGTCGCTGGAAACCCGCTCCGGTGATCCGCCCTCCTACAAACATTGGTCCTTCGAGCCGGATCTTCTCCTAACCAAAAGGAGAAGTGCACCCCAGCCAGCATCGGCGGATCATTCCAATCCAAGATAAGTACAAATTCGTCACTTGCCCATCTCCAGTGGCTCCACCTGTTGGTTCTCCGTTTCTTCGAATGCTCCTATGTACCCACATCCCCATACCAAGTTAAACGGTTGGTTTCCCAGTTCCGTGGTCTGTGCATCCAGTCGCGCCACAGTGAAATTACAATAATTCACCCGCAGCAAGCTCAATCCAAGCCGCCGGCTAATACGCCGGCCCCCGCATACATACATATGTACATATGCCGATGTACATATGTATGTAGTTATCGCTCTAGCTCCAAATTAAACCATATTTCGTTCCGCCAAAGGTTGTGGCCTCCAATTATTTTCAAAGGTTTAATTTTATCCGAGCTAACTCCTGCGTTCCGCCTCCGATCCAGTCATATACAGTGGTCTGTAAATAATATTCCTACCTCTCCCAGCTACCAGCTGAATCCATACATACATAAGTACAAATTACACAATTATCGACATCTACATATTCATCTACTTTCGTCCAACTCCATACAATTCGGCATATTGCGCGATCGTAGCACATATATCCAGTCCTGCTGCGCTGCACGGTATCCTCCGTACGCATAAGCACCTCCGAATTAAAGATAAATTGTCGCCAATCCAGGCACGGTACGTGGTTTGGCAATTAATTGCATTTCAATTTGCAATTGTTGATTCTGTACATCACCCGTGGGACCAGGGCTGGGCTGGGCGACCGATCGATCACCATACCGATAGTATCGAGTTTGAGCTGTATTAAATCGTGAAACAAATGCCAAAAGCTTTGGCAACAAGTAAATCCAAAACCCTCAGTTTATAACTGTTTCCACTGGTTTTTCGGTTCAACGTCCATTGAATGCGCCCGAGTGCCAAATACCAAGTGTATTTTCTTATATTATTTGTTCCGATAGGCTTCCACCACACATACAGCAGTCAGCTTAATGACTAGAAAGAAATAAAATTCCTTCTGCATTCCATCCGCAGTCAACATCCCACTACCTAATTCGTTGCAAAGGTAAACGGAGGAACACCATACTGACAATATTTTCGAATATTGCCAACCAATGTGACCGTTTCTCTCCTCGGCTCTTCTCTAATTGGGATCACTCATAGTTTGGGAGCCTCTACCAAGAGTAAACCTAAACAATCCGAGTTTATCCAAAAATTGCATTCCAGCAAAAGCTCGAGACCTTTCCGTCTATTACGACCATAGTGGCTTTGAAAAATAAATATTTCTTTCTGCTCTTGTGGTGTCCGTATCTACTCTCCGAATCCAGCCAAGGTTGTAGCCATCCGCTCCACACTTCCGCATCCGATTTGGATGTTTTCTCTTTTGTGCGTGTCAGCGCCGAATATGCCAACAGGTCGCGAAGAGAGCAAACAACTTCTACCGGTGACCTCTCCAAGTGTCAAAAGGCCACGCAGCTCTTCCGCCCCAGGTACTCCAGGGCCCACCACAAGCTCCGCTGGTGCGAAGACCAGATCGGTCCTGTTCCCGTCGCCGGTCACGCTTAAGGTGCCAGCGCGCACGCAAAGCAGTCCAAGCGGCTCTTCACCCTCCCGCACAATGGCTCAATCCGCCACCACTGCCGCAACGCCTAAATTCGAAGCAGCCTCACGCAAGCTTATGCATTTCGGAGAGCGAATAAACCTTCCGAATCCCCGCACTCCATCCGCCTCGCTTGCCACGGTACGCCGTGACCAAATCCGAACCATGTGGGCCGAGGTTGAGGCAGAGCATAAGAACTGTTTCGCATTTGTGGCTGAAGAGGGTCCGCAGGCTGAAGCGGACCTTCAATCCAAATTCGATGACTGCTTTACAGTGCACGAACAGTGCGTTGCTGATCTCACTGATCAGCTCCAACAACCAGCAGTCCGTCCTTCCGCACAGCCAGATTTCCACGGCGGCTGCAGACTCCCCCCATGCGACATAGAAGTATTCGCTGGGGACTACGTCCGCTGGCCTACGTTCCGAGACCTTTTTACTGCGATCTATGTACAAAATCCCAGGCTGTCTCCCGTGGAGAAGTTGTACCATCTCACCACTAAGACTAGTGGTGATCCGAAAGCCATAGTGGAAAAGTCTCCACTCACCAATGACGGTTTCGAGGCGGCGTGGAATGCCCTTCGTGACCGGTACGAGAACAACAGGCTCCTTGTGACCAACCAGATAAACATCCTCCTTTCGTTGGCTTCCATCGGTTCCGAGTCAAGTCGTGCTCTAAAGGAGCTTCTCAGCATGATCCAAGGGGTCTTAACCGCACTGGCCTACTCCAAGGTCTCAACCGATAATTGGGACAGCTTGCTGGTGACCATTTACGCCTCCAAATTACCGAGGTTGACACGGGCTTTGTGGGAAGATTCCGTCACCACAAAGAAAGAAATTCCTTCATGGAAGGAGATGGAATCCTTCCTCAGCCAGAGATATCTGACGCTCGAAGCCATCGAGGGCAACCCGTCCGCTTTACACAGTTCGAAAAGCGATTCGCATCCGTCACCTTCCCGAAGCAATCCGTTCCGGTCCCAAGGAAGTCCTTATCCTAAGAGGGTTCACTCGTTCAAAACCACAGTGAACCCAAAGAGGAGCACGTGTGATCTCTGCTCGAAAGAGAATCACCCAATACGGCTATGCCCTCACTTCCTCCAGATGAATGCTGATGCTCGTTCCAGCTGCATCAAACAAAGACAGCTTTGTCTGAACTGCTTCGCGCGAGGCCATCAGATCCGGGAATGCCAAAGTGTCCATAACTGCAGTACTTGTGGGGACCGACACCACACGCTGCTGCACCGTGGCAATCCAATTTCGAGTGAATCCACTGTCGTACCAAATCCGAGTTCTTCCGACGCGCCGCCCAGCGTTCAAAATTATTTCGCCTCTGGCCAAAAAGCTGTCCTTCTGGGCACGGCAATCATTAATATTTGCCATCTGGTTACAAGTTTCCGCGCCCGCGCTTTAATCGACCCGGCATCCGAGACAACGTTTATCACGGAACGTCTCTTCAATAGAATCAAGTTGCCGTTCCAAGTCATCCAGGCACAGGTCTCGGGCCTCAATCAGACAGTATCCGCTCAATCCAAGAAGCTCTGTCATTTGGCCATCCGTTCCCCGACGATGCCAGGCTTGCACTTAAACGCCACAGCCTACGTGCTGCCGGAACTGGCGGGTAACCTGCCATTCTATCCGATCCCGCAAAATTCGTTGCAAAACCTGCCGAGCCTGACATGGGCGGATCCGACCTTCTATGAGAGTTCACAGATAGATGTCCTGATTGGAGCGGATATCCTTCCGTCCATTCTATTAAGCGGCTCACAGACCAACATCTGTGGCTCTCTCCTCGGGCAGGAAACCATTTTCGGCTGGGTACTTACAGGCCCAGTGCCTAAGGTGATGAATCATATCTCATCGTCTTCGAGTCAAATTTCAAGACAACCTATCAAACGGATAAAAGACTCGGGGTCCTTCTACAAAAGCAATTTCCTTCCAGCTCCCTCCGCAGAATTTTTCGAGCGGTCTCCTATGCTTGACCGAAGGGAATATTTCCAAAATATTCACTGTATGAAGGCTCAATGCTCCGTTCCGAATTCAAGCTTGAACTTGAATGTGAATCCGTCCTTAGACCAACATAGCCTCATCAGACCATGCAACCGCGTGGCAATTTCCAATGTCCTAAATGTGCCTCTCATCCGTTCCAAGCTCGGTACTAATGTGTTTTCGACTCCTTTATTTCAGCGTAGTTTTCCGTCTCCAGAGATGGACCCACGTCCACGTGCCAGCCGCACCTTGGAAATCAGACGTTCACGAGGCATCAATTCCTACCAGTGCCGACTCTGCTCAGAAATCCATCCGCATCCAAAGTGCCGCCGCTTTCTCCAACTATGTTCCGAAAAGAGGCTCCGAGCGGTCCTTGCTAACAGCTACTGCGCCAACTGCCTGGCTCACCAGCACTCTGGAAGAGACTGCCGAAGCAGCGATCGGTGCAAGGTGTGTCACCGGAACCATCATACGTTGTTGCACCAGGACGATGGGCCACACACGCGCTTCTCTCGACGACCAGCTGGCGCAGCATTTCCAGCACGGTCTCCAGCTCTTGCGTCCCCCAAAAAAAAACATCTTCCACGGCTACTCATACATGCAGCCGTGGCGTCCCGTCCACCTTTTGCAGCCTTGCAAGGGGGGGGGGGAGAATGTTCAGAACAGAAGCTGTAACAGGGCAACCGAGCTGTTAGCACCCCAGGCTAACAGCCTGTTATCGCTGCTGGGTGCCGCGCTCAGTTAACAGCCAGTTACATAGCCCTCTGCCTGGCTCTCGCGCTCTCGGTTCGGTGCGCTCCTACGATCCGCACGTCGCTCACGGTAGTCTTAGCATGTAAGCTACAATCAGTTACGTTTCCCACCCCGCTACAAGCTGCCGTCGTGCACATACGCGCACCTACAATCTACATATATACATAAATACATGGAACATATTTATTGGAACCACTCTGACTTCTTCATTTGGATATTTTCCCACTCGTCGCTGGAAACCCGCTCCGGTGATCCGCCCTCCTACAAACAGTTTAAATCACAGGTATTCCAGAGCTTGCTGCAAAACTACGGTGTCAAACATATGTTTACAGCCGTGCATGCACCCCAAGCAAATGCGTCAGAACGCGTGAATCGTTCGGTCATTGCCGCGATAAAGGCCTATATAAAATCAGACCAATCAAATTGGGATGAAAAGTTGAGCCATATTGCCTGTGCACTACGTTCGAGCACACATACCGCCATTAATTCGACCCCATATAGAATAGCGTTTGGTCAACATATGGTTACCAATGGCTCTAGCTATCAGCTATTAAGACAGCTAGAAATGCTAGAGGATCGAACAGTACAGTTTTCGCGAGACGATTCGTTTAATATCATTCGGCAAAAAGCTATGCATTCAGCTCAACAGCAGCATAGTCGCAACGAAAAAGTATATAATTTGCGTAGTCGAGACGTCTCATTTGTCGTTGGTCAGGAAGTGTATAAAAGAAACTTCCAGCAAAGTAACTTTAGCAAAGGCTTCAATGCCAAGCTGGCACCTACTTTCGTGAAAGCCCGAGTGAGAAAAAGACTTGGTAATAGTTACTACGAACTTGAGGACCTACAAGGACGAATCCTAGGGAAATTCCATGCTAAAGATATAAAACAATGAGGTTTCAGGCGTGGATCACTCTTTTCAGTGTATCACTGCCAAGTGTGATCTTGGTAGGGGGTGTTGTAGTGGCGCCTGTCCAACAAAAATATCGCACAACCGTCCCAAGGTTTCCCCTTCCCTTAGACATGCACCTTGCACTTTTAGGGCAGTTACGCGCAAGCCAAAAATGACATAAGCTAACAGCGGCAACTGTCAGTGTGTGGTGAGAAAAGGGGAATGAGAGAACCAAGGGCTCAAGCGGAAGGAGAGTGGCTTGTGCCTCTCTTTTCAATTGTACTCGCGATCCCAGATGGACGTCTGAAGAAACTACTCAAGTCAGTGCAGTGAAAGGAACAATTCTAACCTCGACCGTAATTACCGCGTGTCCATCGTGGCTAAGATCTATTCAAAAGATCAGCCGACCATTCCTACGTTTATTAAGCAAAGGCCGAACCCATCGGGTGAGTGAAATTGTACCCCAACTGCCGGCCAACAGAAAATTAAAGTTCGTTTTTTTTTCTTAAAACCTAACCATAGGTTTGGCCGTACGTAATACCGTACGAAACGCCGGTCGTAGTGCCGTAAGCCGTACCTACCCCAGTCTCGTCACCTTGCCGCACATATAAGTACCCATCGTACCGATCGACTACTGTATGTGTTAGCCGTCTTCGACACCAAATCTTCTTTCGGCTTGGCGTCTGCATACATGTGAGCATCACTGTATTTACCGCAGGGTGTACCGGCGTGGGTCCACACACTTACAAGCCTTGCTCGGCCTACCCCAGTGAAAAACGGTCGATGGGCTTATATCTTCACGTGCAGTGACATACATACATATAGTGACATATCTATAGTCCATGCTCCGCATACCCTTATCTATGTCTGTTACCCTGCACCCACATACTATAAACAATCCAACACCCTCAGCTTCGAATCCCATAAACAATCCCACACTCGAAGGGGACCACTTGTAGCCGATAGCCGGCAATGTAAACAAACACCCTAAGCTAGGAGTCGAACATAAAACAATAGATGCCGCGTATCCAGCCGTACTAGAATCACGCCACCCTCCAGAGATCAATTACTAATCGATTCTCAAGAACCACGCCATCCTAGCTCACCAATCAGAATTGGGCATAAAACCAAAGAGGCCACATCCACCCCAAGTAATGCAACACCGATCATACGCAACGGAAGCCTTTCATCAAAAGCCGCCTTCCAAAACTTCGATCGAGTCACGTACTCCATCTCCGAAGCCGAAGCCGACGCCGAAGCCATCGCCTCCGAATCTTCCGAGCACCGTAATATAAATAGTCTACATCTAAGTAGGGACTTCAGTTCTGTTCAAGACAAACGTCAATCGCGACACCGTCGGAGAATTCAATCAAGTTAAATCCGTTCAAGACATCTGACCTTTAGTCATCGTCGGGGAAATTAACTAACCATTGTACGATAAGTTTAAGTGAATAAATAAATCTTTTTTTAAAACTTAAACTCGAGTGTCGTATATTTAACTGGCGCAGTCGGTAGGATCTCAGTTAAAAGTGAATTTTTTAAGACGATCAATTGGCGTAGTGACAGTTACAGTGCGTAATAACCTACAGTGATCAGAGAAAAAGCAACGCTATTACTACAGAGATCCGCCAAAGAACCTATGTGCTACGAGCACATACGATTTGCAAAACTAAAATTAAGTGAACTGAAGTAAGCGGAGATAGTGATCCACCAAGAACAGTGAAACACTAAATACTAAATCAAAAAACTTACAAGTGAACAAAAAATTAAAGTTCGAAACTACCCATACAAAAAAAAAAATAAAAAAATCAACATGCCTCTATCAGAGTCACACTTGAACCAAGCCCTGAAGTCAATCAGGCAAATCCCACCATATGACGGTTGCCAAGAACGTCTAAGCTCGTTCATAAGCAGGATCGAGTACATCTCTGAATTGTACTCAACAGAAGACATCAGACAACAGAGCGTCATGTACGGAGCCACTGAGGGTCAACTGTGCGGACGAGCACAGCTGTTGTCACAAAGCCTTCAACCCAATACCTGGACCGATCTTAAGGCAGCCTTAATCAGCAAATTCAACAACCACACTCCATACGAGACGCTGCTACAACAACTACATGACACCAAATTCAATGGGTGTATTCGTAAGTTTGTAGAAGAAATGGAAATAAAGACAAATGTTATAATAAGCAAACTAAATCTGGAGACTAGCCCAGAAAATAAAATAATTTTTAAAACGCTCTGGCAAATGCCACCAGACATACAATTGAAGATGCTTTTACCCAATAAATTGTTCATCATTTTAGCAAAGAAAGACATTTCTACTATAGCTAATCTAGAAAAATCAGCTCAAGAGTTAGGAATCTACGAAAATTTCGTAACCGATAACAAGAATCACGAACACTCAAGAAACGTAAATAACAATCGTAGGAATGTTGGAACTTATTACCCTCGTTATAGTTATAATGATTCTAACAATCAAAACTCAAGCACTTCTAGAAATAACCATGGATCGAATAGAAATAATTCAGGAAATAATGCTGCAAATAATCCAGGATTATTTAAGGAATTTAGAAATTCCCTAAACCAAGGCAGAGCCCAGAATCCCACAAACTATCAAATCAATCAGACTCAGGCAGGTAGCAATGCACCGAATCAGCCGGTCAAACGATCTAGGGAAAGTCAAAGTGGACAAGTAAAAATGGATGTAAATTTTCAGCAGAGTGCCTCGGAAGACACCGAGGAAGACCATATATAGAAATAATAGTAAATAATAAAAAATTAAGAGGTATCGCGGACTCGGGATCGTCAATAAATATAATAAAGGAAAATTATACAGATTCTAAAGTCGATAGCGACAACCTCACGGTCCATACCATCAATGGACCCATCCGTCTGACTAAGAGCATTACACGTAATGCAACCAAAAATTGTCCGACAAAACAAAAGTTTTATATTCATAATTTTTCTGAAAATTATGATATACTCTTAGGCAGAGAATACTTGATGGCCAGCAAAGCCGTCATTGATTACCGAAACGAAACGGTAACGTAAGGAGAAAGGTCATACCCAATCATCCAAAGTGGAGAAGCAATTGCCGACGGCAAGACCGCACACAAAAGTGATAAGCCATCTTCAAAGGAAGATATAACTACACCTAAGTGCCTTGACCCATCTCCTGAAGGAGAGCAATACTTCGCTTCCGCGTTAGAGAATGAACTAAGGGAATGTAACCAGCTAAGGTTGGAACATTTAAATGACGAAGAAAAGAGAAATTAAAGAAAGTTCTCTACGAGTTTAAAGACGTGCAGTATAAAGAAGGTGACAATTTGACCTTCACTAGTACAATAAAGCACGAAATTAAAACCCATCACGAAGATCCTGTATACCGTCGACCATACAAATATGCTCAAATACACGATCAAGAAGTGAATCAGCAAATCAAAGACATGATTAGACAGGGGGATCATTCGTAAGTCGAATTCTCCCTATTGTGCACCCATTCCTATGATACCAAAGAAAATAGATGCTTCAGGAAAGCAAAAAATATCGAATGGTAGTAGATTATAGAAGTCTAAACGAGGTGACAATCAAGGATAAATTTCCTACACCAAGAATGGATGAAATACTAGACAAACTAGGGAGGTGTCAGTATTTCACTACCATTGATTTAGCTAAAGGATTCCACCAAATTCCAATGGAACCTAGCTCAATTCCAAAACAGCTTTCTCTACCAAGCAAAGGTCATTACGAGTTCACTCGTATGCCATTTGGGCTAACTACAGCCCCGCCACATTTCAAAGGTGCATGAACAATCTATTAGAAGATTTAATTTTCAAAGATTGCCTGGTGTACCTAGACGACATCATTATCTATTCCACATCATTGGAAGAACATTTATTGTCGCTTAAAAGGTCTTTGGAAAGTTGAGAGATGCAAACCTTAAACTTCAAATGGATAAGTGTGAATTCCTGAAGAAAGAAACGGAATTCCTAGGCCATGTAGTAACAACTAACGGCATAGTACCTAATCCAGGAAAATATCCGCTATAGTAAACTTCCCCATACCTAATACAACTACAAAAATAAAATCATTCATAGGCTTATGTGGATTTTATAGGAAGTTCATTCCTAATTTCGCTAATATAGCAAAACCAATGACACTCAAATTAAAAAACGAGCAGTCATAGACCCAACCGAGGAAAAATACGTCGAGGCCTTCGAAAAAGTTGAAAGTACTTATCACCTCTGACCCCATACTCGCATTCCCAGATTTCGAAAAAATGTTCACGGTAACAACCGATGCAAGTAACATTGCATTAGGAGCGGTGTTGTCACAAGACCACAAACCCATTTGCTACGCAAGTAGAACTCTCAATGAACACGAAATCAATTATTCAGCAATAGAAAAGGAACTACTAGCCATAGTTTGGGCAACTAAGTATTTCAGATCATACCTGTTTGGTAGAACGTTTGAAATATTAAGTGATCATAAACCCTTGGTATGGTTAAATAACCTCAAGGAACCAAATATGAAACTACAACGATGGAAGATCAAATTAAATGAATTTGACTTCAAAATAAAATATCTACCAGGAAAGGAAAACCATGTAGCCGATGCGCTATCAAGAGTAAAATTAACGAAAACCTACTGGGAGAATCCATTAATAGTGATTGTGCAACGGTCCATAGCGCGCAAGAAGATAATACAAATTATATTCCACTTACAGAGAGACCAATCAATTACTATAATAGGCAAATAGAACTGATTAAAGGTAACGAGGACAAGGTAGAAACATCCCACTATTTCCACAAGATACTGATAAAAATCACATACACTGAAATGACAGAGACATTAGCAAAAGATATAATAAAGGAATATGTGTGTACCAAAAGAGTGCATTATATTTCCATAATGAAATAGACTTCCCACTGTTCCAAAGGGCGTTCCTGGAGATAATCAGTCCCAATCACTTGACTAAACTGATTAAGTCCAGCACTAAACTCATAAATATTCCGAACTACTCCGAATTCAAGGAACAAATATTGAAGAATCATAAAGAGCTACTTCACCCAGGTATCAAAAAGACCACTAATTGGTTTAAAGGAAAGTTCTACTACCCCGATTATCCAAAGTTAATCCAAAATTTCATCAATGAATGTCCCACGTGCAACGTTGCTAAAACAGAGCATCGTAACACCAAACTAACCTTCGAAATCACCCCGAAATACAAAACATCAGAGAAAAGTATGTCATGGATTTCTATTTGGTAGGCAATCAACAATTCCTATCATGCATTGATGTATATTCTAAATTCGCTACCCTTGTAGAAGTTAAAAGTCGTGACTGGTTAGAAACCAAGAGAGCCATCATAAAAGTTTTTAACGAAATGGGCAAGCCACAGGGAATTAAAGCCGACAAAGATTCAGCCTTTATGTGCGCAGCATTGCAAGCATGGTTGAATGCGGAAAATGTGAAAATCGAAATCACTACCAGCAAAAACGGAGTTTCTGATGTAGAACGGCTACATAAAACGATCAACGAAAAATTAAGAATTATTTCAAGCGAGGATAACATAGAGAACAGGCTCACAAAATTCGAGTTAATTCTATACACTTATAACCATAAAACGATTCATAATACTACAAAAAAGATCCCCAGCTGATATCTTCCTTTACGCCGGACTACCAGATTATAACACCCAACTGAATAAGGTTAGAAAGATCAATCATTTGAATAACGATAGAATCGACTTTGAAGTAGACACACGCTACAAGAGCGCACCATTAGTTAAAACAAAACAACCAATCCGTTCAAAAGGACAGGAGAAATTCGGCAGGTAGACGAAAAACACTTTGAAGAGAAAAATAGAGGGAGGAAAATCACCCACTATAAAACAAAATTCAAAAGAAAGAAAAATCTAATAAAAGTAAATACGATAATTGCAGAGTACCCGAAGAGAGTAATGGGAATCTGGAGCTACAACATGATTAAGATTATAATCTTACTAATGTTCACCGTCCTACAGTCTACCGGACAGAATATAGAGATAGATCCCATCAACTCAAGGAATGGGTATCTCATATTCAAAACAGATACCATTAATATACCCCTTAATTACGAATATCATTATTTAACAATTAATATAACAAGAACAGATGAAATATATCAAAGTTTACTAGACCAGGCAACCCAATTTAATAACGTAATCCAAGTTCAATATTTAGTCGAGAAATTGCAACGTGAATTCAACGGCATAGAAATAGCCAAAAGAAACAAAAAGAGGCCTTATAAATGCAGTAGGCACAATCTATAAATATCTATTTGGAACGTTAGATCAAGATGATAAAGTCGAACTAGAAGGGAAAATAGAAAATCTGGCTAGCCACAGTGTCCAAGCTAATGAACTAAACTTAATAATTCAAGCAGTAAATTCTGGCATAGAAGTTGTCAATAAATTAAACAAGGATAATGATAGAAATAAGCAATTAGAAATACTAATATTTAACCTTCAACATTTTACTGAGTATATAGAGGATATTGAATTGGGCATGCAACTAACAAGATTAGGGATTTTTTAATCCAAAATTATTAAAAGCAAGATTACCTGAAACACATCGATTCAGAGAAATTATTAAATATCAAAACATCTACCTGGTTGAAATCAGACACTAACGAAATACTAATAATTTCCAACATCCCACGAGAGATCAGAAATATTCCTATACTTAAAATTGTACCATATCCAGATGAAGACAATAACATTCTTACTGATCTAACACAAAAGAATTATTACGTTCTAGAAAACGAGGTATATGAGAAAGAATCAAAACGAAAAATAAATGACGAATGTATATCAGGAATAGTCAAGCAAATAGCAACAAAATGTTCATACACCAAAGCACACCAAAACTTTCAAATAAGTTTCATAGAACCCAATATATTGTTAACTTGGAAATTACCAAAAACCATATTAAACCAAGATTGCCTAAGCCAAGAAATAAAAGTAGAAGGCAACGCATTAATAAAAATACATAATTGCAGTATACAATTAAATTAATTCTTAATATCTAACTCAATACCACAATTTGCACAAAGTATATACATCAACAATAACGTAACAAAAATCAAACCATTGTCTTATTTTGCAAACCAAAGAAATCGTAATAGAAAATACGCGATTTAATAATATATTACATGTAACCTCATTACTGCTATTTGTCATAATCATAGTAGGATTAAGTTACAAATTGTTTAATCTAAGTAAAAAACAATAAGCCTAAACCCGACTCACACATAGAAACATCTCTAAACGAAGACGAGGAATCCCCAGCGTGCACAGTTTCAAATGCACCTGAACTATATCCAAGGATAATCGCCTGAGGACAGGCTTAAATCTAACGATGGGGGAGTGACATATCTATAGTCCATGCTCCGCATACCCTTATCTATGTCTGTTACCCTGCACCCACATACTATAAACAATCCAACACCCTCAGCTTCGAATCCCATAAACAATCCCACACTCGAAGGGGACCACTTGTAGCCGATAGCCGGCAATGTAAACAAACACCCTAAGCTAGGAGTCGAACATAAAACAATAGATGCCGCGTATCCAGCCGTACTAGAATCACGCCACCCTCCAGAGATCAATTACTAATCGATTCTCAAGAACCACGCCATCCTAGCTCACCAATCAGAATTGGGCATAAAACCAAAGAGGCCACATCCACCCCAAGTAATGCAACACCGATCATACGCAACGGAAGCCTTTCATCAAAAGCCGCCTTCCAAAACTTCGATCGAGTCACGTACTCCATCTCCGAAGCCGAAGCCGACGCCGAAGCCATCGCCTCCGAATCTTCCGAGCACCGTAATATAAATAGTCTACATCTAAGTAGGGACTTCAGTTCTGTTCAAGACAAACGTCAATCGCGACACCGTCGGAGAATTCAATCAAGTTAAATCCGTTCAAGACATCTGACCTTTAGTCATCGTCGGGGAAATTAACTAACCATTGTACGATAAGTTTAAGTGAATAAATAAATCTTTTTTTAAAACTTAAACTCGAGTGTCGTATATTTAACTATATGTATGTGTGAAGTTTACGATTCCCTCTTCAGAGACTTTCGTCATTTCTACGTCGCTGACGCCACCCGCATACGAACAGCAACGCTAAAGGAGAAGACGATTACCGGTGCCGTAATACAGTTTGCGTTGCTGAAGAAGTCATTCGGTGTCTCGATCATGATGGCTATGCCCATGCATTTCTTCATATTGGAATAATACTTTGGAACCCCACTATTGTACTGACCCTAGGATTAACATTAAAAGTTAAATTCGTGAGATTCGGTTTGTTTGGATTATCATAAAGAAATGTGCAGCTAGAAGGAAAGGAACTAAAACTAATACTCGCGCATATCGCCTATCTACTCTGACACACTGATATTTACAAGTTTTCAGCCACCCTCATCGACCACATGGAAGCGCTTTCATCGTTGGATTTGATCGTAATGTGAGTGATAACCTGTGAACGTCTGCTATATGTGAATTCAAAATTTTACGCGAGTCGAAGCGACATTAGAGGTTCCATGCCTCGACTGTAAACTTCCCAGCAGTATTGTAACGCTGACCAATCCAAGTGTTCGCGTGTTTGTTTTGTTCTGCTCTTTCGCAAGCAATGTAACTTTCTGCAATTCTGAATCTATCGACAACCGAACTTATGATTGGGATTACCCCACACGCAATTGCTGTGCACTTTAAAGATGCATCAATCCGTCCCTTGTTTTTTTACATTTAAACTGAAAACCATTCGAATATATTTCTATTTGTGTAACGTAATTACCATTATTCCTGAATATACTCTTTATCATTAGCCGACCCTAGTCTAATAAGATCTTTCATCATGATATTTTTATACCCGATACTCAAAATGAGTATTGGGGTATATTAGATTTGTGGTAAAAGTGGATGTGTGTAACGTCCAGAAGGAAGCGTTTCCGACCCCATAAAGTATATATATTCTTGATCAGCATCAATAGCCGAGTCTATGTCTGTCTGTCTGTATGTCCGTCTGTCCGTCCCTATTAGCGCCTAGTGCTCAAAGACTATAAAAGCTAGAGCAACGACATTTTGTATCCAGACTTCTGTGATATGTCACTGCTACAATTGTATTTCAAAACTTCGCCCCGCCCACTTCCGCCCCCACAAAGAACAAAAATCTGTGGCATCCACAATTTTAAAGATACGAGAAAACGAAAAACGCAGAATCGTAGAGAATGACAATATCTTCCAGACTGCAGAGTCTAAATCAGATCGTATTATTATTATAGCCAGAATGAAGAAAACAATTTCATTTTTTCTCGCCCTGTCTCTCTCTAAGACACACGTATCATAGCCGGCTTTGCATAGCGCAAAACATTAGCGCCTAGATCTCAGAGACTATAAGAGCTAGAGCAACCAAATTTTTTATCCAGATTCCTATAATATCGGACCTTGACGAGTTTGTTTCAAAATTTCGCCCCACCCCCTTCCGCCCCCGCAAAGTGCGAAAATCTGTGGCATCCACAGATCTCAGAGACTATTAGACCTGACTGTAGAGCTCTCACTGCTACAAAACTATTTGTAATTTTTCACTGCAGAACTCACTGTTGATAGCTCACTGCTACAAGTGTGTTTCAAAATTTCGGTCCACCCCCTTCCGAAGCCTTAAACAACGAAAATCTGTGCCAACCACAATTTTGAAGATAGGAGAAAATTAAAAACGCACAATCATAGAGAATGGCCATATCTACCAGATTGCCGAATCTTGCCGAATCCGAATCAGATCGGATTATTATTGTAGCCAAAAGTAACAAATCAATTTGCAGTGGCTACGCAGCGCCCGTCGACACGTTCTGACTGATTTTCTGTCTCTCTCGCACGCACTCTTTGTCGTTAAATGAACCCATACTGACTATGTATCGGGTATAAATGTAGAGTTGCGGTCGCAGCAGCAACTCACAACGTTCCCCCTCGTTATATATATAATTAATCTTAATTGCAGCTTATTTGAACATATTATCCTTATTACTTTAGTAGCCTTTATATATATCTAACCACTTAGCAGCCATGAGAGCTTTTAGAAAAGTTTAATGAATAAACTGTTTGTAATGAATTCCCTTTAATTGTTGCCGTTATTAAGGATCATGTGTCGCCGAGATGACGTAACCTAGCAGGAGTAGAGCGTTTATTTTAGGGATCGTTACCAATTACTCAGCCTATTTGGACCGTTGCGATCAAGGAAGGGTGGGCATACCGAGTTGCAATGACACCGCAAGCAACTCCCGCTCGAATTCGTTCCGCTGACTCATCTCCCTACACTGTCATTTCTCTGTAAATTTCTTCCGTCTGAACCTTGAACCGCACGCGAAACTTATTTTTATTGTCTTTGCTCCTAATGCTCGAGCTCGTGACGCGATCTCTCCCTACCCCACCCGCACTCTACCCGACTAACCATGAGACCGGCAGCAAAGCGTGCATGGATCTCGACCATACCCTCCATCTGCTCGTCTATCGTTTCAGATCCTACCCTCCTGCTTCGTTATCTGTTACAACAGCAAGATATCGTATTGGCTACATTTTTAAAAAGATTGTTGTATTTTGGACTCGATACGATCGTAAAAAATCTTCAGTTCTCCAATTTCAGTGCGATTGATTAAAGGAAACTGAATCAATTTTATTAAAATGCAACCAGCAATCGCAGCAAATGGAGGAAACTGCTCATCGAGGCCGTCCAAAACTAATCTTTGCGGAGTCCTCAGCGACGGCGTATAGCTCAGCTAACCAAATTAGATGATTCCACTGTCTCGGCTTTACGCAGTAACCATCAAATACAAAATGTATTGCCAGTAGATCCAATAGAAGTAATTTCGCATTTAATGGAGACTGCCATGACTAAAAACCAATATTTGCTTTCAAGAAACTTTGTGAATAGCAAAATATCCAGTGAATTCTTTCCAAGCTATCAAAGTATACTAAGTTAAAAAAAAATGAGATACCCTGGCAATATTTCTGTCGATGAAACTCACGCTGAAGTTGATTTGCAAAGTCTTTTGGATAACACAGCGTCGAGCATATTGGAGCTACAGGAAAATGTTGTCAAAACGGTCTCTAATCACACTATTGAAAATTTAATATTAATTGGAAAATGGGGATTTGATGCAAGTACGGGTCATAGCGATTGTAAGGAAAACTTTTCGAGTAATGAAGATAAGAGCTTATTTGTTACATCCTATGTACCCCTCCAACTAATTTCAAAAGCTAACCACAAAATAATTTGAAAGAACCCCCGACCGTCGTCAACACGTTACTGCAGGCCAGTTCGATTTCAGTTAAAACGAGGGGAACGTTGTGAGTTTCTGTTGCGACCGCAACTCTACATTTATACCCGATACATAGTATGGCTACATTAAACGACATAGAGTGCGTCCGAGAGAGACAGAAAATCAGTCAGAACGTGTCGACGGGCGCTGCGTAGCCACTGCAAATTGATTTGTTACTTTTGACTATAACAATAATCCGATCTGATTCGGATTCGGCAAGATTCGGCAATCTGGTAGATATGGCCATTCTCTATGATTGTGCGTTTTTAATTTTCTCCTATCTTCAAAATTGTGGTTGCCACAGATTTTCGTTGTTAATGGCTGCGGAAGGGTGGGCCGAAATTTTGAAACACACTTGTAGCAGTGAGTTCTCAACAGTGAGTTCTGCAGTGAAAAATTACAAATAGTTTTGTAACAGTGAGAGCTCTACAGTCAGGTCTAATAGTCTCTGAGATCTGTGGATGCCACAGATTTTCGTCCTTTGCGGGGGCGGAAGGAGGTGGGGCGAAATTTTGAAACAAACCTGTCAAGGTCCGATATCATAGGAATGTGGATAAACAATTTGGTTGCTCTAGCTCTTATAGTCTCTGAGATATAGGCGCTAATATTTTGCGCTAAGCAAAGCCGGCTATGATACGTGTGTGTTAGAGAGACAGGGCGAGAAAAATGAAATTGTTTTCTTCATTCTGGCTATAATAATGATACGATCCAATTCAGATTCAGCAGTCTAGAAGATATGGTCATTCTCTACGATTCTGCGTTTTTGGTTTTCTCGTATCTTTAAAATTGTGGATGCCACAGATTTTCGTCCTTTGCGGGGACGGAAGTGGGCGGGGCGAAGTTTTGAAATACACTTGTAACAGTGACATATTACAGAAGTCTGGATACAAAATGTCGTTGCTCTAGCTTTTATAGTCTTTGAGCAATAGGCGCTAATAGGGACGGACGTACGGACAGACAGACATGGCTCAATCGACTCGGCTATTGATGCTGATCAAGAATATATATACTTTATGGGGTCGGAAACGCTTCCTTCTGGACGTTACACACATCTATTTTCACCACAAATCTAATATACCCCAATACTCATTTTGAGTATCGGGTATAAAAAGAGACAACCCAAGTATCCATCGAAGAGGTAAAATATTTTAAGCAAAAAATAAACCTTTTAAAGCCGACAGAGATTTTCGTTGATAGCAAAAAGATAACCGTTGAGCATAGTTTGCAACTGACGATGGTGGATGGAAAAGTATGTAACGCCTTAAGTGAGACATCATGTGCCAAGTGTTACATATGTGGTGCTAATCCAACAGACATGAACGATTTGGCCAAATGTTCAAACAAAAATGCAAAAGAGAAATATTTCGAATTCGATCTGTCTCCACTCCATGCAAAAACACGGTTTTTCGAATACTTTTTACATCTGTCATATAAGTCCGTCATCTAAATGTGGCAAGCTAGAGGTCCAGATCAAAAATTAAAAGTATTTGAAGAAAAACAGAAAATCCAAAAGGATTTTCGAGAAAAAATGGGTTTGATGGTTTGATAGTGGCCCCGAGAGGGAGGTAAAGGCTTATCCACCGATGGAAATGTAGCCAGAAAATTTTGTTCTATCCCAAACTGGCTGCAGAAATAACAGGCTTTAGTAAAAAACTGATTCATCGTTGCGCCACGATACTTCAAGCTATATCATCAGGTTACAAAATGAATGTGCAGAAATTTAATGAATTTGCTCTCGATACTGAGAAGGAACTGATTAAGGAATATCCACGGTACTCATTGCCGGCTATAGTCCATAAGGTCTTACTTCATGGATCTGCTCTGATAGAAAATGCGATCGTATCAATTGGGGAGCTTTCAGAGGAAGCTGCTGAATCCAACAACAAAAACTAAAAAAATGTAGACTTAATCACAGCCGAAAAATTTCACGCATTTTAACAAACACCGACATGATAAATATACTCCTATTACGGTCCGACCCTTTTATAACCGGACAGAGAAAGCTTGAAAAAAGGATAAATCAACGTTATTTGAATCTGTGTATGGCTTACTAGAGGACACATTATACATTTTTGTGACAATAATTATTTATCTAGTGTACATTTTGAAGAAAATAGCTTATAATTTGTCTTTTACTTATTTGTTAAATTTTGTTTATTGGTAGGGTTTGGGCCTTGCAGCCAACTACAAATCACGTCCATCTTCTTATCACTTTTTTTACCGCGCCTCCATACAAGCGGAACCACTGTGGAGTGGTTGCAACTTTTAACCGCTTTATGGAACTCTCTTAGGATCTCGTCCAATACAATGAGTTAGATGAATTTGTGGATCCAGATTTCGCTATCCCCGACTATAAGAAAAAGGCCGCAGAGTTACATATTGAGAAAATACGCATTCCTACGTTCTCTGGAAAATACGAGGACTGATGTCAGTTTGTCAGTGACCTGTTCTAAGGCGCAGTCGACAATAAGAGTAGTCTTTCCAAATGCCAACAATTTTATTATTTGAAGCCTTATCTAGATAGTGAAGCGTTGTCTCTGATTAACATGTTCCTACAGCTGATGACAATTACCACGACGCATGAGGGAGGCTAGAAAATCGAAAAAAAATCACGATTGCTCGTTCGTTCATTCAAACCATTCTTTCGTTGCCTAATGCAAAAAGTTCAAACATAATCGAGTAGCGTAAGATAGTCGTCACCGCCGACGAGAGTATACGTGGTCTACACGCACTGAAATGCGACAGCCGCTATGTGTGGGGATCAGCCACAGCCTGCTTTCAAAACTAGACCCTGAATACAAGGAAGCTTGTGTTACCTCCAGTGCATCGTGCAAGGAAAATGTGACCTTAAATGACCTGATCGTCCGTTGTGATGCCATTGAACCCTGTCATGATCCAAAAACAATTCATGATACACACACTGTCATTATGTAAACGTGCCAAATACGCCGGTTCGAGATTGGGTATATTGTCACGAGCATCACAATCTTTACGCGTGTACTCAATTTAAAGCAAGGGATGTGCAAGTCAAGACACCACACTCTTGTCCATCCAGAGGAGATACGTCCTGTCCTGGTCTCTGCTGTCAAGACATCGGCTGACCCCCACTTACGCTCGTCCAATCTCTCTGCTGAGGCTGACCCTACCGTGGTCAGCCATCATACATTGGAGAGAGGAGTCGTGGCCAATACTCAAGCCATATTGCCAATGATTTTAGCCACTAAAGTCGACTCCTGTAGTAACGAGACAATCTGTAGGCTGCTGGATACTGGTTCAATAATGCTCGCATACCAGTGGTTGGTCTAAGTGCAAACTAGAGGTCTGCATGAATGGCAAAAGCCCGGCATTCGAATCAACAATGGCTAAAATGAATTGAATGAGAGTTTGTAGTCACGCCGGTAGAGTGTAGTAGAATTCAGTGAGGGTCTGTTTTTAAATCCATTCGTAAGCAATCTAGCCATAAAATATCTGATTTGGCAACAGTGCCAGCAATATCCTTTCAGTTGTTTTTGCTTTGCTGTGCGTAGGGAAAAGAATAAAGACAAGAACGAAAAGCAATGTAGTTTTTTACAGTGTTTATTGCTTTATTTTGTATTTATATTTATATTTATATTTTATCTATGTTTGAATGTAGAAACATAATTCTATTTATGTTGTCTGGATTGGTGGCTATGAGACAACGCTTTTCTGATATTAAATTTCTAGCATCTGGAAATGTTCTCTGAGAAGACACGCTACTCGCTGGAATACAAAATATTTTGCAGCTTGTTTTATGAAAAAGGGGGAAAAAAATGTTTGTGCGTATTCCACCACGTTAGAAAATCAAAATTTTCAGTTTGTTTGTGTGTGGGGAAACGAACTGTATTTTGTGGTATTTTGTTAAATTTTGAAGTACTATTCAAATTTGGATTTGTAGTGCGGATTTAAGGGATTCAATAATATTACAATCGTTGCATTCGGACAGACAAGCTTTCTTTAATTTGTTGATATTCGGGACAGTCAGATGCATGGTTGGACACTTGCTTGCTTTCAGTTTTTTGCTTTTAGTGTTGTCCAGTTTAAGGTCACATCCGAAGTCTCTCAATATCTTCCGAATTTTTCCACGAATATTAGAACCTAGTGGATATACGAAATACAATTAAATTAAACTTCTTACATATGTATGTAGATTAGAGGATTAACAAACCTGTGCAGGAGTTTTCTTTCATTGACTTCATGGCCATAATACGATCAACAACGATGGGGAACGTTGTGAGTTGCTGCTGCGACCGCAACTCTACATTTATACCCGATACATAGTCAGTATGGGTTCATTTAACGACAAAGAGTGCGTGCGAGAGAGACAGAAGATCAGTCAGAACGTGTCGACGGGCGCTGCGTAGCCACTGCAAATTGATTTGTTACTTTTGGCTACAATAATAATCCGATCTGATTCGGATTCGGCAAGATTCGGCAATCTGGTAGATATGGCCATTCTCTATGATTGTGCGTTTTTAATTTTCTCCTATCTTCAAAATTGTGGTTGGCACAGATTTTCGTTGTTTAAGGCTGCGGAAGGGGGTGGGGCGAAATTTTGAAACAAACTCGTCAAGGTCCGATATTCCAGGAGTGTGGATACCAAATTTGGTTGCTCTAGCTCTTATAGTCTCTGAGATCTAGGCGCTAATGTTTTGCGCTATGCAAAGCCGGCTATGATACGTGTGTGTTAGAGAGAGACAGGGCGAGAAAAAATGAAATTGTTTTCTTCATTCTGGCTATAATAATGATACGATCTGATACGAATCTACGATTCTGACGTCTAGAAGATATAATCATTCTCTAGGATTCTGCGTTTTTGGTTTTCTTGTATCTTTAAAATTGTGGATGCCACAGATTCTCGTCCTTTGTGAGGGCGGAAGTGGGCGGGGCGAAGTTTTGAAATACAATTGTAGCAGTGACATATCACAGAAGTCTGGATACAAAACGTCGTTGCTCTAGCTCTTATAGTCTTTGAGCACTAGGCGCTGATAAGGACGGACAGACGGACAGACAGACAGACAGACATAGACTCGGCTATTGATGCTGATCAGGAATATATATACTTGATGGGGTCGGAAACGCTTCCTTCTGGACGTTACACACATCCACTTTTACCACAAATCTAATATACCCCAATACTCATTTTGAGTATCGGGTATTGAAACTCCTTCCTTTACATAATGAACTGTGCAGGACAAATTGTCGTCCGTATGTTACTGGTGAATACCAAAAGCATTTATATTTTTCAATTTCGGCTTTTATTGGACCAAAGTGCGACTCGTAAATCATCGAAATATTTCGCGACTTCGCGGCTTTCCTCCGGCAAACGGCGCTAACATTGAACGACAAAAATAAGTCAGAACGTGTCGTCGGGCGCTGCGTAGCCACTGCAAACTGATTTTTTCATTTTGGTTATAATAATGATCCGATCTGATTTAGATTCGGCAATCTGGTGGATATGGTCATTCTCTATGATTGTGTGTCTTTAATTTTCTCGTATCTTCAAAATTGTGGATGCCACAGATTTTCGTTCTTTGTGGGGGCGGGGCGAAATTTTGAAATACACTTGTGCAGGTTCGATATCACAGGAGTGTGGCTACCAAATTTGGTTGCGCTAGCTCTTATAATCTCTGAGATCTATCTCTGAGATCGTTGCTCTAGCTCTTATAGTCTCTGAGCAAGAGGCGTTCATAGGGATGGACGGACAGACAGACATGGCTCAATCGACTCAGCTATTCATGCTGATCTAGAATATATATACTTTTTGCGGTCGGAAACGCTTCCTTCTGGACGTTACAAACGTCCATTTTCAACAAAAATCTAACATAACATAACATTCAACAAAAATCTAACATATCTAACATCTAGTATAAATCTATACTCATTTTGAGTATCGGGTATAAAAATACCAAAAATTGTTTGGAATCCATTAACAGTACCATTAAGCAATAATACAGAAGTAATGGATAAGTTAAGAAACGAATTAAAATTGTTAAAAGAAGGTCATCATGATTTAAAAGGACTTAAGTTCTATCATGTATCTAAACATGCGGCCTTGATTATCGGAATTATAATAATGATAATATTAATAATGTATGCCATAAGAAGAATTAAAGTAGCTCGAAGGCTACAACCGATAGCACTTCCCTACCCAATGCAATTGACTGTAAATGATTATCGGTACTTGTAATTATAGCTGTAGAGAAAATGTACAAAAAAGGTCCACAAAAATCAAAATACAAAGCCATGCCACTTTCGGCCCCTTGCAGAATGTTCAAACATGAACATATTATTGTACACGATCACTCATGTAACCAAAAACCGGTCTCTAAAAAAATCTCATAAAGTAGACAAGTTATGACTGCTCGGGTGTAAGCAGAGATCTGTAACCCATTAAAAAATACGACAACACAACACAAGTGGAGAAAACACTTAACCAATGCAGTCCTAAAATAACAGTCCTAATGTAAGTATGCACTCAAATTGCCACCCGCAGTAAAAATGTATCCTATGCGTGGGTCTTACGATAATAATAGAATACGAAATTTTATCTCATGCCTCATTGTCAAATCATATATACGGTTCTGATTTTAAGAATAAAATTTAGTTCGAATTTACAACTCAACTTAGCCGTCAGCCATCGGGTGCTACAGGGGGATAAACGGATGGCGGGTCGGCTTGCCAAAACTGTAAACTCGGAATGGGGCGCAGCCACTCCGGGTTAGGGCTTGCCCTGAACCCGAGGCGGCTTGTGGCCCACACCCCTAGGATACAGGGGGTTTACGAGCGAAACGTCACCCGCCGTAACTGTACACATCGGTGGAAGTGCGACTCTCTCCGTGAGGGCGGCAGGAAACAGGTCCTGGCACGGTCATGTCTCTGCCATGAATGCTGGCTAATGGTAGTCGGGCGGAGAGAAGAAGGTTAGAAGAATAGGTTAGGCTGCTAAGCAGAACGCAATCGCGGCTGGTAAGCGCACCGGGCCCTGGGAACCCATGAAAGCTCCGGCGGGTAGCGTCTCTGCACCACAGGAAGGAAAGCCGTCGTACCAGGACAGGAGACGAGCGGCTTTCATCCTGGCCAACGAGGACCCCAACTACAGGTCGTCAGGCGAAGGAATTGAGCAGAGGCTGTGGGCCGCCTCAATCCTGCCACATTTCCAGCCAGCCAAAGCCGGAAAGGGCGCAGCCAAGGCCTCCAACAAGCGGCAACGCTCAGTGAAGGATAGCGCTACTCAGCCAGGCCAAGCCCAGCAAGCCAACCGGGTGAAAACCCACCTCACAGACCGTTCGTTCGGACCTACGGACCTACTCGGCGTCCTAGATAGAGGCGTCGAGGACGGCCATGTCCCTTGTGACAAATGTCATCTGGTGGAGAACGAGCTCCAGAACCGATTCAAGCAGGAACTGGAGGATAATGGTGGACAACCACCCAAGTGTGAGGACGCAGGGTGGCATCAAGGTAAGCTGAAAACCATCGCCTGCCAAGACGCTCGCGCTGCGGACCTCTACATGAAGGCGGTGCCTGCCCTCAAGTAGATCTATCCAGGGGCCAAGCTGGAGGCCGTGAAGTGGGAAGATGTCCCCAGCAGACAGAGGGCCAGAGCGTGGGTCTTGGCGAAGCCTCCAGAGCCGCAGAAGATTCTCAGGATACTGCAATCTACAATCTACAATCCCCACCTTCCTACAGCCGATTGGAAGGTGGATAGGGTGAAGGATGCAATAGGGCAGAGGCGCCAAATCAGACGTGGAGTCTGTGGAGCTCCTCCCTCAAACGGACGGGGTGGTAGATTACGGCTACAAAAAGGTCGTCATTTCCCCATATAAGTCGGACTCTAGGGGCAGGCAACCGGAGGTCGAGCCAGACCCGGAGCTGCCTGTGATCCCTAAGAGGGGGAGACCCCGACTGTGGAGGCCAAACCGGCGTCGGATGTGGTGTCCGTAGTGTCGGATGTGGCGTCCGTGGTGTCGAACGACATCTTGGACGACTACGTGTCCGACGAGAGCGACATAGCCACATCGATGTCGGAGAGGAGCTGGAGTCCCCTCAGGAATGCAGAGAAACCTCCACCATTGTAAGGACGCATGCGCTGCTCTACTGCTCCACCTAGACACGGGTGGAGCCGACATAGTCCTTATTCAGGAGCCCTGCATCCTCGGAATCAGGATCTTCGGTCTGAGGACTCTAGACTATAAGCTATACGTAGCTGACACCGAAGGTCAAATTCGTACCTCATTCTTGCAAGAAGAGAGTTGCACTTATTTTTGCTCCCAAATTTCAGCAATGAAGACCACACCGCAGTGAGCCTCGAAGGCTAGGAGCGCTCACTGAAGATCTGCTCCGCATACATGGGTCATGACCAACCCGACCCGCGCTCACACACGCGCTCCTCCGGGAGCTAATAAGAGACTGTAAGGGCAAGGACATCAGTCTAATTGTGGGGTGCGACGCCAACGTACATCACTGCCAGTGGGGAAGCACTGACGCAAAAAAAAGGGGTGAGTACCTCTTTAGTTATTTATTGACCACTCAGATGATCTTATTAAAGCGGGGGAGTGATCCCACCTTTATTATTTAAAGCCGCAAGGAGGTCCTGGACCTTACACTTACCTTTGATGAAATACAAGGAAACATTGAATCCTGGAAGGTCCTGGAAGAACACTCCTTCTCGGACCACAGGTACGTTGAAACTGTATTCTCCTTTTCATTACCGAAACCAGTTCAATTCCGGAACCTCAGGCGGACAAACTGGACTCGGTACTCTGACTATCTTTGTCGTGTTCTCCCTGAGTCCTCACCTGAGGAGGAGGTTTCCAGGGAGGACACGACTCGTCTTGTTAAAATGTTCACCGACGCCTGCACTAAGGCGCTCGATAAATCCTGCCCCTCTGGTAACAACAGAGACCGGAAGAAAACTGAATGGTGGAATCCGAAACTGGGGGAACTCCGGAAAGCCTCCCGGAGTCTCTTCAATAAAGCTAAGGCTGAACACGTTGAGCAGAACTGGGCCGATTACAAGGCCAGTCTAACAACCTACAACAAAGAACTAAGGAAAGCCAAGCGCGCCTCCTGGCTTAAGTTCTGTAGCGAAATCAAAAACAACTCAGCAGCTTCGCGCTTGCGCTTCGCTAAATCTTCTCCTTAATAAACACTTCCCTGGCAGCGATGAAAACAGACCCAACTACCTCGCGCCTCCTTCTGTCGCCTCGAGTGCTATCCTGAACCTGTTGAGCCAGGATAACATTTCCTGGGCGATAAAAAGCTTTAAACCATACAAGTCTGCGGGGCCAGATGGCATTATCCCTGCCCAACTGATTTACGCGGGACAAAGAGCCATTAATTGGCTAAAAAGAATTTACGAAGAAGTCTTCTCCCACGGGTACATCCCTGACACCTGGCTTCAGACCAATGTCGTTTTTTTTGCCCAGGCAGGCAAGCCCTCACACACTGCCCTCACAGATTTCAGATGAACCATCGAGCGAGTGTTATGTGATTTTAAAGTCCTCGAAAATCGAGTTTTTTTTTGGAATAGGACAGCAGTTCCTGTGGCGTCCTCTTGTTGGTATCTTCCAGCGATGCCAGCACCGGAGCGCCAAAGTATTTCCTCCTTTCCCGTACAAGAGCTGGACAGTAGCAGATGAGATGCTCTAGGGTTTCGATGACCCCATTTTCATCAGATTTCCTGCAACTGTCTCGGTTGATTATGCCTAGATTTTTTGCATGTGCCGCACCCAGACAGTGACTAGTAAGTATTCCCAATAACAATCTGCTGTCCTTTCGTGGTAGGTGCTGTAAATAGTGGCTGAGTTCTTTGCGTTCTTTGCACATGATGTTCGAGGTTCTGCAGGTGGTGGTACTCCTCCACCTACTTTCGGTCTGTTATCTGGCCTGCTTCTCTAGATCGCTTTGCAGCGTTCTAAGGGAGACAGGCAAGTTCTCGGTTCTCCTATTTGCCAGCCCGACGCCTTCCTTAGCTAGTACGTCCACCGCCTCGTTTCCTTCGATGCCTTGGTGGCTGGGAACCCAATAGATCCGCACTGACTTTTTCGTGCTTAGGGTGTCTAGTGCCTCCCTGCTCACCAGGACACTTCTGGAACTGACCGCGGACGCCTGCTTGGCTGTCGACGAATAGGTTGACCGCATCGTGTGCTCGTTCTGTGAGAAGAGCGACCTCTGCTGCTTTCCTGATGGTAAAAACCTCTGCCTGGAATATGCTGCATTTGTCCGGTAGCTTATATGACAGCCTTCTCCCAAGGTCTGTACAGTATAGGCCCGCTCCTACTCCTCCGTCTATCTTGGAGCCGTCTGTGTATATATTGAGGTGCTCAGTTTGGTCCCTTCCAATTTTCCAGTCTTCAGGTCCCAAAGATGAGGTTGTTTTGACGTCGAGGCAAGTTTGGGGGATCATGTAATCAGTAGATCTGATCATGTCCGTGCCAATTGAACTGGTCCCATGTCCTTGTGGCGACCGGTTTTCTGATGCGATTAGGCGCTGTGCTGCCTTTCCTGCAATCAGGCGAGCGTGGATGTCTAGGGGTTCGATTCCAAGTAGGGTTTCGAGTGCCTTTGTTGGGGTTGACCTCAGCGCCCCTTTAATACAGAGCAAACCCTGTCACTGAATCTTTTTCATAAGCTTATGTACGTCTTCTTTTCGGTAGCTTTCCACCACACTAAGGCTCCATACAGCAGAGTTGGTCGCACCACCGATATGTAAGTCAAGTGCATTAGAGCCGGTGAAAGGCCCCATGTGCTGCTGAGCATCTTCTTGGATGCATAAAGCACAATGGTGGCCTTATTCACCCTTTCCACTACATTGGGTTTCCATGCCAGTTTGCTATCCAGTACTGTGCCCAGGTATTTGACTTGTGTTTTTGGGGTTAGCCTAGTTTGGTCTATTTTCGGGGGTTCCATATCGGCACCTTGTACCTCTTGGTAAAGAGGATGAGGTCCGTCTTGTCCTTGTTGATACTGAGTCCTACTTCTTCCGCCCACTCACGTATCTCCCTGAGTATACGTTCCATTAAGGAGCTGAGGATAGGCATACACCCGTAATAAGTATGCTTATGTCGTCTGCACAAGCTGTTATTTTTGGGGCCTTCATTTTAAATCTCTTGATGAGGTCGTCGACCACCAGATTCCACAGGAGGGGCGATAGGACTCCACCCTGAGGTGTGCCTCTGTGTGCCTCTTTTACCATGGAAGCGGTGCCCCACTCCGATTGCACCCGTCTACAACTTAGGAGGTTCTTTATCTAAAGATTGATTGCTGGGTGTATGTAAGTCGCTTGCAGGCGATTTGTTATTGCGCTCGTAGCCACTTTATTAAATGCTCCGGAGATGTCACCAAATACTCCCAGAGCATACTTTTCATTGTGAAGGGCGTTCTCGATGGTGGCTACTAACGAGTGTAGTGCCGTCTCCACCGATTTCGCTTTGGTGTAGGCATTTTGGTTAGTTGACATGATGTTTGTATCCAACAGCTTTTCCAGTGTTTTTAGTAGAAAGGAGGTAAGGCTTATCGGTCTATAGTCCTTGGGACTCGCATGGCTGCACTTTCCTGCCTATGTGAGGAAGACAACTCTCGAGGTTCTCCATTGGATAGGGATATAGCCCGTACTTAGACATGCTGAGTATATTGCGGAAAGCCATGGGGTAATAACCTCTTTGGTCACCTGCATCATGACTGGTGGTTATGAATTAGTGGACTGTATACTTTTTAATAGGTTTTATTTAATATATTTGGTGATTATATAATATCGTCGGTTAAATATATATGAATAGCGGGGGTTGATTTGCGGCGGAATTGAAAGATCATGTGATGCGACGGTCCAATGCAAAACGGTATACATCGATGTATGCGTGTGCAGCTGAAGTCTTTGGCTATACTTGTGAGAACGTTACAGTTATGTTTTGGACACAAGCAATACAGCAACACAGCTATGCGCATAAAAATAGTTGCCTAAGCGGGACAATACAATCATGAGCATATGAATATGGCAGTTGTAATATAAATGAACATTGAACTAAACTAAGCGGCTAATTTCTCAACATACCGGCCCCCCTGAACGACTGTTCAGTACAAGGGAAGCAAAGCAATTTTGGTGATAGGTCTCTTGTACACTCCTCGGGCTGTTTTTACGGTGAACACTCGAACCCTCTCGTCTTGGCCAGGATGAACTTCGGTGATTCGCCGAAGCAGCCACCTGCTAGGCGGTTGATTCGGATCCTTCAGTACCACAAGAGTATCCACGGTTATGTCGTTGGACTCCTGCTGCCATTTCGTGCGAGGTTGCAAGGAAGAAAGGTATTCAAGACTCCAACGTTTCCAGAATCCTTGAACCTTGGCTTGCAGTTGTCTCCAACGCTGCAGTCTATTAATGTTGACGTCGAACAAGGACGGCTCTTTCAAGAGGCGATACAATTGCTGCACCATCAAGTGACCCGTGTGACACCAGCAGAAGGCTGTAACGCGCGGATCACAGGGGATCCAAGCTGTGATCGCTGGGCGTGCACAGTGGGTGAGAGTTGAGTAGACCTTCAATCTGGATTACAATTTTTGAATATTCCTCGAAAGTCAACGTGCTGCTGCCAATTACTCGGCGAAGGTGGAGCTTGATAGATCGTACGCCTGTCTCCCAAAGACCTCCAAAATGCGGGGCTGACGGCGGAATGAAGTGCCAGTTGATTTCCTGACTCGTCAGAAAAAATTAGCAATTTCCTCGTCCTTACTTTGAGATACAGCTACCCGTTGCATCTCCGTTAGTTCCTTTCTGGCTCCATGAAATGTTGTGCCATTGGCTGAGTACAAAATCGGATATAGGGCCACGTCGAGACCAAAACCTTTTGAAAGCGGCGATAAATGCAGGAGTCGTCAAATCACTGACGAGCTCGATATGAATTGCTTTGGTGGACAGACAAACAAAGATGGCAAACCAAGCTTTGCCAAACTTCGGTGTCCGACCTGCTGATGTCTTGATGGTAACTGGTCCAGCGTAATTCAATCCAGAATGTAGAAAGCAGCGGGTGGTCTGAACGCGAAAGGCGGGAAGATCAGCCATGAGTTGTGTGCTCGTACCTTTGCGCTGGAGGAAAAAAAAATCTTGCAGTTGAATACAATTTTGCGGACTTTGTTACGGTCTCCAAGGATCCAATACTTCTGTCTCAACGTGTGGAACATAAATTCAACTCCAGCGTGTAGCGATGTGGCGTGTTGGTGTCTAGCTAATAAAACAGCGACTGGTGATTCCTTTGGAAGAAGTATGGGATGTTTTGCATCATAGGTTGCCATCGAATTTCCAATGCGTCCTCCTACGCGCAGAATTCCTTGGTCGTCAACGAATGGAGTGTAGCGAATCAACTTGGATTTTTGAGAAAGTGGTTGTCCAGTGCTCAGCTGCTTGTACTCCACTTGGAAGAACTCCCCTGGACATGTTTGATTACCCTAGAGCGGGCATATTGAAGCTCCCATGACGATAAAAACGATGACAGGCGGTCCTTGCAACGAAGTCGATGTACAAAGCGAAAGCAATAGCTAATTGTTCGCAAGAGATGTGACCAGGAGAAAGCTTTGTTGATCATACAATTAAGATCATTTCCTTCATCGGAAATGTGTAGATTAACTTAGGGCTTGACCTTTACTTCCATCCGCGCAGCGTCCTCAGTCGACAGTGCGAACTTTGCCTTAGCAGGTGGCCAAGTGCGATGTAATTGGGAAAGCCACGGTGGTACATTCCACCACAGTTGATGTTCTACCAGATCCTTTGATAGAAGTCTGCGGGATGCACAGTCCGCGAGATATTCCCCAGTGCGAATGTGCTGCCAGCAGCTACGTGGACAAGCTTCCAGAATCTCAGCAGTGCGTTTGCAAACATAAGTGTTCCAAGTCCGTGGGGGTGATGAGAGCCCATGCAGTGCAATTTCTAAGTCTGACCAACACGAAGTACTGGAAATAGTTACAGCTTGCTTAACCAGAGACATCAATTTGCACAGAAGATGGGCGGCATTCAATTCGAGCCGTGGGATGGAGATAGGTTTGATGGGTGCAACACGGGTTTTTGCGGCGATCAGCTTTACAGCATAGTCATTATTGAATCTCACGCGACTGTAGATGACAGCGGCGTATGCATGAGACGAAGCATCGGCGAATCCATGCAGCTTCGTTGCTTGAAGTGGCGAGGATAGGTAGCGAGGTATGCGACAGCTTTCCAGTAAATGAACTTCAGCTACAAACTGTTGCCACCGTGCGCATAGCTGCGCGGGTAGTGATTCGTTCCATTCGACCGAGCTCAGCCAACTACTTTGAAAGAGAACCTTTAGAAATACAGTTGTGGGGGCAAGCAACCCCAGTGGATCGTAGATCTTGGCAAGCTCAGACAGCAAAATCCGTTTTGTCAGAACCCTTGTGGCATCAGGAATGGTCAACTTGAAGGAGAGCTCATCTATAGCCGGGTCCCAGCGTATTCCAAGAACCTTGACATATTGAGTTGGGCTATCTCCCTCTAGGGCTTCAAGCTGATACTCACAAATGTCCTTTGGCAGCGAATTGAGTAGTGACCAACAGTTTAAACTCCATTTTCGAAGTTTAAATTGAGCTTGGCTCAACAGCAAAATTAATTCATCTTTGAGTGCAATGAGATCGTCGACATTATCGCAACCAGTAGGAATATCATCCACGTACGCGTCTCGTACAAGCACAGCAGCAGCCTTCGGATACAAATCGGCATTATCTTGCGCGATCTGCTTGAGAACTCGAACAGCCAAGAACGGTGAAGACGCTAAACCATACGTCACGGTCAGCAGTCGATAATGATCGAATGTAGCAGTCTCCTCCTTTCGCCAGACAATCCGTTGGTAATGCGTGTGATCTTCTGAAACCAGGAGCCTCTAAACCTTTTCTCAATGTCCGTACAAAACACATAGCGATGCTGACGGAAACGTAGACATGCTCCAAGTAAATCCCTTTGAATAGGTGGTCCGATGTGTAGTCGTGAATTAAGTGAAGATCCATTGCAGCCCTCCCCAGAGCCATCGAATACAACTCGGCATTGCGTGGTGGTGCTATCTGGTTTAAATACTGTGTGGTGGGCTAAGTAATTGTGATTGGCGGGATCGTTTTCTACGGTAGTAGAAGGAATCACCTCCATGTGTCCTCGTTGTATATAATCCTCCATAAAGTCGACATACTGTTGTTTGAGCGCAGGAAATTTTCGAAATTTCGCTCGAGAGAAGAAAAGCGGCGTGGTGCTTGTGGCAGTGCGGATCCCATCGGAGGGGCAGATTCCTTGAACGGATATTGGACGATGTATACGCCATCGTTTCTGCGGGTGTGCGTATGAACGAAGTGTTGCTCAGCGGGATCACCAGCATCAATGGTAGCGTTACTTGGTTGAACTCGTTCCATGTCCATGAACGATCGAACCAAAGCGTCCAGATCCTCGTGAGCGTGATGTGCTAGTGCGTGGGTATGACCATCACTACTGAGATGGTAGCTGCCTGTAATGACCCAACCAAAATTAGTATGAAGTGCAATAGGATATTCAAAATCAAACTCTTTGCGTTGTCCAGTGTAAATGTTCCGAAGCTCGGCGAGTTGGCTGAGTCAGCGGATGTATTGACAGCAGCGGAAACCGGGACAGAGCGTATATCCTCTGGATGGACAAGAATGTGGTGCCTCAACTTACACAGACGGCACGTGTTTGTGGAATTACACCTATTTACTTGATGAGATCGGCTTAGACAATTGAAGCACAAATTATTATCCATTGCGAACGTGCGGCGATCCACAACATCAAGAGCCTTGAATTGAGTACACGCATAAATAATGTGTTGCCCGTGACAATATACACAATCACGAACATGCGTCTTTGGCACGTCCACATGATGAGAAACTGCATGACGTCTATCTAGCACCGTGTGTGTATCCTGGAGTAGCTTTGGATCTTGACAAGACTCAAGTGCATCGCAACGGGCGAAGACAAAGCCGAACAGGTCATTTATGGTCACATTTTCCTTGCACGATTCACTGGAGGTGGCCCAAGCTTCCTTGCATTCAGGGTCTAGCTTGGAGAGCAAGATATGGATCAGCCACAGCGGTTGGCAACGAAAGAAAGTTTTGAATGAACGAACGAGCAATCAGTGATTTTTTGTTATAACGATTTTCGAGCCTCTCCCATGCGTCCTGGTAATTGGCATCCGATATGGGAATAGGTTTTATCAGAGACAATGCTTCACCATCCAGATAGGATTTCAAATAATGAAACTTTTGGCACTGGGAAAGACTACTCTTCTTGTCGACTGAGCCTAAGAACAAGCCACTAAACTGACACCAATCCTCATATCTGGCCGAAAACGTCGAAATGCGTATTTTTTCGAACTGCAGCTCTGTGGTTGCCGATGAGTCCCGAATCCTCTCCAGAAGTTGAGTTTGTCCCTCAAATAAGCGTTCCAGAGTGTTTGATAGCAGTAGATTTGAGTTGTCGTGCTCATTATCGTGACTGCTCCGGTCACGTATGGCTTCAGTGAAAATACTATGCGCACTAAAGAACTTTTTCTCATATTCAGAGATATCCAAATCCGGATCCACGTATTCATCTTCATCATTATATTGGACCAGCTCTTCAGAGAGCTCCATAAAGCGGTTGAAAGTTGCAACCAGTCGGTCCAACTTGTGCTCTAATGTTTGCACAGAAGTACACGACTGTACAAACTCTAGAGCCTCCGTAGTAACGCGAGTTATTTGGGATTCGCAGGCGCCACGAAGCTGAATTAGACGATGCTTTAGAGCCTTCACGGCGAACAGCGGTCAACGATATCAAACGAAGGACCAAAATTTGCTATGGTTATGATTTAGTGGACTGTATACTTTTTAATAGGTTTTATTTAATATATTTGGTGATTATATAATATCGTCGGTTAAATATATATGAATAGCGGGGGTTGATTTGCGGCTTTACAGCGATATGCGGGCGGTTGGTTGTGTTTCTAATTTTCTACTAACTTCAACTCCTCGAAAAGATGTCGAGCAAAAGGGAATTGAATGATCATGCGATGCGACGGTCCAATGCAAAACGGTACACATCGATGTATGTGTGTGCAGCTGAGGTCTTTGGCTATACGTGTGAGAACGTTACAGTTATGTTTTCGACAAAAGCAATAACAACACAGCTATGCGCGTAAAAATAGGTACTTAAGCGGTGCAATACAATCATAAGCATATGAATAGGGCAGTTGTAATATACATGAACATGGAACTAAAACTACGCGGCTAATTTCTCAACACCGTCGAAGCGAGATTTATTGTTCCTCGTTGGAGGTCTTAAAGAATCTAAATTTGCACAAAAATGAAAGTCTTAATGTTAAGTCCCCGGCCGCCGGCTGCGCAGTCGCCAATGCATAATCTGCTGACATGGCACACGCGTAGTTATGTTGAGCAGCGGCAGTTTCCCAAAAACAAAGATGACAAACCAAGCTTTGCCAAACTTCGGTGTCCGACCTGCTGATGTCTTGATGGTAACTGGTCCAGCGTAATCCAATCCAGAATGTAGAAAGCAGCGGGTGGGTTGAACGCGAAAGTCGGGAAGATCAGCCATGAGTTGTGTGCTCGTACTTTTGCGCTGGAGGAAACAAATCTTGCAGTTGAATACAATTTTGCGGACTATGTTAGGGGCTCCAAGGATCCAATACTTCTGTCTCAACGTGTGGAACATAAATTCGACTCCAGCGTGTAGCGATGTGACGTGCTGGTGTCTAGCTAGTAAAACTGCGACTGGTGATTCCTTTGGAAGAAGTATGGGATGTTTTGCATCATAGGTTGCCATCGAATTGCCAATGCGTCCTCCTACGCGCAGAATTCCTTGGTCGTCAACAAATGGAGTGTAGCGAATCAACTTGGATTTTTGAGAAAGTGGTTGTCCAGTGCTCAGCTGCTTGTACTCCACTTGGAAGAACTCCATCTGGACATGTTTGATTACCCTCGAGCGGGCATATTGAAGCTCCCATGAAGATAAAAACGATGACAGGCGGTCCCTGCAACGAAGACGATGTACAAAGCGAAAGCAATAGCTAATTGTCCGCAAGAGATGTGACCAGGAGGAAGCTTTGGCCAAGTGCGATGTGATTGGGAAAGCCACGGTGGTCCATCCCACCACAGTTGATGTTCTACCAGATCCTTTGGTAGAAGTCCGCGTAATGCACAGTCCGCAGGATTGTCCTCAGTGCGAATGTGCTGCCAGCAGCTACGTGGACAAGCTTCCAGAATCTCAGCAGTGCGATTACAAACATAAGTGTTCCAAGTCCGTGGGGGTGTGAGTGCCAATGTAGTACGACTTTCGGAGTCTGACCAGCACGAAGTACTAGAAATAGGAATAGTTAGAACTTGCTTAACCATAGACATCAATTTCGAAAGAAGATGGGTTGCATTCAATTCGAGCCGTGGGATGGATATAGGTTTGATGGGTGCAACACGGGTTTTTGCGGCGATCAGGCTTACAACATAGTCATTATTGAGTCTCACGCGACTGTAGATGACAGCGGCGTATGCATGAGACGACGCATCGGCGAATCCATGCAGCTCCGTTACTTGAAGAGGTGAGGATAGGTAGCGAGGTGTAAATACTGCGTGGTGGGCTAAGCAATTGTGATTGGCGGGATCCTGTTCTACGGTAGTAGAAAGAACCACCTCCATGTGGCCTCGTTGTATATAATCCTCCATAAATTCGACATACTGTTGTATGTTTGTATATACTTTCGAAATTTCCGTTCGAGAGAAGAAAAGCGGCGTAGTGCTTGTGGCAATGTGGACCCCATCGGAGGAGCAGAATCCTTGAACGGATATTGGACGATGTATACGCCATCGTTTCTGCGGGTGTGCGTATGAACGAAGTGTTGCTCAGCGGGATCACCAGCATCAATGGTAGCGTTACTTGGTTGAACTCGTTCCATGTCCATGAACGATCGAACCAAAGCGTCCAGATCCTCGTGAGCGTGATGTGCTAGTGCGTGGGTATGACCATCACTACTGAGATGGTAGCTGCCTGTAATGACCCAACCAAAATTAGTATGAAGTGCAATAGGATATTCAAAACCAAACTCTTTGCGTTTTCCAGTGTAAATGTTCCGAAGCTGATCAGCTCCTAAAATCACGTCGATTTCGCCTGGTTTACCAAATGTAGGGTCCGCTAAGGGTAGATCACGAATCTTTATCCACATCGGTGTGTGGGATCGATCCTCTGGGCTGGAATCGAGGAGGTTAAAGTGTTCATAATCAGACCTGTGACCACCACTGAAGCTGAGCTTGTGCGGGAGAGCAAGGTGAATGTGGCGCGACCTCTAGTAACCCCAGCAGGGTTTGCGCCTAGACCAACCACTGGTATATGAGCATGCGTGCGCGGCAATCCGATTCGTTGAATAAATGACTCGGCGACCATCGTTATAGTTGAACCAGTATCCAGCAATATCCTGCAGGTTGTCTCGTTGCCCCAGGAGTCGACTGTAGTGGCCAAAATCGTTGGCAACATAGCGTGACCATTGGCCACGAATTTCCTCTCCAATGTATGATGGCTGACCACGGCAGGATCAGCATCAGCAGAGAAATTGGACGAGCGCACGGTTGAGTCAGCGGATGTATTGACAACAGCGGAAATTGTGACAGAGCGTATATCCTCTGGATGAACAAGAGTGTGGTGCCTCAACTTACACAGACGGCAGGTGTTTGTGGAATTACACTTCTTTACTTGATGAGATCGGCTTAGACAATTGATCCACAACATCCAGAGCCTTGAATTGAGAGCACGCATAAAGACTGTGTTGCTCGTGACAATATACACAATCACGAACAGGCGTATTTGGCAAGTCAACATGATGAGAAACTGCACGACGTTTATTCAGCACCGTGTCTGTATCATGGATTAGCTTTGGATCTTGACAAGACTCAAGTGCATCGCAACGGGCGAAGACAAAGCCGAACAGGTAATTTATGGTCACATTTTCTTTGCACGGTTCACTGTAGATAGCCCAAGCTTCCTTGCACTCAGGGTCTAGCTTTGAGAGCAAGATATGGATCAGCCACAGCGGTTGGCAACGAAAGAAAGTTTTGAATGAACGAACGAGCAATCAGTGATTTTTTGTTATAACGATTTTCGAGCCTCTCCCATGCGTCCTGGTAATTGGCATCCGATATGGGAATAGGTTTTATCAGAGACAATGCTTCACCATCCAGATAGGATTTCAAATAATGAAACTTTTGGCACTGGGAAAGACTACTCTTCTTGTCGACTGAGCCTAAGAACAAGCCACTAAACTGACACCAATCCTCATATCTGGCCGAAAACGTCGAAATGCGTATTTTTTCGAACTGCAGCTCTGTGGTTGCCGATGAGTCCCGAATCCTCTCCAGAAGTTGAGTTTGTCCCTCAAATAAGCGTTCCACAGTGTTTGATAGCAGTAGATTTGAGTTGTCGTGCTCATTATCGTGACTGCTCCGGTCACGTATGGCTTCAGTGAAAATACTATGCGCACTAAAGAACTTTTTCTCATATTCGGGGATATCCAAATCCGGATTTACGTATTCTTCTTCATTATTATATTGGACCAGCTTTTCAGAGAGCTCCATAAAGCGGTTGAAACCTGCAACAAGTCGGTCCAACTTGTGCTCTAATGTTTGCATAGAAGTACACGACTGTACAAACTCTAGAGCCTCCGTAGTAACGCGAGTTATTTGGGATTCGCAGGCACCACGAAGCTGAATTAGACGATGCACTAGAGCCTTCACGGCGAACAGCGGTCAACGATATCAAACGAAGGACCAAAATTTGCTATGGTTATGATTTAGTGGACTGTATACTTTTTAATAGGTTTTATTTAATATATTTGGTGATTATATAATATCGTCGGTTAAATATATATGAATAGCGGGGGTTGATTTGCGGCTTTACAGCGATATGCGGGCGGTTGGTTGTGTTTCTAATTTTCTACTAACTTCAACTCCTCGAAAAGATGTCGAGCAAAAGGGAATTGAATGATCATGCGATGCGACGGTCCAATGCAAAACGGTACACATCGATGTATGTGTGTGCAGCTGAGGTCTTTGGCTATACGTGTGAGAACGTTACAGTTATGTTTTCGACAAAAGCAATAACAACACAGCTATGCGCATAAAATAAGTTGCTCAAGCGGGACAATTCAATCATGAGCATATGAATAGGGCAGTTGTAATATAAATGAACATTGAAGTAAACTAAGCAGCTAATTTCTCAACAGCTGGGAATATCCCGTCCAGTCCTGGTGCTTTTATAGCCGCGAAGGAGTCTATAGCCCAGTGGATTCTCTTAGTGTTTAACTGATCTGTTGAGGGGTGTTGTTCCTCGGTTGCTAGGTCCTGATGCTCTTTTGCATCAGTGATCTCGGTGCATCCAGAGAAATGCGCCTCCATTAGTGCTGTTAGGGCTTCTTCACTGCACTCTGTCCACTGTCCGTCATCTAGCTTTAATTTACTCTGTATGGTAGGCTGCCTCGAAAGCAGCTTCCGGAGCTTTCCGGTTTCAGGTACTTTCTCATGTTGGTTCAGAACGTCCTCCACGAGTTTTTGTATGCCTTACGTATTTCCTTTTTGTAGCTCTTGTGCCAGCGGCACCCGCGCGGCTTATCCTGCAACGCGTCTTTTTTGTAGAAGTAGTATAACAACTGACATGGCCTGCTCCCGCCATGTCCGAGGTGTGACCGCTGGCGACACGCAGAGAGGATTGCTCCTCCCCGTGCCCGCCGGTGGCACGCTTTCACCACTTTCCACCGACGTTGGGTTGACATCCCAACCCGTGCTTGCTCCTTGTCTACCTCCATATTTGGCCCGAGGGTCCATACAGGTTTATATTTTTCGGGGGGACCCCCCCAAAGCGTTTTATGACCTGACCTGACCGCCAGGCACCTCTAGCCATGGCCCTGACTCAGTTCCTCCGACTTTAGATCGGGAAGACGCTGAACGATTGCCTTAGCTAGACACTGCATTATCTCGAACAGAGCAAGCGACAGTGCACTACCCTTGCCGGGGTAATGCGGTATCCATTGCCCAGCCGGCACCCTAGGGGAGGGTTCAGCTAGAGGATTTTCGCCAGCCCTCAGACCCATAAGTCTATCGTCTTTCCTTTTGAGGACGATAGAATGGATTATTCCGGCCAGTCTAATCACAGACTTCCAGCATGCCTATCGGAAGGGAAGATCCACCGAAACGGCCCTACACACGATCATATCGATCATCGAAGCGTCCCTTAACTGTAAAGAGTACACCCTGGTAGCCTTCCTCGACATAGAAGGCGCCTTAAATAACATCCTCCCGCAGTGAGTCTAATCGATCAGATGCTACACTGCATGTCGGTTGAGGCACACTTGGCCCTCTATACATGGAAGAGAGCAATCGGACTAAAATGGGGAAAGACTCCGTATATAGTTCAGTGGCTATACACCGCCATCATACGACCAATCATGCTCTATGGAGTGGTAGTTTGGTGGCCAGCCCTAGACAAAAGAACTTGTCTCAACAAACTCAGTAGAGTCAACGCATGGCAGAGCTATGCATAACTGGCGGGCTACGCACTATCCCAAGTGAATCCCTGGATACCGTACAGGACCTCCTTCCCGTAGCTCTCATGGGAACGAATGTTGAAACACTTTCCGCCCTCAGAATGAGAAGCCAAACTATGGAAAGCGTCCGCGATTGAACACTCGGAAATCCTGACGAGACTCCCGCAATTACCAGAGAGGATAGATTACCCCTCGACGCCTTTCCAGGTATCAATCCTACTTAGGGAGGACTGCGAGATGGGCGAACCAGGACCTGCAAATGCTGTCCACTTCTACAATGATGGCTCAAAGCTAGACGGCCGCGTGGAAGGTGGAGTCTGTAGGCCGTCCAAGTAGCGGGTTACGGGCTATGAGTTTCGGGTGTATACGAACCGTATGTAAAAACACAAGCCCAGTTATTAAGATTATCTGTCGTCGCTCACACAGTGCCCGATTTCATCGGCCCTTTCTTCCTTATCGATATTTCTTATACGATATAACTATTGGTACGTATCCGGTTTAATTCCGTTACCCGATTTGGAATAACCCAGGTACTTAACTTCTAAATGTAAGAATTCGCATTATTCTATTTCCATGTGACTATCACTATCTTTTTTTGCTACCATTATATCGTCCATGTACATTATAACCTTGTCTTCCTCTACCATGTCTGCGAAAATTTTGCTTGTGAATCTTTGGAACACCGCAGATGCATTACGTTATCCGAAAGGCATCCTCAACCATTCGTATTGTCCCATTGGGGTCGTGAACGATGTATATTTTACTGAATCTTTATGCATAAATACGTGAAAGTATCCATTCTTTAAGACTAACTTGGTTAAAAGTCTTTTCCCTGACAGTTTATCTAGCAGTTCGTCTATAAGAGGTGATGGGTTATTGTTCTTTATCATTCCTTTATTAAGTGTGCGATAATCGACGCACAGTCTCAACTCTCCCGAACTATTTTTTACCAGTACTATATGTGAAACGTATTCTGACTCACTGGTTCTGATGTAACCTTTCTCTGTATAATCGTCTATCATTTTCTGTACTTGGGTTTTTTCGCATACGACAGTCTTCTAGGCGGGCAATGGAACGGTTTTTCGTGTTCGAAATTTAACTTTATTTCCCACTTGGTTTCTGATAAGTTTGGTCATTCCGCGTTTGCATAAGTTGTCCTGAGCATGTATTTAAGTCGTCCTGCAAGTTCTTGGCTACAATCTGTCCCTACTTTCAACTTCCAATCGTTTTCTTTGTCTGGATACTGGCTAGGTAGTTCGTTGAAATTGGCTTTTATGCTCTCGCATGTATCACTGTCTTGCCGACATTCAACCATTGCGGAACATTCATTTTCTACCTTGCCTTCACTTTCTACTTCATGCTGATCCTCTTCACCACACTCATTTTTTACTTCACACTCATATTCTCCTAAGCACTCATTTTCTATTTCATCCTCATTATCTGTTTCACTCTCGTTTCTTTCTATGCGCTCATTTTCTATTTTGCATTCGTTTTTTTCCCCACACTCATTTTCCTTGCAAACGTCACTTACAATTTTAAATTTACATTAAATTCATAAAATCCCTACCAAACACAGCCTCATAGCCCATCGACTCGTCTGCCACTACTAGCAATTCAAAGTTGATTTATTTTTTGTTAATAATTACAAAACTGGGTATTTAACCAAAAATGTTAAGTTTAATTGTTTAATCCAACATATGCGTAATCCGCACTTTTATTCAAAATAAATTTAATTTGTTTGTTTTTCTTGTCTCTGTTAAACTTATATAAACTTAAATTATCTTCTTTGATTTCATTTGAACTTAATCGTGAGCTGGTGCTCTAGACATGATTACTTTATGAAACTTATTGGGCTCCCTGAGTCGATGAGGCAATCTAAGTACAAGCATTTGTTATTGTAGTTGCTAATGTATATATTAAATTTGTATATGTAATCGTTATGTACCTTGTTCTTCCTTTCGTCACAGTGTGACACCTGGTGACTCATGCTGCCGCATCCGTAGCACGCTCCTCTTTCGCGCTTGGGCTTGCGGCACTCCCCTGCCATGTGGCCCAGAGAGTTGCAATTGTAGCAGCGAATGGGTGTTGGCGAGGCTCCAGCATGATCTTCTCGAACGCCTTGAGTAGTTGATACGGCGCACCGAAGCACTGCATGTGGGCTTGTCTACGCAGGCCTCCATCTGGGATACCTTCGATGACTCCGTCGATAAACTTCTCGTCGTCAATGACTATGCGTGATGCCAGCGACACTTCGGCATTGAAATACATTGAGAACTCCTCGTCACGTGCTCATGAACGGGACTCGAATTTGCGACGGAGCAACAGCTTGCTTTCCTTGGGATGGAAAGTGTCTTCCATGACGTTCAACAACTAATCGATTGGCAACGACATGTGCTCCGGATTCGAATGCAGCCACGCCAGTGCTTTGTCCTTTAGCTTCGACATTAGCAGCATTAGTAGCTTCTCATCCTTCAGTTTGTTCACTTTTGCGATGGCCTTAAACTGCGCGATCTAAGTTGTGACGTCATCGTCGTTTCCAGAAATGTTGCCATGGTATGTTGGCAGCATGTCTTTGACAGCATTTAGCAACATGACGCCAGCGTCATTGTTGGCGGCTGGTGTCGCGTTCTCTATTCTCCCTCTTGCTCTGCAGCTTCAGCAACTCGGTTTGTAATTTTAATATTTCGACCTCTTCTCGAGTTTCGCCGTGGTTGTTGTTGTCGTACCCAGGCGCTTGCGGTGCATTTTCGCTCTTCTCTTTGCGTTCGCCGTTTGGTTTTTGTCCGCCGCTGTACTCGGAAGTTAAATCTAATTGAGTGCCTTATTAACTATTGCCTTGCTAAAAGTCTACTGTAACGAGCTGAACATCAGTTATTGCTTAAGGTTCCCGGATCACTGTAGTGTGTTCCAAGCGGAGGTTGAGGCCAGACCTTTTGCATTGTCTCCAAACTACCCCTAGACACGCACATAGTGTGTGTCTCCTCGGACAGCCAAGCAGCTATTAAAGCTTTAGGCTCAATATCGTGAAACTCAGCGACTGTAAACGACTGCCGCAGGTCTCTGCACGAGATCACAAAGCAGTTAGATCTCTTCCTTATATGGGTCGCCGGTCATAGGGACATCGAGGGGAATGGCACTACGATTCCTCTCTTATCAGAAAGGAGCAAGTAGCGATGCTTTTGGCTTCTCACGCACGAAATATTCGAGCAAAGTGCAAATAAGAGATGGTAGCACACCATTTCCCGCAAAGTCTCGAGAGTTCCCGAAGAAACGCTCGGCAGAGCTGTATAGACTCAGCAGAGCACAGTGCTCGGCACTCACGCCTCAAAGCTGTCAATCCCTCACAATGACTTCTGCAGGAGTTGTCGCGACGAGGAAGAGGAGGAATCAGACCCCTACTTCTTCTGCCGCTGCCCGGCCCTTGGAAATCGTCGTCTTGGGCTTCTCGGGGCCCCTTTCCTCACGGATTATCCTTACCTTACCTTACCCCTTACCTATACCCCATACTCAAAATGAGTATAGGGCTATCTTAGATTTTTGTTGAAAATGGACGTTTGAAACGTCCAGAAGGAAGCGTGTCCGACCGCAAAAAGTATATATATTCTAGATCAGCATCAATAGCCGAGTCGATTGAGCCATGTCTGTCTGTCCGTCCATCCCTATGAACGCCTCGTGCTCAGAGACTATAAGAGCTAGAGCAACGACATTTTGTATCCAGACTTCTGTGATATGTCACTGTTACAAGTGTATTTAAAAACTTCGCGCCGCCCCCACAGAAGACGAAAATCTCATTCTCTCTCGTTCTGTCTCTCTCTCTACCGCTAAAAATGAGTGCCTAGATCTCAGAGACTATAAGAGCTAGCGCAACCAAATTTGGTAGCCACACTCCTGTGATATCGAACCTGCACAAGTGTATTTCAAAATTTCGCCCCGCCCCCACAAAGAACGAAAATCTGTGGCATCCACAATTTTGAAAATACGAGAAAATTAAAAACGCACAATCATAGAGAATGACAATATCCACCAGATTGCCGAATGTAAATCAGATCGGATCATTATTATAACCAAAATGAAAAAATCAGTTTGCAGTGGCTACGCAGCGCCCGACGACACGTTCCGACTTATTTTTGTCTCTCTCTAGCGCCGTTTGCCGGAGGAAAGCCATACTGACTAAGTATCGGGTATACATAAATGTAGAGTTGCGGTCGCAGCAGCAACTCAAAACGTTCCCCTTTGTTTTTAATCAAAGTTGGATCATACTTTGCTGGTAATGTAGACGTTGATAAATTATTAGCCCGTCCAACAACAATATCGCGAAATATTTCGATGATTTACGAGTCGCACTTTGGTCCAATAAAAGCCGAAATTGAAAAATGTAAATGCTTTTGGTATTCGATCACCAGTAACATACGGACGACAATTTGTCCTGCAAAATTCATTATGTAAAGGAAGGAGTTTTTGTTGATCGTATTATGGCCATGAAGTCAATGAAAGAAAACTCCTGCACAGGTTTGTTAATCCTCTAATCTACATACATATGTAAGAAGTTTAATTTAATTGTATTTCGTATATCCACTAGGTTCTAATATTCGTGGAAAAATTCGGAAGATATTGAGAGACTTCGGATGTGACCTTAAACTGGACAACACTAAAAGCAAAAAACTGAAAGCAAGCAAGTGTCCAACCATGCATCTGACTGTCCCGAATATCAACAAATTAAAGAAAGCTTGTCTGTCCGAATGCAACGATTGTAATATTATTGAATCCCTTAAATCCGCACTACAAATCCAAATTTGAATAGTACTTCAAAATTTAACAAAATACCACAAAATACAGTTCGTTTCCCCACACACAAACAAACTGAAAATTTTGATTTTCTAACGTGGTGGAATACGCACAAACATTTTTTTCCCCCTTTTTCATAAAACAAGCTGCAAAATATTTTGTATTCCAGCGAGTAGCGTGTCTTCTCAGAGAACATTTCCAGATGCTAGAAATTTAATATCAGAAAAGCGTTGTCTCATAGCCACCAATCCAGACAACATAAATAGAATTATGTTTCTACATTCAAACATAGATAAAATATAAATATAAATATAAATACAAAATAAAGCAATAAACACTGTAAAAAACTACATTGCTTTTCGTTCTTGTCTTTATTCTTTTCCCTACGCACAGCAAAGCAAAAACAACTGAAAGGATATTGCTGGCACTGTTGCCAAATCAGATATTTTATGGCTAGATTGCTTACGAATGGATTTAAAAACAGACCCTCACTGAATTCTACTACACTCTACCGGCGTGACTACAAACTCTCATTCAATTCATTTTAGCCATTGTTGATTCGAATGCCGGGCTTTTGCCATTCATGCAGACCTCTAGTTTGCACTTAGACCAACCACTGGTATGCGAGCATTATTGAACCAGTATCCAGCAGCCTACAGATTGTCTCGTTACTACAGGAGTCGACTTTAGTGGCTAAAATCATTGGCAATATGGCTTGAGTATTGGCCACGACTCCTCTCTCCAATGTATGATGGCTGACCACGGTAGGGTCAGCCTCAGCAGAGAGATTGGACGAGCGTAAGTGGGGGTCAGCCGATGTCTTGACAGCAGAGACCGGGACAGGACGTATCTCCTCTGGATGGACAAGAGTGTGGTGTCTTGACTTGCACATCCCTTGCTTTAAATTGAGTACACGCGTAAAGATTGTGATGCTCGTGACAATATACCCAATCTCGAACCGGCGTATTTGGCACGTTTACATAATGACAGTGTGTGTATCATGAATTGTTTTTGGATCATGACAGGGTTCAATGGCATCACAACGGACGATCAGGTCATTTAAGGTCACATTTTCCTTGCACGATGCACTGGAGGTAACACAAGCTTCCTTGTATTCAGGGTCTAGTTTTGAAAGCAGGCTGTGGCTGATCCCCACACATAGCGGCTGTCGCATTTCAGTGCGTGTAGACCACGTATACTCTCTCGTCGGCGGTGACGACTATCTTACGCTACTCGATTATGTTTGAACTTTTTGCATTAGGCAACGAAAGAATGGTTTGAATGAACGAACGAGCAATCGTGATTTTTTTTCGATTTTCTAGCCTCCCTCATGCGTCGTGGTAATTGTCATCAGCTGTAGGAACATGTTAATCAGAGACAACGCTTCACTATCTAGATAAGGCTTCAAATAATAAAATTGTTGGCATTTGGAAAGACTACTCTTATTGTCGACTGCGCCTTAGAACAGGTCACTGACAAACTGACATCAGTCCTCGTATTTTCCAGAGAACGTAGGAATGCGTATTTTCTCAATATGTAACTCTGCGGCCTTTTCTTATAGTCGGGGATAGCGAAATCTGGATCCACAAATTCATCTAACTCATTGTATTGGACGAGATCCTAAGAGAGTTCCATAAAGCGGTTAAAAGTTGCAACCACTCCACAGTGGTTCCGCTTGTATGGAGGCGCGGTAAAAAAAGTGATAAGAAGATGGACGTGATTTGTAGTTGGCTGCAAGGCCCAAACCCTACCAATAAACAAAATTTAACAAATAAGTAAAAGACAAATTATAAGCTATTTTCTTCAAAATGTACACTAGATAAATAATTATTGTCACAAAAATGTATAATGTGTCCTCTAGTAAACCATACACAGATTCAAATAACGTTGATTTATCATTTTTTCCAAGCTTTCTCTGTCTGGTTATAAAAGGGTCGGACCGTAAAAGGAGTATATTTATCATGTCGGTGTTTGTTAAAATGCGTGAAATTTTTCGGCTGTGATTAAGTCTACATTTTTTTAGTTTTGTTGTTGATTCAGCAGCTTCCTCTGAAAGCTCCCCAATTGATACGATCGCATTTTCTATCAGAGCAGATTCATGAAGTAAGACCTTATGGACTATAGCCGGCAATGAGTACCGTGGATATTCCTTAATCAGTTCCTTCTCAGTATCGAGGGCAAATTCATTAAATTTCTGCACATTCATTTTGTAACCTGATGATATAGCTTGAAGTATCGTGGCGCAACGATGAATCAGTTTTTTACTAAAGCCTGTTATTTCTGCAGCCAGTTTGGGATAGAACAAAATTTTCTGGCTACATTTCCATCGGTGGATAAGCCTTTACCTCCCTCTCGGGGCCACTATCAAACCATCAAACCCATTTTTCTCGAAAATCCTTTTGGATTTTCTGTTTTCTTCAAATACTTTTAATTTTTGATCTGGACCTCTAGCTTGCCACATTTTGATGACGGACTTATATGACAGATGTAAAAAGTATTCGAAAAACCGTGTTTTGCATGGAGTGGAGACAGATCGAATTCGAAATATTTCTCTTTGCATTTTGTTTGAACATTTGGCCAAATCGTTCATGTCTGTTGGATTAGCACCACATATGTAACACTTGGCACATGATGTCTCACTTAAGGCGTTACATACTTTTCCATCCACCATCGTCAGTTGCAAACTATGCTCAACGGTTATCTTTTTGCTATCAACGAAAATCTCTGTCGGCTTTAAAAGGTTTATTTTTTGCTTAAAATATTTTACCTCTTCGATGGATACTTGGGTTGTCTCTTTTTATACCCGATACTCAAAATGAGTATTGGGGTATATTAGATTTGTGGTGAAAATAGATGTGTGTAACGTCCAGAAGGAAGCGTTTCCGACCCCATAAAGTATATATATTCTTGATCAGCATCAATAGCCGAGTCGATTGAGCCATGTCTGTCTGTCCGTACGTCCGTCCCTATTAGCGCCTATTGCTCAAAGACTATAAGAGCTAGAGCAACGACATTTTGTATCCAGACTTCTGTAATATGTCACTGTTACAAGTGTATTTCAAAACTTCGCCCCGCCCACTTCCGTCCCCGCAAAGGACGAAAATCTGTGGCATCCACAATTTTAAAGATACGAGAAAACCAAAAACGCAGAATCGTAGAGAATGACCATATCTTCTAGACTGCTGAATCTGAATTGGATCGTATCATTATTATAGCCAGAATGAAGAAAACAATTTCATTTTTTCTCGCCCTGTCTCTCTCTAACACACACGTATCATAGCCGGCTTTGCTTAGCGCAAAATATTAGCGCCTATATCTCAGAGACTATAAGAGCTACAGCAACCAAATTTGGTATCCACATTCCTATGATATCGGACCTTGACAGGTTTGTTTCAAAATTTCGCCCCACCTCCTTCCGCCCCCGCAAAGGACGAAAATCTGTGGCATCCACAGATCTCAGAGACTATTAGACCTGACTGTAGAGCTCTCACTGTTACAAAACTATTTGTAATTTTTCACTGCAGAACTCACTGTTGAGAACTCACTGCTACAAGTGTGTTTCAAAATTTCGGCCCACCCTTCCGCAGCCATTAACAACGAAAATCTGTGGCAACCACAATTTTGAAGATAGGAGAAAATTAAAAACGCACAATCATAGAGAATGGCCATATCTACCAGATTGCCGAATCTTGCCGAATCCGAATCAGATCGGATTATTGTTATAGTCAAAAGTAACAAATCAATTTGCAGTGGCTACGCAGCGCCCGTCGACACGTTCTGACTGATTTTCTGTCTCTCTCGGACGCACTCTATGTCGTTTAATGTAGCCATACTATGTATCGGGTATAAATGTAGAGTTGCGGTCGCAACAGCAACTCACAACGTTCCCCCTCGTTTTAACTGAAATCGAACTGGCCTGCAGTAACGTGTTGACGACGGTCGGGGGTTCTTTCAAATTATTTTGTGGTTAGCTTTTGAAATTAGTTGGAGGGGTACATAGGATGTAACAAATAAGCTCTTATCTTCATTACTCGAAAAGTTTTCCTTACAATCGCTATGACCCGTACTTGCATCAAATCCCCATTTTCCAATTAATATTAAATTTTCAATAGTGTGATTAGAGACCGTTTTGACAACATTTTCCTGTAGCTCCAATATGCTCGACGCTGTGTTATCCAATAGACTTTGCAAATCAACTTCAGCGTGAGTTTCATCGACAGAAATATTGCCAGGGTATCTCATTTTTTTTTAACTTAGTATACTTTGATAGCTTGGAAAGAATTCACTGGATATTTTGCTATTCACAAAGTTTCTTGAAAGCAAATATTGGTTTTTAGTCATGGCAGTCTCCATTAAATGCGAAATTACTTCTATTGGATCTACTGGCAATACATTTTGTATTTGATGGTTACTGCGTAAAGCCGAGACAGTGGAATCATCTAATTTGGTTAGCTGAGCTATACGCCGTCGCTGAGGACTCCGCAAAGATTAGTTTTGGACGGCCTCGATGAGCAGTTTCCTCCATTTGCTGCGATTGCTGGTTGCATTTTAATAAAATTGATTCAGTTTCCTTTAATCAATCGCATTGAAATTGGAGAACTGAAGATTTTTTACGATTGTGTCGAGTCCAAAATACAACAATCTTTTTAAAAATGTAGCCAATACGATTCATAATATTTGTCAGTTCAGATGTGTAGCCGTTATTCTCAATATCTTGCTGTACAGTAGTGATTACTTCTGGTAATTTTTCTGCATTAGTACCTTTTTTTGTGCACCATATATTGAAAATTTGTTGCCGTGCCAAAACTAAATATAAAATTAAAATCAAAAATAAATAATTAGAGCTATTTTATATAATATAATTAAATGACCATTAAAAACTGTTCACAAGCCCAAAAGACGAAAACAAACATACAGTGCCATAATAAGGCGACACAGAGGCTTCGCTGGTCAAACACAACTGAACACAACTAAAACTTTAAGTAAACATAAAAAAACACACACAAAAAAGGAATAAACACATAGGTTACGCAAAACATTAATTTCAAAAGAATCACAACATAAGTTGGTTTTTATTAATTACTTAATATAAAAACGAGGGGGAACGTTGTGAGTTGCTGCTGCGACCGCAACTCTACATTTATACCCGATACATAGTCAGTATAGGTTCATTTAACGACAAAGAGTGCGTGCGAGAGAGACAGAAAATCAGTCAGAACGTGTCGACGGGCGCTGCGTAGCCACTGCAAATTGATTTGTTACTTTTGGCTATAATAATAATCCGATCTGCTTCGGATTCGGCAAGATTCGGCAATCTGGTAGATATGGCCATTCTCTATGATTGTGCGTTTTTAATTTTCTCCTATCTTCAAAATTGTGGTTGCCACAGATTTTCGTTGTTTATGGCTGCGGAAGGGGGTGGGGCGAAATTTTGTAGCAGTGAGCTATCAACAGTGAGTTCTGCAGTGAAAAATTACAAATAGTTTTGTAGCAGTGAGAGCTCGACAGTCAGGTCTAATAGTCTCTGAGATCTGTGGGTGCCACAGATTTTCGTCCTTTGCGGGGGCGGAAGGGGGTTGGGCGAAATTTTGAAACAAACTCGTCAAGGTCCGATATCATAGGAATGTGGATAAAAAATTTGGTTGCTCTAGCTCTTATAGTCTCTGAGATATAGGCGCTAATGTTTTGCGCTAAGCAAAGCCGGCTATGATATGTGTGTGCTAGAGAGAGACAGGGCGAGAAAAAATGAAATTGTTTTCTTCATTCTGCCTACAATAATGATACGGTCCAATTCAGATTCTGCACTCTAGAAGATAAATTCATTCTCTACGATTCTGCGTTTTTGGTTTTCTCGTATCTTTAAAATTGTGGATGCCACAGATTTTCGTCTTTTGTGGGGGCGGAAGTGGGCGGGGCGAAGTTTTGAAATACACTTGTAACAGTGACATATCACAGAAGTCTGGATACAAAATGTCGTTGCTCTAGCTCTTATAGTCTTTGAGCACTATATATACTTTATGGGGTCGGAAACGCTTCCTTCTGGACGTTACACACATCCACTTTTACCACAAATCTAATATACCCCAATACTCATTTTGAGTATCGGGTATAAAAATACCTTTAACTTCAAAATCCATTGATAGCAATTTAGTTTTGTAAACTTAACCAATTACACGAGCGATTTGAAGAGCGCTTTTGTTCTAAATAGCTCGTCCAGCGTTCAGCTTCGCTTTTAAAATGAACACGTGTTCACGCATTTAATTCTATTTTTAGAAAGTCCCGTTAGATTTTCAGAAAAATCCGGCTTGCCATTATGAAGTTTGGACATTTAAGAAACAAATTGTGTACTTTTTGTGTAAATATTTTTTGATATTCTTTTTGATTTTTGGCCTATGGACGGAACCACTGCGCACTCGGACCAACTTGTGCTCTAGTGCCTGCACAAAATCACTTGACTGTACAAATTCCTGAGCCTCAGTAAAGGTGCAAGTTATTTGGGATTTATAGATCTGATCTTTCATGTGCCTGCACAGAATCACTTGTCTGTACAAATTCCTGAGCCTTAGGAAAGGTGCGAGTTATTTGGGATTTATAGATCTGATCTTTCATTTGGTTGCGGTTCGTTCGTACTTATCGTCCTAGCTCTTTGCCATTGAAGCAAACGACAACTTTGAAATAATAATCGTTAAACTTCGCCTATGTGCAATAAACCCATTTATATCTTGCTTTAACATCCCTCCGTCTTTAGAATTTTCCACCAAAATGCTTCACGTTCCCCAACTTCAGCCTGTTTCGTTTCAATTAAATGATTCCGATCCTAGGTGATTTTAATCTACCGAATATTTCTTGGTCCTCGTCTGATAGCTCTAACCTGATGTTTAAGTCTATGCTACATGATTTCGTTAATTACACTACTCAACGCGACATTTCCGCTGTGAACCAAAACGACTTTTTCTGATAGATTCGGGGCTTAAACAAATTTTAGAAAAATATATTTTTTGTATGGCTTAATTTTTTGTTTAAGAATTTCTAAATCTATTTTTTTTTTAGATGTAGTGCTTTTTTCACATAACCTAAGTATCTGACATCTGGTTGTATTGAACTTTGCAATTCTACAAAGCTGACAAATGTAGCTATAGATCTTACCCGAACAATTTGAAGCTTAAGCTTATCGTCCAGAAAATAAAAAGCTTTCAAATTTAAATTTGGAAATTTGGTGGTATTCTTAAATGAAATGTTGACTTAGAAAACTCGGGAAAAGTAAAAATAAATTTATTCATTGGGGAACGGTCATCGGTCTTTCCTAAAGTAAAGGTCCATACCACATTTGAAGTTCATGTTCAGTTACCTTCTTCTGGTCCCATCAAATCTTTCATAAGGCCGTCAACTGTCTTTTGATTCAAGAAAGCTGATTTTATGTCTTTGAATCGTGCACTTTCTCAGATTGATTGGTAATTCTTCACATTCTAAAGTACTAGTTTTGATTTTGATTGCTGTTTGTTAGCATTGTTAGCGCTCTCTCGTTTGATGGGCACTCTTTAGCTGGCCTACTGCTTTTTCTTTGATCTGCCGTCGTCGCCAAAATTTAGTTCTATGCTAATCTCTCACCACATTGGTTGCATATCGTTCTCGCGTATTAACATTTATCTGGCCGGGCAAAAGAACAAGCAATCGGCTTCAGCTAGCCGCCGGTATAAATAAACATTATAAACAACCCTAATCGTTTTAATCAGCTATGAAATAGATAGTTGCCAAAAAAGCTTGGCATCTCAATCATTGGTGACCCCGACATGATATAAATACATTGGTTAATCGCATTTCACTTAAAAACATATTAATTGAACAAAACTTTAGTTGCTGTGTAGTTTAACAACCAACAAATACATTTGGTGCACAATAAAAAACAGTTTAAAGTGCAAGTTCAGTGAGAGTGCGGCCGTGTGAGATTCCATTAACTTAAGCGTCGAATCTCTCATTCTCTGCACAGCTGAAGCATGTCCCTTATGTACATCGGCGATTAAGCGGTATTCCACTTTCCGTTGTTTCGTTGCATTGCACACCGTTTAGCATGGACAACGATCCGAATACAGGTGCGGCTGGATATATTGTGATGGCTGATAACAGGCTGAGTCTTTATAGGCGTAAAATCGACAAATTGACCGCCGCGGAAATCGAGGTTCGCCTTAATGTGTTGGCGGAAATTCAAGAGTAATTCAATAAGGCCCATAATGAGTTGGAGGCGCTCGATCAAGACATGATGGGGAGTGAGCTGCGCGAAAACTTCGAGACGCTGTTCATATCATTGAAAGCTGAGCTGCTGGCAAGTCTTGAATTAAGCCACTCTCGCGCCGCTGCCAATTCACCACTCTACCAAACCATTCTGGACATAATACCCTCATCATGGATCACAAGCCACGACTGCCTGAGCTAAGAGTAGATAGGTTTTCCGGTGGATACGTCGCATTTTCGAACTTTATGGCAATGTTCAAGTCGGTGATTGAATCGGATGCGGATCTCAACGACATCGAGAAGTTCCAACATCTTCGCTCTTGCCTTACTGATGCGACTTTGGATTCGGTTCCATCGTTGGAGCTCTCCAGTGCCAATTATCTTGCGGCTCTGGATATACTCCATAACCGTTTAAATAACAAACGACTTGTTTTTCAGGCACATATCAAGAAGATTCTTGGTCTCAAGAGGGTAGACTCGCCTTCTGCTAAAAAGCTTCGAGAGTTTTCGGATGCAGTCAATTTACACATGCGAGCGTTGCAGACATTGGGAACTGCCAAGGAAATCTCAGGATTCATGATTATCAACATGCTGCAGAAGTTGGATTCTAAGACGCAAGACAAGTGGGAGGAGCATTCGTTATCAAATGCTATACCTACAGCTGAGGAATTTTACGAATTCTTCTAGCAACGCTGCCAGACCCGACCCGTCTGTATGCGTCGTTTGCCACTCAGCGGGCCATGGAATATACTCTTGTAAGATATATATATCACAGTCTTTCATAGTAAATCTTTCACAGTTGCTGAGCAACAAAGAAGCTTTCCTAAGTTTCAATTTCCTTAAAACGGGGCATCAGACTCGTGTGTACAATAGTGGAAAATGTCGAGTATGCGGCGGTAGGCATCAGAGTTTGTTGCACTTGCTCACTGCTCTCATCGCCCCTACGATTATCGGTTGTTAACCAAGTCTGGCAGTCAATGCATCCGATTGGTATACTCCATCCAATATTCAGCTTGCCGATTGTGCATTTCTCAAATCCACAGCGGGTAGATGTCCTCATTGGTGCGAGCGTTTTTTATGATCTCTTCTGCGTAGGGCAAATCAAGCGCACCGATGGCCTGCCGAAGGTCCGGCTTGGGTGGATCGTAGCTGGCGGTGGACAGAAGGTAGCAAGCTCGGCGCTTTGGCAAATGAAAATTCTCCAGATTCAGAAGCTAAGATGGAAGCAAGGTTGATAAAACTCTTCGTATGTTTGGGAAGTCGAGAATTGTGCTAATGCTGGTTTGAATACCAAAGAAGAAGTAGACTGTGAAGCACATTTCGTAAGCCACCTATCACGGTCGCCATCAGGGAAGTATTTAGATCGTCTGCCACTAAATAATAATACTGATCGCTTAGGAGAATCTTATGCTCAGGCGCATATTCGTAATTCTACACTCAAGGAGCGGTATTTCGACTTTATGAGGGAGTATATTGATTTGATCCAAATGTCCCAAGTCAAACCTGATTCTCGTAGCCTCTAAAAATATATTTTTGCCTCATCACTTTGTCTTAAAGGAGGACAGTACGATGACAAAACTCCATGTCGTTTTCGATGGATCTGCAGCTACATCAACTGGATATTTTCTAAATGATGTGATGATGACAGGCCCTGTAATTCAGTCTGCATTGTTTAAAATACTGATTCGCTTTCGCACATATTACGTCGCTCTCACTGGGAACATTTGTAAAAAGTTCCGATTCGTACGAGTGTCTTTACCTAACAATTATTATCAGTGTATCCTCGGGCGAGATTCCATCCAGTCCGAGGGTCAAGTCTACACATTGGACACCGTAACATACGGTACGAAGACTGCATTATTTTTAGCTGAGCCAGCTGGCCATCAACGGGGGTGAGTCCTACCCTCTTGGCTCAGCTGCTTTGCAATAGGAGTTTTGCGTGGATGATCTTATTTCTAGCGGTAACTCAGTCGCAGAAGTCATGGACAAGATTTACCAAACATCGGCTATACTGTCTCGTGGTAATATTAAACTTAGGAAATGGTACTTTAGTCATCAGGAGGTACTTGAGGGAACTTCTGAGGATGACATAGAGAAATTCTTAAGGTTTCATGTTGGAAGCGACATAACCAAAACTCTTGGCTTAGCGTGGGACCCTGCTTCAGATCAGTTGCTTTTGGCCTTGCCCGCACTGGACACAAATTCTATCTACGATTGCGCGTTTCTATGACCCTCTTGAATTGGTTAATCCTGTTAGTGTCAGGTGCAAGATCTTCCTTCAGCAACTTTGGAGAAAACATTTGGATTGGGATGCAAGCCTACCCGCAGCGTTGCATCCACTTTGAATGGACTTCAGAAACAGTTTGGCAAGCATCTCTCGGATTTAATTTCCTTGCGTGGTTCATCATTCTAGTATGGCTATAGGCTCACGGATTTTATAATGCCAGCATAGAAGCATATGGCGCGTACGTATATGTCAGTAACCAAGTCGTCGAGCCACGTATTGAGCTCAAAGTCTCGAGTGGCGCCACTAAAGATATTATCGGTTCCTAAGCAGGAATTAATTGGAGCATATTTGCTTGCGAAAATTATGCAGAATGTAAAGGAGTTGGGAATCCCTACAGGACAGTTGTATTGCTGGTCGGATTCGTAAACAGCATTATCTTGGATTAGGGATGTGTTGAAACTTATAACCCAACTTAACTCAATTCTTAGACCTGACAGGTATGACCTTTGGCTGTTTTTCTTAATATAATGTATTTTATGTAATATTGAATATTATATTTTTTAAATTAGACAACTATATTTGATTACACTATGCAACACCATATTTACGCTTCGAACCAAACCGACCTTTTCTGATATCAGAAAAAGTTGGTTTGGTTCACAGCTGAAAAAAACGTTAAATTTTGGTGCCTAGTGTTATATTTAAAAAACCAAGGAGTTTTTTTATAAAACGAAATGAAGTCAGTCAATCTATGGTTATTACATTGAGCAGTGCGGATAAGGAACTAAAAATGTAATTTCTAATGATTCGGAACAGCTGGTGTTTTTTTTACAACCGTCAACAAGACGGGCATAAAACTTGTCATTGCTATGATTATATCTGGTGTCGAGTCATAGCAATATGAATTCATATTTTAAACATATTGTGCATTAGGGCACAGGCATTAGGGAGTCTTGATTCAGCTCTCACTTCTCGCACTTCACATAATTTATATTTAATCTGACAGTCTTGAACCGACCACGCGTCTTCAATCCGACCACGTATTGAATCGATCAACTTACTCATCACTAAATCTGGCTATAGCTATCGCATCCGCACACCCTTTGATATTTTTCTGCCGCTATATTTATTATATACCATCTGCTACGATAAACCATATTAAACTAAACAACCATCGAATTATTATTAAATAGATCGCAAACTACTCTGCTGAAAAAGCTCAGTAGCTCAACAGTAACAAAATGAACTTTTTGTTTTTTCGTTTCACAGAAAATTAATTTGAAACGTTATAAGCTTTATTGTATATATTTTCTATGTGGAGGGTAGCCGAAGATGCTAAAGCCTTTAACAAGTTATATACACCTAATTCTGTTTTTACACGGTCTTTTTTTACACGATTTTGAAATAACACGGTTTGAAAATCAAATTTTTTTCATTTTTTACACGGTTTTATTCCATTTAACACGGTTCAAAATAACAACACAAATATATAAAATCACACACAGCTCAAAAAAAAGCTAGAAACCAAACGAAAACAAGAAAGAGCATTAAGAGAATATGTAAATATTTGTTTCTCTTTCGTTATTTTGCGTATACGATCAATGTCTTTTATTACACGTTTTTTTTTACACGGTTTTTTCAGGAACCAATCTACCGTGTAAAAACAGAATTAGGTGTAATCACACACAGCTCAAAAAAAAGCTAGAAACCAAACGAAAACAAGAAAGAGCATTAAGAGAATATGTAAATATTTGTTTCTCCTTCGTTATTTTGCGTATACGATCAATGTCTTTTATTACACGGTTTTTTTACACGGTTTTTTCAGGAACCAATCTACCGTGTAAAAACAGAATTAGGTGTACTTGGTTGCGGTAAGCAGCCCGTTTACCGAAGCCGTAGGGAAGTAAAAGTAACAAGAGCGAGCATAGATAAAGAATAGATATTGGAATGAGAGCATAATGCTAAGCGAGCAAAGGCAAAGGTACGATTACGTTTCGTTACTCTCAATGCATTGACGAAAATGGAACACAAAATTAATTGATATGATAATAAAAAATGTCAAAAAACTCCAAACTCCGACAAATTTGCAAGGCTTCAGCGGTTTGTGAGCTGCGGCATGTCAGTAGAAGCTGTGGAGCTGAGTCGAAATAATTTGAATGACGTTGCTGTCGAAAAGTCGTTGAAAGCCAGTGCAACCCTTTTTTTAGCCACTGGCTGTCAACAGAATATTACAACCACTACCAAATTAAACATTTACATGTAATTATGTATGCAGAAGTGTTTGCTTTTTTTATTGTAACAACTTTTTTAACACATAGATAGCTTCTATGTAGCCGCCAGGCGCCGGTCGGCATCCGCGGTCTAGGGTAGTCGATTACACTATTTAATAGTCAATAGAACTATGGAACCAGATCCGCTGTTTCCAATAGATTTGGAGCTCCACGTTTATGGTTACTATTAAGGTTTGAACTTGAACCATAACACCGTAAAACTTTTGGAATGTACTTTGCATAAGTCAAAATTGTATGCCTGGTTGAGTAGATCACATCCGCATACTTCGAATTTGGAATACACTGCCGGTTTTCGCAAACTTTTGTGATTACGGTTTTGGAAAAATTCGTACGAATTGAAATGTCTGTGCTTCGGTTTTCGCAACTTCTTTTTATCGATAGAGTTTTATAAAGTTTGATAAAAAAAACTGTTTTTCTTTTGGAAATTTAAATATTTTAGTTAAATTAACATAAAGTAGAAATACTGTCGCGTTAGGAATATATATATACAAATAAAAATAAATAAATATTTCTTTCGTTTTCGGAGTCGTATTATATGAAATAAAAAAAAGAAAATCTCGTGAATGAAAGGACAGATGACATCTGTAGCCACTGCCAACTATTGATATCGATATTTATCGGTCATTGGGAAATCGCAATTTTTTGTTGTTTTGGTTTGATTATATTTGATTTTTTTATAAATAATTTTATTATATATTAAAAGATACGCGAACATAAATTTCCAATCATATATATATCAATTTAAAACACAAGCAAATATGTAGGTTAATAATTTTTTCTGCCCATACAAATTTGTATTTACATATATGCCATGTACAATTCATTTTTGAAATAGCAAGCTCATTACCAACCGGTTGAACGCCATTTTGCGATTTGACGTTAATTGGCAACTTTTTGGGACTTGGGATAGCCGGAACATGGCTTATACCGGCAAAATCTTTTTAAAAAATTCAAAACCCGCGTTTTGGTGACTTTTAGGACTTTTATAATTTTTACTCGACATCTAAAGCCCTGATATCCATTATAATAATGGTTTGTAAAAATAAATGTATAGCCTTTCATTTCATTTTTAATTCGTTTCCATAAAACGGCTTAACAAATTATTTTTTGGGCTTTATTTTTGTTCTTTGATACGTATAAGGTGCAGCCGTTTGACCAAAGTTTCTAATGACTAATTCTAATTTCTAAATTTAACGTTAAATTCCGTTACTGAAATACGACCGTTTTTTCATACAAAATACTAAAATTGTGTATTTGAAACGGTCGTTAACGGTAAAATGGTATGTTGGGTGGGTCTCGTACTTTATTGAACGATAAAAAGTCGGTTTGGTTCAAAACGTAAATATGTTGTTGCATAGTGATATTAGAGCTGTAGATGCCGACTGGAAAAATGTGAAACTGCGCAGTCACCAAATTTTTAAAAAAGATTTTGGGGTTATATTGTAACTTAATTTTTATCTCGTGCAAAGTATTTTTTATTACAGTGTATTACAGTGTTATTCATTTAACATATACTGACCCCCAAGTAAATAAGAAAACGTCGGTTTGCGGAAAAAAATGCACTCTATCATTCCAATATGTAAAATAACCAATATCCAAGATTGAATGCAAGAAAACTGATAGGAAATATCATCCGCGAGTACTTATCAATTATGTTCACATCTTTGATCTTCGGTATAGTGGCTTTGAGGGCATCTGCGCCTTTTTTTATTGCATGCAACATGCGAGGTCTAGTTGAGATTCCTGAATACATAATATAGAAATTAAATGCAACTCAATAATTCAAGTAGCTTACCCCTCTGTGAACGATGTCGCAGTTGGTTACGTCCAGTGCCATAGTTGCGCGTAATTCGAAAACTTGGCGGAAACTTGGCCAAGTTTAAGGTCTCGGTGCCAATAGATCCAATAGTCGCATTATAATTACCTTTCCGTAACGAAGGTATGGGGCTCATGCGTACATCCTGAAGCTCAATTATGTCTTCTGTCGTTGAACACGTTACAGATCTTTCACTTTTACCTATAGATCATGATTATAGTCAAAGATATTTTATTAATGAAAGGCATCTAAAATTTAAATTTTGTTGACTGTTTTATTGTCTGTAATGGTCTCTTGCAGACAGAAATGGCAAACGTTTTATATATTATACTAATATTTTTCAAAGAGATAAGTATAATTTTTAAAGTTACCTATTTTTTGTCGATTACAGTCCTTGAGTTTCTTTATCTTTTTTTTTGCTCGTTTGCCCCAGTACGTATAGTTGACGGCTGCGTATTCAAGAAGCGCGGCAAAAACGAATACGAAACACATCACAAGGTAGATGTCAATAGCCTTTACATAAGATATTCGAGGCAATGAACTACGAACGCCAGTGCTGATCGTTGTCATAGTCAGCACAGTGGTAATTCCCAAAGCAACCCTTGCACTTGTCGCCTCGTGATTAATCCAAAATGAAACCCATGAAAGCATAACGATTAGTATGCTAGGAAGATAAGTCTGAAATACAAAATAACCGATGTTTCGTTGCAATTTGAATGAAAGGGAGAGGCGCTGATACACTCCAGTGGCGAGCCGCTCTTTTCGATCATTTGTTTCATAACCAATAATAGTGAACTGGGGCAGTTCTGCGTCTTCCACACCACGCACTGGTGTTGGCTTCCAGTACATGACCACATCGCTGACCGTATATCCATCTGCGTATAAGATTGCAGATAATTATTAATTTGAGCCTTATATATTAAAATTAATATTATATATTATTATTTTATTATAATTCATATCAGTATATTAATAATTGATAATATTAATAATTAATAATATTAATAGCTAATAGATATAAGATTCTAGAAATTCAAATTTAATACCCCAAGCTATAAGATATATTCCTGCACTCCATCTTATCTCTTTCTTTCTTCTTTTATTTATTCGATCGCAACGTGTTTCTGTGATCTAGCAGATATTATCTATGATTCTACGTAACATTCTGTTGCATCCATATAAACTAAAACAAAAATTATAGTTTACTTATTTATAGGGTCTTCCCGATAACGTGAAAAAACCTGTTGGACTTCAAGAGCTGATATCTGAATTTCTTGAGTTCTATACATTTTTTGAAAAATTGGTAGATTCTTTTCAATTTTATGTCATCCGCTGCTAAAGCCTTTTATTTAGATCAACAAAATGTTTGGAGGGCGCGGCACTCGAATACCCGCTATTAAGTTTATATTTATGCATTTGTGTATTTTTATGGACAAAAGTTTGATGGCAGGAAGAGGTATCTTTTTAAATACGAGTTGAAATAGGATAGAGATTGCGGTAAAGAGAGAGAAAAGGGATTTCTCGTACAATTTTAAAATGTGGTTGTTAAAAAATGTCGTGAATCGACTATTGACTCAACCGATACCTTGGGAACATTTTGAGATGAATATGTTTTATTTTGATATCATCGCCTCCTAACGCCCCAAAAAGAATAAAAATCTGTGGCAAACACAATTTTGAAGATACGAAAAAACCAAAAACGATCAGATCGGATTATTATTATAGCCAGTGTTTAGAGGGGGATATCATATATGTATATCACGCTAATTTTAAATAATAATGCACGAATTAGTTATTCAGATATATCAAAGGTTTATTGTAGATGTTCAATTCCATCAGCGCGGCCAGTCTGCAGAAACAGCCGAAAGCTCAGATCAAACGCAAGAGCGATAAAGGATAAACCAGAGCCCAAGCTTTAGCGAGGAGAGCGGTTATATAGAGAAATAAAAAACAGGCAATAGCAAAAACAAACAATAATGATCGATGGCTTTACTTGAATACAATTCGTCGTCGTTGTGCTCCGAACATCCTCCCCCCGTTGAAAGAGCATGGCTTTCAACCTATCCAGCGTTGACGGGTAGGGCGGCTAACTTCGCAACGGCTCTCTTCATTGGGTGCGTCGGTGTTCGAACCATTGCGACTCTGATGATTCCATCCTTGCCTGGCACGGCATCTTCGAAACAGCCGAGAAGCCATTTGAGGGGGAGCAATCGCTTCCGATCCTTATGTTTGCCGTAGTCTCCACTTGCTTCTCTTACAGCAAGGACAGATACTCCATTCTCCATTTTCGCCAGAAGTTTTGTTGCATCTAAGACACATGCTGCCAACGACGGTTAGCGTTGAGATGTCTGATGTCCGGACCTGGAAACGTCGTGAAGCCCGAGCCCTTTGGAAAGTGAGATGGCGTAAGCGCTTCTAGACTGTCTGTTTCTTCTGAAATTGGATCAAGTGGTCGAGAATTGCCGAAATCTCATATACGAGAGTGGGAAGCTCTTCAAGGACTAGCACTGTTGCTCCGACGACACGATAAAAGTAGTATTTTGCCGACTTGACAGCCGATTCCCATAACCCGGCCAGATGAGGAGAACGAGGAGGGATAAATTTCCAGTCTATTCCATCGCTGAAGCAAGACGAAGCGATGACAGAGACGGTTGGCTCACTATTGAACAGCTCCTTGAGCTCCAACAGCTCATTTCTTGGGCACAAGAGCACACGAAGTTGGTTGCGTTGTCCGTCTACAAGGTCCGTGACATGCCCCTTAGGCAGATGAAGCTTCTGAATGCAGCGATGAATGACGATATTCTTAGATCCTTAACGACATCTAAATGCGTGGCCCTGGTTGAAAAACAAACAAATATTGCAATGTAGCATTTGCCTTATGATAAAACAGCCCACAAAAACTAATTCGGTTTGTGTGGAATACAGGGTTCGGCTGGATGCGATCCGTTTGCAAGTCTCCGATCACGTGCTCAGCCAACCTTGGCTTTGTCCGAAAACATCGAACGTATTTGCTAATGACGCTTGCCACCAATTTTCGCCCTCCCGCAGCCTGTGGACCAGCATGCAAGAACTTTTCATGATAGAAAGTTTTAATCGCCTTCCGGATCGGATGACACTTCGGAAGCAATATTGGTTGCTTTGCATCGTAATCTATATTCAAATTTTCAAGCCTTCCGCCTACGCGAAGCAGTCCATCACCACCGAGTATCGGGTGCAGCGAAAGCAACTTGCTCTTGGCAGGAAGTGCTGTACTGGCGTTGAGCTCCTCAGCAAAATGATCTTGCTGTATACTTTTTAGCTAGCACCGGCTTGATCGAACGTATTCCTTTGTTCAAAGAGAGATAACGCAATAATTATATCCAAAGACACGTTGGAGCTTGCCAAATAATTCTGAATAATTGAGATGTCACATTGCCGACAAAGGTTCAGGCAGTGTATTATCCATTTCTAAATCCTTCTTTCTTAAGCTCTGTAAGAATATTTTGGCTTTGGTGCTATGTGCTATCAAATCGAGCGGATCATAGAATCTGACTATAGAAAACAGTACAATACGTATAATGGGTGGGCCTTCTGGCATGATTTGCGAAAAATTAAACTGTAGGTCGCCTTCGCTATGTCTGCTCCATCATGGAATTTGAGCAGTTTTTCCCTGTCTTCCTCAGGCTCCTCCACAAGTACTCTAGGCTCATTGGAGCACCATTTGCGTATAGGAGCTATTTTACATGACCACGGATCACATTCACCTCTTCAATTGTGTCACCACCAGATATAATTTCTTTTACGTAGTAACCCCGTCGTACAATAACTGGTGCATTGCACGAATTTAAAAAAAAAGCAGCAGCTTTGTTTCATACGTAACGGTCTCCAACTTGTAAATATTGATTTCATCAGTAGACTTTTCGCGCCAAAGGATGCATTTCAGATATTCATCCGGATGAGACATCCATCCTAAGCCGAAGCAGTGTGTTGAATATTTTTGGCTGAATGGTTGGGCCAGTCATCAATAAATCATTAAGGAAGCGCCTAGATGTGGTCTTTGCAGATCCATTGAAAACAACACGTAGTTTTGTACTGCTGCTAACGAGGTTTCGCAAGCAATGATTCGGCAAACTGCGTAAATTTTTGGGTCTTAGTAACCAACGAAATGTGCAGATATTCCTGAAGGAACGCGTTATTATGAGCTTTCAGCGGAGGATTTTTTACAAGTTTGTCTACAGACCTTTGAATCCACGAAAAACGAGATAGAATGAGTCGCCAAGAGCATCAAAACCAGCACTAACAAAGAGTTGAGCCTCAAGAGCCAAGAGAAAATTTACCATTTTCCAGACGAGAATAGTTTTTCTTGAACAAAAGCTCGCAGAGTGGATCCTAGCTCGATGTAGCTGCCTCCGATGAGTAACAATTTTCAAGTTCCCAAAAACGCTTCACAGCCTCAGACAGAGAATCTTCCTCATCCTTTGGTACGTGCAGTCTAGCCGCCGTAGCCAGAGCGCAGCGATTGTCGGTGGTGTGAGCCAGACCTCCAGAAACAATCCAAGTTTGGTGTTCTGGACCGACGGTAACGTATCAGCCAACTGGATCTGTTCAACACAGATCAAGTCAAAAAATAGACCAGCACCTATCAACATATCGATTCGCTGAGATCTATAAAACAAAGGGTCAGCCAAATTTATATTTTTCGGTAGCATTAATATCGTAATGTGACTGATAGTCAGTGATGACTTTTGTAACGACCGCCATGAATGAAGAGCTATAGCTGCCATACTGAGACTGCATGACGACTTCCACAGCCTTATCCGAGCTGAGCAACGATTCTCCAATGCCAGATATCGAAACGGGCAAATGCCGATGATTTCTTTGGAAAATGATGGCCGTAGCTTGCAACACGTAATCGTTCGAGATACTGGGAATAGGTGGAGGGTGAGGTTGAGCATGAAATCCATGCAGATATTTAATGTTGCCGAAGGCTCACGTCTGCTGAAATTACTGAGGATGCAACCGGGCTTGAAGTCATATGGAGCAACGTATGATGCTTTATATGACACAGCTTGCAACTTCCAGGCTTGCACTGCTGCAAACCGTGGCCATTGCACAAACAATTGAGGCAGAGATACATTTTCTTTGATTCCTTAAAAAGCAAAATAGGTGCCAAATTTAAAAACATGTTGCATTTGGTTAGAGTATGGTCCTTTTCATCACAAAACCTACATGCAGAGCTATTTATGTTAGTAAATGAGGCAATGAGGATATTTTGGCTAGGATTTTGCATGCTTTCTTCCACCTGATGGCTTTGTGTTTCGGTTACCAACTCTCGATTCTCCATCGTCCTGATCGCTTTTCCCAAATATCGCCTTTACGTGTGCCTGAAAATTAAGGTATTTATTGTCGAAATGATTAATAAGCAATTCTAAGGATTTTCCATAGTTCGCATCGGATATTTCGAGAGAACGTATGGATTCTAGTGCCGGCCCGTCTAGGCTAGCACGTAGATACTGGAATTTTGCCCAACTACTTAGTTCCTACTCATTGTCCACCACAGTCGTAAAAATCGGGAAGAAACCCGGCCATTCTGCGGAGTCTCCACTAAAGCGAGCCAATACCAGATACAGCAGCCTTGACTTCAGAGATAAAATGTTGACAGAAGCTTCTCCGCTAAAAAGGTGAGGCATGGTAGTTGAGTTTGCCTTGTTCAACTGCCTCTGCTGTGCGGCTTACTCGCGATTTAATTTGGTTTCGATATCCAAGCTAACCGTCGCGAATTCGGTACTCGCGTCACCGGCTATCTCCGTTAGATCGAGCCCTTCCAAGCTGCTCTGTGCAGCGTTGAATTCAGCGCACATTGATTCGCTATGCTTTAATCGCGCGCGTAGGTCAGCCTCGTCAAACTAACCTTTATCAAAGTCCACCTCACTACGGGCCGCCGGCAAAGCATGAAAAATATCAAGGGTTTCCCCCATTTTACGAGCGCCACAACCTCAGGGTTCACAGAAACAACAGAGGCACTACTAAAGTTTGCAAGGGCCCAATATAATACCCATGCGCGGACCAGCCGAAAAACCAAGCGCCGAAAAACCAATGGTTCCAATTTGTGTTCTGCTTTTGCCTCAGCTTCTAAGAACTTTGCACTGCGCTTGCACTAACACACACGTAACCAGAACCATTTCTTTACGGGGTACTTGCACTCAGCTATGAGACCGTCTTCGCCTATATATATATATAGTGACATATCTATAGTCCATGCTCCGCATACCCTTATCTATGTCTGTTACCTGTTAGACATCTGACCTTAGTCATCGTCGGGGAAACTAACTAACAATTGTACGCTAAGTTTAAGTAAATAAATAAATCTTTTTTAAAACTTAAACTCGAGTGTCGCATATTTAACTGGCGCAGTCGCTAGGATCTCAGTTAAAAGTGAATTTTTTAAGACGATCAATTGGAGTAGTGACAGTTACAGTGCGTAATAACCTACAGTGATCAGAGAAAAAGTAACGCTATTACTAAAGAGATCCGAAAAAAAATCTACACACGATTCAAACTCAATTAATATTAGTGAAAAAAATATAACAAACTACCCATACAAAATACCAGAGAAAAGTATGTCATGGATTTCTATTTGGTAGGCAATCAACAATTCCTATCATGCATCGATGTATATTCTAAATTCGCTACCCTTGTAGAAGTTAAGAGTCGTGACTGGTTAGAAACAAAGAGAGCCATCATAAAAGTCTTTAACGAAATGGGCAAGCCTCAGGGAATTAAAGCCGACAAAGATTCAGCCTTTATGTGCGCAGCATTGCAAGCATGGTTGAATGCGGAAAATGTGAAAATCGAAATCACTACCAGTAAAAACGGAGTTTCTGATGTAGAACGGCTACATAAAACGATCAATGAAAAATTAAGAACTATTTCAAGCGAGGATAACATAGAGAACAGGCTCACAAAATTCGAGTTAATTCTATACACTTATAACCATAAAACGGTTCATAATACTACAAAAAGAACCCCAGCTGATATCTTCCTGTACGCCGGACTACCAGATTATAACACCCAACTGAATAAGGTCAGAAAGATCAATCATTTGAATAACGATAGAATCGACTTTGAAGTAGACACACGTTACAAGAGTGCACCCCTAGTGAAATTTTAGAATAGTTTTTCTAAATGAAATAGACCGAAAAAACTTGGGTGACTGCAATTATTGTATTTAACGACGACGAAAAAAAGGAGTGCGTGCGTTCGGTTTAACAGATTATTCTCGACTGCTCTCATATATTCAAACAATTTCTTCTTAGCCTATCTTACCTACGGTGGCAAAGCGGGGCGAATTCGCCAAGAGCGAGAGAGCGAGCTTTTATTGCGCTCCCGCTTTGCCCTAGCCTAACTTATACTAGACTTCATGAAATTCGATCCTAATAACAATTATTATACGCCAAATGGCGCTACACCGGCCCCGTTGAAGGCCTGGAAGGCTTCAAACAAGTGGCAGAAGCGCCAACTTGTGGATTGGCCTCCTGAACGTGGCTCCGCTGCTCGTCCTTAGGTCGACCACTCTGACCCTTCCGTCCTGCCCGGCGGTTGTTCCGACCACCCTTCCGAGGAGCCACTGTTGAGGGGGCAGGTTGTCTTCGGCGACGATTACGAGGTCGCCTTCCTTGATGTTTGGATCTTGCATCTTATTTGCAATCCCAGCACATACTCCCGGGACCATCGCTGCCAGAACATTTGCCTGGCTGACGAGACAAGCCGCCATCGCTTTAAGCAGCTCAGGCCCTCCTGGTCCGGGGTCCTGGGTGCTGGGGGTGCGATGAGCGGCCCGCCTGTCAGCAGGTGCCCGGGAGTCAGCGCGTCTCCGTCGCTTGGGTCTGGGCTTAGGGGTCCTAGCGGGCGCGAGTTGAGTACCGCCTCGATCCCGACCAGCACGGTCTCCAGCTCCTCTGCGGTGAGGAGAGCGCTTCCGACTGCCCGTAGGAGTAGGCCCTTGGCAGACTTCACACCGGCCTCCCAAAGTCCGCCCATGTGCGGTGCTCGAGGCGGTATGAAGGCAAACTCGCACCCGCTTCTTGACGCGAATTCGCGTATCGCGTCCGCTTCCGCCTCTATCTTCCTCCGCAGTTCGCTGAAGTGGCGACTTGCTCCGACGAAATTTGTCGCGTTGTCGCAGTTCACGCGTTGCGGACATCCTCGACGACCGACGAACCTTTGGAATGCCAACAAGAAGGAATTAGTCGTCAAATCGGAGACAATTTCTAAATGAACCGCCTTGGACGCAAAACAGACAAATAACGCTATGTAGGACTTATAAGGGGGCCTTCCACGAATTTTCAGAGTCGTATAGACTGGGCCACAAAAATCAACGCCACATACTGAAAATGGGCGGAGAGCACGGAGCCGGTCTGCGCGTAAGTTGCCCATCATTTGGGTCTAGAGTAGAGGCTTGCATTTAAAGCAACGAATACACGACCTAACTGTCGCCCTGCAGACCGCCTGAGCATTCACTACCCAAATGCGCTGTCTAAGGATACTCACGAGTGCTCGTGGGCCGGCATGAAAATTCGTTTGATGCAGATAGCGAACGTATGTCTGCACAAACTGCGAGCGTTTTGTCAATAAAAGGGGAAACTTGGCATTGTATGACATAGGAGCGTTAACTAGTCGCCCCCCAACTGGCAACAACAAAAAAGAGCACCAAGTCCCAGACTCTTCATGGATGAAGGGATTCAACCGCTGAAGACTGGGGCCTAACTTGGTGCCTTTACGAACCCTTTCAACATCTTCTTGAGACTCATTTTTCTGTGTTATTTCGACTATTTTAGAAACGCCTCATCGTATTCTACGGATGACGGAATTTTTCAAAGTTGAGACTTTTGTCTTTGCATTTTCGGATGAAGCGGAACACGAAAACGAACACTCTTAGCAGTTTGAGGTGTGACGAGTATCCCTCGATTACATCCACTAAATAATTTGGCTTGGCCGCGACGGTCAGTCCGACCGATTTCTTTCGACTTTCCATCTGTAGCTCTTCTTCGGAAAGCTCGAAGTGTGGATTTCTGGGCCAGCTCTCTTCTTCAAACTTTAAGAACGCTGGTCCACCAAACCAGATCGACTGCACGATTTCCTCTACGTCACAACCTCTCGAAACTATGTCTGCTGGGTTCTGTTTTTGTTGGCACATGCCGCCACGTAGCTTCACTTGACCATTCTTGAATCTCCGCTACTCGGTTCGCAACGAATGTTGACAACGACGAAGGGTGGGATCTGATCCAATGAAGAGTAACTTCTGAATCTGACCAGTATATTATTTTCAATTGGAACCTTGAGCAGCGATTTGATTCGGTGACAAAGGTCTGCGAGAAGGTGAGCGGCACATAACTTAAGCCTTGGGAGCGTTTTCGTCTTGAGCGGCGCTACTTTCGACTTTGCAGTCAACAAGGAGACCTCGAAACCTTCTGCAGTCTTTCTACGGATATAGACGCAGGCTCCATAAGCCTCATGGATGCGTCGGCAAAGGCATGTACTTGAATCGGTGACATGGGATCAGTATGCACAAATCGAGGTATGGTTATCTTCTCCAACTGACCCAAGGATTCTTTTTAATAAGTTCCATGCTGTTTCCAAGTTCATTGGAATTGACTCATCCCAATCTAGCTTGTTAAGCCAAAGCTCCTGCAGTAGGATCTTTCCCTTTAATTACTAAAGGACTTAACAAGCCAAGGGGTCAAACAGCTTTGATGTCACCGATAATATGTTCCGTTTTGTCGCTTGGAGACCCATAACTGACGTGTCAATTTGGAACTTAAAGACGTCTTCGTGTGGCAGCCACGATATTCCTAACGCCTTAGTTGACTCTGAGTCCGAGATCGTTATTGGTTTAACTGTGCTCTCGGATGCGGTGACCTCAGGTGAGTTCGAAAACCATTTAGTCAATTTAAACCCAGCGGTTTGAAGAACCTGAGCCACATCAGACTTAATTGTCTTTAACTCCTCTACGCAACCAGCACCAGTCAACATGTCATCGACATAGAAGTCGGAGTCTATAACTTCAGCAGCTTTAGGGAATGAGAGTTTTGCAGACTCACTCAACCTCTTCAAACACCGAATAGCCAAAAATGGGGCTGGTCCAGTCCCATATGTTACGGTGTTGAGCTGGTATATTCTCAAAGACTCAGACGGGTCTCTTCTCCACACTATGAGCTGGAATTGTCTATCCGCATCAGCGACCAAGACTTGGCGATACATCTTCTTGACATCGGCTGTCAAGGCGTACCTGTGTAGTCTGAATCGGAGTAATGTCGAATACAGCTCATCCTGTATCGTAGGACCGACCATCAATATGTCGTTTAAGGCCACCTGAGAGGACGTTTTACAAGACGCATCGAAAACGACACGGAGCTTGGTCGACGTGCTTTGGGGCCTCAACACACACTGATGTGGAATGAAATAATGTGGAGTTTTGGGGATTGTGTTGTCTGTGGTAGACATGTGACCCAAGGAGAGGTACTCTTCCATGAACTCCAAGTACATTTTCCGTAACTCGGGGTCACGAGACAATCTTTTTCAAGCGATAAAACCGCCGTTTAGCCACTTCAAAGGAGTTGCCTAAGATACTGGGATCTGATTTGAACGGCAGTTTTACTTCAAACCGACCTGAAGGCACGACCTGAGTAGTCCTTCTATAATGCTCTTCACATAACTTGTGTTCAGGAGACAAAGACTTTTTAGAAGACGGCAATTCTTCCAGTGACCAAAACTTTGGTAATGTGTTGTCGATGTGTATCACTGACTCTTCTCGACAACTCAAACAATTCCTCGCTTCTTGGGTGGCAGTCACCTTTGGAGTGTATCTGCCCGACACAATCCAGCCGAGAAGCGTTTTCTGCAGAGCTGGATAGTCAGGACCTTGTCGAATCTGACCAACAGATAAAAGTTCGAAAAATGTTTCTGCACCTATCAGCATATCTATCTTCTGTGGCTTGAAGAAATATGGGTCTGCAAGTGGTAAGTTCTTCGGGATTTTCCAGTCACTCACGTTAAGTGTTTGATCAGGGTGATACCCCGAAATGGACCTTAAAATCCAGAAATCAACCGAAAACTCACTACCAGTAATTCGCGACTTCACCACCGTGTGTATCTTTTTCTTGACTTGTGAATTGGATTCACCAATACCAAGCAAGTTGATACACGACTCCTCCCTACTGATCTGTAATCGCTGTGCTAAGTCCTCAGTTATAAAATTAGTTTGAGCCCCCGAGTCAAGCAGAGCTCGGGCCAAAACATATTCACCATTATTCGTTCGGACGCCTACGATCGACGTAGCCAGAATAACTCTATCCATAGCTGTCGCATGGAGAGCATGCGAAGTGGAAGGTTGATTCTGATTGGGAGAAGGAGAAGAATTCTCTGGGGGTGATGGTAACGCCAGACTTTTATTCGCCACTGTGTACCTATGCAATAAGGTATGGTGTGAGCAGCCACACACTCGACACTTCTTAGCTTTGCATCGTACTACAGAGTGGCCTTGTTGCAGACAATTGATGCACAGGGATGCAGTTTTTGCGAATTCGAACCTTTGCATTACTGCCAGCCGACCAAATGGACTGCAATCTGTCAACAAATGGCCTTTCGCATTGCAGTAGCTGCATTGTTGGTTTTTGGTATTCGCGGTAGAACACGCGAATGAGCTCCGATTATGCGGCTTGCTTGGCACAGCTTTCTGCTCCTGCTTTGGTTTGTCCGAATTTTCGGCCGAAAGATGCTGATGTCTGCGATTAAGCAATTTTTCACAGTCAGCCCAAAGTGGCAGCTTCTCATAATCGAGCTGTTCTTCCCATTTCTCTTTGGTCACCGGATCGACTCTGCTCAAGACGAGATGAATAATCATCGCATTCGAGATCTTTTATCATCGCCTATCGACAACAATGAACCATATATGGATGAGGCGGTATCGATAAGGTTCCTTAAGGACGATGCTGATTGCTGGGTCATTTTGGGAAGACTAAATAGGGCGTCAATGTGATTTTTAAAGATCAGACAATCATTATCGTAGACCCGTTTTAAGCTATCCATTGCTTTCTCGTAGTTGGTCTCGGTTACTTGGAAAGCCCTAACTGTTCCCAACGCTTCACCGGAGAGACACGAAAGCAAATGGTTGAACTTTTCGATAATTGGAATGCTTTCGTCATTGTGAACTAGAGTCTCAAATAAACCTATGAAGTTTTAAAGTCCGAAAAGTTGCCGCTGAACTGCGGCAGAGCTAACTTCGGAAGACGAGCACGAGTTGGGCCACCATAAGCTGGTACTGCCGGTTTTGTCTCATCAGCTGTCTTCAAAGCGCAAATGAGAGACAATAATTTTGCCTTTGTAACAATTGAGAGTTCTTCCAACTCGACTCCAAATTCATCGTCAATGTCTATATCTTCAATCTTCTCTTGAAGTTCGCGTGCCGTGTCAATGCTACGCATCAGCGTTTCGAGTCTGCACTCGAGCTCCGTCAATACCAGCGGAATATCCCCGCTTCTAAACGGTCCGCTAATAAACGAATGCCTTTGACACGGCAACTGCGCTTTTCTTCAGCTCTTCAAGGACGATATTGTTGGCTATTGAGGTCATATTGATTCTCAATACAAGCAACTGAAGGCGAAAGGTCGTTTCTAATAATCGTATTCAATGCCGAGGCACTCAATGAAATAATGGGTAATTGTACCCAAACGAGGTGAAAAACAATATACCCGACAAATTTAGGGTATTGCGTCGCGTAGCTCAAGTGCTTACGTATCTCGTTCGTGGTTGTACCCAAACGAGGTGAAAATCAATATACCCGAAAATTTTTAGGGTAGAGCGTCGCTTGGCTGGCGCGTAAACGAAAACCACACAAGAATAGCAACGAACAGCAATGGTGACAAGCGAAAACGAAAAAAATTCACCGCTGTAGTTCTGAATGGATATTGTGTATGCGTTAAGTTAAGACGAATCGACGTTTATTGTAGTATTTATTATTTATTATTTACTCGTCGAAGCGAGATTTATTGTTCCTCGTTGGAGGTCTAAGAGAATCTAAATTTACATAAAAATGAAAGTCTTAATATTAAGTTTGGGCCGCCGGCTGCGCAGTCGCCGGTGCATTAATCTGCTGACATGGCACACGCGCCGGTGTTATGTTGAGCAGCGGCAGTTTCCCACGTTCCACGGCCCCATGGTTGTTGTTGGGCTGTCTGGGCAAGTGTCTCCGTCAACGCTGCAACTCTCGTGTTCTATTACGCGACGAGGCATGTGCTGTATTTGGTTCATATGAAGGTGTTTAAGCTCATTGACCCGCTGTAGGGTCGAGAACCAAATGCAGAGGGAGGGTATCCGGCTGGATCGGATAACTACTCCCCTTGAGCAGTCGCCGTCCCCGGCGCACTTAGTCTTGCCATTAATCCATTGATTTGCCGGGCGTCGCGCTTCTTCGTCAAATATAGTCTGAGCATGGCCATGCCACATACTAGGCCACAAATACCTAGTCCTAGGCAGAATGCAAAGATTGGTCTGGAACGTGAGGACACCTCTTCCTTTATCTCCTTGATGAAGTTGAGGTTCTCCTCGCTCAACTGGTGGAGGAATGGCAGGCTCAGCACCCTTTTGTGCTCGGTAACATTTAGCAAGGGTGAAGATGCAACTCCTGGGTATCGGCTCTGAACGTTTTGCGATTCTGATACCGTGAACCATTTATGACGGCATAATCGTTGAATGTGATTAGATGCGTCCCTGAAATGTTGAGCGCCGCGCTGCCGTCGAAACTTACTGCTGCTGGGTGATCGTTGATGATAATGATCCCGTCGTCGACCAGTGTGATGGCGCTGAGGTGGCTGGGTTGCGACTGGCAGTGGGCCACGCCACCAGAATATAATCCTTGGGCACAGGAGTCCTTTGTCGACGTTTCGCAGAATGTTGTCGTGGTCGTCTGTTTGCAGTCCGACACTGTTACTATCTGGTCGTTGCAGTCGGCGACGATGTTATCGTCAAGTCGAAGGACGGTGCCGTTGTGGGCGACCGGGAAAATAGTTATCTTTTTGCAAATGTACTTAATCTTAGGGAATTGAATGACAAAGTGTATTATGCTATTTGATTGAAAAACTTTGATTTTAGATACTTCTAAAATGTTAGTTACGATAACATTGGTGAGCTGATTAGAGAAAATAGAATTCAAGTCGTCATGGTCTAATATGACCGGATTGATTACGTTAACTTTTGCGAGGGAAATGGGGAGCATGAGATTACTTAGTTCGGATGCCAACATTCTGTTCCTAGCCAGCAAGGTCTCGTACAGGTGAGCCGAGTCAATTTGCTTTCCCTTTGCTGCCTCTAGCAATTTATTGACTGAGTCTGTTAAGCGGTTGATTTGCTCCTGAGACTTAGAATTTATGCTTATCTGCCTGTTATTCGATTCAATAAGTTGGGCCTCGTTTATTCGTATCTTTTCTAAGTCGTCCGCGTCCGGAGTTCCGGCTACCACCTTTAAGACCGAGCCCAGGATGTTTAGGCTCCTAGCAACTCTGTGGTGCACGCTAATCGTGGCTAACATATTTCGGATATGGTCGGTATCCACCACTAGTAGTTTTCGCATGTGCGACTGTGGAAACATCTCGGTCAAATTTGCGGTCTCGTCCGCCATTCGTTCGTAATCCGTTAAGTTTGTCGAATGCCTAAGGTAATTTATTTCGTCCCATACGAGTATGTCGCCGTCCAATATCGGTACGTAGTCAGAATGTGAGTAGTCTGTTATGCGAGCGTTTACCAAGGCCACCAGAAGGATTATCATGTGAAACAACCTAAGGAATGAAAGAAAAGGTTGCTTGGTAATCTGTGATCGAGTCTCTAAGTATGAATGTAAATGGAGCGTAAAAATAGTCGGCTGAGTGGAACGCTCACGTATGGGCATAGGGGCATTACCTAAGATTGTCTTTGTGCACAACCCTCCCCCTAATTAGGACCGTTGTCCCCAAGTCCGCTTCTACCGTTTCTTCCACGTACAACGGGGTTAGTTTATTTCGAGGCGTCTGTTGGTTTCATTAATACCTTATCACCTACTCTAAAAACTCTGTTCTGACGCGATCGGTTGACTCGATTGTTCTGCACAATCTGAGCTTTCCGTACCCTGTTCTGTACCTCGCTGTGAAAGTCTGCTGCAGCGGCGTTTAAAATATCGATCGGCTTCTTGTTGGTTACCGAGTGTACCGACCTGTTGTACTCCACTGTTGCCTGGAGGAAAAGGTCGACTGTGTCGACGATTCCCTTCGCTATCTTGAGGCATCTCGCGATTTCCAACAGAGTACTATGGAATCTTTCAACTTGGCCGTTTGAAGTGCTGTGGAGGGGAGGAGCATTCACAATGTGGGCTCCGAAATTGTCTCGCAGAAGTGACCTGATGGTTTCTGAACTCAGCGATGGTTCATTGTCGCAATATATTTGTCTAGTGTTGGGGAAAATGTTCATAAGTTGCAAGAGTGGAGCCTTTATATCCGCAATCGTGCGGGAAGCTATCGGTTGTACGATGGCAAATTTCGAGAATTTGTCCACGCATGTTAGGAAGTACTTCCTATCTGTTGAAAAAATGTCGACGTGAAGCATTTCTCCAGTGAACGAAGGGACTGGCGTTGGTCCCAGCTCCTGTTTTTTTGGATGCCTATCGTACTTTGCTCTAGAACAAATCCTGCAATTCATGACTACCTCGCTTGCGAGTTTAGTCATTTTGGGAAATAGTAATCGGCCAAGACCTGTTTTACGTTTTCCTGAGCAGCTCTATGTGCTCGATTGTGTTCGATTGTGACAATCTCCTTTCTTTCATTTTCATTGAAAATGTCTGTGACCAGATTCTTGCAATGCCAGAACTTGGTCGACGGAAAGGCGCGTACTAGCTCATGCTGAATGCAGGCTAGAGTCGGAAAATCACAGTGGATTGCGTTTACAACCGTAGGGTTTACTGAGGTCTTCAGGACCCCAGTGAGCGCATTTTTGTCCGTAAAATTTATTATGTGTCGCGTTTTTCCCCGAAAAGAATAAACATCTGCTTTAGAGGAAAACGCGCCGCTTCTAGGACGATTTGATTCCTAAAACAATTGACAGGTTTATCTGTCGTTTCTATCGTGTAAGTCAAAGACGCTTCGCTGTGTATTGTCGCTGCGTCAGATTGTGGCGCGCTGTCTTCCAATGCATTGATGTTTTGTCGAGACAATGCGTCTGCGACATGGTTTTCTTTGCCTGGCTTATAGAAAAGCTTGGCACCGAGCTCGTCAATGCGTGCCTTCCAGCGTTTTATTTTAGAGTTAGGGTTTCCTTCGGAAACCGCAAACGTGAGTGGCTGGTGGTCAGTGAACACATTAATGTCCCTGACTCCGTAAATGTAGTGACGAAGCTTCCCAAGGCCCACACAATTGCTAAAAGCTCGCGTTCATTGGTAGCGTAGTGACGCTCACCGTTCTTTAGTGTCCTTGAAATCATAGTTATTGGGCGGCCGCCTTAGAAAGGACCGCCCCGATGCCATAGGCAGAGGCGTCGGTCGTTAGGTCGAACGGTTTTGTAATCTGGGTACATCAATATTACGTTTTCTGATGCCAGAATGTTCCTTAATTTCTGAAAGGCGTGTCGTTGGACCTCGCTCAAAATGATAGTGGTTTTTTTGATTTGTATTTGCTGATGGACCCATTTTCCCTTTTAAAATATCAGAAAGCGGTCGGGCAATTGACGCGAAATCTTTCACGAAGCATCTGTAGTAACTTGCCAGGCCCAAGAATGACCTTAGGCCGAACAACGTTGTTGGCTCGACGTACTCCTGGATGGCCTTCACCTTCTCAGGGTCCGTCCTCGTGCCTTCGTTAGTCACAATAAAGCCGAGGTATTCCACGCTCGTCTTAAAAAATTGGACTTCTCTCGAGCGACTCTCATGTTGGCGTCATAGAGGCTTTTCAGCACCCAGTCGACGTGTTTAACATGGTCGTCTTGAGACTTGGAGAAAATAATTACGTCATCGACATAGACGTAGCATGTTTTGCCGATTTGTTCGCGCAAAACATCATCGATTGCTCTCTGGAAAATGCTACCTGCATTTCGTAGACCAAAGGGCAGTCGGCAAAACTCGTACTTCCCTCCATTTACGGAAAAGGAAGTCTTTTCTCGGTCGCGCTCCGCCAAGGTTATTTGGTGGTATCCAGACTTCAAGTCCAGTGTTGTGAAGTATCTGGCAGTACCCAAGTTTGCTAAGATCATTGAGATGCTTGGCATCGGGTATTTGTCGGCCACTGTTTTTTGATTGAGCTTCCGAAAGTCCATTACGAGACGTTTCTTCTTATTGCCCGCTTCATCAGTGCCTTTTTGTCGACCACCCATATAGGATTATTATATGGCGATCTGGATTTGCGAATGATTTTGTCTTTCAAAAGGCTCTTGACCTCTGATTCGACAAAATCAGCTACACCCATAGGGTACGGGTACAGCTTGGAGTAAATTGGTTCGTCGTCCACAGTGCGGATAGTGGCCACGACCGAAGTATTATAAGGCAGAGCCCGTTAGGGTCGGCAAATGCCTTACCCTCTTATTTAACATTTTTATAAAGTCCGCCCTTATGGCTGGGGAGCATCGACGTCAATAACGTTTGTGTGGTTGACGTCTATGCACTTGTGGAATTTGATTACCTCAGTCGTGTTACCGAATCTGAGTGTACCGCTCTTTAAGCACAATGTCGCCCCTACCTGCGATAGCAGGTCAAGGCCAATGATGCCGTCAAATGATGATAATGATTCTAACAAAAAAATGGGGAGGTCTTGCCGAATATTGACAGAAGGCATTTCTTCGAAATTTCATTTGTCCCGTTGATTGAGTAGACGGGAAAGGGTGTCTCGACAGGGATGACGCCGCGAAGCCATTTACACGGCTTGATGTAATTCTTTGACGCACCCGTGTCTATGAGAAGCTTCATATTAATCCCCGCTATTTTCCGCCAAACGAATGGCAGCAGGGATCTTCCCCTAAAAATTCACTGAGTCACTCTCGTACTCTAATTCGCCCTCCGCTTCTATCTCAGCGACAGCTTCGGCCGCAGCCCCATTGTAGGCCGTGTCGGTCTGGTTGTCCCCGGCTGTAGTGTGCTCTATCCTCTGCTGCCAATTTCTCGAGGTGCGCTCTGACGCGTTTGTTTTCCTCGTAAAATTTTGATTGCGTCCACCCGACCCGAAAGGTTTTGGTAAAGCAGTGGGCAGTCTGAGTTTGGAAGAAGAAGGATCTACATCCATGGGCTCCGGGCCCTGGGCCCGAGTCCTGCCGCTATTGGATCGTTGGTTGGATCTTCCCTGCTGGGCGATCGACGCGTCTTGCCTTTTGTCGTAATGAGGACTTTATAGGAGTCCACAGCTCTAGCATTGCCTAAAATTGCCCTGGAGTTGCGCTTGAGTTTGGCGCTGGCCCGTTTTTGGGCCTTTTCCTCCATGGCCCTGGCGTAATTTGCAGCCAAAACGCTGCGATCCTCGCTGGATTCCGCCGCTTCGGCAAGGGCCAGAGCGGTCTGCAGATCTTTCGGTCTTGCCGGAAATACTGCTGTTTTCAATGTTCTTCTTAAGCCTGAAAAAACGAATACGTCTAAAGCGTCGTCCCTAGCTTTCTCGTTTAGAATGCCCGCTGCGACCGCATTATGGACCATTATGTTTTGTTGGTAATGAGAGAGAGCTGCTTCTCAATCTCGTCATAGTACTCCGCCAAGACAGGTTTCCCTGCCGCATGGTGGCCAGTTTTGTTGTATCACGCTCACTGGAGTTTTGTCGGAATACGAACTATCCAATCTATTCAAAATTGCCTTGAAATTTAGGACTGTATTGAAAGATGACAGGACGTTATTTGCGGCACCTTTTATTTTATTCCTGATGATGCCTGTCGCCATGTAATGTCTAGCGCTGCCCTCATAGGGCTCGAAAGTTTTATAGGCCGCCAGCGCTGCCTGGCGCCAAGCCACATAATTTTCCTGTTTGCCGTCGAACTCGGGGACGGACTTAACCATGTCCAATGGCTGATCACACTGGACATCGGGATTTATTGCTATCTCCTTATACGCTTCAACTTTCGGGGCAGGCGTACCTGTGCTCAACTGAGCAATCTCGGCTTGTAATTGCTGTAACCTGGTCTCGAACCGCGAGGCCTGATTTTGCAGTGCGGCCTCTATAGCTGCTGCGAAAGTTGCCGGATCCATGATGTCCGGGGAACGTTCGTGGCTTTCAGTCAAACGGAGGCCACTAAGACACAAACGTAAACTATCGTCGCTATCGGATTGTTCTTGCTTGCTATCCCCTGGGTCTTGCAGGTCCCCACACAGTGAAACTAAGCTATCGGACCGCTTAAAGGACTTGAGGTCACTATTGAACTGTTAGGGGCTATCGCCCATTAGCCACTTCTTATTTTATTGTATTTCTTTTTTTTTAATGAATTTGATTTTGATTTTAAATATCTCAGCTGCACCATTCAGTATTATTTTATTTTTATTGGGTCGCGATTACCAAAATGCTTGAATAAAATTTTTATAAAAAGAGCTCACTTACATGGTTTTCTGCGGTTTATACCGTGTTTTATTTGACTTAATTATTAGTTTCCTTTGATTAATTATTAATTCCTTTGTGGGTGGCGATGAGGGAAGCGAGGGATCACCCTTCAGCTTGTTGGTTTTAATTTTGAGGCGAGGGATTGCCCTTCAGCCTGCTTTTCCTTTCGTAGACGTTGATGCCGGGGAGCGAGGGATTGCCCTTCAGCTTCTTCCGGTTGTGGTTTTTTTTCACCTTCAGCGAGGGATTGCCCTTCAGCTTGTTGTTTTGTTTTTGAGGCGAGGGATTGCCCTTCAGCCTATTTTCCTTTGTAGATGTTGATGCCGGGAGCGAGGGATTGCCCATCAGCTCCTTTAAATGTAGGTTTAATTATTTATTTCACCTCACTTGTTGTTTATTACACTTGCGGCGTTAGCTCGCTAATTTAGTGGTAGAAACTCGAGTTGGGTAAGCACTCTTTATGTTTCTTTTATTTTGTTAAGCCCGAAGCGTTAGCTTACGAATTTTTCTAAATAATTACTCGCGTTGGATAAAATTCCGTTGGGCGCCAGTTAAATAAGTAGAATCGACGTTTATTGTAGTATTTATTATTTATTATTTACTCGTCGAAGCGAGATTTATTGTTCCTCGTTGGAGGTCTAAGAGAATCTAAATTTACATAAAAATGAAAGTCTTAATATTAAGTCCCCGGCCGCCGGCTGCGCAGTCGCCGGTGCATTAATCTGCTGACATGGCACACGCGCCGGTGTTATGTTGAGCAGCGGCAGTTTCCCACGTTCCACGGCCCCATGGTTGTTGTTGGGCTGTCTGGGCAAGTGTCTCCGTCAACGCTGCAACTCTCGTGTTCTATTACGCGACGAGGCATGTGCTGTATTTGGTTCATATGAAGGTGTTTAAGCTCATTGACCCGCTGTAGGGTCGAGAACCAAATGCAGAGGGAGGGGTATCCGGCTGGATCGGATAACTTGTATGCGTATGCACCGACGACGATCGACGCTAAATTGATTTGCGAAGCACGACTTTGTCTAATTTGATAGTTGGATCCTACTGACACCAAACGAATATACCCGACGTAAACAGGGTATCGCGTCACTTGGAGTTTGGTTTGGATCAAGCGCGCCAAACAAAGAGAACAACGATAAGCAACGGTGAAGAGCGAAAGCGAGACGAAAAATTCACCGCTGCAGCTGCGTATTGGTATGCGTGCTTGGCCAACGACCCAACTATATATTTGACACAACGAAAACGAGAGAGGGGAAGGGGTGACAGTGATTGCAGTTAAAATGAGTTATATGTGCAGTTATTGCGTCCAAGAGGGTTAGATGTATGTATATATGTATTAATATATATGCTCAACTCTAACTACAGCATGTAAATCTAGCTCTACTATGTCATACGTATGTGCCAAGAATTGAAAGCGAGGTGCAATTGTTTCAGCACAAAACAATAATTGCGAGTTTTTAATCTTTTCGTCTTCACTCGAGCTTTCAATTTTTGCACAAATACCTCTTGATAAGTTTGGAAATTCCAGGTGCTGTACTCTCCTCTTCTCTGCTGGATGCTCCACTTGGCTCTCCTTTGGTAGATAGCTGCAGACAGGGTATTTCACGACCGACGCGGTGATTTTCAGTTTGTTTGTTTGTATTATTTGCACACACGTCGCGGTTTTTGACAATTTAGCTTTAGCACATATGCATGTACATAGGTGCATGTACATAGATTTTGGATATTAATCTATTCTCCACTCGTGTCACTGTCACTTTTGCCTTCCACTTTTAATTAATACGTTTAATTGCAAGTCCACCCGGGGGCGCCATGAAATTTTAGAATAGTTTTTCTAAATGAAATAGACCGAAAAAACTTGGGTGACTGCAATTATTGTATTTAACGACGACGAAAAAAAGGAGTGCGTGCGTTCGGTTTAACAGATTATTCTCGACTGCTCTCATATATTCAAACAATTTCTTCTTAGCCTATCTTACCTACGGTGGCAAAGCGGGGCGAATTCGCCAAGAGCGAGAGAGCGAGCTTTTATTGCGCTCCCGCTTTGCCCTAGCCTAACTTACACTAGACTTCATGAAATTCGATCCTAATAACAATTATTATACGCCAAATGGCGCTACAAAAACAAAAACAACCAATCCGTTCAAAAGAACAGGGGAAATTCGGCAGGTAGACGAAAAACACTTTGAAGAGAAAAATAGAGGGAGGAAAATCACCCACTATAAAACAAAATTCAAAAGAAAGAAAAAATCTAATAAAAGTAAATATGATAATTGCAGAGTACCCGAAGATAGTACTGGGAATCTGGAGCTACAACATGATTAAGATTATAATCTTACTAATGTTCACCGTCCTACAGTCTACCGGACAGAATATAGAGATAGATCCCATCAACTCAAGGAATGGATATCTCATATTCAAAACAGATACCATTAATATACCCATTAATTATGAATATCATTATTTAACAATTAATATAACAAGAACAGATGAAATATATCAGAGTTTACTAGACCAGGCAACCCAATTTAATAACGTAATCCAAGTTCAATATTTAGTCGAGAAATTGCAACGTGAATTCAACGGCATAAAAATAGCCAAAAGAAACAAAAGAGGCCTTATAAATGCAGTAGGCACAATCTATAAATATCTATTTGGAACGTTAGATCAAGATGATAAAGTCGAACTAGAAGGGAAAATAGAAAATCTGGCTAGCCACAGTGTTCAAGCTAACGAATTAAACTTAATAATTCAAGCAGTAAATTCTGGCATAGAAGTTGTCAATAAATTAAACAAGGATAATGATAGAAATAAGCAATTAGAAATACTAATATTTAACCTTCAACATTTTACTGAGTATATAGAGGATATTGAATTAGGCATGCAACTAACAAGATTAGGGATTTTTAATCCAAAATTATTAAAGCAGGATTACCTGAAACACATCGATTCAGAGAAATTATTAAATATCAAAACATCTACCTGGTTGAAATCAGACACTAACGAAATACTAATAATTTCCAACATCCCACGAAAGATCAGAAATATTCCTATACTTAAAATTGTCCCATATCCAGATGAAGACAATAACATTCTCACTGACCTAACGCAAAAGAATTATTACGTTCTAGAAAACGAGGTATATGAGAAAGAATCAAAACGAAAAATAAATGACGAATGTATATCAGGAATAGTCAAACAAATAGCAACAAAATGTCCATACACCAAAGCACACCAAAACTTTCAAATAAGTTTCATAGAACCCAATATATTGTTAACTTGGAAATTACCAAAAACCATATTAAACCAAGATTGCCTAAACCAAGAAATAAAAGTAGAAGGAAACGCATTAATAACGAGGGGGAACGTTGTGAGTTGCTGCTGCGACCGCAACTCTACATTTATACCCGATACATAGTCAGTATGGCTACACTAAACGACAAAGAGTGCGTGCGAGAGAGACAGAAAATCAGTCAGAACGTGTCGACGGGCGCTGCGTAGCCACTGAAAATTGATTTGTTACTTTTGGTTATAATAATGATCCGATCTGATCCAGCAATCTGGTAGATATAGTCATTCTCTACGATTCTGCGTTTTTAAATTTCTCCTATCTTCAAAATTGTGGTTGCAACAGATTTTCGTTGTTTACGGCTGCGGAAGGGGGTGGGGCGAAATTTTGAAACACACTTGTAGCAGTGAGCTCTCTGTGCAAAAAGAAATACACTTCTAACATTGAGTTCTGCAGTGAAAAATTACAAATAGTTTTGTAGCAGTGAGAGCTCGACAGTCAGGTCTAATAGTCTCTGAGATCTGTGGATGCTCCAGATTTTCGTCCTTTGCGGGGGCGGAAGGGGTGGGGCGAAATTTTGAAACAAATCTGTCAAGGTCCGATATTACAGGAGTGTGGATACCAAATTTGATTGCTCTAGCTTTTATAGTCTCTGAGATCTTGGAACTCATATTTAGCAATAGGCAAAGCCGGCTATGATACGTGTGTGTTAGAGAGAGACAGGGCGAGAAAAAATGAAATTGTTTTCTTCATTCTGGCTATAATAATGATACGATCTGATTCAGATTCTGCAGTCTAGAAGATATGGTCATTCTCTACGATTCTGCGTTTTTGGTTTTCTCGTATCTTTAAAATTGTGGATGCCACAGATTTTCGTCCTTTGTGGGGGCGGAAGTGGGCGGGGCGAAGTTTTGAAATACACTTGTAACAGTGACATATTACAGAAGTCTGGATACAAAATGTCGTTGCTCTAGCTCTTATAGTCTTTGAGCACTAGGCGCTAATAGGGACGGACGGACGGACGGACGGACGGACGGACGGACAGACAGACATGGCTCAATCGACTCGGCTATTGATGCTGATCAAGAATATATATACTTTATGGGGTCGGAAACGCTTCCTTCTGGACGTTACACACATCCATTTTCACCACAAATCTAATATACCCCAATACTCATTTTGAGTATCGGGTATAAAAATACATAATTGCAGTGTACAATTAAATGAATTCTTAATATCTAACTCAATACCAGAATTTGCACAAAGCATATACATCAACAATAACGTAACAAAAATTAAACCATTGTCTTATTTGCAAGCCAAAGAAATCGTAATAGAAAATACGCGATTAAATAATGTATTACATGTAAGCTCAATACTGCTATTTGTCATAATTATAATAGTATTAAGCTACAAATTGTTTAATCTAAGTAAAAGCAATAAGCCTAAACCCGACTCACACATAGAAACATCTCTAGACGAAGACGGGGAATCCCCAGCGTGCACAGTTTTAAATGCACCTGAACTATATCCAAGGATAATCGCCTGAGGACATGCTTAAATCTAACGATGGGGGAGTGACATATCTATAGTCCATGCTCCGCATACCCTTATCTATGTCTGTTACCCTGCACCCACATACTATAAACAATCCAACACCCTCAGCTTCGAATTCCATAAACAATCCCACACTCGAAGTGGACCACTTGTAGCCGACAGCCGGCAATGTAAACAAACACCCTAAGCTAGGAGTCGAACATAAAACAATAGATGCCGCGTATCCAGCCGTACTAGAATCACGCCACCCTCCAGAGATCAATTACTAATCGATTCTCAAGAACCACGCCATCCTAGCTCACCAATCAGAATTGGGCACAAAACCAAGGAGGCCACATCCACACCTATGAATAGGTCAATCGTAATATGCATGAACATTGAACTAAAAACTACGAGGCTCATTTCTCAACATACCGGCCCCCCTGAACGACTGTTCAGAACAAGGGAAGCACAGCAAGTTTGGTAATAGGTCTCTTGTAAACTCCTCGGGCTGTTTTGACGGTGACCACTCGAACCCTCTCGTCTTGGCCAGGATGAACTTCGGTGATTCGCCCAAGCAGCCACTTGCTAGGCGGTTGATTCGGCTCCTTCAGTACCACAAGAGTGTCCACGGTTATGTCGTTGGACTCCTGCTGCCATTTCGTGCGAGGTTGCAGGAAACAAGGTATTCAAAACTACAACGTCTCCAGAATCCTTGAAGCTTGGCTTGCAGCTGTCTCCAACGCTGCAGTCTGCTAATGTTGACGTCCAACAAGGACGGCTCTGGCACTGCCATGTGAGGTTGATCTGTAAGAAAATGAGCGGGGGTAAGGGGATCCAAGCTGCGATCGCTCCAAACTGCGGGGCAGGCGGCGGAATGAAGTGCCAATTGATTTCCTGACTCGTCAGAAAACTCGCCATTTCCTCGTCTTGTCCAGTGCTCAGCTGCTTGTACTTCACTTGGAACAGCTCCATCTGTTCATGTTTCATTACCCTAGAGCGGGCATATTGAAGCTCCCATGACGATAAAAACGATGACAGGCGGTCCTTGCAACGAAGACGATGTTCAAAGCGAAAGCAATAGCTAATTGTCCGCAAGAGATGTGACCAGGATGAAGCCTTGTTGACCATACAATGAAGATCTTTTCCTTTATCGGAAATGTGTAGATTAACTTGGGGTTTGACCTTTACTTTCATCCGCGCAGCGTCCTCAGTCGACAGTGCGAACTTTGCCTTAGCAGGTGGCCAAGTGCGACGTGAATGGGAAAGCCACAGTGGTCCATTCCACCACAGTTGGTGTTCTACAAGCTCCTTTGGTAGAAGTCCGCGTGATGCACAGTCCGCGGAACTGTCCCCAGTACGAATGTGCTGCAAGCAGCTACGTGGACAAGCTTCCAGAATCCCAGCAGTGCGATTGCCAACATAAGTGTTCCAAGTCCGTGGGGGTGATGAGAGCCAATGCAGTCCAATTTCTGAGTCGGACCAACACGAAGTACTGGAAATAGCAAGAGTTAGAGCTTGCGGCGATGTGGACCCCATCGGCGGAGCAGAATCCTTGCTCTGATGTTGGAGGATGTACACGCCATCGTTTCTGCGGGTGTGCGTATGAACGAAGTGTTTCTCAGCGGGCTCACTAGCATCGGTGGTAACGTTACTTGGTTTAACTTGTTCCTTATCCATGATCGATCGAACTAAAGAGTCCAGATCCTCGTGAGCGTGATGTGCTAGTGCGTGGGTGTAAGCATCACTACTGAGATGGTAGCTGCCTGTAATGACCCAACCAAAATTAGTATGAAGTGCAATAGGATATTCTAAGCCAAACTCTTTGCGTTGTCCAGTGTAAATGTTCCAAAGTTGATCAGCTCCTAAAATCACGTCGATTTCGCCTGGTTTACCAAATGTAGGGTCCGTTAAGGGTAGATCACGAATCTCTTCCCACATCGGAGTGTTCGACTCGATCCGCTGGGCTGGAATCGAGGAGGTTAAAGTGTTCATAATCAGACCTGTGACCACCACTGAGGCTGAGCTTGTGCGGGAGAGCAACGTGAATGTGGCGCGACCTCTAGTAACCCCAGCAGGGTTTGCGCCTAGACCAACCACTGGTATATGAGCATGCGTGCGCGGCAATCCGATTCGCTGAATAAATGATTCGGCGACCATCGTTATTGGTGAACTAGTATCCAGCAATATCCTCCAGGTTGTCTCGTTGCGCCAGGAGTCGACTATAGTGGCCAAAATCGTTGGCAATATAGCGTGACCATTGGCCCCGAATTCCCTCTCCAATGTATGGTGGCTGACCACGGCAGGATCAGCATCCGCAGCGAACTTGGACGAGCGGAAGGTTGAGTCAGCGGATGTATTGACAGCAGCGGAAACCGGGACAGAGCGTATATCCTCTGGATGGACAAGAGTGTGGTGCCTCAACTTACACAGACGGCACGTGTTTGTGGAATTACACCTATTTACTCGATGAGATCGGCTTAGACAATTGAATCACAAATTATTATCCCTTGCGAACGTGCGACGGTCCACAACATCCAGAGCCTTGAATTGAGTACACGCATAAATAATGTGTTGCCCGTGACAATATACACAATCACGAACATGCGTCTTTGGCACGTCCACATGATGAGAAACTGCATGACGTCTATCCAGCACCGTGTGTGTATCCTGGAGTAGCCTTGGATCTTGACAAGTCTCAAGTGCATCGCAACGGGCGAAGACAAAGCCGAACAGGTCATTGATGGTCACATTTTCCTTGCACGATTCACTGGAGATGGCCCAAGCTTCCTTGCACTCAGGGTCTAGCTTTGAGAGCAAGATATGGATCAGCCACACATTGCGGCTGTCGCAGCTCAGTGCATGTAGACCTCGTATACTTTCGTCGGTGGTGTCTACTATTTTACGCAACTCTGCGATGTTTGAACCCTTTGCGTTTGGCAACGAAAGAAAGTTTTGAATGAACGAACGAGCAATCAGTGACTTCTTGTTATAGCGATTTTCGAGCCTCTCCCATGCGTCCTGGTAATTGGCATCCGATACGGGAATATGTTTTATCAGAGACAACGCTTCACCATCCAGATAGGATTTCAAATAATGAAACTTTTGGCACTTGGACAGACTACTCTTCTTGTCGACTGAGCCTAAGAACAAGTCACTAAACTGACACCAATCCTCGTATCTGCCCGAAAACGTCGGAATGCGTATTTTCTCGAACTGCAGCTCTTTGGTTCCCGATGAGTCCCGAATCCTCTCCAGAAGTTGAGTTTGTCCCTCAAATAAGCGTTCCACAGTGTTTGATAGCAGTAGTTTTGAGTTGTCGTGCTCATTATCGTGACTGCTCCGGTCACGTATGGCTTCAGTGAAAATACTATGCGCACTAAAGAACTTTTTCTCATATTCGGGGATATCCAAATCCGGATCCACGTATTCATCTTCATCATTATATTGGACCAGCTCTTCAGAGAGCTCCATAAAGCGGTTGAACGTTGCAACCAGTCGGTCCAACTTGTGCTCTAATGTTTGCACAGAAGTACATGACTGTACAAACTCTTGAGCCTCCGCAGCCACGCGAGTTAGTTGGGATTTGCAGGCACCACGTTGCTGAATTAGACGATGCACTAGAGCCTTCATGGCGAACAGCGGTCAACGATATCACTCAATGTGTATTAAAAATAAACTCAAACGCGGAAATCCGGCTCGAAGGACCAAAATTTGCTATGGTTATGAATTAGTGGACTGTATAATCGTTTTAATATATTGAGCTTATTTATTTTCATATATTGGTTATTTAATATATATGAATAGCGGGGGGCGTCTATGATACGGCGGTATGAACTATGCGTGCGGTTGGTTTTATCTAGAGATTTCGACTAACTCAACTCCGCGAAAAGAAGTCGACCAAAAGGGAATAGGAAGATCACGCGATACGACTCGACGCGACGGTCTCAATGCAAAAACGGACCGCATCGCTGTGTGCGTGTGCAGCTGCGGGTTTGGCTATGCGTGTGAGAACATTAAAGCTATTTTTTTGACACGAGCAATTACAACACAGCTATGCGCGTAAAAATAGTTACTTAAGCGGTGCAATACACTCATGAGCGTATGAATAGGTCAATCGTAATATGCATGAACATTGAACTAAAAACTACGAGGCTCATTTCTCAACAATCACCTTGATCTTAAATAATAACGCACGATTTAGTTATTCAAATATATTAAAGGTTTATTGTAGGTTTCTGGTCGGAGCTTCCCTAATTCCATCAGTACGGCCCGGCGATAAAAGATAAACCAGAGCACAAGCTTTAGCGGGGAGAGCGCTTATAGAGAGAGATAACAAACAGGCAATAGGAAATAGGAAAAATAAATAATGATGCTCGATGGCATTTACTTCATCACAATTCTGCGTCGTTTTGCTCGAATTAATTAATTAATTGCCGTAGCTACCTATTCCTTGCCACGCGCTTACTCTCTTTCCCTCTCTCACACACTCTCTTCCGCGTCCAGTGTGCGTCTCCTGGCGGAGAGGATTGAGATATAATGGCTGGTGTTAGGGTGGGAAGAAACAGAGATGTAGCGGAATAAAAAACAATAGCTAACAAGTGGAAACAGATGAAATATTTTAAAATTGAAATAAAATGGGTCATTAGGTGGAAGAGGCCGTCAGCTATCGGGTGTTACAGGCAGACCAACGGATGACGGGTTAGTTCGCTATAACTGTAAACTTGGACTGGGGCTTTCCCTGACAAGACCATCCCTCTATTCCAACGCCTGGGAAACCAGGTCTTAAAACAGGGAGTGAGATTTAGTCAGTTCACCGTCTTCAGGCGGCAACGGCTGCGTGGATTGACCCGAGCGGTTTAAAAAGTGATGTCGCAGGTATCAAATCCCATATAATTGCGAATTTACTGTCAAATCGCAGCAGTGCGTGATCCGGTTTTCGCAAATCATAAGATTCTTACAATTTAAATCCGGTTGCTAATGAGCTTGCGATTTCAAATATGAATTTCACGTAGCACATAAATACACATTTTTATGAACGGGGAAACAATATTAACATACTTGCTGATTTTAAAAGTTTATATTTATACAAATGGAAATTTATTTTCGTATATCTTAATATATTGAACAAATATATTTCTAATTACACCAAAAATTTTACTTTGCCCAAATAAACTAAAACAAGAACAAATTGCAAAATTTCCATTGACAGATAAAAATCGATACCAATAGTTACAAATGTCGTTTGTTCTTAAATTCACGAATATTTTGTTTTCTTTTGGTTTTATATAACGTGATTGGCAAAAAGAAGGCATATGTTGAGCTACTGAGCTTCTACAGCAGCGTATGTTGCGATTAATTTATTTAAAAGGCGACGATTGTTTGGTTCAATATACATATATGGTTTATTGCGATGGCTTATAGCATATCGAACAATAGCGAAAGCGTGGGGATTTGGTAGCGATAGAGGATTAGATCGATTCAATATGGTGTCGGTTGGAGACGCGGGGGGTCAGTTCACGACTGCTTCGGCTTGAAGATCTATTCTGAGACGATAGACGAGGTACAAGAAGTGATTGCTAGATCAGGACTAAATCAAGGCTGGCGGCCGAATTGCCCGTGCCCTAATACAAGCGAGAGTGCGACAGATTAAGATAGAGATAGAGATGGCGAAAGAAAGAAAGAAAGACGCGAGAGAACGACTGCAGAGGCTGCTGCCGTGAGGGACCGTATGTCAGTTATCCGATCCAGCCCTCCCTCTGCATTTGGTTCTCGACCCGACAGATGGTCAACGAGCTTAAACATTTTCATGTGAACCAAATGCAGCACATGCCTCGTCGCGTAACAGAACACGAGAGTTGCATCGTTGACAAAAACACTTGCCCAGATAGGCCAACAACAACTATGGGGCCGTGGAAGTGGGAAACTGCCTCTGTTTAACATAACACCTGCGCGTGTGCCATGTCAGCAGATTAATGCACCGGAGGCTGCGCAGCCGGCGGCCGGGGACTTAACATTAAGATTTTCATTTTTGTGTAAATTTTGATTCTTTAAGACCTCCAACGAGGAACAATAAATCTCGCTTCGACGGAATAAATAATAAACATTATAATAAACGTTGATTCTATTTAACTGGCGCCCAACGGAATTTTACCCAACGCGAGTGATTATTTTTAAAATTCGTAAGCTAACGCTTCGAGTTTAACAATAAATAAAAAAAATACATATAAAGATTGTTTACCCAACGCGAGTGACCACTGTTAAATTAGCGAGCTTACGCCGCAAGTGTAACCAAATCGTTCCCGGCATCAACATCTACGAAAAGGAAAATAGGCTGAAGGGCAATCCCTCGCCCCAAAAAGTAAAAACAACAAGGTGAAGGGCAATCCCTCGCTTCCCACATCGACGTCCACAAAAGGAATTAGTAATTAATTAAAGGAAACTAATAACACAAGTTTTCAAATTCGGGTACATTTTTGGACCCGAGCAGATGAGAACGATTCTTACCGTTATTAGGTGCCCTAAACTCAGATCTTCAATCCGTTTGTCAAGATTGGTTTTAGTTTTCGAGTTCGCGGATGGTGGCGGTATAACAGCTGTCAGCTGACCACGTTGCATCGAACATCTTTCGGAATTTGTTTTTGTACTGTAATTGTGCTTCGGAACGTGTGAAAATGCCGAGAAAACGTTGCACAGTCGATTCAAAGTGTTTTTGTTACGTTTGTGGCTGTTATATGCTCCGAAAACGTGGAAAAATCGGTAACTACAAATCACCAAAAATCAACAAGTAATCGAAAATTTTTTTCCAGAGTTACCACAAGATACATTTCTCTCAAGATACATTTTCTGCATTCACATCTTTATTTTTTCCCACAAAACTTGGGCAACACGAGCGACGAGCAAGGAGAGCGGCTACATCAAGATATAGCGAAAATCGAAAGGCGATACCAAAGATTTTGGGACGAAGGCATGATGAGCGACTACTGTTGGATTCTAAAACGTGAAACAGATCCCAAGAAATATAAAAGACTCAGTTCAACCTCTGTTCATTTCTGATTTATACTTTTCAATTCAATAAATGGCCCTTAATGGTTAAGAATACTTAAATAATGAATTTATTGAATATTTCGAAAACTAAATCTAATTTCAAAAACGGGCTACTGATTTGGGTTCAGCCTCCGAATCTACCTTATAAACAGTTTCTTATTGATCAGGTCCAGAGCCGTGTAAACTTATGTAATTAGATTAAATATAACACGGTATAAGCCGCAGGAAACCATGTAAGTGAGCTCTTTTTGTAATATTTTATTCAAACATTTTGGTGATCGCGACCCAATAAAAATAAAATAATACTGAGTAATTGTGGCTGAGATATTTAAAATCAAAAAAAAAAAAAAAAATGAAATAAATAAATAAATATAAAAAAATAAAAATAAATAAAGAAGAAAACAAATAGTTCTATTACTGTGAATGGGGGATTCGGTCCCTCAGTCAGCACGGTTGGTACAATGTACGCGGAGTCCCGAGCGACTATCCGACAACCACCTCTTTTGACCCCACAGGTGTGACACGCCCTGTTCCCCTCTCCCTCGACCCCCACAGGTGTGACACGCCCTGGGCCCCCCTTTCGGCTCTACAGGTGTGACGCGCCCTGTACCCCTCTGTCTGTCTAACCAAGGCGAGTCGACCCTCCTCCCCTTCAGAGTTCCAGCGATCTACAAAATTTCCTGTAGAAGGACCCCTGGACAGGACTGAGCCTACCTCAGCCTGAAATAGGGACATTGCAAGGTCTAAGAAGGTGCTAATGGGCGATAGCCCTAGCAGTTCCAATAGTGACCTCAAGTCCTTTAAGCGGTCCGATAGCTTAGTTTCACTGTGTGGGGACCTGCAAGACCCAGGGGATAGCAAGCAAGAACCGTCTGACTGGAAGCAACGAACGTTCCTTTGACATCATGGATCCGGCAACTTTCGCATCGGCTATAGATGCGGCCTCGCGGTTCGAAACCAGGTTACAGCAATTACAAGCCGAGATTGCCCAGTTGAGCCCAGGTACGCTTGCCCCGAAAGTTGAAGCGTATAAGGAGATAGCAATAATTCCCGATGTCCAGTGTGATCAGCCCTTCAAGAGGGCTGATTTTATCTCTTTGAATAGCGCTCTTTCTCTGATAAATTGGTCATTCCTCGACGACTTTCGTGAGATCGAGCCCGCCACTAACGCTTTCTATAGCACTGTTTTTTCCATCTTTCCTACCTATGTTCCATTAGTTTCCCCTCTCAGAAATCTTTCTGGCCCTATTTGGTTCACTCCGCGGCTAGCAAACCTAAAGAATATAAAATCTCGTTTATATAAGAGGTTTAAACTGTCTGGCTCGCAGTCAGATTTCTCTAAGTATTCAATTGCAAAATCTAAATTTTCCATTTGTAATACTGTATGCTATAATAGTTATTTGGCAAAATGTAAGCTCAACTTTAAACGAGATCCTAAACAATTCTTTAAGTTTGTTAACTCTAAACGTAATTCTTCACAATATCCCTCTTCTTTACAATTTAATGGTACTTACGCCGATAACAATTCTGATATCGCTAACCTATTTGCTTCATTTTTTCAACTTTGCTACTCTGCTCCTTCTAATAACATGCCCTCCATTCTCGCCTCACCCCACGACTATCCTGCCGCGCACTCATATCCTATCTCTTTAATAGTTCAAGTTGTATCCACCCCCTTTATTGATTATGATGGCCTTCTAACTAATTTAAAATCATGTAAATTTTTTCTTTCTCCACTGGTCCAGATTTGGTTCCCAGTGCCGTGCTCAAACTCTGTGCGGACTCTCTTTGCGTGCCCCTCTTGAAACTGTTCAACCTCTCTCTCGAGCTTGGTGATTTTCCCACCGTCTGGAAAGAATCCTACATAATTCCTATTCATAAAAGGGGTCTAAATCAGACGTCTCAAACTACCGTTGTATCTCCAATTTATCTGCCATTCCTAAACTCTTCGAAAAATTATTACTTCTCAGCTCCAACACTTTTGTAGTTCCCTGTTATCAGAATCACAGCACGGATTTGTAAAACGTCGCTCAGTTTCGTCTAACCTCCTTGAATTTTCCTCCTTTGTAACTGCCGGATTTGCAAAGCAATGTCAAACTGACGTAGTTTATACTGATTTTAGTAAAGCTTTCGATTCAGTTAATCACAATCTCCTCATCCACAAACTATCTCTACTAGGATTTCCGAGTAAACTTCTTCACTGGACTAATGCGTACCTTTGCAACCGTTCTCAGCGTGTCTGCTTCCAATCTTCTCTTTTCTAAACCAGTTTTTGTCTCTTCGGGTGTGCCGCAAGGTAGCCATCTCGGGCCCTTATTATTTAACCTCTTTATCAATGATCTTCCCCAAGTTTTAACTAATTCACGAGTCCTAATGTATGCTGACGATGTCAAGCTATGTTTTTCCTACAGCGATCCGGTGTCCCCGTTATTTCTTCAATCGGATCTCGACGCTCTCAACAATTGGTGTACTATTAACGCTCTTCCTCTCAACATTTCCAAATGTAACGTCATGACCTTCCATCGCAACAAGCCTTACCTTTTGACTTCACAATTAATAACATTTCCTTGGAACGCCTGTACAAAGTTAATGACTTAGGCATTATCTTCGTTCCGAACTTATGTTTTAATTCTCATATATCCGCTATTTCGAATAAAGCCAAAGGAGTCCTTGGCTTTATCAAAAAAGATGGTCCAAGGAATTTTCTGACCCCTATACCACTAAACTACTCTACGTTTCTCTTTGTACGGCCTATCTTGGAATATGGTTCCTGTATCTGGTCTCCCCATTACCAAAAAATATCAAGATATGCTTGAGTCCGTTCAAAAACAATTCCTTATCTTTGCCCTGCGCGGACTTAATTGGGACCCCTCTCGTCATCTTCCTTCTTATGAGAGTCGGCTGCGCCTCATTAACTTGCACTCTCTTGAAAGCCGTAGAACTTGTCATGGAATTCTCTTTCTCCACAAACTTCTCCTAGGCCAGGTTGAATCTTCGGCCCTCATTAGCCTTATCAGAATTGCTGTCCCATCCCGCCCGACTAGGCATTACTTTCCTCTCCGTCTTCCTCTCTGTCCTTCAAACTACTCTGACCATGAATCTATCCGTAGCCTTTGCCGCGATTACAATAAATTTTTCCATCTTTTTTCCTTTGATACTTGCGCTTCTAAAGTAAAATCTTCTATAATGAATAATTTAAGTTAACTTGTTTCGGCCTTGTATTGTGTTACCGTACTTTCCAGTAGCAGATAATTTTATGATTTGTACATTCCTATTTTTACACAGTTTAACTGTCCATAGTTGAACTCTAAACATTAAACATTAAACATTAAACATGGTCAAGTCCGTCCCCGAGTTCGACGGTAAACAGGAAAATTATGTCGCTTGGCGCCAGGCAGCGCTGGCGGCCTATAAAACTTTCGAGCCCTATGAGGGCAGCGCTAGACATTACATGGCGACAGGCATCATCAGAAATAAAATATCAGGTGCCACAAATAACGTCCTGTCATCTTTCAACATAGTCTTAAATTTCAAGGCAATTTTGAATAGATGGGATAGTTCGACAAAACTCCAGTGAGCGTCATACAACAAAAACTGGCCACCATGCGGCAGAAAAACCTGTCCTTGACGGAATACTATGACGAGATTGAGAAGCAGCTCTCTGTCATTACCAACAAAAAACATTATGGTCCATAATGCTGTCGCAGGGGACATTCTAAACGAAAAAGCCAGGGACGACGCTTTAGACGTATTCGTTTCAGGCTTAAGAAGAACATTGAAAACAGCAGTATTTCCGGCAAGACCGAAAGATCTGCAGACCGCTCTGGCCCTTGCCGAAGCGGCGGAATCCAGCGAGGATCGCAGCGTTTTGGTTGCAAATTACGCCAGGGCCATGGAGGAAAAGGCACAAAAAACGGGCCAGCGCCAAACTCAAGCGCAACTCCAGGGCAATTTTAGGCAAACTAGAGCTGTGGACTCCTATAAAAGTCCTCATTACGACAAAAGGCAAGACGCGTCGAACGCCCAGCAGGGAAGATCCAACCAACGATCCAATAGCGGCAGGACTCGGGCCCAGGGTCCGGAGCCCATGGATGTAGATCCTTCTTCTTCCAAACTCAGACTGCCCACTGCTTACCAAAAACCTTTCGGGTCGGGTGGACGCAATCAAAATTTTGCGAGGAAAACAAACGCGTCAGAGCGCACCTCGAGAAATTGGCAGCAGAGGATAGTGCACACTACAGCCGGGGACAACCAGACCGATACGGCCTACAATGGGGCTGCGGCCGAAGCTGTCGCTGAGATAGAGGCGGAGGCCGAATTAGAGTACAAGAGTGACTCAGTGAATTTTTTAGGGGAAGATCCCGGCTGCCATTCGTTTGGCGGAAGATGGCAGGGATTAATATGAAGCTTCTCATAGACACGGGTGCGTCAAAGAATTACATCAAGCCATGTAAATGGCTTCGCGGCGTCATCCCTGTCGAGACACCCTTTCCCGTCTACTCAATCAACGGGACAAATAACATTTTGGAAGAAATGCCTTTTGTCAATATTCGGCAAGACCTCCCCATTTTTTTTGTTGGAATCATTATCATCATTTGACGGCATCATTGGCCTTGACCTGCTATCGCAGGTAGGGGCGACATTGTGCTTAAAGAGCGGTACACTCAGATTCGGTAACACGACTGAGGTAATCAAATTCCACAAGTGCATAGACGTTAACCACACAAACGTTATTGACGTCGATGCTCCCCCAGCCATAAGGGTAGACTTTATAAAAATGTTAAATAACAGGAGTAAGGCATTTGCCGACCCTAACGGGGCTCTGCCTTATAATACTTCGGTCGTGGCCACTATCCGCACTGTGGACGACGAACCAATTTACTCCAAGCTGTACCCGTACCCTATGGGTGTAGCTGATTTTGTCGAATCCGAGGTCAAGAGCCTTTTGAAAGACAAAATCATTCGCAAATCCAGATCGCCATATAATAATCCTATATGGGTGGTCCACAAAAAAGGCACTGATGAAGCGGGCAATAAAAAGAAACGTCTCGTAATGGACTTTCGGAAGCTCAATCAAAAAACAGTGGCCGACAAATACCCGATGCCAAGCATCTCAATGATCTTAGCAAACTTGGGTACTGCCAGATACTTCACAACACTGGACTTGAAGTCTGGATACCACCAAATAACCTTGGCGGAGCGCGACCGAGAAAAGACTTCCTTTTCCGTAAATGGAGGAATGTACGAGTTTTGCCGACTGCCCTTTGGTCTACGAAATGCAGGTAGCATATTCCAGAGAGCAATCGATGATGTTTTGCGCGAACAAATTGGCAAAACATGCTATGACGATTACGTAATTATTTTCTCCAAGTCCATATGTTAAACACGTCGACTGGGTGCTGAGAAGTCTCTATGACGCCAACATGAGTGTGGTGATAATGATTTTTATGTCCGATCGGCCGACTAATTTTTTCGAGTTAAATAAAACTCGGCGCAGAAAAAAAATAGCGATATGTATTTTAATGCGTGATATCCAAATTGCAAGTGTCGCTTGCTTGCCCTTTACGTTGCCGCTCCGATCGCTAAGCGCAGCTTCATACATACGGCATACATAGATAAGCAGACGCAAAGCGTAGATAACGAAGAGCGAGCTTCGAGAGAACGCTTAGCAGGGCAAGCAAGCGCGAAGTTTTAACAAACATACGAGTGACATAGGCATTAGTAACAAACAAAATAAGCGGCTGAGGGCCAATAATTCGCTGCTATTTGGCAAGCAGCTAATCGGCTGCGTTCTGCTCCGAACAATGAGAGTCGCTAGAGAGAAGTCCAATTTTTTTAAGACGAGTGTGGAATACCTCGGCTTTATTTTGACTAACGAAGGCACGAGGACGGACCCTGAGAAGGTGAAGGCCATCCAGGAGTACGTCGAGCCAACAACGTTGTTCGGCCTTAGATCATTCTTGGGCCTGGCAAGTTACTACAGATGCTTCGTGAAAGATTTCGCGTAGATTGCCCGACCGCTTTCTAATATTTTAATAGGGGAAAATGGGTCCATCAGCAAATACAAATAAAAAAACCCCTATCACTTTGAGCGAGGTCCAACGACACGCCTTTCAGAAATTAAGGAACATTTTGGCATCAGAAAACGTAATATTGATGCACCCAGATTACAGAACACCGTTCGACCTAACGACCGACGCCTGTGCCTATGGCATCGGGGCGGTCCTTTCACAAGGCGGTCGCCCAATAACTATGATTTCAAGGACACCAAAGAACGGTGAGCTTCACTACGCTACTAATGAGCGGGAGCTTTTGGCGATTGTGTGGGCCTTGGGAAAGCTTCGTCACTACATTTACGGAGTCAGGGACATTAATGTGTTCACCAATATAATAATGAAGATGAATACGTAAATCCGGATTTGGATATCCCCGAATATGAGAAAAAGTTCTTTAGTGCGCATAGTATTTTCACTGAAGCCATACGTGACCGGAGCAGTCACGATAATGAGCACGACAACTCAAAACTACTGCTATCAAACACTGTGGAACGCTTATTTGAGGGACAAACTCAACTTCTGGAGAGGATTCGGGACTCATCGGGAACCAAAGAGCTGCAGTTCGAGAAAATACGCATTCCGACGTTTTCGGGCAGATACGAGGATTGGTGTCAGTTTAGTGACTTGTTCTTAGGCTCAGTCGACAAGAAGAGTAGTCTGTCCAAGTGCCAAAAGTTTCATTATTTGAAATCCTATCTGGATGGTGAAGCGTTGTCTCTGATAAAACATATTCCCGTATCGGATGCCAATTACCAGGACGCATGGGAGAGGCTCGAAAATCGTTATAAGAAAAAATCACTGATTGCTCGTTTGTTCATTCAAAACTTTCTTTCGTTGCCAACCGCAAAGGGTTCAAACATCGCTTAGTTGCGTAAAATAGTCGACACCGCCGACGAAAGTATACGTGGTTTACATGCGCTGAAATGCGACAGCCGCGATGTGTGGCTGATCCATATCTTGCTCTCAAAGCTAGACCCTGAGTGCAAAGAAGCTTGGGCTACCTATAGTGAACCGTGCAAAGAAAATGTGACCATAAATGACCTGTTCGGCTTTGTCTTCGCTCGTTGCGATGTCCTTGAGTCTTGTCAAGATCCAAAGCTAATCCATGATACACACACGGTGCTGAATAAACGTCGTGCAGTTTCTCATAATTTTTTTTTTTTTTTTTTTTTTTTTGGCCGTCAGCCGTTGGGTGCTACAGGGGGAGAAACGGATGTCGGGTCGGCTCGTCACAGGTCACAAACAGGTCCTGGTACGGTCATGTCTCTGCCAGGATGCTGGCTAATTGTAGTCGGGCGGAGAGAAGAAAACTCTCAGTGAAATAACCCCAATCAAAGGTGACACTGTCATATGCCGAGGGATGCATGGCCGAGGGGGTGCTCGGTCGCTTATATGCGGACTCTGGATACCTGCCGACCTCCAGTTTTAATAAGGCTTCCCGGGGCACGCGGGCTATGCCCCGGGCGACTAACCCCTTCCCGCCTACTCGTGGGACCAAATATGCCAAATCTAAATATACAAACAAAAAACACCGCAAAGGAGCTCGGCACTCCTCCTAAAGTGCCGGAGGGAAAAGACCATCCCTCTACAAACGCATCGGGGAAACCAGTGCCCAAAAAGACGGGGAAGGAGACTAAGTCGGTCCACCGTCTCAAAGGCAGCGGGCGCTGCGAGGAGAGGACCGAAAAGCCAATCGGGCCAATCCACGTCGGGGGAATCCATGCAGAGCGATATCGCGGCTGGCAGACCCCTTGGGACTGGGGACCCCTTGACAACCTCGGCAGGCGGCGCCTCTGCCTCGAAAGATAGGCCCAAGTTCCAAGACAAAAGACGTGCGGCCCTCATCCTGGGCAACGACGACCCGGTGATCCTGGCGTCTGCCCAGGGAATCGAATCGCGGCGATGGGCCAAGACAGTCCTGCCCGACTACCAGCCAGCCAAAGCTGGCAAGGCCACAGCCAAGGCCCCAAGCAAGCGGCAACGCTCGGCGGAGGACACCGCCACACAAGTCCAACAGGCCAAGAGGACAAAAACACTGAGCAACCGCTCGTTTGCCGAGGTGGCGAGAGGAAAAACCCTAATTGGAGTCATAGACAGGGGCTCTAAAGACGGGCACCTCGTAGAAAACGAGCTCCAGGACCGCTTCCTCCAGGAGTTGGAGGAAAATGGAGGACCACCACCCAAGTGTAAGGACGCCGGATGGCACCAAGGCAGAGTGAAAGCCATCGCCTGCCAAGATGCTCGCTCGGCAGCCCTCTACGCGAAGGTGGTAGCATCGCTCAAGGAGGTCTACCCAGGAGCCAAGCTGGAGGCCGTCAAATGGGAGGACATCCCCAGCAAGCCGAGGGCCGGAGCGTGGATCTCGGCGAAGCCTGCAGAGCCGGATAAGATTCTCCGGATTCTGCAGGTCTGCAACCCCCACCTTCCCACAGCCGATTGGAAGGTGGCCAAGGTAGAGGAGAGTAACGGACAGAGGCGCCAAATCATCTTCGTCCTGAACGAGGAGTCGGTTAGACTTCTCCACGACACGGAGGGCACTGTGGACTACGGCTACAAGAAGGTAGTCATAGTACCGTACAAGTCCGACTCTAAGGGCATGCAACCGACGGTCGAGCCAGACCTGGAGCCCCCGGAGATCCCTAGCATGGAGATCAAGCCTATGTCGGTGTCGGACGAGGCACCAGTAGTGTCGGATGACATCTTAGATGGGTACGTGTCAGACGTGAGCGATCTTACTAGGGATCTAAAGCACATCGGGGTCGGGGAGGAGCTGGACTCTTCGGAGAGCGACCACGACAAGACAATGGTGGAGGTGGACCTCTGGAATGTCACTGATACTCCAGCAACCTTCACCATTGTAAGGCAGCATGCGCTGCTCTCTTGCTCCACCTAGCCAAGGGTGGAGCCGACATAGTCCTTATTCAGGAGCCCTGGATCCTCGGAAACAGCGTCTCTGGTCTGAGGACTCCTGACTATAAGCTATACGTAGCTGACACCGCAGGTAAAACCCGCACCTGCATTCTTGCAAAAAGAGATTTTCACTTATTTTTGCTCCCAAATTTCAGCAATGAAGACCAAACAGCAGTGAGCCTCGAAGGCCAGGGGTGCTCACTGAGGTCACGACCAACCAGACCCCCCTCCACAGGCGCTCAGGGCGCTAATCACAAACTGCGAGGCCAAGGACACCGGCCTAATCGTAGGGTGCGACGCCAATGCACACCACTGCCAGTGGGGAAGCACTGACACCAACGAAAGGGGTGAGTACCTTTTCAACTATTTACTGACCACTCAGATGGTCCTATTAAATAGGGGGAGCGATCCCACCTTCATTATTAAAAACCGCAAGGAGGTCCTAGACCTCACACTTGCCTCTCATGAGTTACATGGGAACATCGTATCCTGGAGGGTCCTGGAAGAGCACTCCTTCTCGGACCACAGGTACGTGGAAACCGTATTCTCTTTTTCACTACCGAGACCAGCTCAATTCCGGAACCTTAGGCGGACAAACTGGGCTCGGTACTCAGACCACCTCTGTCGTGTTCTCCCTGAGACTCCACCTGAGGAGGAGATTTCCAGGGAAGCCACGACTCATCTTGTTAAACTATTTACCGATGCCTGCAATGAGGCGCTCGATAAATCCTGCCCCTCTGGCAAGAGCAGGGGCCGGAAGAAACCTGAATGGTGGAATCCGAAACTGAGGGAACTCCGGAAAGCCTCCCGGAGACTCTTCAATAAAGCTAAGGCTGAAAACGTTGAGCAGAACTGGGCCGATTACAAGGCCAGTATGTCAATTTACAATAAAGAACTGAGGAAAGCCAAACGCGCCTCATGGCGTAAGTTCTGTAGCGACATTGAGAATAACTTAGAAGCCTCGCGCTTGCGCAAAGTTCTTTCGAAGACTACACCCACTCTGGGCTACCTGAAGAATGCCGACCAATCGAGGACAACGTCCAGCAATGAGTCGCTAAATCTTCTCCTTAACACCCACTTTCCCGGCTGCGATGAAAACAGACCACACTACATTGCGGCTCCTTCCGTTGCCTCAAGTGATATCATGAACCTGCTAAGCCAAGAGAACATTTCCTGGGCAATCAAAAGCTTCAAACCATACAAGTCTGCGGGGCCAGATGACATCATCCCTGCCCAACTGATTCACGCTGGACAAAAAGCCACTAATTGGCTCAAAAGGATATACGAAGGAATCTTCTCCCATGGATATATCCCGGAAACCTAGCTTCATACCAAAGTCGTCTTCATTCCCAAGGCAAGCAAGCCCTCGCACACTGCCCCCAAAGATTTCAGACCCATAAGTCTATCGTCTTTCCTTCTGAAGACGATGGAACGGCTTTTGGGGATGCATCTCATGGTGAATATTCCGCCTAGTCTAATCTCAGACTCCCAGCATGCCTATCAGAAGGGAAGATCCACCGAAACGGCCCTACACACGATCACATCGATCATAGAAGCGTCCCTTAACTGTAAGGAGTACACCCTAGTAGCCTTCCTCGACATAGAAGGTGCCTTTAATAACATCCTCCCGACCGCCATCACGGGTGCACTGACGGACCTGGGGGTTGACTCCCGGACGGTGAGCCTGATCGATCAGATGCTACAATGCAGGACGGTTGAGGCATCACTGGGGACGTCAACGTCCACCAGATTTGTCAGTAGAGGCACCCCGCAGAGCGGAGTCCTCTCGCCCCTCCTATGGAACGTGGCAGTGAACGAACTGCTGCGGGAGATAGAGGGGGGTGGCTGCCGCGTGGTGGCGTTTGCGGACGATGTTGCTATAGCATTCTCGGGTAAATTCCCGCAGACGCTGTATGAGTGCCTGACAAGCACACTCATGAAGATGTCAAAATGGGCAGACAAATGCGGTCTAGGCGTCAACCCGTCTAAAACGGAACTGGTGCTCTTCACTAGGAAGTACAAAGTTCCGGCACTGATTCCCCCAAGACTATGTGGGGAAGCGCTAGTCTTCAGCAACAACGCCAAGTATCTTGGCCTAATCCTCGATAGAAAGCTCGACTGGAAATTGAGCATAGAGGATAGAGTAAAGAAGGCCACAGTGGCCCTCTATACTTGCAGGAAAGCCATCGGACTAAAATGGGGAATGACCCCCTATATAGTTCGGTGGCTTTACACCGCCATCATACGACCGATCATGCTCTATGGAGTGGTGGTATGGTGGCCAGCCTTAAACAAAAGGAAATGCCTCAATAAACTCAGCAGAGTTCAACGCATGGCAGAGCTATGCATAACTGGCGGGCTACGCACTACTCCAGGGGAAGCCCTGGATACTGTGCTGGACCTCCTGCCCATAGATCTCATGGGAAAGAAGGTGGCAACACTTTCCGCACTCAGAATGAGAGAAGCCAAACTGTGGAAATTTGGAATTTTGACGAGACTCCCGCCATTACCAGAGAGGACAGATTACTGTATCCCTAGTGATCACCTTTCGACGCCTTTTCAGGTATCAATCCCAACTAGGGAGGACTGGGAGATGGGCGAACCAAGACCCGCAAATGCGGTCCACTTCTACACTGATGGCTCAAAGTTAGACGGCCGCGTGGGTGGCGGAGTCTAATGTAACAAGCAAAATCATCATTGTTACCCGGACCACTGCAGGCTCCCGGATGACCATATAGTTTGTCTCCAACTACGGCAGGTTGAGGCAATTTCAAAGAGCGATTAAAGCATTCGTCGAACTCAGCGACTGTAAATGCTCCAAGGTCCAAGATCGCAGCCATTAAAGCACTTCCTTATTCTCCCAGGCCATCGGGACATCGATCACCGACGAGCTGCCAGGCATCGATTCCTTCCTATCGGAGAGGAAGCAGGTATGGATACCCCATCTCCTCACGCACGAATTGTTCTCCAATATCGAGATGGCCAAACCGTCCCCTGATCGAAGAAGATATGGCCATATCAATCGAAGAAGAGCTAGCAGATATAGACTCAGCAGAGCACAGTGCTCTGCAGTTACTCGAGCCATTACGGGACACTGGCAGATCGGCACTCATGCCTCTAGACTGTCAATCCCTCATAACGACTTCTGCAGGAGTTGTCGCGACGAGGAAGAGGAGGAATCGGTCCCCCACTTCTTCTGCCACTGCCCGGCCATTGGAAATCGTCGTCTTCGTATTCTCGGGGCCGCTTTCCTCACGGACATTTCGGACATGTCCGAAATCAAACCGGGGACCTTGTCCAGATTCATCCAAGCCTCCGGGTGGGACTGCCCTTAATTTGCAACAGCCTGTTCTCCACGGTTTTTAGGCATTGGGAAGGGGCACACGCCCATGCGGCATCACAACGGACCTTCTACAGGTCCAAGTGAGCTTGGGGGGGTTTCATCACTCCCCCAGGCTACCGCCTGAACCTAACCTAACCTTCTCATCATTTTGACTTGCCAAATACGCCTGTTCGTGATTGTGTATATTTTCACGAGCAACACAGTCTTTATGCGTGCTCTCAATTCAAGGCTCTGGATGTTGTGGATTAATTGTCTGCCGATCTCATCAAGTAAAGAAGTGTAATTCCACAAACACCTGCCGTCTGTGTAAGTTGAGGCACCACACTCTTGTTCATCCAGAGGATATACGCTCTGTCACAATTTCCGCTGTTGTCAATACATCCGCTGACTCAACCGTGCGCTCGTCCAATTTCTCTGCTGATGCTGATCCTGCCGTGGTCAGCCATCATACATTGGAGAGGAAATTCGTGGCCAATGGTCACGCTATGTTGCCAACGATTTTGGCCACTACAGTCGACTCCTGGGGCAACGAGACAACCTGCAGGATATTGCTGGATACTGGTTCAACTATAACGATGGTCGCCGAGTCATTTATTCAACGAATCGGATTGCCGCGCACGCATGCTCATATACCAGTGGTTGGTCTAGGCGCAAACCCTGCTGGGGTTACTAGAGGTCGCGCCACATTCACGTTGCTCTCCCGCACAAGCTCAGCTTCAGTGGTGGTCACAGGTCTGATTATGAACACTTTAACCTCCTCGATTCCAGCCCAGCGGATCGAGTCGAACACTCCGATGTGGGAAGAGATTCGTGATCTACCCTTAACGGACCCTACATTTGGTAAACCAGGCGAAATCGACGTGATTTTAGGAGCTGATCAACTTTGGAACATTTACACTGGACAACGCAAAGAGTTTGGCTTAGAATATCCTATTGCACTTCATACTAATTTTGGTTGGGTCATTACAGGCAGCTACCATCTCAGTAGTAATGCTCATACCCACGCACTAGCACATCACGCTCACGAGGATCTGGACGCTTTGGTTCGATCGTTCATGGACATGGAATGAGTTCAACCAAGTAACGCTACCATTGATGCTGGTGATCCCGCTGAGCAACACTTCGTTCATACGCAAACCCGCAGAAACGATGGCGTATACATCGTCCAATATCCGTTCAAGGATTCTGCTCCTCCGATGGGGTCCACATTGCCACAAGCACTACGCCGCTTTTCTTCTCTCGAACGGAAATTTCGAAAGTATATACAAACATACAACAGTATGTCGAATTTATGAAGGATTATATACAACGGGGCCACATGGAGGTGGTTCCTTCTTCTACCGTAGAACAGGATCCCGCCAATCCCTTCGTAAACAGTAAGCGTAGAACATCCGCACACCCATCCTCGCTATCATTTTGTAATACGTCGGCAAATAATGATCAGGCAATTGCCGATCTTTTTGCCCAATTTTTCCAAACCACCTATTCTGAGGAAAGCTACTCTGGTCATCCGTACCCATACGTTTTACCGAGGTCGAACGGCATTTTCAGTCCCTTGTTAAATGAATGTTCTCTACTTCATGATCTTCGACTAGTTAAGCCGGTGTTTTCACCGGGTCCAGACGGGGTTCCAGGTTGTGTACTCAGGTACTGCGCCGAGGCTCTGTGTGGCCCTTTGCTTAAACTATTCACCCTGTCCATTGATTCTTCTTGCTTCCCCCCGATCTGGAAGGAATCGTTTATAATTCCTCTCCATAAAAAAGGTAGCAAGTCTGATGCAAAAAATTATAGAGGTATAGCAAAGTTATCCGCTATTCCTAAAATGTTTGAGAAGGTTTTAACTCCGCACTTGCAACATCTCTGCAAGTCACTTATATCTCCAACTCAGCATGGATTTATAAGGCGGCGATCAACCACCACGAACTTGTTAGAGTTTACCTCTTTCATTATTAAAGGCTTTCAAGGTAACTTACAGACGGATGTTATTTACACCGACTTCAGTAAAGCATTCGACTCTGTAAACCATTCCCTTCTAGCACATAAACTTGACCTTCTAGGGTTTCCGCCCAACCTCCTGAGATGGATTTCTAGCTATCTTTGTTCCAGGTCTCAAAGAGTCCTTCTTCAAAAACTCCCTCTCTTCACCAGTAAAGGTTTCTTCAGGGAGTACCACAGGGCAGCCATCTAGGCCCCTTGCTCTTTACACTCTTTATTAATGACTTGCCTTCGGTATTAACATATTCTCGAGTACTTATGTATGCGGATGATGTTAAACTCTGTGTCCAGTATAAGGACATTTCATTTCATTCTCGCTTGCAATCCGATCTCAATAACTTTCAGTCATGGTGTTGTGCAAACTTGTTACAACTTAATGCCGCGAAATGCAAAGTAATGACATTTCATCGTTCTAGCCCCTTGTTGGCTCCCTATACTCTATGTGGCGGTTCTCTTGAGAGAATTACCCTGGTGAATGATCTTGGTGTCTTATTAGACGCAAAGTTAAAGTTTTCCGAACACATTTCTACCATGGTAAATAAGGCCATGAGCGTGCTTTGGGTTTATAAAGAGGTGGTCAAAAGAATTTGACGACCCTATATAACAAAGACTCTCTATACCTCGCTAGTTCGTCCGATTTTAGAATACGGCTCCTGTGTATGGTGCCCTCAGTACAAAGTACACCAGGACCGTATAGAATCAGTACAGAAAAACTTTTTACTCTTTGCTCTGCGGGGCCTTAACTGGGATGCGGGTGTAAGACTCCCATCTTACTCTAGTAGACTTCTATTAGTAAACCTCCCATCCTTAGTTAACCGTAGAAAAATGCTTGGTGTGATATTTATGCACAACTTGATCAGGGGTGACATAGACAGCCCTGATCTGTTGAGCCGCATAAACTTCACGATTCCTATTAGACTGACTAGAAATTTTATACCGTTGTTCCTTCCACTTTGTAGATCGAATTATTCCTTGCATGAACCGTTTAGGGTCTTATGCTCGGATTATAATTCCCTCTACCATATTATATCTACCACTAATTCTCTTCCTCTTATTAAATTACTAATCTTTACACACCTTTCTAGTAATTAGTAATTGTAGAGGTATTTGTATTTTGATTGCATGCTTAGTTTCTTAGTAAGTTTAGTGCTAATTTTCCTCGAATGTTAGTCTAACAGCTATCTTTCCTGCATGCTCGCGTTCGGCTCGGCTACGCGCCGCGCGTTATGCGGAAGCGCCCCTCGGTCGGTTGGGCGGGAGGAGGGCTGCGTTTTGCCTGGGATCCGCGCGTAACAGCCTTCTGCTGGTTTCACACGGGCCACTTGACGGTGCAGTAACTGCATCGCCACTTGAAAGATGCAGTCATTGCATGTCAACGTCCAAATTAATGAAAAATCACAATTACTTAGCCCAGCACGCAGTATTTAAACCTCGCTACCTATCTTCACCACTTCAAGTAACGGAGCTGCATGGATTCGCCGATGCGTCGTCTCATGCATACGCCGCTGTCATCTACAGTCGCGTGAGACTCAATAATGACTATGTTGTAAGACGGATCCATCCCACGGCTCGAATTGAATGCAGCCCATCTTCTGTCGAAATTGATGTCTATGGTTAAGCAAGCTCTAACTATTCCTATTTCTAGTACTTCGTGTTGGTCAGACTCCGAAATTGTACTACATTGGCTCTCATCACCCCAACGGACTTGGAACACTTATGTTTGTAATCGCACTGCTGAGATTCTGGAAGCTTGTCCACGTAGCTGCTGGCAGCACATTCGCACTGAGGACAATCCTGCGGACTGTGCATTACGCGGACTTCTACCAACGGATCTGGTAGAACATCAACTGTGGTGGGATGGACCACTTTCCCAATCACATCGCACTTGGCCACCTGCTAAGGCAAAGTTCGCACTGTCGACTGAGGACGCTGCACGGATGGAAATAAAGGTCAAGCCCCAAGTTAATCAACACATTTCCGATGAAGTAAATGATCTTCATTGTATGATCAACAAAGCTTCCTCCTGGTCACATCTCTTGCGGACAATTAGCTATTGCTTTCGCTTTGTACATCGTCTTCGTTGCAAGGACCGCCTGTCATCGTTTTTATCGTCATGGGAGCTTCAATATGCCTGCTCGAGGGTAATCAAACATGTCCAGATGGAGTTCTTCCAAGTGGAGTACAAGCAGCTGAGCACTGGACAACCACTTTCTCAAAAATCCAAGTTGATTCGCTACACTCCATTTGTTGACGACCAAGGAATTCTGCGCGTAGGAGGACGCATTGGCAATTCGATGGCAACCTATGATGCAAAACATCCCATACTTCTTCCAAAGGAATCACCAGTCGCTGTTTTATTAGCTAGACACCAGCACGCCACATCGCTACACGCTGGAGTCGAATTTATGTTCCACACGTTGAGACAGAAGTATTGGATCCTTGGAGCCCCTAACATAGTCCGCAAAATTGTATTCAACTGCAAGATTTGTTTCCTCCAGCGCAAAGGTACGAGCACACAACTCATGGCTGATCTTCCCGACTTTCGCGTTCAACCCACCCGCTGCTTTCTACATTCTGGATTGGATTACGCTGGACCAGTTACCATCAAGACATCAGCAGGTCGGACACCGAAGTTTGGCAAAGCTTGGTTTGTCATCTTTGTTTTTTTGGGAAACTGCCGCTGCTCAACATAACTACGCGTGTGCCATGTCAGCAGATTATGCATTGGCGACTGCGCAGCCGGCGGCCGGGGACTTAACATTAAGACTTTCATTTGTGCAAATTTAGATTCTTTAAGACCTCCAACGAGGAACAATAAATCTCGCTTCGACGGTGTTGAGAAATTAGCCGCGTAGTTTTAGTTCCATGTTCATGTATATTACAGCTGCCCTATTCATATGCTTATGATTGTATTGCACCGCTTAAGTACCTATTTTTACGCGCATAGCTGTGTTGTTATTGTTTGTGTCCAAAACATAGCTGTAACGTTCTCACACGTATAGCTAAAGCCCGCAGCTGCACACGCATACATCGATGTGTACCGTTTTGCATTAGACCGTCGCATCGCATGATCTTTCAATTCCCTTGTGGCTCGACTTCTTTGTGGAGTGGAAGTTAGTAGGAAAATAGAATCATAACCAACCGCCCACATATCGTACTGTACTGCCGCAAATCAACCCCGCTATTCACACATAACTAATCGCCGATATTATATAATCATCAAATATATTAAATAGAACCTAGTACAATTTATACAGTAAACTCATTCATAACCAGACGGAAAAATCATAAACATGATAATAAACGTTGATTCTATTTAACTTGTACATGTTTGTATATATGTTATAGTGTGGTACAGTGGGCAGTGCAAACAGCCATCAATAATAGCGATTTACTTTACTGCTGCACCACCAGCTATAATCTATGAAGTATTTGGAATATTGGGCTACGTAACCCAACAGCATATTTACATTAAATATTTCTATTTCCAAAAGAAAAACAGTTTTTATCAAGTGCATTATCGCAAAACCATTTCGGGATGAGATTCTATTAATAGCAAAAAGTTGCGAAAATCAAAGCACACAGATTCCAATGCAACAAAAGTTTCCCGGAATCGATATCGCAAAAATTTGCTAAGTCCGGACTATGGCTGCAAATACTAATACATACATATGTTTCATCTATTAGACATGTGAGATACCAAAATAAATCGGCAAATAATTCTTCTTCATTCTTCTGGACGTTGATATGTAATGACTGCATCTTACAAGTACGATGCAATTACTGCACCATCAAGTGGCCCGTGTGACACCAGCAGAAGGCTGTAACGCTCGGATCCCAAGCAAAACGGAGCCCTCCCGCCCAACCAACCGAGGGGCGCTGCCGCATGACGTGCGGCACGTTGCCGAACCGAACGTGAACATGCAGAAAAGATAGCTGTTAGACTAAAATTGGAGGAAAATTAGCACTAAACTTACTAAGAAACTAAGCATGCAATCAAAATACAAATACCTCTACAATTACTAATTACTAGAAAGGTGTGTAAGGATTAGTAATTTAATAAGAGGAAGAGAATTAGTGGTGGATATAATATGGTAGAGGGAATTATAATCCGAGCATAAGACCCTAAACGGTTCATGCAAGGAATAATTCGATCTACAAAGTGGAAGGAACAACGGTATAAAATTTCTAGTCAGTCTAATAGGAATCGTGAAGTTTATGCGGCTCAACAGATCAGGGCTGTCTATGTCACCCCTGATCAAGTTGTGCATAAAAATCACACCAAGCATTATTCTACGGTTAACTAAGGATGGGAGGTTTACTAAAAGCAGTCTACTAGAGTAAGATGGCCGTCTCACACCGCATCCCAGTTAAGGCCCCGCAGAGCAAAGAGTAAAAAGTTTTTCTGATTCTATCGGTCCTGGTGTACGTTGAACAGAGCGCACCATAAATATATATATTTATATATATAAATTGTGTTCAGAAAACTTTGGCTTGGCGTCTAATATAACACCAAGATCATCCACCAGGGTAATTCTCTCAAGAGAAACACCACATAGGGTGTAGGAGCCAACAAGGGGCTAGAACGATGAAATGTCATTACTTTGCATTTCGAGGCATTGAGGTGTAACAAGTTTTGCACAACACCACGACTGAAAGTTATTGAGATCGGATTGCAGGCGAGAATGAAATGAAATGTCCTTATACTGGACACAGAGTTTAACATCATCCGCATACATGAGAACTCAAGAGTATTTTAATACCGAAGGCAAGTCATTAATAAAGAGTGTGAAGAGTAAGGGGTAAGATGGCTGCCCTGTTGTACTCCCGAAGAAACCTTGACTGGTGAAGAGAGGGAGTTTTTGAAGAGGACTCTTTGAGACCTGGAACAAAGGTAGCTAGAAATCCATTTCAGGAGGTTGGGCGGAAACCCTAAAAGGTCAAGTGTATGTGCTAGAAGGGTATGGTTTACAGAGTCGAATGCTTTACTAAAGCCTTTAATAATGAAAGAGGTAAACTCTAACAAGTTCGTGGTGGTTGATCGCCGCCTTATTAATCCATGCTGAGTTGGAGATATAAGGGACTTGCAGAGATGTTGCAAGTGCGGAGTTTAAATCTTCTCAAACATTTTAGGAATAGCAGATAACTTTGATATACCTCTAAAATTTTTGCCTCAGACTTGCTACCTTTTTTATGGAGGGGAATTATAAACGATTCCGTCCAGATCGAGGGGAAGCAAGAAGAATTAATGGACAGCTCAAACTTTTCACTTTGAGCAAAGTTTCACACAGAGCCTCGGCGCAGTACCTGAGTACACAGCCTGAAACACAGGCTTAACTAGTCGAAGATCATGAAGTAAAGAACATTCATTTAACAAGGGACTGAAAATGCCGTTCGACCTCGGTAAACCGTATATGTACGGATGACCAGAGTAGCTTTCATCAGAATAGATGGTTTGGAAAAATTGAGCAAAAAGATCGGTGATTGCCTGATCATTATTTGCCGACGTATTACGAAATGATAGCGAGGATGGGTGTGCGGACGTTCTACGCTTGCTGTTCGCGAAGCTGTAAAACTGTTTAGAGTCCTGAGAAAAACGTATCCTGCATCGAGATAGGTAGTTCTTATAGCATTGACCATTAAGAACTGAAAACCTAGCTATTACAAAGCGAGAGAGAGAAGTAGGAGAACCAACTTCTTAAAATTTGTTATTAAGTTGATTTTAAGTTTCTTAGACTGTATAACTCTTTGGTAAACCAAAAGGATTTTCCAGATCTAATCGGACAAGAAAGCGGGACACAAGAATCAAAAAATGTGCCAAGAGCATTGTAAACGAGGCGGAACGTTGTGAGTTGCTGCGGCGACCGCAACTCTACATTCATACCCGATACATAGTCAGTATGGCTACATTGAGCGACACAGTGTGCGTGCCGGCGAGACAGAAAACGTGTCTAAACGTGTCGTCGGGCGCTGCGTAACCATTGCAAATTGATTTGATCCTTTTGGTTCTAATAATGATTCGATCTGATCCAGATTTGGCAATCTGGTAGATATGGTCATTCTCTATGATTGTGCGTTTTTAATTTTTTCGTACCTTCAAAATTGTGGATGCCACAGATTTTCGTCATTTGTGGAGGCGGAAGGGGGTGGGGCGAAATTTTGAAATACACTTGTAACAGTGAGATCTAACAGGAGTATGGATACAAAATTTGGTTGCTCTATCTCTAATAGTCTTTGCGATTTGTGGATGCCACAGATTTTCTCGGACAGCCAAGCAGCGATTAAAGCTTTAGGCTCAATATCGTCGAACTCAGCGACTGTAAATGACTGCCGCAGGTCTCTGCACGAGATCGCAGAGCAGTTAGACCTCTTCCTTATATGGGTCCCAGGCCACAGGGACATCGAGGGGAACGACGCCGCCGACGAGCTAGCCAGGCAGGGTACTACGATTCCTCTCCTATCGGAGAGGAAGCAGGTAGCGATGCCTTTGGCTACCTGCAGGCTCCTCACGCACGAATTGTTCGAGCAAAATGCCAATAGGAGATGGCAGCAAACCGTTCCCTGTAAAGTCTCAAGATTGATATGGCCATATCAATCGAAGAAGCGCTCAGCAGAGCTGTATAGACTCAGCAGAGCACAGTGCTCTGCAGTTACTCGAGCCATTACGGGACACTGGCAGATCGGCACTCATGCCTCTAGACTGTCAATCCCTCATAACGACTTCTGCAGGAGTTGTCGCGACGAGGAAGAGGTGGAATCGGTCCCCCACTTCTTCTGCCACTGCCCGGCCATTGGAAATCGTCGTCTTCGTATTCTCGGGGCCGCTTTCCTCACGGACATTTCGGACATGTCCGAAATCAAACCGGGGACCTTGTCCAGATTCATCCAAGCCTCCGGGTGGGACTGCCCTTAATTTGCAACAGCCTGTTCTCCACGGTTTTTAGGCATTGGGAAGGGGCACACGCCCATGCGGCATCACAACGGACCTTCTACAGGTCCAAGTGAGCTTGGGGGGGTTTCATCACTCCCCCAGGCTACCGCCTGAACCTAACCTAACCTTCTCATCATTTTGACTTGCCAAATACGCCTGTTCGTGATTGTGTATATTTTCACGAGCAACACAGTCTTTATGCGTGCTCTCAATTCAAGGCTCTGGATGTTGTGGATTAATTGTCTAAGCCGATCTCATCAAGTAAAGAAGTGTAATTCCACAAACACCTGCCGTCTGTGTAAGTTGAGGCACCACACTCTTGTTCATCCAGAGGATATACGCTCTGTCACAATTTCCGCTGTTGTCAATACATCCGCTGACTCAACCGTGCGCTCGTCCAATTTCTCTGCTGATGCTGATCCTGCCGTGGTCAGCCATCATACATTGGAGAGGAAATTCGTGGCCAATGGTCACGCTATGTTGCCAACGATTTTGGCCACTACAGTCGACTCCTGGGGCAACGAGACAACCTGCAGGATATTGCTGGATACTGGTTCAACTATAACGATGGTCGCCGAGTCATTTATTCAACGAATCGGATTGCCGCGCACGCATGCTCATATACCAGTGGTTGGTCTAGGCGCAAACCCTGCTGGGGTTACTAGAGGTCGCGCCACATTCACGTTGCTCTCCCGCACAAGCTCAGCTTCAGTGGTGGTCACAGGTCTGATTATGAACACTTTAACCTCCTCGATTCCAGCCCAGCGGATCGAGTCGAACACTCCGATGTGGGAAGAGATTCGTGATCTACCCTTAACGGACCCTACATTTGGTAAACCAGGCGAAATCGACGTGATTTTAGGAGCTGATCAACTTTGGAACATTTACACTGGACAACGCAAAGAGTTTGGCTTAGAATATCCTATTGCACTTCATACTAATTTTGGTTGGGTCATTACAGGCAGCTACCATCTCAGTAGTAATGCTCATACCCACGCACTAGCACATCACGCTCACGAGGATCTGGACGCTTTGGTTCGATCGTTCATGGACATGGAACGAGTTCAACCAAGTAACGCTACCATTGATGCTGGTGATCCCGCTGAGCAACAACACTTCGTTCATACGCAAACCCGCAGAAACGATGGCGTATACATCGTCCAATATCCGTTCAAGGATTCTGCTCCTCCGATGGGGTCCACATTGCCACAAGCACTACGCCGCTTTTCTTCTCTCGAACGGAAATTTCGAAAGTATATACAAACATACAACAGTATGTCGAATTTATGGAGGATTATATACAACGGGGCCACATGGAGGTGGTTCCTTCTTCTACCGTAGAACAGGATCCCGCCAATCACAATTACTTAGCCCACCACGCAGTATTTAAACCTCGCTACCTATCTTCACCACTTCAAGTAACGGAGCTGCATGGATTCGCCGATGCGTCGTCTCATGCATACGCCGCTGTCATCTACAGTCGCGTGAGACTCAATAATGACTATGTTGTAAGACGGATCCATCCCACGGCTCGAATTGAATGCAGCCCATCTTCTGTCGAAATTGATGTCTATGGTTAAGCAAGCTCTAACTATTCCTATTTCTAGTACTTCGTGTTGGTCAGACTCGAAATTGTACTACATTGGCTCTCATCACCCCCACGGACTTGGAACACTTATGTTTGTAATCGCACTGCTGAGATTCTGGAAGCTTGTCCACGTAGCTGCTGGCAGCACATTCGCACTGAGGACAATCCTGCGGACTGTGCATTACGCGGACTTCTACCAACGGATCTGGTAGAACATCAACTGTGGTGGGATGGACCACTTTCCCAATCACATCGCACTTGGCCACCTGCTAAGGCAAAGTTCGCACTGTCGACTGAGGACGCTGCACGGATGGAAATAAAGGTCAAGCCCCAAGTTAATCAACACATTTCCGATGAAGTAAATGATCTTCATTGTATGATCAACAAAGCTTCCTCCTGGTCACATCTCTTGCGGACAATTAGCTATTGCTTTCGCTTTGTACATCGTCTTCGTTGCAAGGACCGCCTGTCATCGTTTTTATCGTCATGGGAGCTTCAATATGCCTGCTCGAGGGTAATCAAACATGTCCAGATGGAGTTCTTCCAAGTGGAGTACAAGCAGCTGAGCACTGGACAACCACTTTCTCAAAAATCCAAGTTGATTCGCTACACTCCATTTGTTGACGACCAAGGAATTCTGCGCGTAGGAGGACGCATTGGCAATTCGATGGCAACCTATGATGCAAAACATCCCATACTTCTTCCAAAGGAATCACCAGTCGCTGTTTTATTAGCTAGACACCAGCACGCCACATCGCTACACGCTGGAGTCGAATTTATGTTCCACACGTTGAGACAGAAGTATTGGATCCTTGGAGCCCCTAACATAGTCCGCAAAATTGTATTCAACTGCAAGATTTGTTTCCTCCAGCGCAAAGGTACGAGCACACAACTCATGGCTGATCTTCCCGACTTTCGCGTTCAACCCACCCGCTGCTTTCTACATTCTGGATTGGATTACGCTGGACCAGTTACCATCAAGACATCAGCAGGTCGGACACCGAAGTTTGGCAAAGCTTGGTTTGTCATCTTTGTTTTTTGGGAAACTGCCGCTGCTCAACATAACTACGCGTGTGCCATGTCAGCAGATTATGCATTGGCGACTGCGCAGCCGGCGGCCGGGGACTTAACATTAAGACTTTCATTTTTGTGCAAATTTAGATTCTTTAAGACCTCCAACGAGGAACAATAAATCTCGCTTCGACGGTGTTGAGAAATTAGCCGCGTAGTTTTAGTTCCATGTTCATGTATATTACAACTGCCCTATTCATATGCTTATGATTGTATTGCACCGCTTAAGTACCTATTTTACGCGCATAGCTGTGTTGTTATTGTTTGTGTCCAAAACATAGCTGTAACGTTCTCACACGTATAGCTAAAGCCCGCAGCTGCACACGCATACATCGATGTGTACCGTTTTGCATTAGACCGTCGCATCGCATGATCTTTCAATTCCCTTGTGGCTCGACTTCTTTGTGGAGTGGAAGTTAGTAGGAAAATAGAATCATAACCAACCGCCCACATATCGTACTGTACTGCCGCAAATCAACCCCGCTATTCACACATAACTAATCGCCGATATTATATAATCATCAAATATATTAAATAGAACCTAGTACAATTTATACAGTAAACTCATTCATAACCAGACGGAAAAAATCATAAACATGATAATAAACGTTGATTCTATTTAACTTGTACATGTTTGTATATATGTTATAGTGTGGTACAGTGGGCAGTGCAAACAGCCATCAATAATAGCGATTTACTTTACTGCTGCACCACCAGCTATAATCTATGAAGTATTTGGAATATTGGGCTACGTAACCCCACAGCATATTTACATTAAATATTTCTATTTCCAAAAGAAAAACAGTTTTTTTATCAAGTGCATTATCGCAAAACCATTTCGGGATGAGATTCTATTAATAGCAAAAAGTTGCGAAAATCAAAGCACACAGATTCCAATGCAACAAAAGTTTCCCGGAATCGATATCGCAAAAATTTGCTAAGTCCGGACTATGGCTGCAAATACTAATACATACATATGTTTCATCTATTAGACATGTGAGATACCAAAATAAATCGGCAAATAATTCTTCTTCATTCTTCTGGACGTTGATATGTAATGACTGCATCTTACAAGTACGATGCAATTACTGCACCATCAAGTGGCCCGTGTGACACCAGCAGAAGGCTGTAACGCTCGGATCCCAAGCAAAACGGAGCCCTCCCGCCCAACCAACCGAGGGGCGCTGCCGCATGACGTGCGGCACGTTGCCGAACCGAACGTGAACATGCAGAAAAGATAGCTGTTAGACTAAAATTGGAGGAAAATTAGCACTAAACTTACTAAGAAACTAAGCATGCAATCAAAATACAAATACCTCTACAATTACTAATTACTAGAAAGGTGTGTAAGGATTAGTAATTTAATAAGAGGAAGAGAATTAGTGGTGGATATAATATGGTAGAGGGAATTATAATCCGAGCATAAGACCCTAAACGGTTCATGCAAGGAATAATTCGATCTACAAAGTGGAAGGAACAACGGTATAAAATTTCTAGTCAGTCTAATAGGAATCGTGAAGTTTATGCGGCTCAACAGATCAGGGCTGTCTATGTCACCCCTGATCAAGTTGTGCATAAAAATCACACCAAGCATTATTCTACGGTTAACTAAGGATGGGAGGTTTACTAAAAGCAGTCTACTAGAGTAAGATGGCCGTCTCACACCGCATCCCAGTTAAGGCCCCGCAGAGCAAAGAGTAAAAAGTTTTCTGATTCTATCGGTCCTGGTGTACGTTGAACAGAGCGCACCATAAATATATATATTTATATATATAAATTGTGTTCAGAAAACTTTAGCTTGGCGTCTAATATAACACCAAGATCATTCACCAGGGTAATTCTCTCAAGAGAAACACCACATAGGGTGTAGGAGCCAACAAGGGGCTAGAACGATGAAATGTCATTACTTTGCATTTCGAGGCATTGAGGTGTAACAAGTTTTGCACAACACCACGACTGAAAGTTGAAAGTTGAGATCGGATTGCAGGCGAGAATGAAATGAAATGTCCTTATACTGGACACAGAGTTTAACATCATCCGCATACATGAGAACTCAAGAGTATTTTAATACCGAAGGCAAGTCATTAATAAAGAGTGTGAAGAGTAAGGGGTAAGATGGCTGCCCTGTTGTACTCCCCGAAGAAACCTTGACTGGTGAAGAGAGGGAGTTTTTGAAGAGGACTCTTTGAGACCTGGAACAAAGGTAGCTAGAAATCCATTTCAGGAGGTTGGGCGGAAACCCTAAAAGGTCAAGTGTATGTGCTAGAAGGGTATGGTTTACAGAGTCGAATGCTTTACTAAAGCCTTTAATAATGAAAGAGGTAAACTCTAACAAGTTCGTGGTGGTTGATCGCCGCCTTATTAATCCATGCTGAGTTGGAGATATAAGGGACTTGCAGAGATGTTGCAAGTGCGGAGTTTAAATCTTCTCAAACATTTTAGGAATAGCAGATAACTTTGATATACCTCTAAAATTTTTTGCCTCAGACTTGCTACCTTTTTTATGGAGGGGAATTATAAACGATTCCGTCCAGATCGAGGGGAAGCAAGAAGAATTAATGGACAGCTCAAACTTTTCACTTTGAGCAAAGTTTCACACAGAGCCTCGGCGCAGTACCTGAGTACACAGCCTGAAACACAGGCTTAACTAGTCGAAGATCATGAAGTAAAGAACATTCATTTAACAAGGGACTGAAAATGCCGTTCGACCTCGGTAAACCGTATATGTACGGATGACCAGAGTAGCTTTCATCAGAATAGATGGTTTGAAAAAATTGAGCAAAAAGATCGGTGATTGCCTGATCATTATTTGCCGACGTATTACGAAATGATAGCGAGGATGGGTGTGCGGACGTTCTACGCTTGCTGTTCGCGAAGCTGTAAAACTGTTTAGAGTCCTGAGAAAAACGTATCCTGCATCGAGATAGGTAGTTCTTATAGCATTGACCATTAAGAACTGAAAACCTAGCTATTACAAAGCGAGAGAGAGAAGTAGGAGAACCAACTTCTTAAAATTGTTTATTAAGTTGATTTTAAGTTTCTTAGACTGTATAACTCTTTGGTAAACCAAAAGGATTTTCCAGATCTAATCGGACAAGAAAGCGGGACACAAGAATCAAAAAAATGTGCCAAGAGCATTGTAAACGAGGGCGGAACGTTGTGAGTTGCTGCGGCGACCGCAACTCTACATTCATACCCGATACATAGTCAGTATGGCTACATTGAGCGACACAGTGTGCGTGCCGGCGAGACAGAAAACGTGTCTAAACGTGTCGTCGGGCGCTGCGTAACCATTGCAAATTGATTTGATCCTTTTGGTTCTAATAATGATTCGATCTGATCCAGATTTGGCAATCTGGTAGATATGGTCATTCTCTATGATTGTGCGTTTTTAATTTTTTCGTACCTTCAAAATTGTGGATGCCACAGATTTTCGTCATTTGTGGAGGCGGAAGGGGGTGGGGCGAAATTTTGAAATACACTTGTAACAGTGAGATCTAACAGGAGTATGGATACAAAATTTGGTTGCTCTATCTCTAATAGTCTTTGCGATTTGTGGATGCCACAGATTTTCGTCCTTTGCGGGGGCGGAAAGGGGTAGGGCGAAATTTTGAAATACACTTGAGCAGGTTCGATATCACAGGAGTGTGGATACCAAATTTGGTTGCTCTTGCCCTTATAGTCTCTGAGATCTAGGCGCTCACTTTTAGTGATAGGCAAAGCCGACCATGAAACGATATGTTAGAGAAACACAGAGCGAGAGAAACTGAAATTGTTTTCATCATTCTGGCTATAATAATAATACGATCTGGTTCAGACTCTGCAGTCTAGAAGATATAGCCATTCTCTACGATTCTGCGTTTTTGGCTTTCTCGTATCTTTGAAATTGTGGATGCCACAGATTTTCGTCTTTTGTGGGGGTGGAAGAAGGCGGGGCCAAGTTTTCAAATACACTTGTAATAGTGACATATCACAGAAGTCTGGATACTGTGCTGGACCTCCTCCCCATAGATCTCATGGGAAAGAAGGTGGCAACAATTTCCGCACTCAGAATGAGAGAAGCCAAACTGTGGAAAGCGTCCGCGGTTGGGCACTCGGGAATCCTGACGAGACTCCTGCAATTACCAGAGAGGACAGATTACTGTATCCCTAGTGATCACCTCTTTATCAATCCCACCTAGGGAGGACTGGGAGATGGGCGAACCAGGACCCGCATGTGCGGTTCACTTCTACACTGATGGCTCAAAGTTAGACGGCCGCGTGGGAGGCGGAGTCTACTGCAGCGAGCTGAACATCAGTCATTGCTTCAGGCTCCCGGACCACTGCAGTGTGTTCCAAGCGGAGGTTGTAGCCATCAAGGAGGCCATTTCCATCGTCTCCAAACTACTTCTAGACACGCACTTAGTGTGCGTTTTCTCGGACAGCCAAGCAGCGATTAAAGCTTTAGGCTCAATATCGTCGAACTCAGCGACTGTAAATGACTGCCGCAGGTCTCTGCACGAGATCGCAGAGCAGTTAGACCTCTTCCTTATATGGGTCCCAGGCCACAGGGACATCGAGGGGAACGACGCCGCCGACGAGCTAGCCAGGCAGGGTACTACGATTCCTCTCCTATCGGAGAGGAAGCAGGTAGCGATGCCTTTGGCTACCTGCAGGCTCCTCACGCACGAATTGTTCGAGCAAAATGCCAATAGGAGATGGCAGCAAACCGTTCCCTGTAAAGTCTCAAGATTGATATGGCCATATCAATCGAAGAAGCGCTCAGCAGAGCTGTATAGACTCAGCAGAGCACAGTGCTCTGCAGTTACTCGAGCCATTACGGGACACTGGCAGATCGGCACTCATGCCTCTAGACTGTCAATCCCTCATAACGACTTCTGCAGGAGTTGTCGCGACGAGGAAGAGGTGGAATCGGTCCCCCACTTCTTCTGCCACTGCCCGGCCATTGGAAATCGTCGTCTTCGTATTCTCGGGGCCGCTTTCCTCACGGACATTTCGGACATGTCCGAAATCAAACCGGGGACCTTGTCCAGATTCATCCAAGCCTCCGGGTGGGACTGCCCTTAATTTGCAACAGCCTGTTCTCCACGGTTTTTAGGCATTGGGAAGGGGCACACGCCCATGCGGCATCACAACGGACCTTCTACAGGTCCAAGTGAGCTTGGGGGTTTTCATCACTCCCCAGGCTACCGCCTGAACCTAACCTAACCTTCTCATCATTTTGACTTGCCAAATACGCCTGTTCGTGATTGTGTATATTTTCACGAGCAACACAGTCTTTATGCGTGCTCTCAATTCAAGGCTCTGGATGTTGTGGATTAATTGTCTAAGCCGATCTCATCAAGTAAAGAAGTGTAATTCCACAAACACCTGCCGTCTGTGTAAGTTGAGGCACCACACTCTTGTTCATCCAGAGGATATACGCTCTGTCACAATTTCCGCTGTTGTCAATACATCCGCTGACTCAACCGTGCGCTCGTCCAATTTCTCTGCTGATGCTGATCCTGCCGTGGTCAGCCATCATACATTGAGAGGAAATTCGTGGCCAATGGTCACGCTATGTTGCCAACGATTTTGGCCACTACAGTCGACTCCTGGGGCAACGAGACAACCTGCAGGATATTGCTGGATACTGGTTCAACTATAACGATGGTCGCCGAGTCATTTATTCAACGAATCGGATTGCCGCGCACGCATGCTCATATACCAGTGGTTGGTCTAGGCGCAAACCCTGCTGGGGTTACTAGAGGTCGCGCCACATTCACGTTGCTCTCCCGCACAAGCTCAGCTTCAGTGGTGGTCACAGGTCTGATTATGAACACTTTAACCTCCTCGATTCCAGCCCAGCGGATCGAGTCGAACACTCCGATGTGGGAAGAGATTCGTGATCTACCCTTAACGGACCCTACATTTGGTAAACCAGGCGAAATCGACGTGATTTTAGGAGCTGATCAACTTTGGAACATTTACACTGGACAACGCAAAGAGTTTGGCTTAGAATATCCTATTGCACTTCATACTAATTTTGGTTGGGTCATTACAGGCAGCTACCATCTCAGTAGTAATGCTCATACCCACGCACTAGCACATCACGCTCACGAGGATCTGGACGCTTTGGTTCGATCGTTCATGGACATGGAACGAGTTCAACCAAGTAACGCTACCATTGATGCTGGTGATCCCGCTGAGCAACACTTCGTTCATACGCAAACCCGCAGAAACGATGGCGTATACATCGTCCAATATCCGTTCAAGGATTCTGCTCCTCCGATGGGGTCCACATTGCCACAAGCACTACGCCGCTTTTCTTCTCTCGAACGGAAATTTCGAAAGTATATACAAACATACAACAGTATGTCGAATTTATGGAGGATTATATACAACGGGGCCACATGGAGGTGGTTCCTTCTTCTACCGTAGAACAGGATCCCGCCAATCACAATTACTTAGCCCACCACGCAGTATTTAAACCTCGCTACCTATCTTCACCACTTCAAGTAACGGAGCTGCATGGATTCGCCGATGCGTCGTCTCATGCATACGCCGCTGTCATCTACAGTCGCGTGAGACTCAATAATGACTATGTTGTAAGACGGATCCATCCCACGGCTCGAATTGAATGCAGCCCATCTTCTGTCGAAATTGATGTCTATGGTTAAGCAAGCTCTAACTATTCCTATTTCTAGTACTTCGTGTTGGTCAGACTCCGAAATTGTACTACATTGGCTCTCATCACCCCCACGGACTTGGAACACTTATGTTTGTAATCGCACTGCTGAGATTCTGGAAGCTTGTCCACGTAGCTGCTGGCAGCACATTCGCACTGAGGACAATCCTGCGGACTGTGCATTACGCGGACTTCTACCAACGGATCTGGTAGAACATCAACTGTGGTGGGATGGACCACTTTCCCAATCACATCGCACTTGGCCACCTGCTAAGGCAAAGTTCGCACTGTCGACTGAGGACGCTGCACGGATGGAAATAAAGGTCAAGCCCCAAGTTAATCAACACATTTCCGATGAAGTAAATGATCTTCATTGTATGATCAACAAAGCTTCCTCCTGGTCACATCTCTTGCGGACAATTAGCTATTGCTTTCGCTTTGTACATCGTCTTCGTTGCAAGGACCGCCTGTCATCGTTTTTATCGTCATGGGAGCTTCAATATGCCTGCTCGAGGGTAATCAAACATGTCCAGATGGAGTTCTTCCAAGTGGAGTACAAGCAGCTGAGCACTGGACAACCACTTTCTCAAAAATCCAAGTTGATTCGCTACACTCCATTTGTTGACGACCAAGGAATTCTGCGCGTAGGAGGACGCATTGGCAATTCGATGGCAACCTATGATGCAAAACATCCCATACTTCTTCCAAAGGAATCACCAGTCGCTGTTTTATTAGCTAGACACCAGCACGCCACATCGCTACACGCTGGAGTCGAATTTATGTTCCACACGTTGAGACAGAAGTATTGGATCCTTGGAGCCCCTAACATAGTCCGCAAAATTGTATTCAACTGCAAGATTTGTTTCCTCCAGCGCAAAGGTACGAGCACACAACTCATGGCTGATCTTCCCGACTTTCGCGTTCAACCCACCCGCTGCTTTCTACATTCTGGATTGGATTACGCTGGACCAGTTACCATCAAGACATCAGCAGGTCGGACACCGAAGTTTGGCAAAGCTTGGTTTGTCATCTTTGTTTTTTTGCCGCTGCTCAACATAACTACGCGTGTGCCATGTCAGCAGATTATGCATTGGCGACTGCGCAGCCGGCGGCCGGGGACTTAACATTAAGACTTTCATTTTTGTGCAAATTTAGATTCTTTAAGACCTCCAACGAGGAACAATAAATCTCGCTTCGACGGTGTTGAGAAATTAGCCGCGTAGTTTTAGTTCCATGTTCATGTATATTACAACTGCCCTATTCATATGCTTATGATTGTATTGCACCGCTTAAGTACCTATTTTTACGCGCATAGCTGTGTTGTTATTGTTTGTGTCCAAAACATAGCTGTAACGTTCTCACACGTATAGCTAAAGCCCGCAGCTGCACACGCATACATCGATGTGTACCGTTTTGCATTAGACCGTCGCATCGCATGATCTTTCAATTCCCTTGTGGCTCGACTTCTTTGTGGAGTGGAAGTTAGTAGGAAAATAGAATCATAACCAACCGCCCACATATCGTACTGTACTGCCGCAAATCAACCCCCGCTATTCACACATAACTAATCGCCGATATTATATAATCATCAAATATATTAAATAGAACCTAGTACAATTTATACAGTAAACTCATTCATAACCAGACGGAAAAATCATAAACATGATAATAAACGTTGATTCTATTTAACTTGTACATGTTTGTATATATGTTATAGTGTGGTACAGTGGGCAGTGCAAACAGCCATCAATAATAGCGATTTACTTTACTGCTGCACCACCAGCTATAATCTATGAAGTATTTGGAATATTGGGCTACGTAACCCAACAGCATATTTACATTAAATATTTCTATTTCCAAAAGAAAAACAGTTTTTTTATCAAGTGCATTATCGCAAAACCATTTCGGGATGAGATTCTATTAATAGCAAAAAAGTTGCGAAAATCAAAGCACACAGATTCCAATGCAACAAAAGTTTCCCGGAATCGATATCGCAAAAAATTTGCTAAGTCCGGACTATGGCTGCAAATACTAATACATACATATGTTTCATCTATTAGACATGTGAGATACCAAAATAAATCGGCAAATAATTCTTCTTCATTCTTCTGGACGTTGATATGTAATGACTGCATCTTACAAGTACGATGCAATTACTGCACCATCAAGTGGCCCGTGTGACACCAGCAGAAGGCTGTAACGCTCGGATCCCAAGCAAAACGGAGCCCTCCCGCCCAACCAACCGAGGGGCGCTGCCGCATGACGTGCGGCACGTTGCCGAACCGAACGTGAACATGCAGAAAAGATAGCTGTTAGACTAAAATTGGAGGAAAATTAGCACTAAACTTACTAAGAAACTAAGCATGCAATCAAAATACAAATACCTCTACAATTACTAATTACTAGAAAGGTGTGTAAGGATTAGTAATTTAATAAGAGGAAGAGAATTAGTGGTGGATATAATATGGTAGAGGGAATTATAATCCGAGCATAAGACCCTAAACGGTTCATGCAAGGAATAATTCGATCTACAAAGTGGAAGGAACAACGGTATAAAATTTCTAGTCAGTCTAATAGGAATCGTGAAGTTTATGCGGCTCAACAGATCAGGGCTGTCTATGTCACCCCTGATCAAGTTGTGCATAAAAATCACACCAAGCATTATTCTACGGTTAACTAAGGATGGGAGGTTTACTAAAAGCAGTCTACTAGAGTAAGATGGCCGTCTCACACCGCATCCCAGTTAAGGCCCCGCAGAGCAAAGAGTAAAAAGTTTTTCTGATTCTATCGGTCCTGGTGTACGTTGAACAGAGCGCACCATAAATATATATATTTATATATATAAATTGTGTTCAGAAAACTTTAGCTTGGCGTCTAATATAACACCAAGATCATCCACCAGGGTAATTCTCTCAAGAGAAACACCACATAGGGTGTAGGGAGCCAACAAGGGGCTAGAACGATGAAATGTCATTACTTTGCATTTCGAGGCATTGAGGTGTAACAAGTTTTGCACAACACCACGACTGAAAGTTATTGAGATCGGATTGCAGGCGAGAATGAAATGAAATGTCCTTATACTGGACACAGAGTTTAACATCATCCGCATACATGAGAACTCAAGAGTATTTTAATACCGAAGGCAAGTCATTAATAAAGAGTGTGAAGAGTAAGGGGTAAGATGGCTGCCCTGTTGTACTCCCGAAGAAACCTTGACTGGTGAAGAGAGGGAGTTTTTGAAGAGGACTCTTTGAGACCTGGAACAAAGGTAGCTAGAAATCCATTTCAGGAGGTTGGGCGGAAACCCTAAAAGGTCAAGTGTATGTGCTAGAAGGGTATGGTTTACAGAGTCGAATGCTTTACTAAAGCCTTTAATAATGAAAGAGGTAAACTCTAACAAGTTCGTGGTGGTTGATCGCCGCCTTATTAATCCATGCTGAGTTGGAGATATAAGGGACTTGCAGAGATGTTGCAAGTGCGGAGTTTAAATCTTCTCAAACATTTTAGGAATAGCAGATAACTTTGATATACCTCTAAAATTTTTTGCCTCAGACTTGCTACCTTTTTTATGGAGGGGAATTATAAACGATTCCGTCCAGATCGAGGGGAAGCAAGAAGAATTAATGGACAGCTCAAACTTTTCACTTTGAGCAAAGTTTCACACAGAGCCTCGGCGCAGTACCTGAGTACACAGCCTGAAACACAGGCTTAACTAGTCGAAGATCATGAAGTAAAGAACATTCATTTAACAAGGGACTGAAAATGCCGTTCGACCTCGGTAAACCGTATATGTACGGATGACCAGAGTAGCTTTCATCAGAATAGATGGTTTGGAAAAATTGAGCAAAAAGATCGGTGATTGCCTGATCATTATTTGCCGACGTATTACGAAATGATAGCGAGGATGGGTGTGCGGACGTTCTACGCTTGCTGTTCGCGAAGCTGTAAAACTGTTTAGAGTCCTGAGAAAAACGTATCCTGCATCGAGATAGGTAGTTCTTATAGCATTGACCATTAAGAACTGAAAACCTAGCTATTACAAAGCGAGAGAGAGAAGGAGAACCAACTTCTTAAAATTGTTTATTAAGTTGATTTTAAGTTTCTTAGACTGTATAACTCTTTGGTAAACCAAAAGGATTTTCCAGATCTAATCGGACAAGAAAGGGGACACAAGAATCAAAAATGTGCCAAGAGCATTGTAAACGAGGCGGAACGTTGTGAGTTGCTGCGGCGACCGCAACTCTACATTCATACCCGATACATAGTCAGTATGGCTACATTGAGCGACACAGTGTGCGTGCCGGCGAGACAGAAAACGTGTCTAAACGTGTCGTCGGGCGCTGCGTAACCATTGCAAATTGATTTGATCCTTTTGGTTCTAATAATGATTCGATCTGATCCAGATTTGGCAATCTGGTAGATATGGTCATTCTCTATGATTGTGCGTTTTTAATTTTTTCGTACCTTCAAAATTGTGGATGCCACAGATTTTCGTCATTTGTGGAGGCGGAAGGGGGTGGGGCGAAATTTTGAAATACACTTGTAACAGTGAGATCTAACAGGAGTATGGATACAAAATTTGGTTGCTCTATCTCTAATAGTCTTTGCGATTTGTGGATGCCACAGATTTTCGTCCTTTGCGGGGGCGGAAAGGGGTAGGGCGAAATTTTGAAATACACTTGAGCAGGTTCGATATCACAGGAGTGTGGATACCAAATTTGGTTGCTCTTGCCCTTATAGTCTCTGAGATCTAGGCGCTCACTTTTAGTGATAGGCAAAGCCGACCATGAAACGATATGTTAGAGAAACACAGAGCGAGAGAAACTGAAATTGTTTTCATCATTCTGGCTATAATAATAATACGATCTGGTTCAGACTCTGCAGTCTAAAAGATATAGCCATTCTCTACGATTCTGCGTTTTTGGCTTTCTCGTATCTTTGAAATTGTGGATGCCACAGATTTTCGTCTTTTGTGGGGGTGGAAGAAGGCGGGGCCAAGTTTTCAAATACACTTGTAATAGTGACATATCACAGAAGTCTGGATACAAAATGTCGTTGCTCTAGCTCTTATAGTCTCTGAGCACTAGGCGCTCATAGGGACGGACGAACGACAGACAGACAAGGCTCAATCGACTCGGCTATTGATGCTGAGCAAGAATATATGTACTTTATGGGGTTGGAAACGCTTCCTTCTGGACGTTAGGTTAGGTTAGGTAGGCGGCTGCAAAGCTGGCTCGGAGCCCGGCACACTTAGGCCGGTTTCGGCCCGTTGTGATACCGCTTGGGATCATTCCCTCCCTGCAAGTGAGATTTCATGTCAACAGTTGTCCCATCCAGATGCTCTTAAAAAGTTTGCGATCTTTCTGGGACATAACGTAGACATCTCCGAGATGTCGTTTAGAAAGGCAGAGCCTAAGTGTTGTAGCCTCCTTCTGCTGAGAGCTGGACAGGAGCAGAACAGGTGTTCCACTGTCTCCTCCTCGTCCTCGTCTCTGCAGCTGCGGCAGAAATCATTGTGTGGGGCACCCAGCCTGTTTGCGTGGGTGCCTACTAGCCAATGTCCTGTGAGAGAACGTATGACTGCGCTGCACCTTTCCCTGCCTTGCTTGCAGAGCTCTGAGGTGCGCTTCTTATCTATGGTCGGCCATGTTTGCCGAGCTGTGCGACAACGTGGCCCTATATGCGACTTTTCGTCTGTCAGTCGCTTGTACTGCTCTTTTATGATGAACTTGCAGGTGGCCATAGGCATACAAATATCCTCCTTATCTTGGAGAAGGGGGGTCGTAGTCCCAGATCTGGCCAGCTCGTCCGCTATGCAGTTGCCCTCGATGTCCCGGTGGCCCGGGACCCATATAAGGCTGATAGCAAATTGCTGAGCCATCTCGTGAAGAGATCTGCGGCAGTTCGCCACAGTAGCCGAGTTCGAAGATCGCGTTAAGTGATCTGATCGCAGCTTGGCTATCGCTGTAGATGTTTAGATTGGTTGCCGTGCCGGTAACCGTGTGAAGGCAGTACAGGGCCTCCCTGATTGCTGTAACTTCCGCTTGGAAGACGCTACAGTGATCCGGAAGCCTGAAAGATTGCCTTATGTTTAGCTGTTCAGAGTAGATTCATCCTCCGACCCTGCCGTCCAGCTTCGAGCCATCCGTAAAGATTTGTATGGCCCCGTCTGGGCCAGGGAGTCCCTCGAGCCATTCGTCTCTGTGAGGGATGATGGTGCTGAATGGAGTATCCGTGTGCTCCCTTGGAACTTGATAGTCCGTTCTTGCTGGGACAATGTTGTTTTTATTTAGTATACATGATTGACCTATGTGCTGAGGTACGATTTGTTCAGAGTCTCTAAGACGTATTGCTGCCATTTCTGCCCGCTCCTTTCCTGCAAGGTCAAGGCTCTGGAGGCATAACATGGCGTTTAGCGCATCATTTGGTGTGGTTCGAAGAGCTCCACTGATGCAGAGGGCGGCCGTTCGATGAACTTTGCCCAGCTGATTGGTGATCGTCCTTTTTGTTAGGGCAGGCCACCAAACAGTAACTCCGTAGATTAACTCTGGATTAACAAATCTAATATACCCCTATACTCATTTTGAGTATCGGGTATAAAAATGTTTGTGCCTTTTATGACATCAGTGCACAAGTACAAGGCGGACCAATCAAAATCCCTAATGAGGTTATTAAGCTTCGCAAACTCGACTTTACGAAAGCAGAGGACACGTTCAGGTAGCCTACTCGACCGATCCAATACAGTTGGTCCTATATCTAGCGACACTTCGAAAGTAGGATGGTAGGCGTCTTCAGGTATAGTGAGCGGTAGGGCTCGGGTTAACAACACTATGGTCGGATCCAGTACAAAGCACAGATCAAGCAATCGACCCGAGAAATTTTTCACATGATTGACTTGAGACAGGGACAGGTCAAGCAAGCCGTCAACAAAGTCATGTCGTGACATGGGCACTAGGTTACTAGACTCGTTTACCGAAGACCAAACAGTTCCTGGCAAGTTGAAGTCACCAAGAACTATCATATGATCTTTATCTGATAGCGAGGAAGAAACAGCGGTTAAAGCGGACTGCTCATAAATTGAGATTTCCGAAGAAGGTTGAATATACGAGCATGTAATGAAGATAGCTAAGGCGTGAAGAATCAGTTTTGCACAAAAGAACTCCAGTTCATTTTGAACCTGGACTGTGAAGTGATCCGACGTGAAGTTAGAGTCCACTGCAATCAGAACCCCTCCTGCACGTCGTTACGAACGATCCTTTCTAAAATTTGTGAACCCACCCGACAACACTTCGGAACTAAGAATGTCCGGTTTTAGCCAGGTTTCGGCAAACACAACAACATGGGATGCAAAAGCAACACTATCTCGAAAAAGGATGTCGAGCTTACTGCGTAAGCCTCTAACATGTTGGAAAGTTAATAAGAGGGAAGTTAGTTTTTTGAATGGGTGGAAGAAGGATGGGAAGATGTGAATCGCAGGTTGGGCTGATTTGGGAGATTTATTTAGGAACGTTAAGTTGTTTTGATTTTACTTTCAATGTGGATAATTATGTTAGATAAAAACAAAAAAAATAAGACTGAGTCCGCCCCTGAGGACCATATTTCACGGGAGGAAACGACTCATCGACTGCAATGAGGCACTCGATAAATCCAGCCCGAAGCTGGGAGAAATCCGCAAAGCCACGCGGCTTTCAACTCTTCAACAGCGCTATAGCTCAAAATGTTGAACTTTCGCAGAGCTCTATCGCAGACAACACACACCCTGGGTACCTGAAGAAAGCCGATCAAACCTTCTCCTCAACACCCACTTCCCTGGCTGCGATGTAAACATACCTTATTACATCGCGCCCCCTTCTGTTGCCTTAAGTTCTATCCTGAACGTGTTAAGTCAGGAAAACATTTCATGGGCAATCAAGAGAGAAGCGACATCGTTTGCTAATTTTATGCTCTTTTGTGATTTTTGAGCAGTACACACCCTGTGGGCATGTTTAGTACCCCTTCACTCTCCCAATTAATACAAGCTTTGCGCGCTTTTGTCATTATCGTGGATAGCTGTGACATGAACAGGAAGCCAGCAAAGGCAACGGGAAAGGGGAATGGGTGAAACAGTGGTACAAGAGACAGAGATGAACAGACACTCTGGAGGAAAGAGAGAGAGTGCCGCAGGGAAACTGAAACAAAATTAAATTGGGCCCCGCCCTCTTAATTAAAGAGCCGGTGCACAGTGGGAAATCAGCCGAAAAGTCCAAAAGAATTTATTAAGCGCTTTGGAAAAAATGTGTATACAAATGAATTAATTACACAAAAAACAACGCGTTTGATGTATTAAGTATCTTTATTAATTACGTTAGTTAACAATTCCTCAGAAGCGTTAGCTAGCTAAGTGATATTGAAACGTTAGGGTTATAATTGTTATTGAACTCGGTAGCGGTAGCTGGCCAAATATGATGAATGAGAATTAGTGATCAACGGCGAGAAATACGCTGCGCTTTATTTAGATTCAAAACTTAAGACTGATCATTTATGAAATTAAAAGCTATGATTGCAGCCGGCTTCGCGGCCAGTGCTGCCGTGGCGATGCCGTCCCCGCAGAACCGTCACCGCCGTTTCAACAACTCCAACGTCGCTGGCAGCTGCTTGGCACTCGTGGGAACTGCTGACTTGCGCCTTGTGGGTGGTGTCGGATTGCTGCAGCGGCTGCCAACATTATTGCGACACATCCGCCGCACCTGTGTGATCGCGGACCTCGCTAATATGCAAGGTCAGCACACGTCCAGTGTCAGTGGTTAACTTACACATCTAATTAGTTAACCTAAGTCTGTTTCGGTTTCTGCGATTTTGACCCGTTCAGCTTCTAGCTCGATTTAAGTTACGGAACCTTGCACGAGATTCTTCTCTCACGGACACATCCCAGATGCCTGGCCTCAGACCAAGGACATTTTCAGGTGTTAGTGCGTCTAAAACGGAACCACTACTCTTTAGGAAGTGGAAGATTACTAGCTAGTTCGTTCTCTTTTCGCTTCTTTTACGTTTATTTTGTATAAACAGTCGGTGTTTCGACAAAAAAATCTTTTGAGTGCATGCCTGTAATTTGTGTAAAAGCATAATTTAATTACATTGTTTCGTGCGTCGGATAGTCGTAAGCTTGTGTGTTGCTTTCTGCAAGTACGCTCACGCTGAATTTAGCCCACTCTTATCCCGTAGCCTTTCGTAATCAGCGACCCCAAAAGCCCTCGAGTGACGAGTTTCAAGCAAATCCGATGAATTTTTCAAATGAATTTCCACCATGTTTCGATCATATTGGTTTTTTGAGGTTAGAAAAAAAACCTGACGTGATGGAGCAAATCTGACCTTGGATTCGTGCTCAGGGCCTCAAAATACATAGGGATATGATACTCTGGTCAGCCGCGCACGACACTTTTTTTTTTTTGTGGGGCTGTGTTATCAGTGAAGAAAAATTTATAAAATTTAAATATTATCATTACCAAGGGGTTTTTATTATATAACTTATAATGATTACGGTCCCTGCAAATAACTGTTCTTCCTCTCTCGCTCTTTAAACATTCTGAACAATAGCGCTTTCTGTTACTAGCTTTTACTATAACCGCTCTTCTCTATGCTCTCTTTTTCCCTAATTCCGCTTTGAGAATTTGTCTGGCACATTGGTCTGATACCAATTTGTATTGAAATTTTTATTGAGAATTTTTAAATAAACTTTTAAACAATTAGAATGGAATTCTCTGTGGTCTGCGCCAAAAAAAACTTGCAAGAAAGAGATGATCAGCCGAGTGTCCCCTGCTGGCTCTGAGACAGCGTATTGCTCGCAAAATGCGCTGGATTTTCAGGCCTAAGCCTGTGGTGCCTAAACCCACCAAAACGACAAGTTTTTGTTTCACGGCTGCCCCTGACCTCGCATCTAATGATGTAATTTTTTTTTTTACAACGGAAAATATGTATATATATCTCTTATGCCAGGGAGATAGCCCAATTTAAGATAAGCGTCTCCCCGACTCAATTCGACACCATTTGTTCTGCCAAATTTTGGCCGGAGCATTTGGTGGTGACAGAGTTTAAGGCGAAGAAGAAGAATAGGCCCCCCACAAATCTCCCAAATCAGCCTGATTAATTCTAAAACTAAATTCAAATCTCACATCATCGGATCAGTTCATTATTAGACATTATTTTAGACTTCAAGATCACTGTAGAAACTCTTTCACTTTCACAAAAGTTTTCCGATTTACTTTTGAATTCACAAAAATTGGTGCTCCCTTTTTCACATTCCGCAAGATTTCTCCGTTTTCCAAACGACAACAATTTTTTCGGCGAAATGAAGACTAAGCGGCTTTTTATACAACAAAACGAATCTTAATTGCAAAAGGAAAAAAACAGATGACTAATTGATGCATTAACATTAAATTGACACCATTACCAGGGCAATTTATCTTGCGCCTGATTTATAAATAATTTTATTTTAACCGAACCTCAAATTTGGCTCGAAAATAATTGGTCAGGGCAACAACTCTTTTCGTTTTCGCAAAAACAGCTGACGCAGTCTGATTTGGTTATACGAACGTTAGCAAGAAATAAATTTTTCCACATAATGCAGACTGTTTTCGTAACATGCACGTAACAGGACTGCGGGGTAAGGACAGCTGTTTCCCGCCACATTGAATTCAAAATGTAAGTGCAACCAATTAATTGTTTGACCATTAGCAATTTAATTCTGTTACATGCTGTTAGTCACAGCTCGTCAGACATGTTAAATACATAGGTGTTGCATCTAAGATGCCTTGATTCTCTTAAATCGTGCACTTTCTATTGTCGTTTTGCCTCACAACAAGCAATTGAAAAAAAAAACATTTTATCACGCTGTATTTTTTCGAAGCAACCTGGTCAGCTGTTCTTGTTTGCCAGAGTCGATGAGAAAATGAAACATATCGATACCAAAAATTTGTAAAAACGGGAGCATCTAAAAACGAAAACGAAACGTTTTGGCTGAAAACGTAATCCGCAAAAGTAAGTGAAAAGCCTACCTGTATGTGTTTCCAAGCTTCGATCAAATAACTATACTCGGTTTAATCGAAATTTCTAACTGGGACAACTAAGGGGACATAAATATAGATATATAGATATTGAGGATATATGTATGCCAAAGGCCACTGGAAAACTTATTATAAAGGAACATTTCAATCGAATATTTGATAAGAGATGGTAAAGAGTGTCACTCTATCGCACAGATCGGCAGACATGGCTGAACGATATGAAGAAGCGCACCACTGAGCTCTGTATACTCAGTCCGAACGCATTCATACGTTCCCTTACGGAACATTGGCTTATAGGCATCTAGTGCCCCCTACAAGGAGTTTTTAAGAAAAAGGTGGAGATTATAGAACACCTTTTTTTCTCCTGCCTAGCCCCAACCAAAATATGCTATGACATTTATGTAGCCCTTTCAATAAAATTGAAGACGGATCTCTACAAGGCTGAGAAATTTTTATTTGACTTACAGCTCTCAATTTCAACAGTGCAGTTCTGTGAGTCCAGTGGGTAATAATGCAAATCCATCATACAGGCAAGGGTTGTGGTAAATCGCATGCCATACGTAACAGCGCCATCGCCCCCAAGGCGCACCAACTTGTTTCTCTCGGTTACGTCATGTAAAAAGCTTTGAAAAGATATGGGGTATATAAATGCTCGTAAAAACTATTTTAGAAACTATAGTCATTGTACCTGTTTTTGTCATTGGCGAAAAATGTATCTGGTACCCAAATTTTCTCAGCAAAGTCGCCCGACAGAGTCAGCACATCATTGACTCCATCATCATCTGCATCGCCATTATAATACGGCCCGTAAATATTGAACGCCAGACGCTCGTCGCGCCAATACTGATTCAAGTACATTGTTATTGTATAATCCTTATTATCAAACAGATTACATATTATTTATATACTTAAAGTGTATTAAGCATTTCAAAATCTATTTACCATATTAACTTCTGATATGGCGTCGAAGCTTGCAATTGTCAAATCCATTCCAACGTGTAGTGGATCGCCTCCAAAGTTAGGCCTGAGACGAATGTCGTATCCCTGAAGTATCTTCGATATCGTCTGTGTAACATTTTCAAGACGCCCGGCAAGCATGTCCTTTTGCTTGCATCTAAAACAATACATATTTATGTATGTTTAATTCTTGGTACAAGAAGACGATAGTAATAGTTAATTATTTTTGGCTATTGGCGCAAATTAAAGTGATCAGACTTGCTCCGATTTCAAATTTGTATGCCCCTGTTTTCGCAACTTTTTACCATCGATAGTGCTTCATTTCCAATTTATTTTGCGATATTTGACTTGTTAAAAAATAATGTTTTCTTTTGGAAATGTAAATATTTTAGTTAAATATGTTGAAAAATTAGAAGAGTTTTTCTAATGAATTAACCGAAAACTTTGGGTGGCTGTAATTTAAATTATTTATTCGGCAGGGCGAAAAATTGATACGCTCGATCTATTTCAATGTTAGCGAACAACTATATTTCCTTCACAATTCAAATCTCTTACTCTAGCTAACCTACCGTGGCAAAGCGGGGCGAATTCGCCAAGAGCGAGAGAGCGAGCTTTTATTGCGCTCCCGCTTTGCCCTAGCCTAACTTACACTAGACTTCATAATTAAGATCAATTAACCAATAATCGCCGCCATGGATGGAAGGTCACGCAACACCGGCCCCGTTGAACGCCTGCATCGGCTTCAACACATTGGGAGCGGCGCCAACTTGTGTATGGCCCGCCGAAAACCGCTCCAGTGCTAATCCTTATTTCGACGACCCTGACCATGCCGTCCTCTCCTTCGTGCGTGGCGATGACCCTCCCCACGAGCCACTCCTGAGGCGGCAGATTGTCCTCGGCCACGATGACGAGGTCTCCTTCCTCGAGGTTCGGTTGCCGCTGGTGCCATTTGCCCCGAATTTGCAGCCCCATCGCGGGGACATATTCGCGGGACCATCGCTGCCAAAACGCTTGCCTGACTGACGAGACAAGTCGCCATCGCCGCAAGCAACTGAGACTCTCCTGGTCCGGAGTCCGCAGTGCTGGGGGGGCGATGAGCGACCCGCCTGTCAGCAGGTGCCCGGGTGTTAGGGCCTCGCCGTCGCTTGGATCTTGGCTGATGGCTCCCAGCGGCCTCGAGTTCATTATGGCCTCGATGCCGACGAGGACTGTGGCGAGCTCTTCGGCGGTTAGGAGCGCGCTGCCTACCGCCCGTAGGAGTAGGCTCTTGGCAGTTTTTACACCTGCCTCCCATAGCCCTCCCATGTGAGGAGCTCGCGGCGGTATGAACGCAAATTCGCATCCGTTTTTTGACGCGAAGTCGCGAATTGCGTCTCCCTGCTCCTTGAGCCTGATCCGCAGAGCGCTGAGATGGCGGCTCGCTCCGACGAAGTTCGTCCCGTTGTCGCAATGGACGACTTGGGGATATCCTCGGCGCCCGACGAACCTTTGGAAAGCCAACAAAAAACAGTCAGTGGTTAGATCGGAAACTACTTCTAGGTGAACCGCCTTGGACGCAAAACAAACAAAAAGCGCAAAGCCCCCCGGCTTGCATTTAAAACAGCGCATACACGATCGAACTGTCTGACGGCAGACCTCCTGAGCGTTCACTATCCAAACGCTCTGTCGAAGGATGCTCACAAGTGCTCGTGGGCCGACATGAAAATTCGAATGGTGCAGATGACGAATATAGCTTCGCACGAATTGCGAGCGCTTAGTCAAAAGCAGAGGAAACTTGGCATCGTATGATATAGGAGCTTTGGCTAGTCGCCCCCCCACTCGCAACAACGAAAAGTTGCACCAAGTCCCTGTGTCTTCATGGATGAATGGGTTCAACCGCTGAAGACTAGGACCAATTGTAGATCCTTTCCTAACCTTTTCGATTTCTCCTTGATACTCGTGATGCTGGACGATTTCGACAATTTTATAAAAGGCTTCATTGTATTCGGTCGGTGAGATAGTTTTTTCGAAATTTAGGCTTGGGTCTTTACATTTTCTTATAAAGCGGAACACATACACGAACACTCTAAGCAGTTTGAGGTGTGACGAGAATCCCTCGATGACATCTAACAGCTGCGAACTTCGCACAGCAGCGGTCAGCCCGACCGCAGTCTTCCTCTTTTCCAGCTGAAGATCATCGGAGTGTTCGAAATGAGCGTTCTTGGGCCAGTTTTCTTCCTTCTTTTTCAGAATGATGGTCCTTCGAACCAAATTGACTGCACGATAGCGTCGACGTCACAACCTCTTGAGACAATATCTGCTGGGTTCTGTTTCGTGGGTACATGCCGCCACGTAGCATCATCTGACCACTCCTGAATCTCAGCCACTCTATTCGAAACGAAAGTCGACAACGGCAACGACAACGATGAGACCGGATCCAATGAAGAGTTACCTCTGAATCCGACCAATAAACGACTCGTTCAATGGGCACGTTTAATAGGGGCTTGATTCTGTGACAGAGATCTGCGAGAACGTGAGCGGCACATAACTCAAGCCTTGGGAGCGTTTTGGTCTTGAGCGGCGCTACTTTGGATTTCGAAGTCAACAATGATATTTTTAAACCTTCTGCAGTTCTGCTACGTATATAGACGCACGCTCCATAGGCTCTCATGGAGGCGTCAGCAAAGGCATGTATTTGAACCGGTGACATCGGATCGGAATACACAAACCGAGATATGGATATGTGTTCCAATTGAGATAGTGTATTTTTCAACTTATTCCACGCTGTTTCCAAATGCAGCGGGATCGACTCATCCCAATCTAGTTTGTTAAGCCAAAGCTCCTGCAATAGGATCTTGCCTTTTATGACGATAGGACTTAACAAACCAAGGGGGTCACCGATAGTATGTTCCGTTTTGTCGCTCGGAGACCCATAACTAAATTGTCAATTTTGAACTTAAAGACATCGTCAGTAGGTAACCATGAAATTCCTAACGCCTTTGTCGACTCTGAATCCGAAATCTTTATGGGTTTGGCTGTGCTCTCAGATGCGGTGATCTCGGGTGAGTTTGAAAACCACTTAGTCAACTCAAACCCTGCGGTCTGAAGAACCTGAGACACTTCGGACTTAATTGCCCTCTACGCATGCAGCACCAGTCAACAAGTCATCGACGTAAAAGTCGGACCCAACAACGTTAGCAGCTCTAGGGAATGAGAGCTTCGCAGACTCACTCAACCTTTTCAAACACCGGATAGCTAAGAATGGGGCTGGTCCAGTCCCATAGGTTACAGTGTTGAGCTTGTATAATCTCAAGGATTCAGAAGGGTCTCTTCTCCACACTATGAGCTGAAACTGCCGATCCGCTTCGTTCACCATCACTTGGCGATACATCTTTTTAACATCAGCAGTCAGGGCAAACCTGTGCACACGGAAACGGAGCAGTGTCGAGTATAATTCCTCTTGAATGGTAGGTCCCACCATCAGAATATCATTTAAGGCCACCTGTGAGGACGTCTTGGACGAAGCATCGAACACGACTCGGCTTGGTAGACGTACTTTGGGGCCTCAGAACACACTGATGAGGGATTACGTAGTGTGGAGTAGAAGGAATCGTATTGTCAGTAGGAGACATATGACCTAAGGAGAGGTACTCTTCCATGAATTCCAAGTACATTTTCTTCAACTCAGGGTCACGATGCAATCGTCTTTCAAGCGACAAAAACCGCCGTTTCGCAACCTCAAAGGAGTTGCCTAAACAATTTGGATCTGATTTAAACGGGAGCCTTACTTCGAACCGACCTGATGATAGTACCTGAGTCGTCTTACGATAGTGTTCTTCACATAGCTTGTGCTCAGGTGTGGCAATTTTCTTGGTAGATGGCATTTCTTCCAGTGACCAAAACTTTTTCAAGGTCCTATCGATGGATACTAGCAACTCTTCACTGCAACTCAAACTGTTTGTAATTTGAGGAGCAGAACTCCTGAAACATATTTTCCCGACACAACCCAACCAAGAAGGGTTTTCTGAAGAGTTGGAAAGTCAGGACCTTGTTTAATTTGACCAACAGCTAATAATTCAAGGAACGATTCTGCTCCAATTAACATATCTATTCTTTGTGGCTTGTAGAAATAAGGGTCTGCCAGTGGTAGGTTCTCTGGGATTCGCCAGTCAGTCACATTCACTGACTGGTCAGGGTGATAACCTGAAATTGATTTCAGGATCCGAAAATCAAAGGAGAACTCACTACCATTTATTCGCGACTTCACCACTGTGTGTATTTTATCCTTTACTTGAGAATTAGATTCACCAATTCCAAGCAAGTTAATACAGGACTCCTCTCTACGGATCTGTAAGCGATGAGAGAGGTCCTCGGTAATGAAATTTGTTTGTGATCCAGAGTCGAGCAGAGCTCTGGCCAAAATGTGTTCACCGCTCTTAGTTCGGACGCTTACGATCGACCTAGCCAGAATTACCCTGTCCAACGCTGTCGCATGCAGAACATGTGACGTGGAAGGTTGATTCTGATTTGATGGAGGAGAAGGACTCTCTTGGGGTGGTGGCAACGCGAGACTATTAGCCGACATTGTGTATCGATGCAATAATGTATGATGTGAGCGGCTGCACACTCGACATTTATTGGCTTTGCATTTTACAACAGCGTGGCCTTTTCGCAGACAATTAATGCATAAGGATGCCGACTTGGCAAACTCAAACCTTTGCATCACCGAGAGACGCGAAAATGGAGGGCAATTTGACACTACATGGTCTCCTGAATTGCAGTAGCTACAAGTTTGCTGAGTTCTACTGTTGGTGGAAGTGGAAGAACAAGCAAATGAACTGCGATTATGTTGCTTGCTTGGCATGACTTTGTCTTGCCTTGGCTTCGTTGATTCTTCAGCAGACAGATGCTGGCAGACTTTCTCAAAGTCGGAACAAAGCGACAACTTCTCATAAGTAAGCTGTTCATCCCACTTTTGTTTCGTCACTGGGTCGACTCTGTTTAAAACGAGATGAATGAGCATTGCATTCGAAATTTTTGTATCATCTCCGATCGACAGTAACGATCCGTAAATCGACGAAACAGTATCGATTAGAGTTCTTAGAGATGATGCAGATTGATGCGATATTCTCGGCAGATTGAACAATGTGGAAATATTATTCGTGAAAATCAAATAATCGTTGTCATATACTCGTTTTAGGCCAGCCATGGCCTTTTCATAATTTGCCTCGGTGACTTGGAACGCCTTTATTGTTCCTAATGCTTCATCAGAGAGGCACAAAATCAAATGATTACATTTTTCGATCACCGGTATGCTATTGTCGCTATGGACTAGTCTCTCGAAAAGGCTAATGAAATTTTTGAACTCCGAGTGCTTACCACTAAATTTGGGTAATGACAATTTCGGAAGTCTAGCATGAGTTGGGGCTGAAGAAGACACTGGCTTCGTCTCGCTTGCTGCATCAAAGGCGACGATAAGCGACATAATCTTTCCCTTGGTGACAATCGTCAGCTCTTCCAACTCGGCTGCATATGCATCATCACCTGTTATGTCCTCGATTTGCTCCTGCAAATGGTTAGCCTTTTCAATTGAAGCATTCAAACAATCTAATCTACATTGTAATTCCGGTAATTGCAAAGGAATCGACCCTTGATCTAATCGATCCTCTAAGCGGCGAATGCTTTTTACTCGACTTTTGAGCTTAATCTTTAAGTCTTCAAGAGTGGATTTACTGTTTTCTGCCATAATATTTGTGTATGAAGATTTTACGCAACAAACCACTATTATTTCTATTTATTTATTTATTATTATTATTTTTTTTTTTTTAAATGTTTGAACGAGAACGATAATCGAAAACGAATTTTAATTGAATGTCGAGGCACGAGGTATCAAGGGAAAGAGCAGTTGAAAGTGACGTTCGAAAACAATATACCCCTTAGATACAGGGTAGCGCGTCACTTGGCAAGTAACAGCCGAAAAGAATATACCCGTTAGATACAGGGTAGCGCGTCACTTGGCGCACCGTTAAGCTCAAGAGCGGCAACGAAAATTCTCCCAACAAATACAATGCAAGCAGCAGTGGAGAAGCGAAAACGAAATAATGCACCGGTGCTGCTGCTTGTATGTATGTGTGGATACTTTCTATACGCCGTGGCTTGGGTGAACGAACGAACAAACTTTCTTGTGAGGTTCTAACGACGAGAAAGGTAGAACAAAATAAAGGGGGAGGGCGACAGTGATTGCAGTAAACGATAGATGTATGTACATATAACTGTTGCGTCCAAATAGCGGTTCACATATGTCTGTATGTGTCGATATGTATGTATTTATGTGTGTGTAGTTATATTTATGCAATTACTAATAAAATGCATGCAATCAAGCTCTACTATATGTATATCATACGTCTGTGCCTAGAATTGAAGGCGATGTGCAATGTTTTCAGCACAAGACACCTCAAAGAGAGATCTGAATGTCTTTTGCTCAGCCTTCAATTTTCTGCACAAATACCTCTGATTCCTCTTTTGGATTTTTGAATCCAACTGCTACTTTCCTGGCTTTATCGCAGGGCATCCCTCGGCGGTAGCAGAAATTTGCACAAAAATGATTCTTGGCGCGACCGACGCGATGATATTACGCAAATTGACTGCCGATTGACACACACACCACGACGCGGGCAACGAATATGTTTGCATATACTGCAATTTCTTGTGTCACTGTCACTTATTGTTGTTGCCTATAATTAACTTTACTGTCCACCCGGGGGCGCCATGAAAAATTAGAAGAGTTTTTCTAATGAATTAACCGAAAACTTTGGGTGGCTGTAATATAAATTATTTATTCGGCGGGGCGAAAAATTGATACGCTCGATCTATTTCAATGTTAGCGAACAACTATATTTCCTTCACAATTCAAATCTCTTACTCTAGCTAACCTACCGTGGCAAAGCGGGGCGAATTCGCCAAGAGCGAGAGAGCGAGCTTTTATTGCGCTCTCGCTTTGCCCTAGCCTAACTTACACTAGACTTCATAATTAAGATCAATAACTAATAATCGCCGCCATGGATGGAAGGTCACGCAACATATGTCTTCATTTTGGCAATCACAATATATGAAACCAAAAATAAACGAAAAATTCGTAAAATAAGGAAGGAATTCGCAATTTGTTATTTTGGTTTATTTGGGTGAAGTAAAATTTGAGGTGCTCCGCAGCCCGGAGAACGCTCTTTTGCGATTTGATAGTCATTTCGCAGCGTTTTGCGATTTGCGATGGCGGAGCGTTTTCTAATTATATAAATCTACTGCCCACTGTACCAAACTTATTGTTACATATCTAAACATGGCAGCAGTCAAGCTTTCAAGCTTGCGTTTCCTTTGTCTGGGCTCGACAGAATACATAGATTTATGAGCGGTTCGACCATAAAATCATAGACATGGGTCGCGTAGAACCCGAATCTGTCGACACAATTATTACACAACCATTAGGTGTCATTATCAAGAAAGAGTTCCAACGAAGTGCTGCACATCAAATCTTTTCTTAGCGTTGGTCTTAGTTTTACTTACGTTACGTGTCGAAAAAAGGCTTTTTTAGTTCAACTGTCCCACGGTTTCACCTTTCCTTTAAATTCACCTTGCACTTTGAGAGCAATTATGCTTGTGTCAAAATGACATACGCTTAACAGAGACAAGTGTCAATGCATGGTAAAAATGAAATGAGCGAAACAAGAGCTCAAGTGATCCCCGACGGATATCTGTAAAAATTCATTGCAATACAAAAAGAAAGACTAAACCTAGCCTCGTGTGATCAAGTATCACGTGTTATGCTCAAGAATCTATAACCAGATGCGAGGAACAAATCTAACTCCAATTTTATCAATGGCCGAACCCTTTGGGGGAGTTCAATTATATCCCAACATCCGGCCACAGAAAAATATAGTTCGGTTTAAATCTATTGACTGGTATACAGTTGAAGGTGCAGTTATTTAAAGTACATACATATGTATGACTATCATTAAAGCAAAGTAAAGTAAAGGCGAAGTAAGGAACTGCCCAAGTCAACATTTTTATTTTTCTGAATAAGCAATCCGAGTAGTTCTGTTTGTTTGGGTTTTTCGCAGTAATTTTAAAGAAAGAGTGCAGTAATGAAAGAATGGAAAAAACCAACACTCGTGCATAGCAATTAAATATTTTAATACACTGATCTTTAAAAGTTTACAGCCACCCTCAGCAACCACATGGAAGCGCTTTCATCGATGGATTGATCTGACTGTAAGTGTTTGACAGCGAACGTTTTCTTTATATTTGTTAATATCAAAGCGAGTCGAAACGGCGAAGTGAAGTTTTCCATGCGTCGACCGTAAACTTATTGTCAGTACTGTAATTCTGACCTATGCCAAATATTCGAGTATTTGTTTTGCTCTACCATTTCGCAAACCGTTTTAAGTTTCTTTAATGCAGACCAAACGAACGTATGTTTAATTACCCAGCAAGCAATTAATATGCACATAAGCGATGCACAGATCTAACAATTCCGTTGTTTAAACTGATAAATCTTCAGAATGATTTTCCTGTCTTTACATCGTACTTCTAATTACTCCGTTAATATTCTACACTCAGTATATTTTGTTGTTATATCTATCATTAATATTCATTTTAAGCTTAGTTGAACCTAAATATCTACATATATTCACTATTTTCTTAGTAGCCCATTTGTATAAACGTTTAGAAGCTATGATAACTTAAAGGAACTATGAGTAAATAAACCGATTATAATAAATTCATGTTAGATGTTGTCGTAATTAAGGATCATGTGGCGCCGAGATGACATAAAATAGCAGAAGTAGAGCATTTTTCTAGGGATCACTACCAACCTATCAGCATATTTGGCCTGGTGTTATCAAGGAAGTGTGGGTATATCGAGTTGCAATAACACCATTATCTATTCCCGCTCGACTTCGATCTGCTGTTTAATCTTTACAACTCTGTCGATTCACTGTTGGTTCTTCCGTCTGAATCTCGAACCGCACGCGAATCTAATTTGTCTTTATTTTTATTGCACGAGCCTTTGACGCGATCTCACCCTACCCCACCCCACTTTACCCGACGGACCATAAGACCGGCAGCAACGCGTGCATGGATCTCGACCATACCCACCATCTGCTCGAGTACTGTTTCAGTTCCTAGCCTCCTGCTTCATTATCTATATTATCAGCATTATATACATTATATAAATACATATGTATAAATATAATAAAATAAAATTAAAATAAAAAGATATTGTCGCCCAACGTTCGGCCCGAAGCGGTTAAGGTGCAACCGTTTAACCAAACTTCCAAATTTCGCATTTTATCGCTAAATTCCGTTACTCCTTTTTTTTTTACAAAAATACACAAATGTTGTATTTGTAACAGTTTTTAACGGTAAAATGGTATTTGGGGAGGAGCGTAATTGAATTTAACGGTAAAATTCGGTCTTTAGAGTTTTGGTCAAACGGCTGCACCTTAACCGTTTATCCATCGATTTTTAACGATACCTTAAACGACGCCCAATTAATATACCTATACAACAAAAACACAACATTACAAAAAATGAATAAATTTCAAGTTTTCGCGAAATTTCAAAGACAAATTTGTGAAAAGAAAACCTAAAAAAAAATTATCACTTTTGAATTTGAAAGCTTAATATTTCCCAGACGGTAATCTTAACCCATTAAGAACCAATGGGTACTTAAATACCCATGAAAACTATGAAACTTGAAGAATTTAAGCGCCAAACTGGTGAAAGATATGGTAATAATTTTGTTGTGATGTAAAGAATAAAAATTGATCTACAAGGAGAATTTTCATACAGCATTATTTTGTAACGAAGCTAAAAGGGCTCGTCACAACACCGACACCGACTCCAATCAGAATAATCCATTAGGTAATCGTTGTAAAAATATGGGAATACGGTAGAGTTGTAAGAAACACCAAGAATAGAATATTTACCATAATAATAAGAAAAACACTGGGAATATGGTAGAATTATAAGAAAACGACAAGAATATATTTTTTTTACTGAGAACACTAATGCTAAGAACACTCGTTCTTACGAAGGCACCCTACCCCCCACTTCCACTCGCCACTACACGAACACACCGCAAAGTAACAACAGATTTTCACGCGGACTCCCCCACTCCGATCCGGGAAACCGATCAGGCACACCTTCCAACCCACACCCACCGAGTCGGCGAAATACGAACCCCATACTGAAGTACGCGCTCGACACCCGCCGAACGATCGAGAAGTATAAATAGACGACGGCCGAAGTCAAAAGATACTTACGCAGAGACCCGGCCCTAGTCTAGATGTTACCACGCGCGGTAACTTAGATCCCCCCCTCCAACACACTAAGGAACAAAGAAGGTGTCAAAGACGTTTATAATAAAGTCAGCAAATATTAAAATAACATCAACTGAGTAAGTCATTACAAAGGGACCCGATCACTGACACCATCCCAATTCGACATACCTCCACCCCGTTTCAGCGCGCCTCACAAGCGACTCCTGACCAAGCCTCGCTTCGTCCTCTCTGCCGTAGGCCAGCCCAGACGTTTCCCTTAAAGTTCCATCCATCTACAAATTTCCTGTGGATAGACCCTGGATGTGACTGAGCTCACTTCAGCCAGAAATAGGTTCATCACAAGTGGCGCCAGAGCAGGGACCTAACGGAACGTTGACGAAGGGTTTATGGACTAAAACCCCACGGCCACCAGAGTACCGAGTAAGCAAAACAAAAACCCAGGCCCACACAATTTCAACGGTGCGGGTCGCGAAACGGGTCTACGAAATCGCGGCACAGTGCCCCAGTGACGAAAAACGCGAACAGTGCTGTTTCCCCCCGAAAAGGAAATTCGAAACGCATGACGGCCGCGAAGCGCGACACATTCTGCTCCAGCAGAACGATGGAATCCCACACAGGGGAACAGCCCGGTGATTACTACCCGGAAGGATACAAAAACGCCGCCGAGAGCAGTTGGACACCTTTGCGGAAGAATTCGGATTCGACCGCGAAGGGAACGTTAAAGATTTGCGGAGGAATTTCCCCGTACTAGTCGAAGGGCCTCTCGAGCACGACGCCTGGATGAGTTTGACGGAACTCGAACGACAACACGCTAGACCATCAAGACGAGCCAAATCGACACAGCTCGCCACCTCTGGATAAGCGGAGAAGCGGAAAGCAGAACCCAAACTCAGCCTACAAGTCCCTGGAATCTCGGAGGGCAAAACCAGCGCCACGCCCATTTCGATAACTGCGGCGGATTACCCGAAGCCCCCGTCTCCAGAGCCAAGGCCTTCTCACATGACGAGGATCCGACAACAAGAGGAAACGGCCCCACGGAGGGCTATCACTATCGTCACGCCGCACAGATGGCGGAACGCGAAACCGCGGAATACGGACTATAGACTGCTGTTGCCGGGACCCGTCGGGAAACGACTCGGGCACGACGCTCTCCCAGACCTCTGACTAAAGAATTCGCTACGGGTACACGACGGCCGGATAGTGGCGAGAGTGACTATCGGAGGACAGTCTACGAAACCACGGTTGACACCGGGTCGTCCCGAAGCTTTGTCAGTGCTGAGCTCGCCAACCAACCCAACCACAAAAATTACCTGCGGTAAGCTTGCGTTCAGATCCGCCCAGCCGACAGCTCGATATGCGGGATAACTGAGATCTTGCTAGCGCACATCAAGCTGGATAGCCGGGAGGTAGAGATACCGCTCATGCTGGAGCAAGTCATCCTGGGGATGGAAGTACTATGTTCCATCGAAACAACAATACAGTGTGGCACCACACACCTCTATACCCGAGTTCACCAACACCCCATCTTAAAGACGCCGGTGATCACCGCCAGCCAAGTACACGCCCCAGGACCCACGAACTCGAGACCCCGGCTGCCAACGAATCATCCGACACGACACGACACGACACGACACAACCAAGAAACAAGGAACACAGAGCCCACGGCCACAACGGGGCACACCAGCCCCAGGCTCACGCAAAACAAAGAAGAAAACGAGCCGTTCTGCCGAGGGCACCGACGCGGTTCCCTCAACGAAAGAAAAGGAACCCAGGACGCCCCTCCAGAAAACCACCAGGCCTCATCAACGACAACCGCCAAGCGTCGAGTGTACCAGCCTTGGCAGCCACCCTGGCCCACGACTGCAACAACACGGCCCTCGACGCGAGTACAACCCCTAGGACAGAGATCGATCCACTACCCCCGCGTCCTCCCAGCCAGGAACCGGGAAGGGAGATAATCGCCATGCGAGACGCCAACCGAGGCTCCGATGCACCTGTAGCCGACTCCCCATCGATCGTTGCCGACATCATGGAACACCTCCCAGGTAACGCCTCATACGGCACTGACATGCGGCCCAGCACTGGACCCTCATCACGACCCTGGACATGACCCGATGGCTCGCGATAGTAGGGAGGCCACGACGTTGACGGTACAGGGAGGGGGACTCTACCAATGGAAAGTGATGACCTTCGGTCTACACTCCGCAGGAGCCACGTTTCACACATGATCAGCGAAGAAGGTATCCATACCGACCCCGACAAAATCGCGGCTGTAAGAGATTAACACCCCCGAGACCATACGGACGGCGAAGTCCACGATCACGAATTCGTTGTCGAGACGACAAAAGCGACAAACGATACCCCTAGGCAGACTCGCCGGCGGCAGGAGAAACATGAGACTGAGGGCGCAAGAAGCCGCTAGAAGCCCGAGTCGACGGAAACTCGGTACGCGAGAATAAGAAAACACCCCCTTAAGCCAAAACAAAAAAAAGATACACGGAGACCCTAGGGAAGAAAGGAAGGAGGGGGAAAAGAACGCTTACTTTGCAAGTATGGACCTCGATAGACAACTTAAATAGCCCAAGCTCCCGCCTTCATCAATTAGTACACTTCCACCACCCAAAAGAACGAGGCCAACAGAAACCAGCCAACTCGACGTAACCAGCGCTCAAACATAGCCGTCGCCAGGACAAAAACAGCCCAATCCAAGTCCGATACTAGTAGGCTGACCGTGCCCACCAGGACACCCACGATCCAAACCGGGCCGAGACTGGCGCCCGACACACCACCTGCCCATCAAGGAGAACGACGGCACCCATCCCACCCAGGCTGGACAGCAAACGCAACAGACCGCAAAAACACCAACAACCCGCCATGGCCACGCGACATATACCAACGTGACAATACCATATACCAACGCGACGATACCATATACCAACGCGACTATACCAACGCGGACTACATCCTAATCGTCGATGGAGACGCCGTCATCTAGGACCACCCCGGATATCTAAGCCACACGACGAACGTAACATCCTACGAAGAATACGTCGACAAAACCGAACAGGCCACCGAGCTACTCAAAGTAAGCCGAATGGCCCAAGTGGCCCAATCCTGGTGGCCACACTGAAGATTCATCGCAGGAAAGCCAGGAGCATCAATCTACTCGGGACAGCATTAAAAGTAGTGGCTGGAACGGCCGACCACTGGGAGCAGGTCAGGTTCAAATAAGGCCGACTGGTAGAAGCCGCGAACAGACAGAAGGAAATAAATTCCAAAATCCAGACTAGCCTGAGCGAGTTAACGGGGTTCACGAACCATGCAGTGTGAGAGTGAAATAGATTGGATGGTTTACTTTTACGAACACGTCTTTATTCTCCTGCTGCGCCATTTAGAATGATCGAGCGTCGATCTACATACTTTTCATGTGGCCGTATCTTCGGTATTTTCCTGGAGTGGCCGTACATTTATGGATTCTTAATATAAGTTAGGGATGCCGTATTGGCTGATATAAGTTTTAATAGGGCTGCCGTACTGAGTGATTGGGGTTATCCTACCACAACTCGGCCATCCTGACTGCTGGATCACCTGATTCATTTAAAGATAAGGGAATTCTATTGTGGCTTACAATTCGTATACTAAGTATATATTACATTTGTTCCTTATATGTACATATATTAGCTTTTATTTCTGTTACCTATCCAGTGTTTTATGTTTTTGATACTCCAAACACCTTGATATGGGTTACGGGATACTTGAAAACCTTCTACATCTTTTAACAAAAACCTGTCATTTTTTAAAACTTTTTCGATTACATAGGGGCCTTTGTTTTTGGGGATTAATTTTTTAGATGCTCCCACTGTGCAATCAAAATTTTTAACCATCACATAGTCTCCTTCCTTGTACTCCTTAGGTTTCTTTAAGCCCTTGTCATATTGCTTTTTGTTGCACGCTTGAGCTATCTCTATATTTTTCGCCGCATTATCTCTTAATTCTGTTAGATCTTTGTTTTCTTGTACTTCATTTAACTCTTCTAGTTTTTCTTTTAATTCGTCTACAATTTTTCCTCTCTGTTCTATGCCGAATAAGAGTTTACAAGGCACTTGCTTTGTGCTCCTGTGCTGTGTGTTATTTAATGCATGTTCTACTTTGTCTATCACTGCATCCCAATGTATAACCTTTTCTGGTTCTACTAATTTCGCTATCATTGGCCCAAGGCTTCTATTGACTCTTTCCACCTGACCATTTGCTTGAGGCGATCCTGTAGCGATTTTAATGTGTTTAATATCAGTCTCTGTCATGAACTCGTCCAATTCGTTTGATGTGAAGCAACTCCCTCGATCTGAAATTATGCATTTGGGTTTGCTGTATGCTCTAAAGTAGTCTTTTAACGAAATGGACCTCTCGTGTATGCGTTGTTCTTGTTGTATATAAACGCACGAACTTTGTAAAAGCATCAACAACTACTAATATGTGTTTTTTTGATCTACCCGAGTCAACCGGACCGTAATGATCGATGTGGATTAGCTCAAATGGCTTATTTCCTTTTGGAATGGAGTGTAAATATCCTTCTTTTCCTGATTTAGGCGAAAACGCTACGCACTTCAAACAATATTCAATGTGATCAGAACATTTTTCTTTAACGTTTGGAAACCAATAACTTTTGTTAATTATGTTTATCATTTTGTCTCTACCTATGTGTCCTATTTCGTTGTGATATTTATGTAAAATGTGGTCTTCCATTTCTGGAACATAGAATAATAATCCTCCGTCATTACTTTTCCTGTAAACTACACCGTTTCTCATTTCGAAAAGCTTGTGTTCATTTTGTTCTAACTGTTGCTTAATTTTTTTAACTTTATGATCCTTGGCTTGGCAAATAACTAAATTGTCTTCAAACGTATTTGTTTCCACTATGAGAATATTTGTGCATCTACTCAGCGCATCTACATGTTGCATTCTGCTGCCTTCTCTATGGCTCAGCTCAAAATCATAATTTTTCAGCTCTAAAGCCCATCTAGCAATACGCGGGTTGAGTTCAATTTTGTTGAGCGTTAGCGTAAGGGAATTGCAATCAGTCACAATCTTGAACCGTTTTCCATATTTCCATATTCCATAATTGCCATTGTTTCCAGCTCAAAGCTGTGATATTTTGATTCCGCTGTAGTTGTTCGCTTAGAAAAATAAAAAATTGGATGCAGTTTTCCGTTGTCTTTCTCTTGAAGTAAAACTGCCCCGAAGCCAAGAGCGCTTGTATCACAGTGCAGTTCTATCTCGTCTTTATGATTATAAATTGATAAAATGGGTGCCTGCTTTAACATTTCGTTCAGCATTGTAAAGCAATTTAATTCGTTTTCACCAAATTGAAATTTTGTGTCATTTCTCAAAAGATCGTAAAGCGGTTTGGCAACCGTTGAGAAATCTTTTATAAATCTCCTGAAGTAGAAGCATAAGCCGAGAAAACTTTGCTCAACCTGTACTTTGTCTGGGATTGGAAAGTTTTTGATTGCTTCTAATCCTCTGTCATCTGCTGTTATACCTTGCCCATTTATTAAAAACGCCAGATAAATTATGTTTGATTGTCAAAACTCACATTTGTCTATTCGCAATTCTAACTTGTTTTTCGCTAATCTAATGAAGACTTCCTTTAGCGTTTCTAAATGTTCCTGTGTATTTCTGCTGGCAACCATTATGTCGTCCATGTAAACAATAACTTTATCATCTCTAATTAAATCATCGAATATATTGTTAACAAACCTTTGAAACACTGCTGATGCCGTTTTCAGACCCTGCGGCATTCTGAGGAACTCGAATTGTCCTAAAGGTGTTACAAACGATGTATATTTAATTGATTCCTCATTAACAAAACATGAAAATAACCATTTTTGAGGTCAAGCTTCGTAAAGATATTTTTGTTGGCTAGTATGTCGAGCAGATCATCATGGGATAGTTGTCCTTAATCAAAGTCTTGTTAAGTTTTCTAAAATCTATACATAACCTTAAATCCCCTGTTTTCTTTTTAACCAATACGATAAGTGAAGCGTATTCGGTCTCACTTGGTCGTATTATTCCGTTTTTTAAATATTCATCTAATAGTTGTTGCAGTTTATCTAGATACAATAATACTAATCCACGCGACACGGGGCTGAGGCGGATAAATAGTTGGGATCACAGATGTCCTTGTGTCCCTCTTGAGCCCACCCTACCAATGACCACTTCCTTGGGATCTTTTCAGGGTCTCCCAGTGGCCCTTTCCTCCTACGGTTAAGCGGGCGCCAGCGTGAGTTCAGTTAGAGATATTCTACTCTTTTATCAAAGACATTCTAATAAAAATAACGGTATACATCATGGTGCTCTGTACATTCTATATATTCAAAATCGTTCTTAATCTTATCTTTCAAAGTTCATGTGTTAAACGTTTTCCTATTTGGGGTATATCGGGGCTTACATATACAAACTTAAGTCGATGGAATTATATCGCAAATGGTAGAAAAGGCAGCTAGGAACTAGAATGTTTATATAAAAATCGTTTTGTTTCTCTTAGGACTACAGAATTATTTTTACAAAATTCATTAGACTACATTTTACCAACGAGTTAATCTACTGAGCTTTACTTCTTCTTAATTTTACTAAAGGTATGGCAAATTCAGGGCTTCAAGGCCGATAAACACGATCGTGTAACAAAACTGGGAAATTCGTAAAGGAGATTTTAATGGCTTCCGCCGAAACAAACCGCTTCACACGCAGTGCGACCTCTTGGGATCGAGGGTATATTCATAACAGAGCCGTGAGGCGCCAAAAACATTGATCACTACTTTCACGACCACAATTTACCAACTCACTTTTCTTATCCGTGATTCCAGCGGCGAAAGATCGATCTCCCGACGCAGGCGGCTGGAAGAGAATTCATAAAGGGCATGCCCTAACAATATTCACAGTGGATGTCAATGCGTTTTTCTTTCCTATCCCAAGAAGCTAGGTGTGGCGTCTGTCTCGAAAGAATCGCAAACTCACATCATGGTTATACCCAGAAGGGTACAAACGTGTTTAACATTGGATTCCTATTCTTTTCTTCTTCCACTAACAAACATTAAATCGGTTGTGCAGGAGTTCCGGTTACCTCGAGTCGAATGGGCTTCCGCTGCATCACATAGGCTCGCTACAGCTTAAAATGTACAGGAGGCACGACTAGGGTGAGCGTGCGGCCTAATTAGTACAGGGCGAACAACGAGGGTGAGCGTGCAGCCTAATTCGTACAGGACGAACGACGAATGATCCTCTGCTGCATCATATAGGCCGCATACAGTTGCTGTTCCTAGAGTGTTTAGTTTAATATCGCGTTGAAGGCTAACGCCTCATCTGTCAGCCAGTTCCAGCCAGCTGCGTATATCGGCTTACTTTGGTCGGCATGGGGGTCGGAGCGCGTGCTTTGACGCAGCGGCGTCGCTCTTATCGAGAATCCACTGGCCTCTATCCAGAGGCCTATACTCTTGCGTGCTGCGACTACCAGTGGAAGCCTCCAGTGGATTATTCCACCACTTGGGGTCAATCTCGCGGAGCACGATGGGGCTAGGAACATACTGTCGTTAAAACCAATCTTCTACGGATCTCTCCTCTCACTCACCAAATCTGTGTTCTCCCTGAGCTACAATACAACAACAGGCACTGATTGTTTTCTTTTTATTTATTCTTCAAGCACACGCGGATGTTTTTCGATTTGTTTCCGAGAGCTGATCAAAGAGCGGCTTATTCGGCGGCCTGATCGTGGCGGAAGAGGAAGTGCTTGGCATGTCAAACTCTTTTGTCGCGAGGACCTCACCTTTGTGTATTTCTATATCCTGAACTGTCTTAGCGACCCTGGGCGGGACCCTACCTCACGCCTTTTATGTTGTGATCTGTCAAATCCCTACTGATCACCTCTGAGTGTTACAAAACGTACCACTAACCGGCTTGATTACAGCTCTCAACAGATCCCAACAGAATGTACCATCGAATAAGGCAAAAATTAGTATTTCTAGTAGCTTCAGGCGCTATTACAAAGCCCCTTCCAAATCAGACTAGGGTAGAACAGGGTGTTCCCTTGGCTGATCCCGCATGAAGCGACTATACTGCCTTATATCTTTAGTGTGATAATTCCCCTAAAACTGTCCCTGTAAGTCTTCCAAGGCGTAATATGACTACCGATCCGTTTCCGTACTCGAGCTTTTATGAAAGTGGGGCCAAATTTGGCGTTTTAACCTGTTTGGAAACAACTTTGCTTAAAGTTTCGCCGGTACACCTCCTGCCCACCTCCTGTAGAACGCTTTGTACAGCTTTCGAACGCAAATTGTACCGTTCCTCATTGTCCTCGTGCTTCTTCTGCATCACTTGGCGAGCATGCTCACGCACAATTTCGAAGGAATCGGGTCGGTTGAAGGTCATTGCACGATCTTCCAGCATGTGATCATGTTTTGCCCGAACGCCATGTAGTAAGGAGTCGTTCCTATGCTAGAGTGCAGCGAGGATCTCAAGGCGCACGATATCTTACTTAGGCATTCGTCCCAATCCTTTTGGTCGGGCCGCAGATAGGCTCGAATACTCGCAAGTACGGATCGGTTCACCCTCTCGGACGCATTCGCTTGCGGTGAATGGACGGCTGTCAACGTGTGTGACACCTCGAATCGGTTCAAGAGTTTTTGGAACTCTTCTGACCGGAATTGGGATCCGTTGTCAGACACCACAGTCTCGGGCACGCCAAAGGTCATAAATAGTTCTCCTTCGAGATACTTAACCACAACTTCGGCATTGATCTTTTTGACGGCCTTTAAAAACACACATTTTGAAAAGTGATCCAAGACGATGAAAATACCGATGTTACCATTCCGCGACCGCGGGTAAGGTCCAAAAAAATCCACGAATAAACGTTGGAAAAACCTATGACTTTCTGGGGCTTTTCGCATTGCGGGACTCAACACGCAGTTGGGTGCCCTAGTGGCCTTGCACACCTCACACGCGTTGATGTATGACTTTACGTCGGCTACCAGCCCAGGCCAATAATAGTATTTTCTATTTATATTTATATTTATTTATTTATTCGCCAACGGAATCAAAAAAATCCTTAACTGGCTAGGCTAACTTATTTCTATCTTAACTAACAACAAAAAATAACATTAACAAATTAATTATGGAACAGGAAGAAATCTACAAGCAACCGTCTGACGGCTCCCTTCCCTGGCAAAAGTCAAAACGCACCCCAGCTGGCAGCGCATTGTGCTGCCGAAGCGCCCTACAAATGGGCTCATTGAAGCCATAATTGGTCCGGTGGAGATCAACTGCAAAGGGTGCATGGGTCCTGAGGCTCCTGGCGGGCGTAGTGAAGCTAATCCTATCGATGTTATCCACTAAAAGGTCATAAACAGAGAACTGAGCTGCAATGGTCCTTCGATCCTCGAAAGAGGAGAGATGCACGAGGCGACATCTGCACTCATAGGACGGCATCGGAATGGAAAAGGGCAAAGGCTGGAGTGCAAATTTCAGAAACTTTCTTTGCAGTCTCTCGATGCGCGAAATTTGAACGACCCCGGTGGGATTCCAGACCATGGAAGCGTACTCAAGGCGCGAGCGCACAAGGATTGCATACAGACTTAACCTCGTATATGGGTCCCTGAATTGGGATGAATTGCGCGTAACAAAGCCGAACATAGCATAGGCTTTTGGCAATATAAAATTCAGATGCTCTGCAAAAAGAAATCTAGAGTCGAATAAGACCCCGAGGTCAAGTATCTCCGTCTGCTTTAAGAGAGGATGGCCATCTATTGAATATGAGGCCAGCACATTGGGGACACACTTGCTAAAAGAAACAAAGTAACACTTACTAATGTTGAGTGGGAGCGAATTAAGTCTGCACCAACGAGCAACTCTATCCAGGTCTCGCTGCAGAAGGATACTGTCGCCTAAGGTTTTGACAGATCGGAAGATTTTAAAATCATCAGCATAAATCAGATGCTCAGAAGCTTGAATGCTGAAACATATGTCGTTTCACTTCCCTGTGGAAGGCCGGAAGTAGCCAAGAATGGGTCCGAAGGCTTTCCATTTACCAATACGACATACTCTCGCCGCTCAAGATATGACCTAAACCAACTGAGCAGGAAGGAATGAATCCCTAACCGATGCAGCTTGGCTATTAAAGCACAGTGGGAGACTTTGTCAAAGGCTTTAGCAAAGTCAGTATACACAACATCTACTTGAGAGTGCATTTCAAAGACTCGAGTGCAGAAATTACTGAAAGCGATGAGATTAGTGGTTGTTGATCTACCCGGCATAAAACCATGCAGATTTGGCAGACCTGGATTCGTGGCAGCTTTCCACTTGCCAATAAACCGGCCCATTAACAGCGAATTTGTGAATAGAATTTTGAGAGGTTCACAGAACGCAATAACACAGTTGCGAAGCAGGAAGGCTGAAATGCCATCACAGTCGGGTTTATTATAATTATCGAACTCATCAATTGCCTCCAAAATGTCCTCCTCCGATACATCAAGTGTGCCAATATTGACCCCCGAGGGAATAGAGTTTAAGACATCGAAACTGTGCCAAGCTGCGTATGGCTTAAAATTTGAGCTAAAGAAAGAAGTAAAAAGGTTTGCTATACCATCGTACTCAGGCGCCAAGAAAGCAAGTCGTGTACAACATACAGAGGAACAAAATCGCGAAAAACTCAAGTGATACACTATTATTTATTAAACAGAGTGTTTTGTTCACATCATAAACTGTGTCCGCATTGAAAGACAACAATTGACGGTGGAAATAATTGAAGTTAACGCTACAACGCCAATTTTAATAAAATACAGTGGAAAAATATTTGTTTTTTGGTTGTGCTGTGGAAGAAGAATATTTGTTATTGTTCTGAACCACTCTCAGTAAACCAGCATTTGATTTTTCGGAGTCACTGAGAGAATAACGTAGCCATACCCAATAAAAGGTTGCAAGCAGTGCAGACAGCAAAGTGATTGGCAACGCATTGTAAAGAGTCGGCAAAGCAGTATATCAAGCAGTATAAAGCAGTATTTCAAGCAGCACCGTAACGGAAAAACGTTTTGAACATGGCTCCAGTTTCAAAACGTCTGCGAGAAAAATCTGGAACTGATCTCAAGGGCTCGAAGAGTTCTGAGGAAATACCAGAAAATATTCAGAAAGCCCTGGACAGAATGTTTGCTAAGCAGGCTGAACTAATCACGGCAAATACGATAAAGTCTGACGGTGTATTGCAGGCCATAGAGGACAAGTTCACAGCTATGACCAATCAAATTCTTGGTATGGCAGTAGATGTGAAGAAACTTACTGAACGTGTCCTGCAATTGGAAAAGGCGGGTGAGGTAATCCACGAAATGGAGCAACAAATTATCAAACTCAAAAATGAGGTACATGGTATGCAAGAAATACGTGCGCAAGTTAGAGATCTAAGCACACAATGTGTTGAGCGCGCCAAAGCGGACATTGCGTGTGATCTCCGTATTCATGGAATACCCTTTGAAGAAGGTGAAATGTTGAAGGTCCGATTCAACAAGATGTGCTTTGCCCTTAACCTAACACCCCTCCCAAGGGTGAAAGACATCTTTAGGATCCGACAGAGAACTCACGGAACAGCTGTTGATCCAGTGATAATCCTGCGACTAGAGAGTGTGAGAGAGAAGGCGGCGTTTTTGCGAGCTGTTGGCAACTATCGCAGGGAATCGAAAAAACTGCTATCACTGGACCTAATGGAATTCGACTCGCAGGCTGCGTTTTATATTAATGAGCAGCTGTCTAAAGAGAATCTGGCTGTTTTCAAAGAGGCGATGAAAATGAAAAAGGAAAAGCACTATCGGCTGTTTTCACTCGTCGGGCGATCGTGCTTGTTAAGAAGCATCCAGCTGGAGAGATTTTTAGAGTGGATAACATGCATGACCTGCAAACATTGCGGGATACTTCCGAGGGTGAGCTTGCAGCAGTTGATCCAGGTGCAGTTAACAGGCCAGTTGAGACAGACCAGAATAACCTTTTTCGTTAAATTTGGACGTTGACATGCAATGACTGCATCTTTCAAGAGGCGATGCAGTTACTGCACCGTCAAGTGGCCCGTGTGAAACCAGCAGAAGGCTGTTACGCGCGGATCCCAGGCAAAACGCAGCCCTCCTCCCGCCCAACCGACCGAGGGGCGCTGCCGCATGACGAGCGGCGCGTAGCCGAACCGAACGCGAACATGCAAGAAAGATAGCTGTTAGACTAACATTCGAGGAAAATTAGCACTAAACTTACTAAGAAACTAAGCATGCAATCAAAATACAAATACCACCACAATTACTAATTACTAGAAAGGTGTGTAAGGATTAGTAATTTAATAAGGGGAAGAGAATTAGTGGTGGATATAATATGGTAGAGCGAATTATAATCCGAGCATAAGACCCTAAACGGTTCATGCAAGGAATAATTCGATCTACAAAGTGGAAGGAACAACGGTATAAAATTTCTAGTCAGTCTAATGGGAATCGTGAAGCTTATGCGGCTCAACAGATCAGGGCTGTCTATGTCACCCCCGATCAAGTTGTGCATAAATATCACACCAAGCATTTTCCTACGGTTAATTAAGGATGGGAGGTTTACTAATAGTAGTAAAACTTCCCTTAGCCATAGTAATATAATGTTTAAGTTTAAGGTTTTATGTTTTTATATAGTTATAAGTGATTTGTGTATATTGCGTGTGCTGCTAATATGCTATTTAGTATCTTTTAAATGGTCCATAATATGAATAGACTTACAACGAATAGTAGGATATTGATTCGTACGCTGGCTAAACAAAAAGATGGCATAAATATTTGTCATATAAATGCTCAGAGTCTGTATGGTAAGATTGATGAGTTCCGATATATGTTTGAACAATCGAATGTTGATGTAGTTTGTGTTTCGGAAACGTGGTTCATGCCGCATCTATGTGATAATGTCATTTTGTGTACCGGATTTGATCTATACCGATCTGATCGGGAAGGAAATGGTGGGGGTGTTGCTGTATACATAAACAAGAAACTCAAATCCAAATTAAAATGCAAGCACCCTCCAGAAAGTGCAATAGAATACCTTTTTATAGAATTATCGGCCTCTAACAGTTCTCTTAAATTACTATTGGGCTGTCTGTACAGACCACACCGCAATACAATCTACCAACAAGTAATTGATGCAATTTCAGACCTATCTGTAAGCTATACTGACGTAATTATAATCGGGGATCTAAACAGCAATATACTGAAGGAACGACATATGGAGTCAGCGATGGCATCGTTAGGCTTGCATCTAGTCAATAATAGTAGACCAACACATTTCTCAAACACTGCAAGTACATTATTGGACTTTTTTTTAGTTAATGATAAACAAAAAATCCTTCTATAAGATCCCAATATTTTCCAGACACGATCTGATTTTCCTGACATATGATTTTAATTGTCAAAAGATTGACGACGACATATGGTACCGAAATTTTAAGAGCATTGACATTACCAAACTTAATGACGAATTCAATACATATGACTGGAATATAATATTTAACATGGATGATGTTAATTCTCAAATTAGAACAACTACGAGCTCACATAACATGTCTTTATGAAAAATTCGTACCGCTGCGTAAATTAAAGATTGCACCAAAGAAAAATCCATGGTTCAATCAATGTATTGCACACAATATATCATTATAACGCTACAGAACGTCTGTTCAGTATCAAGAATTTAAAAATTTAAGGAAAAAAACCAACCTATTAATACTGACAGCTAAAAAGTCTTTTTATTCTGTAAGGTTTCAAAGTGCAATATTAACAAGAAGGACATGGAGGGAGCTCAAAGACTTGGGAATAGGGAAGAGGACAAATAACACCAAAATTGATGTAGACATAGATGAATTAAATAGAAAATTTGTGATAAACGGGGTACCTGAAGTAGCATATAATCATTATCTTGATAATATACCGAATAGTTCCTGTGATAATAACTTTAGCTTCATGTGTGCCAGTCAGTGTGATGTCCTTGAATCTGTGCTTAAAATTAAGTCAAATGCAATCGGACTGGATGAAATACATCCAAAATTTCTAAAAATCTTACTTCCGAAAATATTACCACATGTGACTTATATTTGCAATACTGTCTTAACAAAATCAATATTTCCAAGTAAAGGAAAAAATGAATATAGACCTATATCAATTCTATCGTTTTTGTCAAAAGTTCTTGAACAATTAATGTCACAACAAATTCGAACTTTCCTAGATAACAATGCACTACTAAGTGACAAACAGTCAGGTTACAGAAGACAAAGAAGCTGTACTACGGCAATAGTAAATATAACGGAAGACATTAGATTAACACAAGATGAAGGAAATGTGACGCTATTAGTACTACTTGACTTCAGTAAAGCATTTGACACGGTTAACCACGAAATCTTATTAAGTAAATTAGTTAACTTTTTCAATTTTAGTAAGGTAGCTATAAAGCTATTAAAATCGTATTTAACGGATAGAAGACAGGTAGTAGTAAGTGGAAGTAGAATTTCTTCAATGATGAGCACTACACGTGGTGTGCCTCAAGGTTCAGTTCTTGGGCCGCTTTTGTTCTCATTATATGTGAATGACCTGCCAGACGTCCTGTTAAATTGTAAAAGTCATATGTATGCGGATGACGTCCAAATGTATGTTAGTCGTCCATTGAGTAAAATTGATGAGTGTATAAGTGTGTGTAACAGTGATTTGTTCAATGTGAGTAGCTGGGCAAAGCGTAATGGTCTGGCACTTAATCCAGATAAATGTAAATGTGTAATTATATACAAGAAGCAACTAAGTACGATGGCCTATCCAAAACTTGAAATCGAAGGAAAACAAATTAATTACGTAGATCATGTGGAAAACTTAGGATTAACATTTAACAATACGCTTTCTTGGAGTAACCAAGTAGTGAAAGCTACTGGTAGAACATATAGTCTACTAAGAAAACTCGCACCAACACAAAAATACCTACCAGATATACTCAATCTAATGATAGCTAAGACATATTTGACACCCACCTTATTCTATGGTATTGAAATATTTGGAAATTGTGACGCTGAATCTCAAAAAAAAATAAAATTAACATTTAACAACATTGCCCGCTACATATATAATAAGAGACGAACCGATCATATCTCAATCTTAGCAAGACAAATATTCAAAATGGATTTAAAGACATGGATAGGGTACAGAACAATTATTTTTCTACATCGAATAATCTATACCAGACAACCGAGCTACTTATATGATAAATTAACCTTTGCTTCATCAAATAGAACGTTGAATCTGGTAACCATAAGGTACAAACTTGCCAATTCAGGAAAACAATTTTTAACAAATACTATTCGGTTATAGAATGAGTTACCTTTCAATATTAAAAATATTAGTAGAGCAACGAAATTTAGGGAGAAATTAGAAAAACACTTGATAAACTCATAAAAAAAAAAAAATAAATAAAAAAAATGAAAATAAAAAAAATAATAATAATAATAATAATAAAAAATAATAATAAAAAAAAAATAAAAAAAAAAAATTAGAATTAGTATTAGTATTAATAATACAAATATTAGTCATAATAATAAAATTATTAGTCATACTAAAAATGTTAGAATAAGAAAATCATTCTGCTTAAAAGCACACAACTATGTGAACTCCATGTGACTAGCGCATTAACATAAAAGTAGAAATACTGTCGCGTTAGAAATATATATATACAAATAAATAAAAATAAATAAATCCGTATTAGCGCTCAAACTACCCTGGTTCATAACAGAAGGAAGAGAGCTCGTCGACCTTTTGGAATTTATAAAATGCCAAAACGACCTGGGATTGACTTTAAGTCCCCTCTCAACGTCGGCAATATATTGGTTATACAAAAATTTGCTTAAAAAAACAAACTCCCTCTTATGTTGCACATACCTCGCCCAATCCACAGGGTCCCTGGTCTTACCAAATCGTTTAAAGTACTTATTACGAAGATTCTTATATTTCATCAGACCCTTCGTATACCACGGTAGTCTATAGGAGCCATGCACCCTTTTGGAAGCTGTTGCTTGACCTTCCATCCATGGCGGCGATTATTGGTTAATTGATCTTAATTATGAAGTCTAGTGTAAGTTAGGCTAGGGCAAAGCGGGAGCGCAATAAAAGCTCGCTCTCTCGCTCTTGGCGAATTCGCCCCGCTTTGCCACCGTAGGTTAGCTAGAGTAAGAGATTTTGAATTGTGAAGAAAATATAGTTGTTCGCTAACATTGAAGGAGATCGAGCGTATCCATTTCCGAATAAATAACTAAATTACAGCCACCCAAAGTTTTCGGTTAATTTCATTAGAAAAACTCTTCTAATTTTTCATGGCGCCCCCGGGTGGACAGTAAAGTTAATTATAGGCAACAACAATAAGTGACAGTGACACAAGAAATTGCAGAAATTGAAAACATAATCGTTGCCCGCGTCATGGTGTGTGTGTCAACCAGCAATCAATTTGCATAATATCATCGCGTCGGTCGCGCCAAGAATCATTTTTGTGCAAATTTCTGCTACCGCCGAGGGATGCCCTGCGATAAAGCCAGGAAAGTAGCAGTTGGATTCAAAGATCCAAAAGAGGAATCAGAGGTATTTGTGCAGAAAATTGAAGGCTGAGCAAAAGACATTCAGATCTCTCTTTGAGGTGTCTTGTGCTGAAAACATTGCACATCGCCTTCAATTCTAGGCACAGACGTATGATATACATATAGTAGAACTTGATTGCATGCATTTTATTAGTAATTGCATAAATATAACTAAACACACATAAATACATACATATCGACACATACGTCTGTATATGTGAACTATTTGGACGCAACAGTTATATGTACATACATCTATCGTTTACTGCAATCACTGTCAACATTCTAAGGGTATATTGTTTTCGAACGTCACTTGCTACTGCTCTTTCCCTTGATACCTCGTGCCTCGACTTTCAATTAAAATTCGTTTTCGATAATCGCTCTAGTTTAAACATTTAAAAAAAATAATAATAATAATAAATAAATAAATAGAAATAATATAGTGGTTTGTTGCGTAAAATCTACATACATAAGTATTATGGCAGAAAACAGTAAATACACTCTTGAAGAGTTAAAGATTAAGCTCAAAAGTCGAGCAAAAAGCATTCGCCGCTTAGAGGATCGATTATATCAAGGGTCGATTCCTTTGCAATTACCGGAATTACAATGTAGATTAGATTGTTTGAATGCTTCAATTGAAAAGGCTAACCATTTGCAGGAGCAAATCGAGGACATAACAGGTGATGATGCATATGCAGCCGAGTTGGAAGAGCTGACGATTGTCACCAAGGGAAAGATAATGTCGCTTATCGTCGCCTTTGATGCAGCAAGCGAGACGAAGCCAGTGTCTTCTTCAGCCCCAACTCATGCTAGACTTCCGAAATTGTCATTACCCAAATTTAGTGGTAAGCACTCGGAGTTCAAAAATTTCATTAGCCTTTTCGAGAGACTAGTCCATAGCGACAATAGCATACCGGTGATCGAAAAATGTAATCATTTGATTTTGTGCCTCTCTGATGAAGCATTAGGAACAATAAAGGCGTTCCAAGTCACCGAGGCAAATTATGAAAAGGCCATGGCTGGCGTAAAACGAGTATATGACAATGACAACGATTATTTGATTTTCACGAATAATATTTCCACATTGTTCAATCTGCCGAGAATATCGCATCAATCTGCATCATCTCTAAGAACTCTAATCGATACTGTTTCGTCGATTTACGGATCGTTACTGTCGATCGGAGATGATACAAAAATTTCGAATGCAATGCTCATTCATCTCGTTTTAAACAGAGTCGACCCAGTGACGAAACAAAAGTGGGATGAACAGCTTACTTATGAGAAGTTGCCGCTTTGGTCCGACTTTGAGAAAGTCTTGAATCGTCGATACCAGCATCTGTCTGCTGAAGAATCGACCAAGCCAAGGCAAGACAAAGTCATGCCAAGCAAGCAACATAATCGCAGTTCATTTGCTTGTTTTTCCACTTCCACCAACAGTAGAACTCAGCAAACTTGTAGCTACTGCAATTCAGGAGACCATGTAGTGTCAAATTGCCCTCCATTTTCGCGTCTCTCGGTGATGCAAAGTTTTGAGTTTGCCAAGTCGGCATCCTTATGCATTAATTGTCTGCGAAAAGGCCACGCTGTTGTAAAATGCAAAGCCAATAAATGTCGAGTATGCAGCCGCTCACATCATACATTATTGCATCGATACACAATGTCGGCTAATAGTCTCGCGTTGCCACCACCCCAAGAGAGTCCTTCTCCTCCATCAAATCAGAATCAACCTTCCACGTCACATGTTCTGCATGCGACAGCGTTGGACAGGGTAATTCTGGCTAGGTCGATCGTAAGCGTCCGAACTAAGAGCGGTGAACACATTTTGGCCAGAGCTCTGCTCGACTCTGGATCACAAACAAATTTCATTACCGAGGACCTCTCATCGCTTACAGATCCGTAGAGAGGAGTCCTGTATTAACTTGCTTGGAATTGGTGAATCTAATTCTCAAGTAAAGGATAAAATACACACAGTGGTGAAGTCGCGAATAAATGGTAGTGAGTTCTCCTTTGATTTTCGGATCCTGAAATCAATTTCAGGTTATCACCCTGACCAGTCAGTGAATGTGACTGACTGGCGAATCCCAGAGAACCTACCACTGGCAGACCCTTATTTCTACAAGCCACAAAGAATAGATATGTTAATTGGAGCAGAATCGTTCCTTGAATTATTAGCTGTTGGTCAAATTAAACAAGGTCCTGACTTTCCAACTCTTCAGAAAACCCTTCTTGGTTGGGTTGTGTCGGGAAAATATGTTTCAGGAGTTCTGCTCCTCAAATTACAAACAGTTTGAGTTGCAGTGAAGAGTTGCTAGTATCCATCGATAGGACCTTGAAAAGTTTTGGTCACTGGAAGAAATGCCATCTACCAAGAAAATTGCCACACCTGAGCACAAGCTATGTGAAGAACACTATCGTAAGACGACTCAGGTACTATCATCAGGTCGGTTCGAAGTAAGGCTCCCGTTTAAATCAGATCCAAATTGTTTAGGCAACACCTTTGAGGTTGCGAAACGGCGGTTTTTGTCGCTTGAAAGACGATTGCATCGTGACCCTGAGTTGAAGAAAATGTACTTGGAATTCATGGAAGAGTACCTCTCCTTAGGTCATATGTCTCCTACTGACAATACGATTCCTTCTACTCCACACTACGTAATCCCTCATCAGTGTGTTCTGAGGCCCCAAAGTACGTCTACCAAGCCGAGTCGTGTTCGATGCTTCGTCCAAGACGTCCTCACAGGTGGCCTTAAATGATATTCTGATGGTGGGACCTACCATTCAAGAGGAATTATACTCGACACTGCTCCGTTTCCGTCTGCACAGGTTTGCCCTGACTGCTGATGTTAAAAGATGTATCGCCAAGTGATGGTGAACGAAGCGGATCGGCAGTTTCAGCTCATAGTGTGGAGAAGAGACCCTTCTGAATCCTTGAGATTATACAAGCTCAACACTGTAACCTATGGGACTGGACCAGCCCCATTCTTAGCTATCCGGTGTTTGAAAAGGTTGAGTGAGTCTGCGAAGCTCTCATTCCCTAGAGCTGCTAACGTTATTGGGTCCGACTTTTACGTCGATGACTTGTTGACTGGTGCTGCATGCGTAGAGGAGCTAAGGGCAATTAAGTCCGAAGTGTCTCAGGTTCTTCAGACCGCAGGGTTTGAGTTGACTAAGTGGTTTTCAAACTCACCCGAGATCACCGCATCTGAGAGCACAGCCAAACCCATAAAGATTTCGGATTCAGAGTCGACAAAGGCGTTAGGAATTTCATGGTTACCTACTGACGATGTCTTTAAGTTCAAAATTGACAATTTAGTTATGGGTCTCCGAGCGACAAAACGGAACATACTATCGGTGACCCCTTGGTTTGTTAAGTCCTATCGTCATAAAAGGCAAGATCCTATTGCAGGAGCTTTGGCTTAACAAACTAGATTGGGATGAGTCGATCCCGCTGCATTTGGAAACAGCGTGGAATAAGTTGAAAAATACACTATCTCAATTGGAACACATATCCATATCTCGGTTTGTGTATTCCGATCCGATGTCACCGGTTCAAATACATGCCTTTGCTGACGCCTCCATGAGAGCCTATGGAGCGTGCGTCTATATACGTAGCAGAACTGCAGAAGGTTTAAAAATATCATTGTTGACTTCGAAATCCAAAGTAGCGCCGCTCAAGACCAAAACGCTCCCAAGGCTTGAGTTATGTGCCGCTCACGTTCTCGCAGATCTCTGTCACAGAATCAAGCCCCTATTAAACGTGCCCATTGAACGAGTCGTTTATTGGTCGGATTCAGAGGTAACTCTTCATTGGATCCGGTCTCATCGTTGTCGTTGCCGTTGTCGACTTTCGTTTCGAATAGAGTGGCTGAGATTCAGGAGTGGTCAGATGATGCTACGTGGCGGCATGTACCCACGAAACAGAACCCAGCAGATATTGTCTCAAGAGGTTGTGACGTCGACGATATCGTGCAGTCAATTTGGTTCGAAGGACCATCATTCTGAAAAAGAAGGAAGAAAACTGGCCCAAGAACGCTCATTTCGAACACTCCGATGATCTTCAGCTGGAAAAGAGGAAGACTGCGGTCGGGCTGACCGCTGCTGTGCGAAGTTCGCAGCTGTTAGATGTCATCGAGGGATTCTCGTCACACCTCAAACTGCTTAGAGTGTTCGTGTATGTGTTCCGCTTTATAAGAAAATGTAAAGACCCAAGCCTAAATTTCGAAAAAACTATCTCACCGACCGAATACAATGAAGCCTTTTATAAAATTGTCGAAATCGTCCAGCATCACGAGTATCAAGGAGAAATCGAAAAGGTTAGGAAAGGATCTACAATTGGTCCTAGTCTTCAGCGGTTGAACCCATTCATCCATGAAGACACAGGGACTTGGTGCAACTTTTCGTTGTTGCGAGTGGGGGCGACTAGCCAAAGCTCCTATATCATACGATGCCAAGTTTCCTCTGCTTTTGACTAAGCGCTCGCAATTCGTGCGAAGCTATATTCGTCATCTGCACCATTCGAATTTTCATGTCGGCCCACGAGCACTTGTGAGCATCCTTCGACAGAGCGTTTGGATAGTGAACGCTCAGGAGGTCTGCCGTCAGACAGTTCGATCGTGTATGCGCTGTTTTAAATGCAAGCCTCGATTGTTGACGCAACTCATGGGGAATTTACCCGCAGATCGACTCCGTGCTCTCCGCCCATTTTCAATTTGCGGCGTTGATTTTTGTGGACCAGTGCACACGACATTGAAAATTCGCGGAAGGCCCCATACAAGTCATACATTGCGCTTTTGTTTGTTTTGCGTCCAAGGCGGTTCACCTAGAAATAGTTTCCGATCTAACCACTGACTGTTTTTTGTTGGCTTTCCAAAGGTTCGTCGGGCGCCGAGGATATCCTCAAGTCGTCCATTGCGACAACGGGACGAACTTCGTCGGAGCGAGCCGCCATCTCAGCGCTCTGCGGATCAGGCTCAAGGAGCAGGGGAGACGCAATTCGCGACTTCGCGTCAAAAACGGATGCGAATTTGCGTTCATACCGCCGCGAGCTCCTCACATGGGAGGGCTATGGGAGGCAGGTGTAAAAACTGCCAAGAGCCTACTCCTACGGGCGGTAGGCAGCGCGCTCCTAACCGCCGAAGAGCTCGCCACAGTCCTCGTCGGCATCGAGGCCATAATGAACTCGAGGCCGCTGGGAGCCATCAGCCAAGATCCAAGCGACGGCGAGGCCCTAACACCCGGGCACCTGCTGACAGGCGGGTCGCTCATCGCCCCCCCAGCACTGCGGACTCCGGACCAGGAGAGTCTCAGTTGCTTGCGGCGATGGCGACTTGTCTCGTCAGTCAGGCAAGCGTTTTGGCAGCGATGGTCCCGCGAATATGTCCCCGCGATGGGGCTGCAAATTCGGGGCAAATGGCACCAGCGGCAACCGAACCTCGAGGAAGGAGACCTCGTCATCGTGGCCAAGGACAATCTGCCGCCTCAGGAGTGGCTCGTGGGGAGGGTCATCGCCACGCACGAAGGAGAGGACGGCATGGTCAGGGTCGTCGAAATAAGGATTAGCACTGGAGCGGTTCGGCGGGCCATACACAAGTTGGCGCCGCTCCCAATGTGTTGAAGCCGATGCAGGCGTTCAACGGGGCCGGTGTTGCGTGACCTTCCATCCATGGCGGCGATTATTGGTTAATTGATCTTAATTATGAAGTCTAGTGTAAGTTAGGCTAGGGCAAAGCGGGAGCGCAATAAAAGCTCGCTCTCTCGCTCTTGGCGAATTCGCCCCGCTTTGCCACCGTAGGCTCCATCCAGGAGACAAATCCGATCGCAGCGTAGGGTGCGTCTAACGGCCCCAACGACCCCACCTCCTCTGCAGCGCTTCGTTTTGGCACAGTCTCTGTCCTTACGAAACACCTGGAAAATGTTCGGATCGAAGTATTCGTTGTCGAAAAAGTTTGAATTGAGCCAGGTTTCAACTAAAATGACAACGTCGAAGTCACACGTAGAAGTAGCCAAGTTGACCGCCTGCGATTTGGTGCGCATGCCCGCTATATTTTGGAAAAAAATTCGTATAGACTTGGCACCATCCATCGGCACGGTCCCAGAAAGTAGCGGTGCTGTCCTGTTAGCTGCCACGGAGGATGGGTCCAGAGGAGGGTCAGCCATATCCAACTGAGTCAGAGGAGCGAGGCCCATGCTTAGAACCTGCCTAAGCGTCGAAGTCCGAATCAGTAGCACACCACCCTCGTCCAGAAAAGAGGGTGATGATGCTGAAGAGAGTGTTCCACATAAGAGCGCACGACGGGCTGCTGACTCTTCCCAAATGTCGAGAGCAGCGACGGCGCAAGCATAGCATACGAAGCAATGCAATTGCATTTGTTGTTGTAATGTTGACGTTAGAAGCGCACGTAGTCGGGAGAGAGCGCCAGCAAGAGCATCGTCATCTGATCCAGCAGCAGCCGAGCGAATATCGCACAAAGCGCATATCGAAAAGTCAATGTTTTGTTGTGTCGAAGAGGATTGCCAAAAATGAAACAACGGGCTGTTGCTCATAGCAAAAAGGCGAAAAAGTGCAAGTAGAATATGTTGCGGAGAAGCGGCGATCATAAAACCAGAGGCGCCGCTCACTGGGGGTTTTTTGAAGTGGATGGAACTGGAGTTTTCTGAGTCGGCGTGGACGTCCGCAATGGCACAGCTGCACACAGATTAACTGCCGTAAAATCAGCTTCCGGCCTCTGTTTATGCACAAAGCGGGAAACCCTTACCGATACTGGCCAGAATCGATCATCAAAGACCACGGGGAATAGGGGTTCAGGGACCCCAAGTTTAAAATTAACGAACTTCAACGCAGATAAATCAGCATCTCGCTTGACCAATTTCACGCAAGATATTTCCCCCTCCGGCACCTTGAGTTTATCGGCAACAAATTTTATCACCGCCTCTGGCGCCGTCGCGGTAGTAAATTTACCAATATGCAGGTATTTGCTGGTCTGCATCACACTCAGCTGTTCGCAGCTCGGAGCAACACCAACGCGACGATTGGCATGTTTCTTCCGATTCTTCCTCTCTCTCTTTCTGACTGTGATGAAGCCCTCCGAACAGATGGGGGAGCAGCAGCTGATCCCAAGTCAATGACCTCAGTCGACCTCATTAAGTCGGTCGCCGGCTTTGGCCTATTGGAATCCTTCCTTAGAGCGATCGGCTTCACCCGCTCATGAGAATTGATCGAAAGGGCAGTCTGAAAATCAGACTTCAGACCCCGATAAAGGCTTTCAAGCTTCAGAACCTTGTCGTTAAGCTCATCTATTTTCGAATGCGAGTCATTCGCAACCACACAGTTATCACACTGCCATAACAAATTAGGCAGATTTGTTAAAAGTTTAACTGCGTCTGCTTGCAAATCGATGCACGTCAGATGAAACGCTCGGCGGCACAAAGAAGAACAGCGGACAGCCTCAAAGCAACGAAGCTGACCGGCAGTTACGTCCGAATTGCATTCCGAGCAGTAATAAAGCGACATAGCAAAAACACGACCGAACGCAGTGAGAGCTGACTAATCATTGATTCTTATCTTATAATTCTTATAATTTCTTATCCTCTCGATAGTTTTCTGCATTCCACCGTGGGAAGACAAAGGACCATCGTGCGCGCGTAAGAGCATGTCAGATTTTAAAGAATTAGGAATCCATAATTTCCACGACTGTACGTCATTAACTAGTTCTTTGTCCAAATGTTCAGCCCGACGATACAATAGCCCGTCTTCCGTCCTTAAATCTGGTAACATTTTCTGGTTGGCTTTCACGCGATCAACCATGTCCCTATAATCCGGGGATTTGAAGTGATCAGATTCAAGATCCACTAAAGAACCTCCTGCTAACTCTAACGCTTCTACTGTCTCCTCATGGACCCGTGACAAAACGTCTGGAACCACATTTTGAGACCCCTTGCGTCGTTCGATCTTAAAACGATATTTTTGCAAGGACAAGGCCCAACGTGCGAGACGAGAACTTAGATCGTTATTGGACATCAGCCACTTCAGGGACGCGTGGTCTGTTATGATCGTAAAGTCGTGTCCTTCTACGTAGGCTCTGAAGTTCTTCAGACACACTATGGCCGCGAGACACTCTTGCTCTGTCACGGTGTAGTTGCGCTCTGCCTTGTTTAACTTCTTCGAGACAAAAGCTACCTCCCACTCCTGTTTTACTTGCGTCACAGTGAATGAAGAACGGTTTCAAAAGGTCGGGACTGCGTAAAACGGGGGTCGTCACCAGCCTATGTTTTAGCTCTTCGAAGGCTTCCAAAGCTTCTTCGGACAGACTAAACTTCCTCTTTGTTGTCATCGGTCAGCGGAGAAGAGAGCGAGGCAAAGTTCGGGACGAACTTGCGATACCATCCGCACAAACCCATGAAACTCCTTAGACTCCTCCGGCTCTTAGGCACTGGGAACTCCACTATTTCCTTGATCTTTTCCGGGTCTGTTCGAATCTCTCCGTCTCCTATAATGTGACCTAAATATACCACTCGGTGCCTACAAAAGCGACTTTTCTCTATATTCAGCGTTAGACCAGCATTCTTAATTTGTTTAGCTATTTCTCCTAACACTGCCAGATGTCGCGGGAAACTGTCTGAAACTACCAGCCATTCATCTAGATATATGAAAACCTCGTTTCTGAGATCGGCTGGGATCACCTTGTTCATCAAGCACGACATCGTGCTAGTAGCATTACATAATCCGAACGGAATTACCTTGAATTGCTACACAGGACGGCCAGGAACCGTGAATGACGTCTTGTTTCGGGACTTTTCATCTAATGGCACTTGCCAATAGGCATCCTTTAAATCTAAACTTGTTATAAACTCCGCTTTAGGCAACCGACTCAGAATTCCACTGATCTGGGGTAAAGGATATGCATCTTTTTCGGTGTAACTGTTTACCTTTCGACAATCTCAACAAATTCGGACCTTGCCAGGTTTTGTGACCAACACAATGGGCGAAGACCAAGGACTGTCGGACTCTTCTATCACTCCCAATTGAATCATCCGATCTATCTCGGTATACATGGCTTTCTCCACTGCTGGTGAAACTGGAAAGTGTCTCTGCTTCACCGGCTTTGTGTTTCCCACATCGGTAAGTTGGTGATTTTGCTGGTCTTTCCGAGACCTTCCTGGGCGAAAGAGGGAAACTTCTTGACAACGTCCGCTAATTCGGCCGACTGCTCGTCGGTCAGAGGGCAACGATCATCGACTCTCTTTCCTTCCGGTACCTCTATTTCATCCACCCTCAAGTTCGGAGGCAACAGATCATAGAGGTTCCAGAAATCGATCCCCAAATATAAGTCGTGTTTGAGGGACGGAATTAGAAAAATCTCCATTCTCTTTCGTTCTTCCTCATACTCTATCTCGGTGCTCAGGCTACCCGGTATACTCTGCGCTTTTCCATCAGCTGTTTGGGCATTGCCCTGAATCCGCTTGAAGGACACATTATCGTCTATCAATTGTTTTGCTAGCTTCCCTCCGATACAACTTATTGTTGCTCCGGAGTCTAGTAAACCGTAAACAGTTCTGTCGAACAACTGTACTGGTATAAACGGGCGAGGGTCTCTAGCCATCCCTGACAATGCACTATAATACTCTACACCTCGTCTACACCTCCTTACTTTCTGCCAGTAACAGCGGATACGCTTGCTCCTTCTCGATGAAGTAGCTTTTTCTGGCCCTGGGCGGCCCTCTCGGTCGACTCGCAAGTCCGTGTCTATTTCACGATGCGACAGCGTACTGGGATCGCTCAATCTTAAGTCCGTGTGTATTTCGCGATACGACAGCGTACTGTGCTGGCTTGATTTCAAGTCTGGTATAATTGTAGGGGCACTTGAAAGTGCCGATTCAGCTAGTCGGTGTTTGTCCCCTGATGACGAATCAGACTTGTAGTCTTCTGTTTGAACCCCGACTTCGGTGTGCTGCCCTTGGAGTTTTTTGAACACTTGTCGCAGCTGGGTTTGTATGTGTTGGCCGCCCCGCAGCCATAACAGAATACCCTCCGGTCTGATACGCAGTCCTGGTATCTGTGTCCCACCTGGTGACAGTTCCAGCAAATTAACGAAATAGCTTCTATTTCGTTATCCTCCATCCCTTTGGAATCTCCACGAGGTTCGAAATCACTTCGTAGCTCGGACACATTACGTTTGAAGGGAATGGACTGCTCATAACTGTGCGTCAATTTAACGTCTTCTAGAAATACTTCGCGTCTCCGACATACTTCTCGCAGTTCCTGTACTGAACCTGTGTCAACATTGAGGAGTTTGTTTTCTGAGATTCTGAGATTCTGAGATGAGTTTGTTCTGAGATTGTTTTTGAGCACCCGAACTAGCTTGCGAGCTGTCCATGGCTGCTCTAATTGGTCGGTGAGACCCGACACTGCGTCGTAGAATACGTCGAAACTTTCGTTAATCTTCTGCTTTCAGTTACGTATCAGCTCCTCGATGTCTACATCGTCCTTTTCCTGTCTGATGAGTGAGTGCTTCTACCCGGTATATGAAATTATCTACGGACACTCCCGTTCCGGAAAATTTTATTTTCCATCCACTTTGGATGTGCACTACCTTGTCCGGCCACTGAGACAGATCCGTCACCCCGCTTCTCATTGAAGATTGCGGCATCACAGTTTGCGTCTCATAGTTCGCGTCTCGGATCGGTTCCTCTTCAAAATCTAAAGTTTGACTTCGAGTCTCTCGTAGCAGTGGAGGCCTGTCGTTCAATCCTGCTTCCGGCGACTTGCTCGTCTGTGTCATAGCCTGACGTACGGACTCGAACACTGCGTTTTGAATCTCTTCGGACATTCTATTCGTCAGAGTGTTCAACAGTCTTCGTTTTATCACGCGTAGGTCGGCATTCCTGCTGGTGGCAACCTCTTCTTCGACGTTCGCCCTAGGACTTTCTTTCTTTCTCTCCCTACTGTGAGATCGCGTATTCTGTGCTATAGCCTTGGGAATGGCACCGACAATGGGTCTACAAGGAACGCTACACACCGGGCAAGTGTCATTCGTCTTCCAGTGCACATTCAAGCACCTAATGTGATGTCACCCTAGCGCTACCGCTAGCTTCCGACTCTTGACTTGACTCTCTGTCCGGAGATCTATCTAATCCCATATTGTCTGATTGTTTAGAAGTACTAGCACTCCTGAGACTAATAAATACTCCGATCAATTTCAAGCTCTCTCTCTGGCTCTCTGCTCATCGTTGAGTTTCTCTCAAGAACTGACAACCAACCCTGGACAATTCATTCGAACGGCTCACTGTCTGTCGCGGTCAGACAACAGCGATCCGTGCTTTTATCTGCTTTCCAGCTCCAAACCGTGATTCTTCTTCCCGCACCTCAACCGTGGCTAGGACATCCTTCCTCTGGCATGTCTCTATCTTTCCTAACGGTTGACTTACGAGGAGTTCGATTTAATCCAAAGGGTGCAAACGAATCGGTGAATTGGTACCTCAGTCAGGGTCAGGTGATCACTGCTTGTGTTTATCCCCTGCATTCCGTTTGTCTGAGTCGCCCTGCACTAAACTATCAACCGTGGTCAGAAGGGAATATTCCTCTTTAGCTTCTGTTTTCCGAAACGATTTTAGTTAAGAGAGGATCTCATCTCGCGATGGAATACCGAGCTTGCAATTGTTGGGATTTGACCAAAAAAAAAACCGAACGCGGACTAACTATTCCTGCATGAGTCTCACTGAGCAATTAACTCGCTCCTTGAGGCCCCAAGTTGGGCGCCACTTATGATTTTATTTCTTATCTTAAATATGATTATAACTGTAACGTTCACCGATATATAAACGAGGGAGGGTCGATGAACGGCTGCACGCTGTTATTTCGGCTCTAGCTCGTCGGTATTGGGGGGTGGTGGTCTTGCGCGAACCGTTCGATAACCGCTGCTGCAACGTCAGGAATAAGAAATTAAATACTAAGATTTAAGCGTGCGGTCGACAAGAAAACGCTAAAATACTGAATCGGTAGATACAAGAATACTAATCCACGCGACACGGGGCTGAGGCGGATAAATAGTTGGGATCACAGAAGTCCTTGTGTCCCACTTGAGCCCACCCTACCAATGACCACTTCCTTGGGATCTTTTCAGGGTCTCCCAGTGGCCCCTTTCCTCCTACGGTTAAGCGGGCGCCAGCGTGAGTTCAGTTAGAGATATTCTACTCTTTTATCAGAGACATTCTAATAAAAATAACGGTATAAATCATGGTGCTCTGTACATTCTATATATTCAAAATCGTTCTTAATCTTATCTTTCAAAGTTAATGTGTTAAACGTTTTCCTATTTGGGGTATATCGGGGCTTACATATACAAACTTAAATCGATGGAATTATATCGCAAATGGTAGAAAAGGCAGCTAGGAACTAGAATGTTTATATAAAAATCGTTTTGTTTCTCTTAGGACTACAGAATTATTTTTACAAAATTCATTAGACTACATTTTACCAACGAGTTAATCTACTGAGCTTTACTTCTTCTTAATTTTACTAAAGGTATGGCAAATTCAGGGCTTCAAGGCCGATAAACACGATCGTGTAACAAAACTGGGAAATTCGTAAAGGAGATTTTAATGGCTTCCGCCGAAACAAACCGCTTCACACGCAGTGCGACCTCTTGGGATCGAGGATATATTCATAACAGAGCCGTGAGGCGCCACAAAAATTGATCACTACTTTCACGACCACAATTTACCAACTCACTTTTCTTATCCGTGATTCCAGCGGCGAAAGATCGATCTCCCGACGCAGGCGGCTGGAAGAGAATTCATAAAGGGCATGCCCTAACAATATTCATAGTGGATGTCAATGCGTTTTTCTTTCCTATCCCAAGAAGCTAGGTGTGGCGGTTATACTCAGAAGGGGTGCTCTTTACAAACGTGTTTAACATTGGATTCCTATTCTTTTCTTCTTCCACTAACAAACATTAAATCGGTTGTGCAGAAGTTCCGGTTACCTCGAGTCACGATTACGCTAAACTGGCCTAACTTTGGCACGACATCACTCGTTGCTGCACTATGTTCTTGACGAGATTCCACTACGGGATTTGATTCTTTCCTGACCCATCCAAGGGTACAGTCGCTTGTAGTCTGAAGACGCTGTAAACCGTATATGAATGAAGATCGAAGAGATTCGAGCGTGAAGCTTAAAAAGTGCTGGAATAGCGACGAATGGTGCTCTGCTGCATCACATACGCTACGTCGGCGGCCATACGCTAACGAAGACCGAAGCTAAATGGTGTACAGCTTAGATCGTACAATCGAATGGTCCTCCGCTGCATCACAAAGGCTCGCTACAGCTTAAAATGTACAGGAGGCACGACTAGGGTGAGCGTGCGGCCTAATTAGTACAGGGCGAACGACGAGGGTGAGCGTGCAGCCTAATTCGTACAGGACGAACGACGAATGATCCTCTGCTGCATCATATAGGCCGCATACAGTTGCTGGTCCTAGAGTGTTTAGTTTAATATCGCGTTGAAGGCTAAAGCCTCATCTGTCAGCCAGTTCCAGCCAGCTGCGTATATCGGCTTACTTTGGTCGGGATGGGGGTCGGAGCGCGTGCTTTGACGCAGCGGCGTCGCTCTTATCGAGAATCCACTGGCCTCTATCCAGAGGCCTATACTCTTGCGTGCTGCGACTACCAGTGGAAGCCTCCAGTGGATTATTCCACCACTTGGGGTCAATCTCGCGGAGCACGATGGGGCTAGGAACATACTGTCGTTAAAACCAATCTTCTACGGATCTCTCCTCTCACTCACCAAATCTGTGTTCTCCCTGAGCTACAATACAACAACAGGCACTGATTGTTTTCTTTTTATTTATTCTTCAAGCACACGCGGATGTTTTTGGATTTGTTTCCGAGAGCTGATCAAAGAGCGGCTTATTCGGCAGCCTGATCGTGGCGGAAGAGGAAGTGCTTGGCATGTCAAACTCTTTTGTCGCGAGGACCTCACCTTTGTGTATTTCTATATCCTGAACTGTCTTAGCGACCCTGGGCGGGACCCTACCTCACGCCTTTTATGTTGTGATCTGTCAAATCCCTACTGATCACCTCTGAGTGTTACAAAACGTACCACTAACCGGCTTGATTATAGCTCTCAACAGATCCCAACAGAATGTACCATTGAATAAGGCAAAAATTAGTATTTCTGGTTGCTTCAGGTGCCATTACACATCTTCCAAATAATTGATATTAAAAATGTCTTGAGCAATGATTTCATTGTATGTGTCCTCAGCTTTGCTACTAACGATTTCATCAGTAACCACCGCATCGTCATTTATCGAAGTACCTGTTTCACTTATATAACTTATTGGTCTGGTATGATCGCTGAAATGTTCAGTAACTGCTTCACTGACTACTTCCGTAAAAATTTCACTATCCTTGCTAACAGCTTCACTAACAATTTCATTATCATTGTTACTAACGGTATAACTAACAATTTCATCAATCTCTTTATTAATGGTATCACTAACAATTTTATCAATCTCTTTACTAACGGTATCATTAACAATTTTAATTAATTAAAACGCTTTTAATTCAATTAAACTTTGGCTTTTTGAGTCACCTCATCTCTAACTATTTTATAAGCGTTGTCTTTAAACTTATCGTTTTTTTCTATACTCATAAGTTTACCCATTGTTTGAATTTGCAATTTCTCACTTTCAATCGGTATTGCTAAATAATTATTTAAATGATTCTTAGCTTCCTCTTTTGTAGCATATAATGTAACCATTTTCAAAGTGTTTAGGTCCAAATTTAACTCGCATGCATTCATAAAATGTCTGCCAAGAACAACACCATGACTCATGGACTCGTTCCATACCACATTCAAATGAAAAAAACATTTTATTCCATCTTTCAAAACATAACATAAAATTTTTCCAAATTTTTTCAATTGGCTTCGATTCAACCCAAAATATGATTCAGAAACTGTCTCAAGGATGGTTTTCGTAGATATATTATGAGGCATGCTGCAATTAATGGTGTTACAGTATCATTGCATAAGAAAATCTTACAGTATCTTACATAATTGTTGATTACGCTTTTCCTATTCGGGGCATTGTCCGACTAGGTGGCCAAATGCCCTACATGCGTAGCATGATCCAGATTGGCTTGAAGCAGTCCTTGGCGAAATGACCACGTGAGTTGCAATTGGCGCAGCGTAAGCCCTTGTTAGCTGCAGCATCTGCCGAGACTGGTATGGCGTACTGCTTCCGCTGCGGAAGGCGGATTTCCGAGAATGCACGTAGAATTTGCTTCGGATCCGAGAAGCACTGAATGCGAGCCTGAACTCGCAAGCCCGAAGCCGGAATTCCATCGATTATCTTTCTTTCAACTACTCTGTGTCTATGTTGATGTTTCTAGCCAGCATCATTTTTTCTTCATAATATGTGGCAAAATTTTCTTCTGAACGCCATTGACGATTTTGGAATCTGTCTCTTTGTTCTCCTTTGGACATGGTTGCCCAAAATGCCACGATCAATTGCTCGCACAAGTAATGAGCTGATTCCAAGATACGTGCGGGATCTGCATGGAGCCAACGCTGAGCGTTTCCTTTGAGCTTGGCAATCAGGAGCATTCGTTTAGTGATGTTGTCCAGCTTGTAGATTTCGGCAATATTCTCCAGCTGTATGACCCATTTTTTGGCGCACTGTGTCCCGTCGAATTCCATAGTCACTTCCTTTGCCAATGTGAGCGATGTTGCCGAAGATCCCCATATGTTGTTTACATTTGTGATCTGACGTTTTGCAACACTGTCTGAATCGTAGCCTTTTCCATCACTGTTGTCGATGGTGCTTTTAACATTGGTGCTGTTAGCGCAGAAACTGTTAACTGAGGTGCTGTTAACTGAGGTGCTGTTAACGCTGCCACTGCTATCGATATCTTCGTTGCCCTCGTTGATGACGTCATTGGCTTGGCCGACATGCACGATCTTGTTTGTTTCGTCATGAATTTTTTTCAGCAGGACTCCGCGCGTAATTTCATCAGGGCGTCGTTCTCGGCTTCTACTGGGCTTGGCTGTTCCGTGCTTAGTATAAATCCCTCCTGCATGTCTTGAATCGATGGGGCAGCCTCTTCAACGACTGGCGGCGCCAAAGTTGGTGCTTCACCTGCCAACTGCTGCTGCTCCGCTTGGCCGATCGAACCTTCTGGTGGGTGCGTTTGGTTGAATTGCGCACACACGTGCGACCAGTTCGGCTTTCGAGCCTTGGGTTGATAGCCCGAGTCCAGACAGCCACCTCTTTAGTTGCACTACCGAGAATTGGTTTAATTCGATGTCGCTCATTGTGAGTAGGGCCCACTTCTGAGATTGTGAGAGTGAAATAGATTGGATGGTTTACTTTTACGAACACGTCTTTATTCTCCTGCTGTGCCATTTAGAATGATCGAGCGTCGATCTACATACTTTTCATGTGGCCGTATCTTCGGTATTTTCCTGGAGTGGCCGTACATTTATGGATTCTTAATATAAGCTAGGGATGCCGTATTGGCTGATAAAGGTTGTAATAGGGCTGCCGTACTGAGTAATAGAGGCTATCCTACCACAGTAGCAAACTTGGACAGCATCGAAGACACCCTGCTGGCCAAGAACAGGATCATCATCACGGACCTAGAGAACCTCATCCTGGGCTTGACCCTAGCCAAAATCAAAATAGTAAGCCCGACCCTTCTGGTCGACACCAATATTAAAGTACTGAACAAACAAAACTTAGCCAACATAAGCCTATTGGAGCTCTTGGAAGTGTCGAATGTCAGCTTGTTTCAAAACTCCGACCTATTACGCTTCTTGGTAAAATTCCCTCAACCCAAGCTTGTCTGCAGGGAACTGCTGATATTCCCAGCTCAACATCGAAGCAATATACTGGACTTCAGTGACGGAGATGTGGTAACAGAATGCGGAACTCGGGCCCTCAACATCGGGAACTGCGAAACCACCTTCGGCGCTACGTTCTGCAAAGAACAACGAAGGACCCCCTGCGCACAACCGATGGTGATCGGGACTGTTGCGCATTGCGCTACCCTGCCAGGACACTTGGAACAAATAACCATAGTGGATCAAGGAACACTCATCATCAACGATGCCAACCTAACGGTCTACGATACAGGGACCACCCAGAACATCGCGGGAACATACCTCGTCACGTATTCCAATCGAGTCTCGCTTAACGGGACCTGGTATATCAACCACCTGGGCGACTCTAAGAGGAAGGCAGTGGTGTCCGCTAAGACACAAGTTAACGTAACGGACCACAGGGAGAAACTTAGTCTGCCATTCCTGCGAGAGCTAAGCCTGCAGAACATGAACCATATTGACAACTTGCACGAATTGTTGACGGTGAGGAGCACCTCCACGCCACCGCTTTCCCTCTCTGCGTCATCATCTGGGTATTGCACCGCCGCCTCAAGGCGAACGGCCCACAAAACGCAGGCACAGCACAAAACACCGTGAACGACCACCCATCTCCAACCTCACTCCCCCATACCCACGACAAACCTACCGTGTCAACGCGCCCAGCCCCAAATGCGTTTGCACCCGCTAACTTCGGGACCCGACTACACACGCAGCCGGTCCGACTAAGCCCAACGACAAGAACTATTCCCGCACCTCGAACAACAACGTCCGAAATCTTACCGGGGAACGGGGAATGCGGTAGTATTATAAGAAACACCAAAAATCAACTATGTACTATAATCATAAGAAAAACACTGGGAATATGGTAGAATTATAAGAAAACGACAAGAATATATATTTTGACTAAGAACACTAATGCCAAGAACACCAGTTTTTACGAAGACACCCCTACTATCCACACTTCCACTCGCCACTACGCGAACACACCGCAAAGTAACAACAGATTTTCACGCGAACTCCCCCACTCCGATCCGGGAAACCGATCAGGCACACCTTCCAACCACGTTCACCAACCACGAAAAAGATGACACACCACAGATGACCTCGACGAGCATCAACGACAAGCCTACGGGTATGCAGGGCCACTTTTTGGTAAGCTCGCTTACCCAACGTCCCTCACAACCCTTTCAGAGAGAAGCGATCCAGGTCACGAACCCCTTTCGGAGAGGAATAATCCAGGTCAACTCGCAAACGCCGAGTTGACGAAATACGGACCCCCTTCGGAGAGAAGCAATCCAGGTCAATTCACACCCACCGAGTCGGCGAAATACGAACCCCATACTGAAGTACGCGCTCGACACCCGCCGAACGATCGAGAAGTATAAATAGACGACGGCCGAAGTCAAAAGATACTTACGCAGAGACCCGGCCCTAGTCTAGATGTTACCACGCGCGGTAACTTAGATCCCCCCCTCCAACACACTAAGGAACAAAGAAGGTGTCAAAGACGTTTATAATAAAGTCAGCAAATATTAAAATAACATCAACTGAGTAAGTCATTACAAAGGGACCCGATCACTGACACCATCCCAATTCGACATACCTCCACCCCGTTTCAGCGCGCCTCACAAGCGACTCCTGACCAAGCCTCGCTTCGTCCTCTCTGCCGTAGGCCAGCCCAGACGTTTCCCTTAAAGTTCCATCCATCTACAAATTTCCTGTGGATAGACCCTGGATGTGACTGAGCTCACTTCAGCCAGAAATAGGTTCATCACAAGTGGCGCCAGAGCAGGGACCTAACGGAACGTTGACGAAGGGTTTATGGACTAAAACCCCACGGCCACCAGAGTACCGAGTAAGCAAAACAAAAACCCAGGCCCACACAATTTCAACGGTGCGGGTCGCGAAACGGGTCTACGAAATCGCGGCACAGTGCCCCAGTGACGAAAAACGCGAACAGTGCTGTTTCCCCCCGAAAAGGAAATTCGAAACGCATGACGGCCGCGAAGCGCGACACATTCTGCTCCAGCAGAACGATGGAATCCCACACAGGGGAACAGCCCGGTTATTACTTCCCGGAAGAATTAATCACCAACCCAGGGGTGAGTACCGGCTGGATACAAAAACGCCGCCGAGAGGAGTTGGACACCTTTGCGGAAGAATTCGGATTCGACCGCGAAGGGAACGTTAAAGATTTGCGGAGAAATTTCCCCGTACTAGTCGAAGGGCCTCTCGAGCACGATGCCTGGATTAGTTTGACGGAACTCGAACGACAACACGCTAGACCATCAAGACGAGCCAAATCGACACAGCTCGCCACCTCTGGATAAGCGGAGAAGCGGAAAGCAGAACCCAAACTCAGCCTACAAGTCCCTGGAATCTCGGAGGGCAAAACCAGCGCCACGCCCATTTCGATAACTGCGGCGGATTACCCGAAGCCCCCGTCTCCAGAGCCAAGGCCTTCTCACAAGACGAGGATCCAACAGGAGGAAACGGCCCCACGGAGGGCTATCACTATCGTCACGCCGCACAGATGGCGGAACGCGAGTCCGCGGAATACGGACTGTGGACTGCTGCTGCCGGGAGCCGTCGGGAAACGACTCGTTTCCCCGACTGACACGGGAACAGCCGGGCATGACGCTCTCCCAGACCTCCGACTAAACAATTCGCTACACATACACGACGGCCGGATAGTGGCGAGAGTGACTATCGGAGGACAGTCTACGGAAGCCTCGGTTAACACCGGGGCGTTTTTCAGTGGTCAGAAATATTATAATTGCCCAATCGTTTTATAAAGTTACGGACGTCCTTTGTGCAATAGAAAAAATTTAACAGCGATAATTTAACACAAACCAAGTCTAATAATAATTGAAATTTAATACCAAATGGGTTTTTGTGTGTACCGAAAATGCAATTGTGTTGTTGTATGGAAAAACTTCAACTAGAGTAACAACCAGATGAAAATTAAAAAACCAAAGGTTGCGCCTTACATGTTTCAACTTTAAAGCACAATAGAAACGAGCAGAGCCACGAAAAAAGCAAACAATTTAAAAAATTATACAAGAATCATAAAGAAAAACGCCAGAAAATTCTACGACAATGACGTCTAAAAGTGGGTCAACGGTTGTTGAGAAATTAGCCTCTTATTTGAGTTTTCTTACGTTATATTTATTCACACTATGTCGTTCCCTATTCATCTGCTCATCATTTTATTTTCCCGCCTAAGCACCTAGTTTTACGCGCATAGGTGTGTTGTTATTGCTCATGTCCAAAACCTAACTGTAACGCTCTCTCACGCATAGTCAAACCCGCAGCTGCACAAGCCGAAGACCAAGACGCTAATACAGAAGAAATGGAAAAATGTATGGAAAGATACAACAACTCCAATAACTACAGGCAGATAAGAATTTCCGAAGGAGACCACCCGCATACTCTAGAGGGATGATGCAATGAAGCCCATAGAGGAGGTTGAGTTACAAACAGTCACGGAAAATGGAAAATCGTCGTCACCGTTTTTAGGTGTTCGAACATTAATGAAGATAGTTAATTACACTCCGAACTCCAAATTGCAAAACATCATCAAAAACGATTTTTACATGGTGGATTTAATAACAGGAGCAGATACAATCGAGGAAGCGCAACGTTTTCAAACAAAAATTTCTCCAACATTCAGATCATTTGGATCAAATAATGGGAAAAATTGACTCAATTCCAACTAAGCAAGCAAGTCGTGTACCACATACAGAGGAATAAAAATCGTGGAAGTTCACATCGTGTTATATTCACATCATAAACCTTGTCCACATTGAAAGACAATAATTGACGGTGGAAAAAATTGAATTTAACACTACAACGTCAATTTCAAAAAATACAGTGTGTTCAGAGCAGAAGCTGTAACAGGGCAACCGAGCTGTTAGCACCCCAGGCTAACAGCCTGTTATCGCTGCTGGGTGCCGCGCTCAGTTAACAGCCAGTTACATAGCCCTCGGCCTGGCTCTCGCGCTCTCGGTTCGGTGCGCTCCTACGATCCGCACGTCGCTCACGGTAGTCTTAGCATGTAAGCGACAATCAGTTACGTTGCCCACCCCGCTACAAGCTGCCGTCGTGCACATACGCGCACCTACAATCTACATATATACATAAATACATAGAACATATTTATTGGAACCACTCTGACTTCTTCATTTGGATATTTTCCGACTCGTCGCTGGATACCCGCTCCGGTGATCCGCCCTCCTACAAACACAGTGTAAAAATATTTTTTATTTATTGGAGGGGTGGTTGAAGAATAATATTTTGTATTGTTCTGAACCCTCTCTCAGTGAACCAACATTTGTTTTTCGGAGTTACTGAGAGAATAATAGTCTATTCACATTGACGACCATCCACCATCCATTTCGGGAATGGTCCGTAAGGTTTTGATAATTTCATGTTTATACCCGATACTCAAAATGAGTATTGGGGTATATTAGATTTGTGGTAAAAGTGGATGTGTGTAACGTCCAGAAGGAAGCGTTTCCGACCCCATAAAGTATATATACTCTTGATCAGCATCAATAGCCGAGTCTATGTCTGTCTGTCTGTCTGTCCGTCTGTCCGTCCCTATTAGCGCCTAGTGCTCAAAGACTATAAGAGCTAGAGCAACGACATTTTGTATACAGTCTTCTGTGATATGTCACTGTTACAAGTATATTTCAAAACTTCGCCCCGCCCACTTCCGCCCCCACAAAGGACGAAAATCTGTGGCATCCACAATTTTAAGGATACGAGAAAATTAAAAACGCAGGACCGTAGAGAATGGATTTATCTTCTAGACTACAGAATCTGAATTGGATCGTATCATTATTATAGCCAGAATGAAGAAAACAATTTCATTTTTTCTCGCCCTGTCTCTCTTTAACACACACGTATCATAGCCGGCTTTGCATAGCGCAAAACATTAGCGCCTAGATCTCAGAGACTATAAGAGCTAGAGCAACCAAATTTTTTATCCAGATTCCTATAATATCGGACCTTGACGAGTTTGTTTCAAAATTTCGCCCCACCCCCTTCCGCCCCCGCAAAGTGCGAAAATCTGTGGCATCCACAGATCTCAGAGACTATTAGACCTGACTGTAGAGCTCTCACTGTTACAAAACTATTTGTAATTTTTCACTGCAGAACTCACTGTTGATGTTTCGGCCCACCCCGTTCCGCAGCCATAAACAACGAAAATCTGTGGCAACCACAATTTTGAAGATAGGAGAAAATTAAGAACGAACAATCATAGAGAATGGCCATATCTACCAGATTGCCGAATCTTGCCGAATCGAATCAGATCGGATTATTATTATAGCCAAAAGTAACAAATCAATTTGCAGTGGCTACGCAGCGCCCGTCGACACGTTCTGACTGATTTTCTGTCTCTCTCGCACGCACTCTTTGTCGTTAAATGAACCCATACTGACTATGTATCGGGTATAAATGTAGAGATGTAACTCACAACGTTCCCCCTCGTTTGTAACCGATTTGATCTATTCCGATCTGATCGGGAAAGAAATGGTGGGGGTGTTCTTATATATATCAATAAACGAGGGGGAACGTTGTGAGTTGCTGCTGCGACCGCAACTCTACATTTATACCCGATACATAGTCAGTATGGGTTCATTTAACGACAAAGAGTGCGTGCGAGAGAGACAGAAAATCAGTCAGAACGTGTCGACGGGCGCTGCGTAGCCACTGCAAATTGATTTGTTACTTTTGGCTATAATAATAATCCGATCTGATTCGGATTCGGCAAGATTCGGCAATCTGGTAGATATGGCCATTCTCTATGATTGTGCGTTTTTAATTTTCTCCTATCTTCAAAATTGTGGTTGCCACAGATTTTCGTTGTTTATGGCTGCGGAACGGGGTGGGCCGAAACATCAACAGTGAGTTCTGCAGTGAAAAATTACAAATAGTTTTGTAACAGTGAGAGCTCTACAGTCAGGTCTAATAGTCTCTGAGATCTGTGGATGCCACAGATTTTCGCACTTTGCGGGGGCGGAAGGGGGTGGGGCGAAATTTTGAAACAAACTCGTCAAGGTCCGATATTATAGGAATCTGGATAACAAATTTGGTTGCTCTAGCTCTTATAGTCTCTGAGATCTAGGCGCTAATGTTTTGCGCTATGCAAAGCCGGCTATGATACGTGTGTGTTAGAGAGAGACAGGGCGAGAAAAAATGATATTGTTTTCTTCATTCTGGCTATAATAATGATACGATCCAATTCAGATTCTGCAGTCTTGAAGATAAATCCATTCTCTACGGTCCTGCGTTTTTAATTTTCTCGTATCCTTAAAATTGTGGATGCCACAGATTTTCGTCCTTTGTGGGGGCGGAAGTGGGCGGGGCGAAGTTTTGAAATATACTTGTAACAGTGACATATCACAGAAGACTGTATACAAAATGTCGTTGCTCTAGCTCTTATAGTCTTTGAGCACTAGGCGCTGATAGGGACGGACAGACGGACAGACGGACGGACGGACAGACGGACAGACAGACATGGCTCAATCGACTCGGCTATTGATCCTGATCAAGAGTATATATACTTTATGGGGTCGGAAACGCTTCCTTCTGGACGTTACACACATCCACTTTTACCACAAATCTAATATACCCCAATACTCATTTTGAGTATCGGGTAAAAAACTCAAATCCAAATTAATATGCAACCACCCTCCAGAAAGTGCAATAGAATACCTTTTTTTTACAATTATCGGCCTCCAACAGTTCTCTTAAATTACTATTAGGCTGTCTGTACAGACCACATCGCAATGCTAACAACCACCAAGTAATTGACGTAATTTCAGACTTATCTGTAAGCTATACTGAAGTAATTATAATCAGAGATTTAAACAGCAATATACTAAAGGCACGACATATGGCGTCAGCGATGGCATCTTTAGGCTTGCGACTAGTCAATAGTAGCACTAACCATACAGTATATAGATGTGCCAGTTCATACTACGAAAGCGTCACACACGGGTTTTGGTCTTGGCACCCCAGAAACTTCGGCTCTGGCGTTCGGGTACTGACGCGTCATCAGAGAGAGAACGCAGAGAGAACATCTTTGCATGTGTTAGTACACACGCAATATGTTTCGACAAAAATATGTGATAGTATGCTTTTTTCGTTTTCAGATTTTTTGCCTCCAGCATGTTTTAATGTATGGGTGCACATGCATTCTCACGTACTTTGCGTGTGTGTGTTTAGTATTGCTGGCCGCTAGAACAGAAATTTGAGTTTAGTTCTTGTTTTGGGTCTTTTGATGAGCTGACCTACCGCCACAAAATAAATTAAGAATGGGCAGGGGGTGGGGGTATGGTACACTAGGGCGCGGGAAATAAAATAAAAGCTGTTATTTGTTTGATTTATACTACAAAATATAAAATATTACATTAATATAATTACACATTTATTTCCTTATTTTAAACAGGTTGATTATAAATTATAAAAATTATGTAAACGCCGTCGGTTCTCGACTTCTTTGTTTATTATAACTAAAATAATGATGTATCTAAATATACGATATAAGAAAAAATATACATATATATACTAAATTAAATATTCATACATATAAATGGAATTGGTTTTACATATATTTCAAATCAATTGTCAATCGCGCGCTTTCCCATGGGAAGGTGCGAAGCAAAAATTTAGATGCCGGTCGCACCTTGAATACTCTCATGGACAATACCCATACATTTTCTAATTCAATTATGAAATATCTTATGTACATACATATGTGCATAAATATATATCAGTTTATTACATTCGTATATCGCATGAGGGTATTCAAAATGACAGTTGTCTTGATGTTTGGTGATAGGCTTCATTAAAAAGAGTGAATACTCTTAAAGGGCGCGCAATCGCGGAATCTTGTGAAAAAGACATGTACATAATTCGAATTTTGCTCTGCTGCGTTGCTTTGACTTAGAGTATTTTAGGGTATTAAAACTTTTTAAAGCAGCCTGTCACCAAACATCAAGACAACTGTCATTTTGAATACCCTCATGCGATATACGAATGTAATAAACTGATATATTTATGCACATATGTATGTACATAAGATATTTCATAACTGAATTAGAAAATGTATGGGTATTGTCCATGAGAGTATTCAAGGTGCGACCGGCATCTAAATTTTTGCTTCGCACCTTCCCATGGGAAAGCGCGCGATTGACAATTGATTTGAAATATATGTAAAACCAATTCCATTTATATGTATGAATATTTAATTTAGTATATATATGTATATTTTTTCTTATATCGTATATTTAGATACATCATTATTTTAGTTATAATAAACAAAGAAGTCGAGAACCGACGGCGTTTACATAATTTTTATAATTTATAATCAACCTGTTTAAAATAAGGAAATAAATGTGTAATTATATTAATGTAATATTTTATATTTTGTAGTATAAATCAAACAAATAACAGCTTTTATTTTATTTCCCGCGCCCTAGTGTACCATACCCCCACCCCCTGCCCATTCTTAATTTATTTTGTGGCGGTAGGTCAGCTCATCAAAAGACCCAAAACAAGAACCAAACTCAAATTTCAGTTCTAGCGGCCAGCAATACTAAACACACACACGCAAAGTACGTGAGAATGCATGTGCACCCATATATTAAAACATGCTGGAGGCAAAAAATCTGAGAACGAAAAAAGCATACTATCACATATTTTTGTCGAAACATATTGCGTGTGTACTAACACATGCAAAGATGTTCTCTCTGCGTTCTCTCTGATGACGCGTCAGTACCCGAACGCCAGAGCCGAAGTTTCTGGGGTGCCAAGACCAAAACCCGTGTGTGACGCTTTCGTAGTATGAACTGGCACATCTATATACTGTATGGTTAGTGATAGTAGTCAATAGTAATAGTAGGCCAACATATTTTTCTAACACTGCAAACACAATTTTGGACTTTTTTTTAGTTAATGATAAACAAAAAATCCTTCTATAAGATCCCAATATTTTCCAGACACGATCTGATTTTCCTGACATATGATTTTAATTGTCAAAAGATTGACGACGACATATGGTACCGAAATTTTAAGAGCATTGACATTGCCAAAGTTAATGATGAATTTAATACATATGACTGGAATATAATATTTAACATGGATGATGTTGATTCCCAATTAGAACAACTACGAGCTTACACAATATGTCTTTATGAGAAATTTGTACCGCTGCGTAAATTAAAGATTGTACCATAGAAAAATCCATGGTTCAACCAATGTATTGCACACAATATATCGTTAAGAGACATTATCGGGAATTTAAAAATGTAAGGAAAAAAAAACCAATTAATACTGATAGCTAAAAAAATCTTTTTATTTTGTAAGGTTTCAAATTGCAATATCAACAAGAAGGACATGGAGAGAGCTTAAAGACTTGGGAATATGGAAGAGGAAAAATAACATAAAAATTGATGTAGACATTGATGAATTAAGTAGAAAATTTTGTGATAGCGGGGTACCTGAAGTAGCATATAATCATTATCTTGAGAATATACCGAAAAGTTCCTGTGATAATAACTTTAGCTTCATGTATGCCAGTCAGTGTGATGTTTTTGAATATGTGCTTTAAATTAAGTCAAATGCAATGGGATTAGATGAAATACATCCAAAATTTTTAAAAAAATTTGATCCGAAAATATTGCCACATGTGACTTATATTGGCAACACTGTTTTAACAAAATCAATATTTCCAAGTACATGGAAGCTTGCGAAAATAACTCTGGTCCCCAAAGGAAAAAAAAATGAGTATAGGCCAATATCAGTTCTATTATTTGTCAAAAAGTCCTTGAACAATTAATGTCACAACAAATTCGAACTTTCTTAAATAACAATGCACTACTAAGGGACAAACAGTCAGCTTACAGAAGACAAAAAGCTGTACTACAGCAATAGTAAAAAAATAACGGAAGATATTAGACTAAAATAAGATGAAGGAAATGTGACGCTATTAGTACTTGACTTCAGTAAAGCATTTGACACGGTTAACCACGAAATTTTATTAAGTAAATTAGTAAATTTTTTTAATAATAGTAATGTAGCTATAAGGCTATTAAAATCGTATTTAACTGAAAGAAGACAGGCAGTAGTAAGTGGAAATAGAATGGAAAATAGAATAATGTGTAACAGATAAATGCAAATGTGTTATACACCTAATTCTGTTTTTACACGGTCTTTTTTACACGATTTTGAAATAACACGGTTTGAAAATCAACAATTTTTCATTTTTTACACGGTTTTATTGCATTTAACACGGTTCAAATTAACAACACAAATATATATAATCACACACAGCTCAAAAAAAAGCTAGAAACCAAACGAAAACAAGAAAGAGCATTAAGAGAATATGTAAATATTTGTTTCTCTTTCGTTATTTTGCGTATACGATCAATGTCTTTTATTACACGGTTTTTTCAGGAACCAATCTACCGTGTAAAAACAGAATTAGGTGTAATATACAAGAAGCAACTAAATACTAAGTTTTGGATAGGCTATCATCCATTGAAATCGAAGGAAAACAAATCAATTATGTCGATCATGCGGAAAACTTAGGATTGACATTTAACAATACGCTTTCTTGGAGTAGCCAGGTCGTGAAAGCTACTGAAAGAACATACTCAAACTAATGATAGCTAAGATATATATGACACCTACCTTATTCTATGGAATTGAAATATTGGAAAATTGTGACTCTGAATCTCAAAAAAAACTAAAAGTGACATTTAACAACATTGCCCGTTACATATATAATAAGAGACGAACCGATCATTTCTCAATATTAGCAAGACAAATATTTAAAATGGATTTAAAGGTATGTATAAGATAAATTTACCTTTGCTTCATCAAATAGAACGTTGAATCTGGTAACCATAACCATAACCAGAAAAACATTTTTTAATAAATGCCATGCGGTTATGGAACGAGTTACTTTTTAACATAAAAAAAAATATTAGAGAAACGCAATTTAGGGAGAAATTAGAAATACACTTGATAAACTCTTAACAAAAAATATATAAAAATAATAATAAAATAAAAAATGTTAATACATACAATAAGAAAACATAAAACTATAATTAAAATATTAATAGTAACAGAATAAGGAAATTATTCTTTTTAAAAGCACACAGCTATGTGAACTCCATGTGACTAGCGCATTAACATGATGTAGAAATATCAGGTTGTTCCAAAAGATGCATATTCAAGATTAACTTCAGCAGCTTACAAGAGGAGAAGTTGTAAAAAACGCCAGCAGGATCAGTAACCTCTACCCATTCATGGACAAAGATGGTTTACTTAGAGTGGTTCGACGCTTGACTAAATCTGATTTGTGCGAAGGTACGCCAAATGCATCCCATAACGTCCGGAAGCAGCTAAACAAATGGTGGCAAGCCTTCCGACGAAACAAATAGCAATCTCTAGTCCATTTACAGTGGATTATGCGGGACCACTTTAGAGGCTAAAAGTCGTTCCAAGGGTATGTGGAAGTATTCAGATGCGTTTTAACTAAGGCGATTCACTTGGAAACAGTCAGTGACATGATAACGGAAGCATTCTTAGCAGCAACCCACCCAGGAAACAACGGTAGAGTACAAGTCGTGTCGTTCGAATCGGAAAAAACTACTATCAAGCAACCGATACGTAAGGTGTGCCCCTCGCTAAGATCAAAGAATACACAGAAGGCAGTGATAACGAGGGGGAACGTTGTGAGTTGCTGCTGCGACCGCAACTCTACATTTATACCCGATACATAGTCAGTATGGGTTCATTTAACGACAAAGAGTGCGTGCGAGAGAGACAGAAAATCAGTCAGAACGTGTCGACGGGCGCTGCGTAGCCACTGCAAATTAATTTGTTACTTTCGGCTATAATAATAATCCGATCTTATTCGGAGTCGGCAAGATTCGGCAATCTGGTAGATATATGGGCATTCTCTATGATTGTGCGTTTTTAATTTTCTCCTATCTTCAAAATTGTGGTTGCCACAGATTTTCGTTGTTTATGGCTGCGGAAGGGGGTGGGGGCGAAATTTTGAAACACACTTGTAGCAGTGAGCTATCAACAGTGAGTTCTGCAGTAAAAAATTACAAATAGTTTTGTAGCAGTGAGAGCTCGACAGTCAGGTCTAATAGTCTCTGAGATCTGTGGTTGCCACAGATTTTCGCACTTTGCGGGGGCGGAAGGGGGTGGGGCGAAATTTTGAAACAAACTCGTCAAGGTCCGATATTATAGGAATCTGGATAAAAAATTTGGTTGCTCTAGCTCTTATAGTCTCTGAGATCTAGGCGCTAATGTTTTGCGCTATGCAAAGCCGGCTATGATACGTGTGTGTTAGAGAGAGACAGGGCGAGAAAAAATGATATTGTTTTCTTCATTCTGGCTATAATAATGATACGATCCAATTCAGATTCTGCAGTCTAGAAGATAAATCCATTCTCTACGGTCCTGCGTTTTTAATTTTCTCGTATCCTTAAAATTGTGGATGCCACAGATTTTCGTCCTTTGTGGGGGCGGAAGTGGGCGGGGCGAAGTTTTGAAATATACTTGTAACAGTGACATATCACAGAAGACTGTATACAAAATGTCGTTGCTCTAGCTCTTATAGTCTTTGAGCACTAGGCGCTGATAGGGACGGACAGACGGACAGACGGACGGACGGACAGACGGACAGACAGACATGGCTCAATCGACTCGGCTATTGATCCTGATCAAGAATATATATACTTTATGGGGTCGGAAACGCTTCCTTTTGGACGTTACACACATCCATTTTCACCACAAATCTAATATACCCCAATACTCATTTTGAGTATCGGGTATAAAAACCGAAACGAGTCTTACTACCCTAAGCATTAAAAATTCAACCTAGTGGAAACACTACTCTGGTTGCTAATGATATGGATAGCAGCACCCATTAACGTTACAAATTGAATAGTACACGAAATGTGTAAATCTAGATCCACTAGGCCAAGTAGAAGGCATTGAGTTCAAATGTAATTAGATCGTATACTTTCATATGAAGTCATTACTGGAAATCAATGATCATAATGATACTCTGGTCAGCCGCGCACGACACTTTTTTCTACCCAAAACTTAAAATGAGTATAGGGGTATAATAGATTTGTGGTGAAAATGGATGTGTGTAACGTCCAGAAGGAAGCGTTTCCGACCCCATAAAGTATATATATTCTTGATCAGCATCAATAGCCGAGTCTATGTCTGTCTGTCTGTCTGTCCGTCTGTCCGTCCCTATTAGCGCCTAGTGCTCAAAGACTATAAGAGCTAGAGCAACGACATTTTGTATCCAGACTTCTGTGATATGTCACTGTTACAAGTGTATTTCAAAACTTCGCCCCGCCCCAAAACCAAAAACGCAGAATCGGCAGCAGAGAATGACAATATTTTCTAGACTGCAGAATCTGAACCAGATCGTATCATTATTATAGCCATAATGAAGAAAACAATTTCAGTCCACGGAAAGATGTTCATGAACAGAACCCGACAGCAGGTCACATCACACACAATACAGTGCACTTAAAGGAGGCCACTGGAGAAAAAGGTCACCTAGATTTATCAGCGGTTTGACATTTAAATCATTTACATGGGTCGCGTCGAAACCGAATCTGTCGACACAATTGTTACACAACCATTAAGTGTCATTGGTTGTGACCGTGCCGATGAGTTTTTTGATCCTAACCATTCCCAAGTGTTTTGTAAGGGCAGAGATTGTGTCAAAACAAAGCGCTTCAGAGGAGCTGGAGTCACTGTGGCTGTTAAATGCCATTTGCACCATGATCAAAAACGTCTGCTTGATTACGAACTTCTTCTGGATCCGATTAAGTAGATATAGATATTTCCGTCTGACCCTTTTGTCTTACGATGAGATCTCAGATACCATAAGAAATGCAAGAGAACAAAAATTTGTGTGCAAACTCCTGTGATTTTACACTTCAACAAGTGTTCATGCCATGAGCGCTCTTTAGTGCAGGTCGACTCTTCGTTGTGCGCTCCGCTTTCCAAACGCCGCTGTTGAGACAACGAGCTTTTTCGATGACTAAAATTGTTCCAAAATTTCACAAATTAATGATTTTGGAAACGATATAATTATACCCGATACTCAAAATGAGTATTGGGGTATATTAGATTTGTGGTGAAAATGGATGTGTGTAACGTCCAGAAGGAACCGTTTCCGACCCCATAAAGTATATATATTCTTGATCAGCATCAATAGCCGAGTCGATTGAGCCCTGTCTGTCTGTCCGTCCGTCCGTCCGTCCGTCCGTCCGTCCGTCCGTCTGTCCGTCTGTCCGTCTGTCCGTCCCTATTAGCGCCTAGTGCTCAAAGACTATAAGAGCTAAAGCAACGACATTTTGTATCCAGCCTTCTGTGATATGTCACTGTTACAAGTATATTTCAAAACATCGCCCCGCCCACTTCCGCCCCCACAAAGGACGAAAATCTGTGGCATTTACAATTTTAAAGATACAAGAAAATTAAAAACGCAGAATCGTAGAGAATGAATTTATCTTCTAGACTGCAGAATCTGAATTGGATCGTATCATTATTATTGCCAGGATGAAGAAAACAATTTCATTTTTTCTCGCCCTGTCTCTCTCTAACACACACGTATCATAGCCGGCTTTGCATAGCGCAAAACATTAGCGCCTAGATCTCAGAGACTATAAGAGCTAGAGCAACCAAATTTGGTATCCACACTCCTGAAATATCGGACCTTGACGAGTTTGTTTCAAAATTTCGCCACACCCCCTTCCGGCCCCGCAAAGGACGAAAATCTGGAGCATCCACAGATCTCAGAGACTATTAGACCTGACTGTCGAGCTCTCACTGTTACAAAACTATTTGTAATTTTTCACTGCAGAACTCACTGTTGATAGCTCACTGCTACAAGTGTGTTTCAAAATTTCGGCCCACCCCCTTCCGCAGCCATAAACAACGAAAATCTGTGGCAACCACAATTTTGAAGATAGGAGAAAATTAAAAACGCACAATCATAGAGAATGGCCATATCTACCAGATTGCCGAATCTTGCCGAATCCGAATCAGATCGGATTATTATTATAGCCAAAAGTAACAAATCAATTTGTAGTGGCTACGCAGCGCCCGTCGACTCGTTCTGACTGATTTTCTGTCTCTCTCGCACGCACTCTATGTCGTTTAATGTAGCCATACTGACTATGTATCGGGTATAAATGTAGAGTTGCGGTCGCAGCAGCAACTCACAACGTTCCCCCTCGTTTTTATTTTATGGTAATTGGTATGTTGAGGGTGGCCGAAGATGCCAGAGCCCTTTACAAATAGTAGTGACGAGTTAAACACTTGGATGAGGCAAGCGAGCCGATCTCAAGCCAAAGCCATAGATTGGGGACAAAAAAGGTCTGTTCTCCAACTATATCAAGCGGTAACTAACTAGAGCAGGCGCAGCTGCTGCCGGCTTAGCGACGTCGCACAGTGGGGAATTCCGCCGTTTCATCTTGCTAAATTAATAACTTCTCAACATATAAAGATATCTTCGTGAAACAAGCTGCATTTGAAAGAAAAATCTTTGAAAATTGAATCTGCTAAAGTTAATTATGCTACAGTGTCTAAAAGCTTCACAATAATGGGTTAAAGTTGAACTTTGTTGCCGGTGCATATTTTCCTATGTAAAATGCTCAATTTTTATTTTTTTTATTGATGAAGTACTTTTAATAGTGTTTTTTACTGTAAAATATTATTTTTTATTTAATTTTCAACTTAACCTAATATTAAACAATTTAAATAAAAAAAAATTTTTTTTTTAATCTGAAAGTTGGTTGAATTTTTTTGTTTCTGTAAAATAATCCTCCACTTCCACTCCCACTTCTTAGTGGGAGGAATATCTAATAAACTTATCATTTCTGAAGAATAACTGCTTGCCGATTTATTTTGTGATCTCACATATCTAATGGATGACATATATGGATCTGAAGAGGCTGCCCACATATTGAAAAGGTCTTGGTTTTGTTTAATTCGTGATGTCTTGCACGTATTCATATTCCTGTATTTTTTGTAATCTTTGTTTCCCCTTTCCTGGGCTTCCTCTGACATCTCTCCAATTTGTAGGCTCTGATGTTTAATTAAAATTTGACCATGTGACAGAATTTTATGAAGCGTGGGAGTTAGCTTCTTTTCAGGATATTTTTTCAGTAACAGCTCTGCAGTCTTCGAGGCATATTCACCGAACTTGCGGGTATTTATTTTTTCTTTGCAGTTTAAAATATTCAAATTTGATAATGTCAATATCCACCCCAGCTATTTCTGCAGTATTTTCGTTTTTCTCAAGGAATATCCGTGATGAGTTTCCATCGTTTGTGTTTCCAAATCCTTGTTTGGGGCAGTCCACCTTCTATGATAGTTTGTCTAAGAATTGTTCTTGAATAATTTTTTTCCTAGTCTTTTGTATCTCCTTGGCTGGCGTGCTTTTGTCAAAAGATTATCCCTCTCGCGGAATGCTATATGCAAGTTTTAAAATGAACTCCATACATCTAATTCTTGCTTGCAAAACCTGGTCAAAAAGACAAGTAAAGGTAGAAATACTAGCCTGCATATTCATTCATAACCAAAAATATAATTGAGGTAGCGCGAAATGGAAAATTATTCTAATATTGAGTATACTTGAGCATATGGATTCATTAGTACCTCACTTTTGAGCAGTTTTTCAACTTTGACTGGACTTTACAAAAATATTTATCTAAATTTTCCCGAGATTTTTTTTGTATATGTTTCTGGAACTATTTATTACCTAAGTCTTAAAGCGCATTCTGCGCTTCGTAGCCGTTTGGCTTCTATACCGACTTACCTGTCACAACCTCGCACGAAAAACGGTCAAAATATGATTTTGTATGGGATTTAAGAGCTGTGATAGCCGTTTTTGACCGTTTTTCGTGCGAGGTTGTGACAGGTAAATCGGTATAGAAGCCAAACGGCTACGAAGCGCAGAAAGGGCTTTTAAACTTAGGTAATAAATAGTTCAAGGAACATATACAATAAAAATCTCGGGAAAATGTAGATAAATATTTTTTAAAAGTCCAGTCAAAGTTGAAAAACAGCCGAAAACAGTCAAAAACGAGGGGGAACGTTGTGAGTTGCTGCTGCGACCGCAACTCTACATTTATACCCGATACATAGTCAGTATGGCTACATTAAACGACATAGAGTGGGCATAGAGGCGCTGCGTAGCCACTGCAAATTGATTTGTTACTTTTGGCTATAATAATAATCCGATCTGATTCGGATTCGGCAAGATTCGGCAATCTGGTAGATATGGCCATTCTCTATGATTGTGCGTTTTTAATTTTCTCCTATCTTCAAAATTGTGGTTGCCACAGATTTTCGTTGTTTATGGCTGCGGAAGGGGGTGGGGCGAAATTTTGAAACACACTTGTAGCAGTGAGCTGTCAACAGTGAGTTCTGCAGTGAAAGATTACAAATAGTTTTGTTGCAGTGAGAGCTCGACAGTCAGGTCTAATAGTCTCTGAGATCTGTGGATGCCACAGATTTTCGCACTTTGCGGGGGCGGAAGGGGGTGGGGCGAAATTTTGAAACAAACTCGTCAAGGTCCGATATTATAGAAATCTGGATAACAAATTTGGTTGCTCTAGCTCTTATAGTCTCTGAGATCTAGGCGCTAATGTTTTGTGCTATGCAAAGCCGGCTATGATACGTGTGTGTTAGAGAGAGACAGGGCGAGAAAAAATGAAATTGTTTTCTTCATTCTGGCTATAATAATGATACGATCCAATTCAGATTCAGCAGTCTAGAAGATATGGTCATTCTCTACGATTCTGCGTTTTTAGTTTTCTCGTATCTTTAAAATTGTGGATGCCACAGATTTTCGTCCTTTGTGGGGGCGGAAGTGGGCGGGGCGAAGTTTTGAAACACACTTGTAACAGTGACATATCACAGAAGTCTGGATACAAAATGTCGTTGCTCTAGCTCTTATAGTCTTTAAGCACTAGGCGCTAATAGGGACGGACAGACGGACGGACGGACGGACGGACAGACGGACAGACGGACAGACAGACAGGGCTCAATCGACTCGGCTATTGATGCTGATCGAGATTATATATACTTTATGGGGTCGGAAACGCTTCCTTCTGGACGTTACACACATCCATTTTCACCACAAATCTAATATACACCTAATTCTGTTTTTACACGGTAGATTGGTTCCTGAAAAAACCGTGTAAAAAAACCGTGTAAAAAAAGACATTGATCGTATACGCAAAATAACGAAAGAGAAACAAATATTTACATATTCTCTTAATGCTCTTTCTTGTTTTCGTTTGGTTTTTAGCTTTTTTTTGAGCTGTCTGTGATTTTATATATTTGTGTTGTTATTTTGAACCGTGCTAAATGGAATAAAACCGTGTAAAAAATGTAAAATTGTTGATTTTCAAACCGTGTTATTTCAAAACCGTGTAAAAAAAGACCGTGTAAAAACAGAATTAGGTGTACCCCAATACTCATTTTGAGTATCGGGTATAAAAACAAGCTTTTCTAAACAACTGCCTATGCAACTGACCATATTTTTAAAAAGTTTTCTTAAGAACTAATGCAACTAATAAAAGATACAAAAAACAGAATCATACGTTACATAGTTTACTTTTTTCCACCTGAAAGATGCAGTATTTGAATAAAAGTTTAAAAAAATTGTGCGCACTGAAACAATTTTCCACTTTGAGTGCTTATATCTTCTAAACTAAAAGTCAGAATTTTGAAAGATTGATTTTTAAAAGCTCTGGAAAATTCTCTATTTGATGCGTGTATTTATTGTATCCAAAGCGCTAAAAAAAATCTCCGACTTTTGCCACCTCTTTTCGTCGAAATCGCCACTGTGCGGCGTAGGAAAGAAAAGATAACAAGAGCGAGCATAGATAAAGAATAGATGATGAAATGAGAGCATGGTGCTGAGAGAGCAAAGGCAAAGGTACGCTTACGTTACGTTAGTGCACTGATCAAAATGGTACAGAAAATAAATACGATAGGCAATAGCAAAAAGAAAGTATAAAATTTACACTCGTGCTTCACCCGAACAGCCGCAAAGTGCGATTTTTCGGGCCAGCCGCCGATGAATCATCGTTACATAAAAACCATTATGATTGCTGTTTGTTAGCATAATTAGTTTATACATTTTTAAAGCAACAATGCGAATGCTGTCGTTCGGCAGCGCTGCTGCGCTCTCTCGTTGGAAGTTCAGTGAGAATGCGGCAGTTTGAGATTCCGTTAACTTAAGCGTCGAATATCTCATTCTCTGCAGAGCTGCAGCCGCGGATTTTGACTTTTCGTGTCTTTCATTCTCGCTCTCGCTTCTGTACATCGTCCCTTAGCGGTAAGCATTGCACGTCGTTTAGGCGCGGGCGGAAATATTGTGACGGCTTATAACAGGATGAGTCTTTTAAAGCGTAAAGTTCAATCTTTATATGATCGCTCGACAAATTTTTGCTTTTATATTCTGGCGGAAATTCGAGAAGAATGAGTTGGAGGCGCTCGATCAAGACGAGATTGGGAGTGAGCTGCTCCAAAACGTCGATACGCTGTTTATATCATTGAAAGCGAGAAGACGTGCGTAATAAGATAAAAGGAAACTCATGTGTAACCTATTTGAACTAAGAATAAATATTATACCTGATTACTCAATACCTGACTCTTATGAACAAATGAGTGGTTTCGCACACTCCAATAAAGAATCATCCCACATTCATGAATCAGTTGCAGCAACAAATGGAACATTTGCCGTCCATTTAGAAAACGTCTTCACATCCACATCCAGCAGCAAAAATCTTTGTGCTGCTTCTAACCATCTCTTTAAGCCACCACGCCTATAATATTCCAAGCAGGAGAAGTTATAAGAGTCTGTTAGGAGCAGCAGCCGTTAATATCTCTTAAGTCACGTCTCTCTTAAGTTTTCTGTTATCGCGCTCATTCTATGTACGCTCTCAGTGCATACACGCACACACATATATAACGCTCTTACTTCTTATAAGCCACTGCTTCGACCCCTCCCTCAGTCTAGTCGGTCGTTCCTCTTCGAGGCAGTCGGTCAGCAGTCCTCTTCGTCGCCCAAAACGCCTAACACCCAAATCGAAGTCCACGGCCACGGCCTCTAACAAAAACAATATCGAACAATAAACGCCAAATTGTAACCTAAACAACGGAGCAGTTTTTAATTTGTAAATGTGAAGTCAGAGTTGCCGAAAAAGCTCGGCAGCTTCCAACATTTTGGTGACCCCGACGTGATAGCCGTGGACTTGTCGTGTGTTAGTAGTGTTTCAAGTAGTTCGTTAAATCAAATTCGAAGGTTTAACGTATTTTGCATATTTTGTTCCTTCGCCTGAAAGTAGGCCGATGTTATTTGTACAATTTATATATTTATATTTATATACATATATTATATTATTTATACAATTATATTTCACGCCTCACTTTGATATCACGCACCGAGATACATACTTACTAATTATTAAGTTTATTCCCTAAAGTTAGTGTATAGTTAGGTTGGTTTAATTTCTTGTTGTGGTGTTGCATGTTAAATGTTCCTTGTCATGTGGGGATAGCGCCACCTAGGGTTGACATTAAGAATATGGTTAAAAAACGAAAAAAAAATCTCCCCACGATTTCCATAACCATTCAAGGTGAATGGCGAAGGATTGTGCAAAGGCAGATCCGGAGAACCACATTTTTGTTGGTCGGTAGATCAGCCCAAATCGTTCTTTCTCCTCGTGGCCGTACAATAATTCAGTTGCGCGGTGAGAAAAAAAAAAAAATTGAATTAAATTTGACCGCCGTAAATAACCTTGGTGTGAAACAAAAGTGCACTAGACCGAGAAAGAACCCAGGAAAGCAAATTGGGTTCTAAACGAAAAAGTGAGTACCGGCCTTCGACAGTGCTAGGAGCCTCGAAGTTAGATTTTCCGAATTTTTCTGTAGTTTTTCGCTTGGAGGTCAGCAGCCCCAACCCAAAAAAAATCTGGAGAAAGAGGGAATTAACACCTCAACCCCATCCCCCTATTTTCGCGGTGCCAGTTCCAACAGGGTAAATATGTGCATTACGTAACTGTTAGAAAAATAGCCTGATCAGTAATTTCAAATTCAACATTAGAATCGGCACTTAGTTTGGGAAGAATCCAAAAGCTGCAGCTCGAGCTTTAAGCCCCCGCACTACCAACCAGCTGATCCACCAAGTCGCGGGCAGTGAACTTTGGCTGCGCGAGGCGAGGACAGCCGTCTGAACGGGCTTAGTGCGGCGAATTGGCGTAGTAACCGTTTTCGCGTTCAAACCCGGGCCAAGAAACGCGTTAACCAGGAACCTTGCAGTCAGTGTAGGGCCGAAGAAGCGGAAATTTTCCTACCGGGCTGAAAAAAAGCGCACCACGTGTGTACATAACCTCCCGGCGACCCCTAGTGGTATCGCCTCTCTTGTTCTTCTTGTGATTCGGGCCTAGCTTGTTCAAACGTTTATTTAAAGTGCAATTGAGGCCAGTGTTTGTCATATGTGCACGTTAGTTTCCTTATGTAGGCTGAATGTACCCGAAAAACTGTAAAGAGATGTGCTCACATACCTATGTACACACAGCCCACTGAAAGCCACTGAGGCCAGTAAGGTCCCACCGTGACTCGCAATCCCTTGACCCTCGCAGTCCGTTGGTATGTCTGTTTTTGTGTAGTTGGATATACTAAGTGATAATTGTAAACAGAAAAAAAAATAAACAAAAACGAGGGGGAACGTTGTGAGTTGCTGCTGCGACCGCAACTCTACATTTATACCCGATACATAGTCAGTATGCATTCATTAAACGACAAAGAGTGCGTGCGAGAGAGACAGAAAATCAGTCAGAACGTGTCGACGGGCGCTGCGTAGCCACTGCAAATTGATTTGTTACTTTTGGCTATCATAATAATCCGATCTTATTCGGATTCGGCAAGATTCGGCAATCTGGTAGATATGGCCATTCTCTATGATTGTGCGTTTTTAATTTTCTCCTATCTTCAAAATTGTGGTTGCCACATTTTCGTTGTTTATGGCTGCGGAAGGGGGTGGGGCGAAATTTTGAAACACACTTGTAGCAGTGACCTCTCAACAGTGAGTTCTGCAGTAAAAAATTACAAATAGTTTTGTAGCAGTGAGAGCTCGACAGTCAGGTCTAATAGTCTCTGAGATCTGTGGATGCCACAGATTTCGCACTTTACGGGGGCGGAAGGGGTGGGGCGAAATTTTTGAAACAAACTCGTCAAGGTCCGATATTATAGGAATCTGGATAAAAATTTGGTTGCTCTAGCTCTTATAGTCTCTGAGATCTAGGCGCTAATGTTTTGCGCTAAGCAAAGCCGGCTATGATACGTGTGTGTTAGAGAGAGACAGGGCGAGAAAAAATGAAATTGTTTTCTTCATTCTGGCTATAATAATGATACGATCCAATTCAGATTCAGCAGTCTAGAAGATATGGTCATTCTCTACGATTCTGCGTTTTTGGATTTCTCGTATCTTTAAAATTGTGGATGCCACAGATTTTCGTCCTTTGTGGGGGCGGAAGTGGGCGGGGCGAAGTTTTGAAATACACTTGTAACAGTGACATATTACAGAAGTCTGGATACAAAATGTCGTTCCTCTAGCTCTTATAGTCTTTGAGCACTAGGCGCTGATAGGGACGGACAGACGGACGGACGGACGGACAGACGGACGGACGGACAGACAGACATGGCTCAATCGACTCGGCTATTGATGCTGATCAAGAATATATATACTTTATGGGGTCGGAAACGCTTCCTTCTGGACGTTACACACATCCACTTTTACCACAAATCTAATATACCCCAATACTCATTTTGAGTATCGGATATAATTACACAAGTTTACATGGTTTTGGACCTGAGCAATCAAAAGCTGTTTAGAAGGTAGATTTGGAGGCTGAATCCAAAACAGCAGCCCGTTTTTTTAAATTGGTTCTAGTTTTCGAAATATTCAATAAACTCATTATTTTAGTATTCTTGACCATTAAGGGCCATTTATTGAACTGAAAAGTATAAATCAGAAATGGACAGAGGTTGAACTGAGTCTTTTATATTTCTTGGGATCTGTTTCACGCTTTAGGGTCCAACAGTAGCCGCTCTCCTTGCTCGTCCCTCGTATTGCCCAAATTTTGTGGGAAAAAATAAAGATGTGAATGCAGAAAATGTATCTTGAGAGAAATGTATCTTGTGGTAACTTTTCAAAAAATTTTCGGTTACTTGTTGATTTGTTGGTGATTTGTAGTTACCGATTTTTCCACGTTTTCGGAGCATATAACAGCCACAAACGTAACAAAAACACTTTGAATCGACTGTGCAACGTTTTCTCGGCATTTTCACACGTTCCGAAGCACAATTACAGTACAAAAACAAATTCCGAAAGATGTTCGATGCAACGTGGTCAGCTCACAGCTGTTATAAGAGCGCAGTACCGCCACCATCCGCGAACTCGAAAACTAAAACCAATCTTGACAAACGGATTGAAGATCTGAGTTGAGGGCACCTAATAACGGTAAGAATCGTTCTCATCTGCTCGGGTCCAAAAATTTACCCGAATTTGTAAACTTGAGTTATTAAACAATTTTGGTGATTATGCATAGATTATTTTTAGAGCAGTCTATTAGTATATTTTAATTGTTTTGTGCGACTATTGTCAATAAATAACACAGCCCCACAAAAAAAAAAGTGTCGTGCGCGGCTGACCAGAGTATCATATCCCTATGTATTTTGGGGCGCTGAACACGAATCCAAGGTCAGATTTGCTCCATCACGTCAGGTTTTTTTCTAACCTCAAAAAACCAATATGGTCGAAACATGGTGGAAATTCATTGGAAAAACGCAGCGGATTTTCTTGAAACTCAGCACTCGGGGGCTTAGGAAAGAAAAGATAACAAGAGCGAGCATAGATAAAGAATAGATGATGAAATGAGAGCATGGTGCTGAGAGAGCAAAGGCAAAGGTACGCTTACGTTACGTTAGTGCACTGATCAAAATGGTACAGAAAATAAATACGATAGGCAATAGCAAAAAGAAAGTATAAAATTTACACTCGTGCTTCACCCGAACAGCCGCAAAGTGCGATTTTTCGGGCCAGCCGCCGATGAATCATCGTTACATAAAAACCATTATGATTGCTGTTTGTTAGCATAATTAGTTTATACATTTTTAAAGCAACAATGCGAATGCTGTCGTTCGGCAGCGCTGCTGCGCTCTCTCGTTGGAAGTTCAGTGAGAATGCGGCAGTTTGAGATTCCGTTAACTTAAGCGTCGAATATCTCATTCTCTGCAGAGCTGCAGCCGCGGATTTTGACTTTTCGTGTCTTTCATTCTCGCTCTCGCTTCTGTACATCGTCCCTTAGCGGTAAGCATTGCACGTCGTTTAGGCGCGGGCGGAAATATTGTGACGGCTTATAACAGGATGAGTCTTTTAAAGCGTAAAGTTCAATCTTTATATGATCGCTCGACAAATTTTTTGCTTTTATATTCTGGCGGAAATTCGAGAAGAATGAGTTGGAGGCGCTCGATCAAGACGAGATTGGGAGTGAGCTGCTCCAAAACGTCGATACGCTGTTTATATCATTGAAAGCGAGAAGACGTGCGTAATAAGATAAAAGGAAACTCATGTGTAACCTATTTGAACTAAGAATAAATATTATACCTGATTACTCAATACCTGACTCTTATGAACAAATGAGTGGTTTCGCACACTCCAATAAAGAATCATCCCACATTCATGAATCAGTTGCAGCAACAAATGGAACATTTGCCGTCCATTTAGAAAACGTCTTCACATCCACATCCAGCAGCAAAAATCTTTGTGCTGCTTCTAACCATCTCTTTAAGCCACCACGCCTATAATATTCCAAGCAGGAGAAGTTATAAGAGTCTATTAGGAGCAGCAGCCGTTAATATCTCTTAAGTCACGTCTCTCTTAAGTTTTCTGTTATCGCGCTCATCCTATGTACGCTCTCAGTGCATACACGCACACACATATATAACGCTCTTACTTCTTATAAGCCACTGCTTCGACCCCTCCCTCAGTCTAGTCGGTCGTTCCTCTTCGAGGCAGTCGGTCAGCAGTCCTCTTCGTCGCCCAAAACGCCTAACACCCAAATCGAAGTCCACGGCCACGGCCTCTAACAAAAACAATATCGAACAATAAACGCCAAATTGTAACCTAAACAACGGAGCAGTTTTAATTTGTAAATGTGAAGTCAGAGTTGCCGAAAAAGCTCGGCAGCTTCAACATTTTGGTGACCCCGACGTGATAGCCGCGGACTTGTCGTGTGTTAGTAGTGTTTCAAGTAGTTCGTTAAATCAAATTCGAAGGTTTAACGTATTTTGCATATTTTGTTCCTTCGCCTGAAAGTAGGCCGATGTTATTTGTACAATTTATATATTTATATTTATATACATATATTATATTATTTATACAATTATATTTCACGCCTCACTTTGATATCACGCACCGAGATACATACTTACTAATTATTAAGTTTATTCCCTAAAGTTAGTGTATAGTTAGGTTGGTTTAATTTCTTGTTGTGGTGTTGCATGTTAAATGTTCCTTGTCATGTGGGGATAGCGCCACCTAGGGTTGACATTAAGAATATGGTTAAAAAAACGAAAAAAAATCTCCCCACGATTTCCATAACCATTCAAGGTGAATGGCGAAGGATTGTGCAAAGGCAGATCCGGAGAACCACATTTTTGTTGGTCGGTAGATCAGCCCAAATCGTTCTTTCTCCTCGTGGCCGTACAATAATTCAGTTGCGCGGTGAGAAAAAAAAAAAAAATTGAATTAAATTTGACCGCCGTAAATAACCTTGGTGTGAAACAAAAGTGCACTAGACCGAGAAAGAACCCAGGAAAGCAAATTGGGTTCTAAACGAAAAAGTGAGTACCGGCCTTCGACAGTGCTAGGAGCCTCGAAGTTAGATTTTCCGAATTTTTCTGTAGTTTTTTTCGCTTGGAGGTCAGCAGCCCCAACCCAAAAAAAATCTGGAGAAAGAGGGAATTAACACCTCAACCCCATCCCCCTATTTTCGCGGTGCCAGTTCCAACAGGGTAAATATGTGCATTACGTAACTGTTAGAAAAATAGCCTGATCAGTAATTTCAAATTCAACATTAGAATCGGCACTTAGTTTGGGAAGAATCCAAAAGCTGCAGCTCGAGCTTTAAGCCCCCGCACTACCAACCAGCTGATCCACCAAGTCGCGGGCAGTGAACTTTGGCTGCGCGAGGCGAGGACAGCCGTCTGAACGGGCTTAGTGCGGCGAATTGGCGTAGTAACCGTTTTCGCGTTCAAACCCGGGCCAAGAAACGCGTTAACCAGGAACCTTGCAGTCAGTGTAGGGCCGAAGAAGCGGAAATTTTCCTACCGGGCTGAAAAAAAGCGCACCACGTGTGTACATAACCTCCCGGCGACCCCTAGTGGTATCGCCTCTCTTGTTCTTCTTGTGATTCGGGCCTAGCTTGTTCAAACGTTTATTTAAAGTGCAATTGAGGCCAGTGTTTGTCATATGTGCACGTTAGTTTCCTTATGTAGGCTGAATGTACCCGAAAACTGTAAAGAGATGTGCTCACATACCTATGTACACACAGCCCACTGAAAGCCACTGAGGCCAGTAAGGTCCCACCGTGACTCGCAATCCCTTGACCCTCGCAGTCCGTTGGTATGTCTGTTTTTGTGTAGTTGGATATACTAAGTGATAATTGTAAACAGAAAAAAAAATAAACAAAAACGAGGGGGAACGTTGTGAGTTGCTGCTGCGACCGCAACTCTACATTTATACCCGATACATAGTCAGTATGCATTCATTAAACGACAAAGAGTGCGTGCGAGAGAGACAGAAAATCAGTCAGAACGTGTCGACGGGCGCTGCGTAGCCACTGCAAATTGATTTGTTACTTTTGGCTATCATAATAATCCGATCTTATTCGGATTCGGCAAGATTCGGCAATCTGGTAGATATGGCCATTCTCTATGATTGTGCGTTTTTAATTTTCTCCTATCTTCAAAATTGTGGTTGCCACATTTTCGTTGTTTATGGCTGCGGAAGGGGGTGGGGCGAAATTTTGAAACACACTTGTAGCAGTGACCTCTCAACAGTGAGTTCTGCAGTAAAAAATTACAAATAGTTTTGTAGCAGTGAGAGCTCGACAGTCAGGTCTAATAGTCTCTGAGATCTGTGGATGCCACAGATTTCGCACTTTGCGGGGGCGGAAGGGGGTGGGGCGAAATTTTGAAACAAACTCGTCAAGGTCCGATATTATAGGAATCTGGATAACAAATTTGGTTGCTCTAGCTCTTATAGTCTCTGAGATCTAGGCGCTAATGTTTTGCGCTAAGCAAAGCCGGCTATGATACGTGTGTGTTAGAGAGAGACAGGGCGAGAAAAAATGAAATTGTTTTCTTCATTCTGGCTATAATAATGATACGATCAATTCAGATTCAGCAGTCTAGAAGATATGGTCATTCTCTACGATTCTGCGTTTTGGATTTCTCGTATCTTTAAAATTGTGGATGCCACAGATTTTCGTCCTTTGTGGGGGCGGAAGTGGGCGGGGCGAAGTTTTGAAATACACTTGTAACAGTGACATATTACAGAAGTCTGGATACAAAATGTCGTTCCTCTAGCTCTTATAGTCTTTGAGCACTAGGCGCTAATAGGGACGGACAGACGGACGGACGGACGGACAGACGGACGGACGGACAGACAGACATGGCTCAATCGACTCGGCTATTGATGCTGATCAAGAATATATATACTTTATGGGGTCGGAAACGCTTCCTTCTGGACGTTACACACATCCACTTTTACCACAAATCTAATATACCCCAATACTCATTTTGAGTATCGGGTATAATTACACAAGTTTACATGGTTTTGGACCTGAGCAATCAAAAGCTGTTTAGAAGGTAGATTTGGAGGCTGAATCCAAAACAGCAGCCCGTTTTTTTAAATTGGTTCTAGTTTTCGAAATATTCAATAAACTCATTATTTTAGTATTCTTGACCATTAAGGGCCATTTATTGAACTGAAAAGTATAAATCAGAAATGGACAGAGGTTGAACTGAGTCTTTTATATTTCTTGGGATCTGTTTCACGCTTTAGGGTCCAACAGTAGCCGCTCTCCTTGCTCGTCCCTCGTATTGCCCAAATTTTGTGGGAAAAAATAAAGATGTGAATGCAGAAAATGTATCTTGAGAGAAATGTATCTTGTGGTAACTTTTCAAAAAATTTTCGGTTACTTGTTGATTTGTTGGTGATTTGTAGTTACCGATTTTTCCACGTTTTCGGAGCATATAACAGCCACAAACGTAACAAAAACACTTTGAATCGACTGTGCAACGTTTTCTCGGCATTTTCACACGTTCCGAAGCACAATTACAGTACAAAAACAAATTCCGAAAGATGTTCGATGCAACGTGGTCAGCTCACAGCTGTTATAAGAGCGCAGTACCGCCACCATCCGCGAACTCGAAAACTAAAACCAATCTTGACAAACGGATTGAAGATCTGAGTTGAGGGCACCTAATAACGGTAAGAATCGTTCTCATCTGCTCGGGTCCAAAAATTTACCCGAATTTGTAAACTTGAGTTATTAAACAATTTTGGTGATTATGCATAGATTATTTTTAGAGCAGTCTATTAGTATATTTTAATTGTTTTGTGCGACTATTGTCAATAAATAACACAGCCCCACAAAAAAACGAGGGGGAACGTTGTGAGTTGCTGCTGCGACCGCAACTCTACATTTATACCCGATACATAGTCAGTATGGCTACATTAAACGACATAGAGTGCGTGCGAGAGAGACAGAAAATCAGTCAGAACGTGTCGACGGGCGCTGCGTAGCCACTACAAATTGATTTGTTACTTTTGGCTATAATAATAATCCGATCTTATTCGGATTCGGCAAGATTCGGCAATCTGGTAGATATGGCCATTCTCTATGATTCTGCGTTTTTAATTTTCTCCTATTTTCAAAATGGTGGTTGCCACAGATTTTCGTTGTTTATGGTTGCGGAACGGGGTGGGGCGAAATTTTGAAGCAGTGAGCTATCAACAGTGAGTTCTGCAGTGAAAAATTACAAATAGTTGTGTAGCAGTGAGAGCTCGACAGTCAGGTCTAATAGTCTCTGAGATCTGTGGATGCTCCAGATTTTCGTCCTTTGCGGGGCCGGAAGGGGGCGCGGCGAAATTTTGAAACAAACTCGTCAAGGTCCGATATTTCAGGAGTGTGGATACCAAATTTGGTTGCTCTAGCTTTTATAGTCTCTGAGATCTAGGCGCTAATGTTTTGCGCTAAGCAAAGCCGGCTATGATACGTGTGTGTTAGAGAGAGACAGGGCGAGAAAAAATGAAATTGTTTTCTTCATACTGGCTATAATAATGATACGATCCAATTCAGATTTAGCAGTCTAGAAGATAGGGTTATTCTCTACAATACTGCGTTTTAGGTTTTCTTGTATCTTTAAAATTGTGGCTGCCACAGATTTTCGTCCTTTGTGGGGGCGGAAGTGGGCGGGGCGAAGTTTTGAAATACAATTGTAGCAGTGACATATCACAGAAGTCTGGATACAAAATGTCGTTGCTCTAGCTCTTATAGTCTTTGAGCACTAGGCGCTGATAGGGACGGACAGACGGACAGACGGACAGACGGACGGACGGACAGACAGACATGGCTCAATCGACTCGGCTATTGATGCTGATCAAGAATATATATACTTTATGGGGTCGGAAACGCTTCCTTCTGGACGTTACACACATCCACTTTTACCACAAATCTAATATACCCCAATACTCATTTTGAGTATCGGGTATAAAAAGTGTCGTGCGCGGCTGACCAGAGTATCATATCCCTATGTATTTTGGGGCGCTGAACACGAATCCAAGGTCAGATTTGCTCCATCACGTCAGGTTTTTTCTAACCTCAAAAAACCAATATGGTCGAAACATGGTGGAAATTCATTGGAAAAATGCAGCGGATTTTCTTGAAACTCAGCACTCGGGGGCTTTCGGGGTCAATAATTACGAATTTGAAGTCAGTTTAAAAAAATTCAAAATGGCGGATCCAATAAGGCCGGATTCACTTAAAACAAATAACTCCCCGGCCTTGCTACATCTACATCTACATCTACATCTACATCTACATCTACATCTTCCCCCTTTAAATAGATCTTTTAAAGAGAAAAGAACTCAATACATCTCGAAACAAGAAAACTGACATCAAATTCGTAATCAGCGACCCCAAAAGCCCCCGAGTGACGAGTTTCAAGCAAATCCGATGCATTTTTCCACCATGTTTCGACCATATTGGTTTTTTGAGGTTAGAAAAAAACCTGACGTGATGGAGCAAATCTGACCTTGGATTCGTGTTCAGGGCCCCAAAATACATAGGGATATGATACTCTGGTCAGCCGCGCACGACACTTTTTTGTGGGGCTGTGTAATTTTTTCGGCTAAAAAAATAAAAAATAATCCTTATTTACAGTTCCTGATTTATATAAGGATTAACTATGAAGTTGAGAAATATTAAAATTATCATTTTGTACGGTTCCTGATTTATATAAGGATTAACTATGAAATTGAGAAATATTAAGATTATCAAGTGGCTTTGACATAAATGTTGAAATGCATGTGGGACCACATGTTTGAAAAGTAATGTAACGATGAGTTCCTACAATTCTTTATCATCGGGAAAAAAATTTATTCTACCCTATTTCGTGTACATCAGTTTTGTTTCTGGTCGGAAATTGGTCGTGTCTAATGCTCGTCTGTACACATACTTTCGTCCAGTAAAAAAAGTTGATAATGCCATTTTTTAAAATCGTCATTCAAACCGCAGCCACCCCAATGTATATTCCATAAAAATAACTTACCGAACAAGCTGCTTCTTTGCGCCAAGTACGAGTATAAACAAAAGCAGGCTAAAGCAGACATCGAGTCGAGTATAACTATTCATATTGGCAGCTTTGCCTGGTTTCATCAACAAGGCTCAACTCGATAGCATTAATTGCGATGACATCTCCAGTCTTTTTGCTTTTATTGTGATATCAAAAACCAATTCATCAGCTGTGGTTCTCCAAAAACGACGGCTTAATGCATTGCTGTTAAAGAGGCTGAGGCGGTTATTAAAACCAAAATTGAGCATGTAATTTTTTTTACTTTTAATTATAGCGACAAATGTAAACATCATTTGATTGATAAAATAAAATATAAATTCTCAATCGCATAAAAAAGCTAATGACTGATTTTCTGTCAAGTTTTTAATTACTTTTAACTTAACTTTGCTCATTAAATAAATCCTAAAAACCATAAAAAACAGTCAGAACTTTTTCATCGAGGACTACTTGCCTCGACATTCATTTGGTACATTGCCAACATATCTAAGCCAAGTCATAAGCTTATTAACTTATTTATTTTACCCGGTACACAGAGGTGTATATCCAACTCGCGTATATATATGTAAAAGCTAGAAGAAAGCCTTTACGACTGTATAAGGTATTTAAATATCAATATTCTTCATCAGGATCAATAGCCGAGTTAATGTTTGTGTGCCTTTCTCGTTCAGAACACATGCTTCGATATTCTGGTTTTCATGTGGATAACATATATACATGTTGTATTTATATATTGCGGTAGACACCAGTAGTAGGGACAATTGTGCCCATTAATAAATGAGCGGCCATATGTACGTGGTGCAGAGCCACAGCTTGCTAATTGGACGAATTTACGGAAAAAACGGGACAAAAAAGACAAAAGAGACCGGGATTGATCATGACTAATCGACGCAACACCAATATAGAACAGAAGCGTATACACCTGGAATCCCCAAAGATAATACAGGAAAAGAAGTTTGAAGGTACACCCAAGCTCGGTGGTGCCGCCAGAAAACTTCTGTTCCTACTGGCTAAAGCAACTCCCTTCGTGAAAATTAATTGCAGAGGTATGAAACCCAGGGCTGATATCATGGAGAGAAAAGTCACCACGACAGTGAGAAAGGCACTAGTGGCTCTTGTAGCCAACAACAAGACTGAGACCGTCAAGGTCAAACCTGCAACACAGGTTCCTCTACACAACTCCGAAGTAGCCCTTCAGAGCACCGCAACATGCTCGTCGTTCTGCTCAAAGAGCCCACGGCGAATTCGCCGCGGCCGGCTATCCGCGAGTCTCCAGATCGGATTCAGCCTCATCCCGCTCTGCCTCAGACTTTATCCGGATCGGCTTCAGCCTTATCCAGCCTGTGAGAACCCTGGTTCCTTACACTCCCCTTGTTTCCGGTAGCGGAAAACTTCCTTTCTCTGCGTCCGCCGCGTCGGGGAGTGGCACCGATTCAAACTGATCTACCTGCGCGTCCTTCTTCATCGATCAGACGCACTCTGGTGGCCCCCAGCGGCTTTACCCAGCTCGGTGTTGCCGCACCGTCTGACCCGTACGGGCGTCTCTTTTAGGGTTGCTCCTCACTTATCGATATTGTGTCGGGGCGTCTTCGCGATCCACTCGATAGCCCAGGGACTTCACGTGCCGACCGTCTCGCACCCCGATGGTTCCAGCGACATCATCAATTATAGCTCTAGGGATCTGCTCCTCCGATCCTCCCCGTCACTAAACGAGAGCAGAGACGCCCGTCGCTAATGGTGAGTTCCGACCTCGTAACCCCCCTGGTTGAGGATCTACCTCTGCACCTCGAAAAACACCCTCAGATCCTCCATTTTTTTTAACGATTCCTCGTGATCATTTCTTCGCTCCATTTTCCTCTGCGCGTGTTCTCCTGTCTACTGGTGTTTATTCTTACTGCGTGCATTCGCAAAGTGTTCATCGCATCTTTTTCGATTGCCTTTATAGCCGCGTTTCATTGCGGGTCGTTCCATGTTACGGCGATTCTGCTCCACGATTTTTGTTCTCTCTTACGCGTGTAACTGTTTCTGCGCTCTCGATCCACGGGCTATATCTCAGCGTTGCGCTGCCATCTGTTCTGTGTAACGGCACCGTGCCCCTCGTTCTATGCTCCCCGCTCGTGATCGGTGCTCTTGCGCCCTCCTCTCGATTCGCTGTCTATCCGTTCTCGGCGTGTTCCACCGTCCACTTGTGCTCTCATAAAGATTAATCTGTGGAGAATGTCGCTTTCTTGTCGTGTTTTAAAGTCTGAACATGTTCAAACAAACTCTAATATCCATCTCTATATTCGACGGACCCGTCTTTTTTTATGTTTATTTGTTTATTATTTTCCTCTGTTTACAAACCTTCTTTTTTTATTTGAAGGTTTTAGGGCTGCGCCGTCTACGCCTCCCTCATTCTTGCTGCTTGGTTCCTCCCCGCCTTGGTGAGTTTACCTGCCCTCAGTGTCTCCTCACTTACCTCCTCCTTTTTCCAGCACGCCCTCTGCTCTCAGCTCGGGCCGCCTGCCATGGCTTCCTGGCATACTGCCCTGGACAACTTCTCGTGCCTTCTATCTGACTCTTAATCAAGTGTGCAGTGTCTCTGACCCGAGCGTCATCTGACTCCTCGCCTGGTAGTCCACGCATGAGCGTCACCCACATACCAGACTCGACTATAGAAGATGCCCTGAGTGTCCGCGCTGAGGCGTGAGCCTCGACCTCATCCTTTGTCACCCAGCGTCCAAGAAATCACCCTGACCAAGGACTTACCTCAGGTTCTTCATTCAAACCTTTTTTTTCTTTCAGATTTCATTTCTCTTCTCTATTTTTTTTTTCATTCTTCTTTTAAATTTCATCTCTCTTCTCTATTTTTTTTTTCATCCCAGAACCTTTGATCTCCTTCGGTGAACTGGGCTATCATGGTCTTCACTGTCCTATTCATGCGCTCTGTTGCGGGGTGTAGGGTGTCGTGAATTAGTGACGAACTCCCAGCTGTTCAATGAACCTTTGGAATATTCTGCTACTGAACTGCACTCCATTATCAGTGTTGACCACTTTGGGCGCCCCGAATCGGGACACTATGCGCTCTCGGAAAGCCCTTCTTAGATTCTCCGCTGTAGCCTTCCTCAACGGCACCAATTCCGTCCATTTTGAAAACTGATCCACCAACACCAGTAGAATCGAGTTCCCATGTTTCGACCTTGGAAACGGTCCCACGAAATCTGCGCATAACGTTGCCTATGGCTCTCAGGCACCTGGGTTAGCATTTTCCCCGCGGCCTGTAACATTTACGTACGTATACTCTTACATCCCTATGCATTCTCGGCCAGTAGTACCGCGCCGTTATCCGTGCCGCTGTCCTCCTTCCGCCGACATGACCCACCTCCGGGCTATCATAGTTCTTCCTCAGAACTCTCGAGAGGCGACTTCTTCGTTCCCCGCACGAGTTGGGATGTGCCGGTATAAGTTTCCCCCTTTTCCACGTAGTCTGGGTATTTCTGGGGCTCCTTATTGCCCCTTTCTCTCAGATTCTGCAGCCACTTGCACGGTGAATCAACCTTATACTCGTTATGTTCCCCTGCCCTTATCCTGAGGAATCGCTCCGCCAGAGGTTGTCTGGAGAGTGCGTCTGTACGCTATTGCTGCAGCTCCAACGCCCATCTCCCCATTCTCCCCGATGGACTCTCTATGCTGTTCAGCCACTTCAGGGCCATGTGGTCCGTGACCACCTTGTAGTAATACCCTTCCAAATATGGGCTCAACCGTCTGATAGCCCACCCTATGGCAAAGGCACTCCTTTTCGGTCGCCGAATAAATTCTCTAGGCATCATTCAGCGACCTGCTGGCATACGAAATCACTCACTCTCCCTTTTCTGTCTCTTGCGTAGAATTGGCCCAGCCCGTAATTGGTGGGATCCGTTTGGAGAACAAATTTCTTCGAGAAGTGGGGGCACGCGGACGGGACGGGTTCTTCCATCAGTTGGCTTTTCACTGCCTCGAGCGCTTCTTGTCGCTCCTGATTTCAGACCCAGTTGTCTTCTTTTTCATCACCGCGGTGAGTGGCTGCACCAAATCGGGCACCAGGAGGCCACTCCCACATATTGCCTCAACTCCTTCACGTTTGCAGGGGGCTTTAGCCCGGCTATGGCCGCGACTTTCTCGAGATCTGTGCATATCCCCTCACCGGTCACCTTGTGCCCAAGATACCGTAGCTCCGAAAGAACTGGCATTTCTCTGCGTTCTGCCTCAAAATTGTCACGCACAGCCGTCGGAATACCTCCTTCAGGTTCCTTCGGTGTTCCTTCTACTTTCGTCAAATGACGATGATGTCAACTTGGTATATGAAAGGTGGCCGACGCTGAGTGCAGACCAAACGGTATTATTTTCCAGCCTCTCTTTCCTGCTTCCGCATTCCCGATCCTTAGCAGGATTCTTCGACCGAGATGAGGAAATTCCACCTCAGAACCAACTCGTCTATCTCAACCGGCAACAACAGTAACGCCATCGGGACCTCCTGGTTCCTTAAGGCTTTCTTCACCTAGAGTTGGCTTGTGACCTCCTGGCTATGACCACCTGCCCAACCTCAACCGCTTCTTCGTTGCCACCTCTTTTCCACCACCCTTCAGTCTGACCGACAATTTGCAACTTGCAAGTATATACGCTTATATATATATATATATATATACATATCAGAATACGTTCTCCATTGCCGGCTGTTCGCCACAAACCACATCAACGCCTGTCCCTTTAGGTGCTGTGGTATCGTCCTTAGGATTAGATCAGGGTCCAGACCGTGCGTCTCAGCGGACCACTCGACCTGCTCCAAGAACACGGGAGGCTTAGACGTCCCGTCATAGCGGAACGACCACTCTCTCACCTGTTCCGTCACTCTGGCATACTCTAGGTGTTCCGGCCGTGAAGCTACCGGTTCGGTCATCTGCATCTCGGCTCCGATCCCTGTCCGAGTGTCGAGGCCTGCTGGGCGTTGTAGTAGGCGATCGTTCTCGTAGAAACTCGCGATTAGCTTTTTCTGAAATTCAGAAGGGAACTTCCGCAGCGCCACCACGGATGCGCTGGGCGGGATTGCCAGCTGCTCGTATGCGGCCTGCTTGTCGTCAGCCCGGGCCGTCGGCGAGGTTCTGCCCGCGCGACGCTCCCACGCCTCGAGCACCTAGGTTCACCCGTTCCTTGAAGGCCTTCCGCATCTCGTCCAACGTAGCTTCAAGCCGCACACCGAAGACCTAGCCGCATTGGTCCAGCTCCTCCTTCTTCAGCTTGTGGATCCATTGTCTCTTGCCCATTCGTGTTTCTTTCAATACCCTCGTCTCTTGGCAAAACTCTTCCCATTATGATTTATTATTTGTCATGAGGCCCCACGATGGGCGCCAGTTGTAACGAACCTTTTTTCTGGCCGCTAGAGTTAGCTAGGCTCGCTCAGCGGACGGCAGACTCAATGCAACGAATTTGTATTATCGCCCCATCTACCAATAACAATACCCCTGGGTTTGGTTACTCAAGATTTTATTTGTATCTTATACTAATGCTTAGGGCTAGGGTTTCACAGTATATGTTCTTACTCCTAATAGAATCCTGGGCTGGCAAAAACCCTCTAGCTGAACCCCCCACGAGGGTGCCGGCTGGGCAATGGACACTGCATTATCCCGGGCGAGTATAATGCACTGTCGCTTGCCCTGCCCGGGGTAATGCAGTGTCTAGCTAAGGCTATGGTCCAGCGTCTTCCCGATCTAAAGTCGGGGGAACTGAACCAAGGCCATGGCTAGAGGTGCCTGGCGGCCAGGCATAAAACGCTAGGGGGTGGTCCCCCCGAAAAACATTAACCGGTATGGACCTTCGGGCCAAATATGGAGGCTGATAAGGAGCAAACACGGGTTGGGATGTCAACCCAAACGTCGGTGGAAAGCGTGACTGCTACCACCGGCGGGCACGGGGAGGAGCAATCCTCTCTGCGTGTCGCCAGCGGTCACACCTGGGGCATGGCGGGAGCAGGCCATGTCAGTTGTAATACTACTGCCACAAAAACGACGCGTTGCAGGGTGAGCCGCGCGGGTGCCGCTGTCGACACAGACTCGGACCCGGAGAGCGTGCTATCCATTAGCAAGACCGAAGAGGAAAGCCTTCTCCGCTCGCCGGAACCAGGTACCAGCTCCCTGCGTAGGGAAGGTCCGAAGCGTTCCAGGGAGGGGATGAAGGCAAAAGCTCAGTATAAGGCGGCCCTCAAGTTACTGAGCCGGCTCCAGGGCAAGGCGGATATCTCCCAAGAGGAGAAGTCCAAGCTAGCCTGGGCTGAGCAACGGGTACAGGAGGTCCGCGAACACTACGCGCAGTTGCCCCAGATGAAGGCAACGAACGGTGGATTCGCCAACAAGGTGGAGGAGATGTTGGCCACCAAGAGGCAACGCTCGATCGAGAGTGCTGCCAAAGACACTCCGGCGAGCAAGCGGCAACGCGGGCCCAAGGTGGCCACCCCCCCAGCCGAAACGAGGAAGCCGAGACAGAAGGCCATGAGCGAAGTGTCCAAGAGACATCTCATTGTGGCCTTGATTGACCGCAGCGACGAGAATGGGAAGATGACGGCGGCGCAGTGGAAGCTAGTCCACGCGCAGCTCGTTGAGTCACTATTCTCGCGAATGGAGGAGGACCCCAGCGCTCCCATGCCCACGTTCAATGGAGCGGGATGGCTGAACGGGGTCAAAATCCTCAAATGCAATGACGACCCAACGCGGCAGTGGCTGGTGCAGAAGGTGCCCCTACTGGAAGCTCTGTGGGAGGGGGCCAAGCTGGAGGTGGTAGACAGGGAGCTGATCCCGTCCATACCAAAGGCGAAGGTGCTCTTCCCCATTGCTGTCCAGGGGGAGCGAGCACTGAAGCTGCTGCAGAGGCAAAATCCGGACGTGCCAACGGCTGACTGGAAGGTTTTGCACGCGGGTAGCCCATTACCCAACGAGGGGGGCCAGCATGTGATCCTCCAGATCAGCAAGGAGGCGGAGGACTTTTTGTATCCCAAGTTCGGGAAGATGGCGTGGGGCGTAGGTAGCGTATACCTACGGTTGAAAAAACGCCACTCCGAGGATAAAGATGCGCACACCCTCCAGGCAGGCGAGGTCGAGAAAGACCTAGGTCTGGAGCCCATAGTGAAGGCCACCCAGGGTCTTGCGCTGGACGACTCGGAGGAAGAGGAGGACGGTGACCTGACAATTATAGTCAACCCGTCGTGTGAGGTTGAGTTAGCCACCCATGACGCTAAGGGTGCTGCAGCTCAACCTCCATAAGAGCAAAATAGCGTCGGCGGAGCTCCTCATTGCCATGGAGCAAGGACCCGCTGACATAGCTTTAGTCCAGGTGCCGTGGGTTGCATCAGGCAACTGTGTGGCCGGACTAAAGTCCACAAATTACAACCTTATCTACTCAAAATCGGTAAGCAGGAACAGAACTGCCGTACTCGTACGAAAGGTAATCCATGCTTATCTTATGTCTCATTATAGCACGGATGACCTGACGGTAGTGATGCTGGAAGCTTCCTGCTATATGGCTCATGACAGGCCCGCACCACTTGTCGAACTAAGGAGTCTGGTGACACAAGCCGGCTCCAAAAATCTCCAACTTCTCATTGGCGCGGACGCCAACGCCCATCACAATGTGTGGAGAAGCCCCGACATCAATGAAAGAGGTGAGTCACTCCTAGACTTTATCTTATCCACTAACTTAGACGTAGCAAACGTGGGGGAGGAACACACCTTCGTAGGTCCCACCTCGTCAAACCCTCGAGAACGAAGAAGAGGTCCAAGCCACTCTGATGGAACTGAGATCTCTCTCTCCAAAGAAACAACCTCAAGGAATTCTTTAAGATCGCCAAACAAGCGAACGAAGAGATTGTCAATGAGGAATATAAGATCCTACTTAGGAGCTACAAGAAGGAAATACGTAGACACAAAGGAACTCGTGGAGGAACTTCTGCTCCAACATCAAGAAAGTGCCCGAGACCGCTAGGCTCCGGAAGCTGCTTTCAAAGCAGCCCACAGTACAGAGTCAACTAAAACTAGATAACGGACAGTGGACAGAGGGCAGTAAAGAAGCCCTAACAGCACTAATGGAGGCGCATTTCCCTGGATGCACCGAGGTCACTGACGCCAAGGAGCATCAGAACCTAGCAACCGAGGAACAGCACCCCCCAACAGGTCTGCTAACCACTAAGAGAATCCACTGGGCCATAGACTCCTTCGCGGGCATAAAAGCACCAGGACTGGACGGGATATTCCCAGCCATGATGCAGTTGACCAAAGAGGTTATCACCCCATGGCTCTTCGCAATATACTCAGCATGTCTAATTACGGGCTATATCCCTATCCAATGGAGAACCCCGAGAGTTCCTCCCTAAGGCAGGAAAGTGCAGCCACGTGAGTCCCAAGGATTACAAACCGATAAGCCTTACCTCCTTTATACTAAAAACACTAGAAAAGCTGTTGGATTTGCACATCAGGAATGAGGTAGGGGGACTGATGTCAACAAACCAACACGCCTACACCGAAGGGAAATCAGTGGAGACGGCACCACACTCGCTAGTAGCCACCATCGAGAGCGCCCTTCACAACAAAAAGTATGCACTGGGAGCATTTGTTGACATCTCAGGAGCATTCAACAACGTGGCCACAACCGCAATAACAAGTCGCCTAGAAGCGAATAACATACACCCTGCAATCAACGTTTGGATAAAAAACCTCCTAAGTTGCAGACGGGTGCAATCGGAGTGGGGCACCGCTTCCATGGTAAAGGGGGCACACAGAGGCACACCTCAGGGTGGAGTCCTATCGCCACTACTGTGGAATTTGGTGGTCGACGACCTCATCAAGAGATTTGAAAGGAAGGCCCCAAAGATAACAGCTTATGCAGACGACATAAGCATACTTATTACGGGTGTATTTCCATCGACCCTCAGCTCCTTAATGGAACGTACACTCAGGGAGATACGTGAGTGGGCGGAAGAGGTAGGACTCAGTATCAACGCGGACAAGACGGACCTCATCGCCTTTACCAAGAGGTACAAGGTACCGATATGGACCCCCCCGAAAATTTACCAAACTAGGCTGACTCCAAAATCACAGGTGAAATACCTAGGCACAGTACTGGACAGCAAGCTGGCATGGAGGCCCAATGTAGTGGAAAGGGTGAAGAAGGCTACCATTGCGCTTTATGCATCCAAGAAGATGCTCAGCAGCACATGGGGCCTTTCACCGGCTCTAATGCACTTGACTTACATATCGGTGGTGCGACCAACTCTGCTGTATGGAGCCTTAGTGTGGTGGGAAGCTACCGAAAAGAAGACGTACATAAGCTTATGAAAAAGATTCAGTGACAGGGTTTGCTCTGTATTACAGGGGCGCTGAGGTCAACCCCAACAAAAGCACTCGAAACTGTACTCGGAATCGACCCCCTGGACATTCACGCTCGCCTGATTGCGGGAAAGGCAGCACAACGCCTCATCGCATCAGGAAATCTATCGCCACAAGGATACGGGCATAGTTCAATCGGCAGGAAAATGACCAGATCAACTGATTACATGACCCCCCAAACTTGCCTTGACGTCAAAACAACCTCATCTTTGGGACCTGAAGACTGGAAAATTGGAAGGGACCAAACTGAGCACCTCAATATATACACAGACGTCTCCAAGATGGACGGAGGAGTAGGAGCGGGCCTATACTGTAAAGACCCTGAGATAAGGCTGTCATATAAGCTACCGGACCAATGCAGCATATTCCAGGCAGAAGTTTTTGCCATCGGGAAAGCAGCAGAGGTCGCTCTCCTCACAGAACGAGCACACGATGCGGTCAACCTATTCGTCGACAGCCAAGCGGCGATAAGATCCATGCAGTCGTCCGCGGTCAGTTCCGGAAGTGTCTTGGCGAGCAGGGAGGCATTAGACATCCTAAGCACGACAAAGACAGTGCGGATCTATTGGGTTCCCAGCCACCAGGGCATCGAAGGAAACGAGGCGGCGGACGTACTAGCTAAGGAAGGCGTCGGGCTGGAGAATACGAGAACCGAGAACGTGCCTGTCTCCCTTAGAACGCTGCAAGGCGATCTAGAGAAGCAGGCTAGATCACAGACTGTAAGCAGGTGGAGGAGTACCACCACCTGCAGAACCTCGAAGATAATGTGCAAGGAACGCAACGAGAAACTTAGCCACTACCTACTGCACCTACCACGAAAGGACTGTAGATTGTTAGTGGGAATACTTACAGGTCACTGTCTGGCTGCTGCACATGCAGCAAAGCTAGGCATCACCAACAGAGACAGTTGTAGGAAATGTGATGAACCTGGGGCTATCGAAACCCTGGAACATCTCATCTGCAACTGTCCGGCTCTCTCAAGGGCAAGGAGGAGATACCTGGGCGCTACAGTGCTGGCATCACTGGAAGATGCCTCCAAAAGGACGCCACAGGAACTGCTGGCCAATGCTAAAAACACCTCGATTCTCGGGGACTTTAAAACCACATAAACACTCCCGCGACGGTTCATACACCCCCCTATCCGGATAACTAAGGGCCAGATTGGCCTATGCGTGGCCCCGCTGAAAGCCGTCCGGGTTAACCTAACCTAACCTAATAGAATCCTGATGGGCCTGATCTACTGTTCTCCCTTGGGTAACTTCACTTTACTTTAACACTTCGGTCTCTTTGCCACGCTCGAGGACTGGCCTGCACGACTCTGAGGCTCACACGCGAAAGATCCCTCGCCACAGTCGCAAGCCTCATTATATAGCCACGCCGTAACGGAACTCGCACGCGGCGTCAGTAGCTTTCCATAGACCCTTCCGCGGGCCTCCACTGCCTTCGTAACGAAATCAGGTCAGTGGCGTAACTGCATGACCATATTTGGTCATGCGCTGGGACATTGCCGACCCGATCCCGTCATCCCGCTCCCCTTGCGAGACCTGCCTCTCCGTACCACCGACGCTCCCCGCCCCGTGGCCTATTGTTCGCCACTTTCTCAAAGAGCCCGCGGCGATTTCGCGGCGGCCGGCTATCCACGGGTATCCAGATCGGATTCAGCCTCATCCCGAACCGCTTCAGCCTTATCCAGCCTGTAAGAACCCTGGTTCCTTACAGTACCATTCTATGCCATGATAATTTTGACCTAGAAGGAAACGAACAGACAGAAATGACAGCAATACGTCTGAAAGACTCTGAACAATGGGCATCCTAGCATTTAGGTCACTCATCCCTTTTAAATGACAAAAATATCGTCCCTACAAAAACGGACTACTGCACAGATAACTCATTCGAAATAATCATCCCTTACAGAGAAGTCTGACTAGGGGCCACGAAACCCATATGGGGCCTTAATTATCTTCACAGATGGATCAAAGTTGAGCAACAAAGTCGGAGGAGAAATCTACTCCGAACAGCTAAACATAAGGCGCTCTGTCAGGCTCCGATCAAATCACTAAATGCGATTTCATCGAACTCGGCCACCGTGGCAAACTGCCCCAAATCTCTTCACGAGTTGGCTCAGCAATTTGAAATCAGCCTTATATGTGTCCCAGGACATTGAGGGCAACTGTATAGCAGACGAGCAGGCCAGATCTGGCACTACAATTCCCCTTCACCAAGACAAGGAGGATATTCGTATGCCAATGGCACCCTGCAAACTCATAAAAAAAAAACAATTCAAGCGACTAGTCTACAATAGGTGGCAATAAGTGGCACGATGTCGCATAGCTCGGCAAACATGGCCAAACATCATAAAGAAGCGCACCTCTGAGCTCTGCAGGCTCAGCAGAAAAAGGTGCAGCGCAATCATACTTCCCTCACAGGACAGTGGCTAATAGGTACCCATGCAAACAGGCTGGGTGCCCCCTACAATGATTTTTACCGTAGCTGTAGAGGCGAGTAAGAGGAGGAGACGGCAGAACATCAGAACAAGGCTACAACACTTGGGCTCACCCTTCATAACTGACATTCCGAAAATGACCACAATATGTCCCAGAAGGATAGCAAACTTCATAAGAGCATCCGAATGGGATAGTTGCTGACATCGCGTCTTACGATGTAGAAGAGGGAAGAGGATCCCCAAGTGGTACAGTGGGTCAAACGGCCCATCTTCTTTATATAAACTAATATCGTCTTCGTGTTTTTTCCTACATGTAATATGAAAATCGAGGGATTTTTTTTTTAAATTTTGTATTTTATTTTTAATGTATTTTATTTATTTTGATACATAAAAAAAATGAATGTTTCAAATTGTTCTCTGACAGTAGAATAATAATAATAATATCCCCTTCAAATTCTTCGACCTTAATAACACGCATTTTTTTTTTTTTTTTTTTTTTTTTTTAAATCATCACTATTTTTCTGACTGTTGACTGTTGTATAAGTTGCTCCAAAAGTAATAGCAAACAACAATATGTATTTAAATAAAATCAATCGGATAAAATTAAAAAAAAGTACTAGTAAAACAAAATATGAAATAGAAATAAAGCAGACTTACGGTTTTAGGTATTCTTTTATATTATTTATTTATTTATTTTTATTTAACAATTATCTGCTAATAATGGTACTTATGTAGTTACAAAAGGAGGAAAGGAGAAAAGAAGACAAGTTAAAAGTTTGTTAAATTTAGGTGATTATAAATATTACATGCTTTTAGCTTAAGGGATAGTTCAGGGGATAAGGTATGACAGAGGGAGTTATAGTTATGGCATATAACCCTAAAAGGTTCATGTTGGGCATAATTAGACCTACATATGGGTAAGCGGATTGGCCTAAAAGTACAGGTAGGTCTAGATGGAACGGCAAAGTCAATCTGACCCAAGAGAGTTTGGGAGTCAACAACCCCGAGAAGGAGCTTGCGCACGAACATTACCCCATTACATATTCTGCAATGGTGCAATGACGGCAGGTCAATTAGATTTAGTCTAGACCGGTAGGGTGGCAAGATTCTACCCGAGTCCCAGTTTAAGTTACGAAGGGCAAAAATTAGAAATTGCTTTTGCACGGCTTCAATAACAACCTGCTGGTCGCCAAACTCCTTGGACGCTTGATGAACGCTAAAACACCCTTAGCTTTATTTACTGTTGCAGCTATATGGCTGTTAAAACACAACTTATGATCAATTAGGACTCCGAGATCATTTGAGCTCGAAATTCGCTCCAGGACATGATTTCCTAGAAGGTATGAGACAAAATAAGGAGAACAGTGTGTCATAAGTTTCCATTTAGAAAGGCTCAGAAAAACAAGATTAGTTGAACACCACAATAGTAGTTCATTTAGATCCAGTTGAAGGCGTGTGCGCAAGTACCAATCAGATTAAGGCAGACAGATTTTAACATCATCAATATACATTAGTGTAGTAGATTATGTTATAACTTAAGAAAGGTCATTCACAAATAAAATGAACAGAAGCGGACCCAGATGACTTCCCTGTGGCACTCCTGATGTAACATAAACGATATCTGACAACACATTAGAAAACAAAACACGTTGAGTACGGTTAGAGAGATAGGACAAAATCCAATCTAGAAGATTCGTTGGAAACCCTAATAAAGAGAGCTTGTGAATAAGCAGAGCATGGTTCACAGATTCAAATGCCTTACTGAAGTCCGTAAAAACTACATCCGTCTGCAAACCACTTTGAAAACCACTGTGGATTAAATTAGAAAACTCAAGAAGGTTAGTCGATGTTGAACGATGTCTGAAAAAACCGTGTTGCGACGGAGATATCAAGCTGCAACAAAGATGTTGCAGTTGCCGTGTGACCAGGAACTCAAGAAGCTTCGGGATGGCGGAAAGCTTTGCGATACCACGAAAGTTTTCAATATTTGATCTTGAACCTTTTTTGTGAAGCGGAATGATGTAGGACTCATTCCAAATTACTGGGAGACAAGACTGTTCCAAAGAGAAGTTGAAGAGAAAGGTCAAGGGTTTGCAAAGGGACTGGGCACAGTGCTTAAAAATACAACTTGGTATTTTATCTGGACCCGTAGAGAACGACTTGTCCATAGATGTGAGGTAGATGGAAAAAGGTGGCGAAAAAATTTGCAATACCAGCAGGATGGAGGAAAAGCATTTGACTTACGCTTAGAGTTAACGATTAAAAAGAATTTTTTAGGATCACTACGAAAGTTTCTGCTACATTGTGAAAGGTATTCATTATAACACTGACTGTTAACAGCAAGGAACAGAGAGCGAGCGGAAGAGTATAGAGCTGAGGCCGACGTGGAGCCCGTCTTCGGGTACTTTTTATAGAGCCTGGATTTATTGTTTTTTAAGTATGACAAATACTTTGAGAACCAGGGAAGCTTGGACGATACAGGAACAGTGATTTCTGGAACAAATGTATTAAGGGCGGAGTAAATAGAGCTATAAAACGAGTTAACAGTTGCATCCATGTTCGGTAATGAATAAAGAAACGACCAATCAACAAGCGAGAGATGTAAATCTAAATCGATAAAGTTTTTTTTGCGAAAACACTTTATGCGGCAAGGAGCCATGGAACTGTCGGCACCACCAGATCGGGTACACTCAAGGAATATCGATAGAGTTGGATGCTAAGGATCTTCAGGAAATGATATTGGGCTTGCTCTGGATACCGTAGCTAGAGAAGCATCGTTAACAAACATGAGGTCAAGAAGTCTGTCCCTAATGTTTTTAATGGCATTAATTTGGACAAGGGAAATATCCGTTAGCCCATTGATAAAGTCATTGTGGCAATTGGGAAACAACAGGTTTGCGTCATCGCAGCCAAGAAAGAAATGGGAGGTTAAAGTCCCCCATGACAATAATTTAATCATTGCAACCTAAAGCAGATACGACAGTATTAATTGCTGAGAGGTGGTTTAAGCAAACCTCAGCATCCGACCTGGGAGGAATGTAGGAGCCGGTTATATAGAAAAATGCCGACACAATACGAACTGTGACTGCAATAAATTCTATTCCATGGATGTTATAGAATGGGAATAACTCAAATAAGAAATCAGATTTGACTGCAATCAGAACCCAGCCAGCGAAAGATGGGCGGTCCATTCTATAAATTGTGTAACTGTCAATAAAAATTTCATGATCATTGATAGAAGAGTTAAGCCAGGTTTCAGTTAAAGCGATGGCGTCGAAATCAAAAGACGCACTATTTATATGAATTTGTTTTGCCCAACAATTTGCCCAACAAACTGCGTACGTTCTAATAGTGAATAGAAAATAGGTTCACTAGTTTTTCGGAGCAGCAATCCCCAAACATTTCGATGATATTCAAAACCGGTGAGTATGGCGGCCAGCTTAATAGCTCCACGTTTCGGTTGTATGGATAGGAGCATTATCATGTTGATAAAACCACGAAAGGGTTGATTGCAACTTAAAGGTAATAGCAAATGGCCCCTCACACCATCACCCCTGCAACTCTGCTATGCAGCCTATCGAAATGATTGGTTTCATAACGGAAGTCCTAAAAATAATAATAAAATTGAATGAGAATGAGCTTTTGAACTTTGTTAATCTATTAAGCGTTTTTAATAACTTTTGCGAGTTTTGAATTTAATGAAAGTCGAGAGTTTAAATAATATTCACAATTTATTAGCATATGTAAACCAACTTATCGCGTATGTACAAACATATGTAGGTAATTGGATGAACGATTGATGCGATGATGTTAATCTAATATCTGCGACGATTAGTTCAAGTCTAAAAATGCAAGGGCTGACGGGCCAAATTGTCGGGCCCTATGCAGCAAGCTTAGACGCGAGCGAGAGAGTAGGATAGCCCGAAAGCGTTAGAGCTGCTCGGGGCCGCTGCTATGCATATGCGGTAACAAACGATTTTAACAGTGGACATTGCAAATGACAACCAACAACAAATGCATTTCCTTTGGGCCGCACCACTGGCAATAATTTACAATATTTAAGCTGCTTGACCCGACAAACTCCCCCCGTTGATAGCCTGACTTTCAACAGCATCTTTAAGGGACAGCAGGCACAGCTTGATGACGGCGCGCTTGGTGATTCCAGATGACGTCTTCAGCACAGCAACTCGGGAAACGCCATTTCGTCCAGGCAAAAGCTCGACCACTCTCGCCAGTGGCCACTTCATGGGAGGAAGATTCTCATCCTTGACAAGAACCAAATCTGCGACTGCTAAACTAGGCTTCGCAGTGCGCCACTTTGAGCGCTGCTGCAGTGACGTGATGTACTCCTCCTTCCACCGGGACCAAAAGAGCTGCTGCAGGTACGAAACGCGCTGTCAGCCGTCCAGGCGATCGAAGTTTAGCTGCGTGACGTCAGGCTCAGCGAACGAAGCAGGAGGGCCACCATTCAACAAATGCGCTGGAGTTAGAACATCTAGATCGGCAGGGCTCTCTGAAATTTAAACTAAAGGTCTTGAATTAATCACTGCCGTGATGTGGCACAACAGCGTCCGAAGCTCGTCAAATCCAAGAACCGAGTTGCCTATCGCACGGTAGAAGTGGTACTTGGCCATCTTCACTGCAGCCTCCCATAGACCACTAAAATGAGGGGAGCGCGGAGGAATGAAATGCCAGTCCATAGCCTCGACCAAGCAAAAATCCAGCAGCGCCTTCTGATGGTCATCGCTGAGGACCAGGCGCTTTTACTCCATCAGCTTATTCTTAGCGCCGACAAAATTGGTTGCGGTGTCTGACCAAATTTGCCGTGGCTTTCGTCTGGTGCATATGAAGCGCGTAAGTCCATGAAGAAAAGCAACTGTGGATAAGTCATTTATAAGCTCCAGATGAGCAGCCTTGGCAGCGAAACAAATGAAGACGCAGACGTAGCACTTGATTGGAGCCTTGTTGCGTGCCTTCGGTTTGTAGAAAAACGGCCCACAAAAGCCCACGCCTGTGATCTCAAAGGCTTGAGAACCATCGAGCCGCTCCTTTGGAAGATCCGCCATAATATGCTCCAATACCATGGGCTTCAGTCGAAAGCATCTTACGCTCTTGTTTACTGCCTTGTTTACCGTCTTCCTCGCCCCAATAGGCCAATATTGGGATCGAATGGCTGCTGGGCAAGATGATTGGATGACGGCCATCAAAATCCAACGAAGAGTTTTTCAGTAGACCATCTACCCTCAGAAGTCCAAACTGATCCATGAATGGCGACAACGATGCGATTGAGCTCGATGAGGAGACTGCTCCCCTTGCCCGCAGTGACTTCATGTCCTCCCATAGCTGAGTACGCTGGACTAGTCGCAGCAATACCTGGGTTCCATGTTCAATGTCTGAGACAGTGAGTCCGGGGCGCCGAATTCGGTTGCAAAACTTGTGAATGTATCCGAAAACGCGTTGCAAGGAAGCAAATTAATTCGCATACTTGGAATGAGCAACAATGTCCATGTAAGGGGTTCAAGGGCTGGCTTATCAGGTAGCAAGAAATGGAGGACCATGAGCCCAAAGAGGTGATTAATTCAGCTCAGTCGGATGAGCCCCTCGAGACAGAATGTCGGCTGGGTTTAAAGCTGTGGGGACATAACGCCATTCCATTTTTTCGGTCATTTCCTGAATCGTTGCCACTCTATTTGCAATAAATATATTAAATCTTGACGGCTCGTCCCGAATCCAAGAAGGCGCAACGGCGCACGGCTCCAACTTTGGTACCGTGAGTGTCTTCAAAGGAGCCACACGAGATTTGGCACAAATTAAGTGACTGCTAGAAGGCTGACCCTTTGACACGACATAAATGCATGCACCATAAGCCTCGATGCGATAAGCCATCGCAAAATCCGTGAATTTCTAGCGTAGAGTCTGAAAGGAGTACAAGCCGAGGAAATTCAAGTCGACGAATCTGGCCAAAACTGGTGCATATTTCCTGCCACTCAGTGTTCAGTGCGACTGGAAGGCTTTCATCCCATGACAACTTCTCTTGGCACAAACGCTGGAGAAAGATTTGGGATTTAGTAATTACGGGACCAGCTAGTCTGAGAGGATCGTAGAATCGCACTATGGATGACAAAACAGAGTGCCTGCAGGAATTTGAAGAAGATTGTAGGGCCGAGAACGAAAATAACAGTTGATTAGAAACCGGATCCCAAGTAAGTCCTAAAGTTTTAGTCACATGGCTGGCATCGTCGAACTTCAAAAATGTTTCGTTGTCCTCTCCGGAACTCCATCTAGCACAGCAGGTACGTTCGAACACCATTTCCTCAATCTGAACTGACCTCTAGACAAAATTCCAGTTGTTTGCTCACGAATGCGGATAGCCTCTTTCTGAGAGCTGGCTCCAGATATCAAGTCAGCCACGTAGAAGTCACGGCGAAGGATTTCAGCTCCAACGGGAAATGCCCTCTGCTCGTCCATTGCCAACTGATGCATCGCTCGCACAGATAAATAGGAGGCAGGCTTCGTCCCATAAGTAACGGTGTCCAATTGAAACACACGCAAGTCCTCTTCCCTGGAGTTTCTCCACAGAATACACTGCAAGTTGCTATCCTCGGTCGAGACTCTTACACAACGATACATCTTGCAGATATCTCCTGAAATCGCAACGGCGTATGACCGAAATCGAGCAAGAATATGAAACAGTTTGGGTTGGATTACGGGACCAGTCATTAAAACGTCGTTCAGGGAATATAAAGATGAAGTTGAAGCGGATCCATCAAAAACGACGCGAAGCTTGGTCTTAGAACTATCTTCCTTCATGACGCAATGGTGAGGCAAAAAATATCGGCAGTTGCTGATTGACTGGGCAGGAACCTGAGACATATGGCCTAAATCAAGGTACTCCTTTATGAAAGCAGCATACTAAGATTTAACATCAGGGCGACGAGATCGTCTTTCTCTCAAGGGTCAGAAATCTACGAAGCGCTTGATTGTAAGATTCTCCCAGGAGATCCGAATTATATTTAGCTGGCAGCCGAGCACAATAATCGCCTTCATGTAATCGACGGAAATGCTGCACAAAGTGTGCTTCACAATCTATCTCTTCTTTGGTAGACTTTACTATTGGATCGATGCGATTCTCTACCTCCCAAAACTTCCGAAGAAGCACCTCAAGCCGATCTTCTGGACTACTATCCTCAGCAGCTACGGCCAGAGCGCGAGAGAGGAACCTTTTAAACGGGAACTTCCAGACACGACCCACCCCAATTGAAGGCAATCCTGGCAAAAGTTTGACCTGACCAACACAAAGGAGTTCGTAAAACAGACTTGCGCCAATTAACAGATCGACGCGCTGCGGCCTATGAAACTCCGGATCTGCTAGTGGTATGTTCGATGGAATGTTCCAGTTTTCAGTGTCAATTCCAAAGCTTGGCTGACGATCGGTTATGCTAGAGGCTACAATAGCAGTGATGAGAATTGAGTATTCCGATGAGCGAGAGTGCGGGCTAACGTTGGCCGAAAATCCATCCGTGACGAACCTAGAGTCGCCTATTCCCGGGACTGCAGTCGTTGATTTAATTTTTCGAAGCTGAAGCGGATTCGCGAAACGAGAAGTTGTTAGATGCCGGAGCCGGAATCCAGCAACGCTCGGCAGGGAACTAAAACTCCGGAACGATTTTTGACCAAGACCGTGGCCGTGGCAAGTAGAACAACATCATTACTGAGATCTTGGGCGAAAAGGCCAGACGAGTTAGACGCTGAAGTAGAGGGCTCAGTGGTATGCTCAGACGGCGTAGACTCAGACAGCGTAGACTGAAATGGAGTATACGGCGCTGATTTCCCTTGGGCTGCGGTATCTTCAGGGCTACCGAAATGCAGGAGGGTATGGTGCCTACCCCCGCAGGTACGACAGTTGATCGAGGTGCACTGAATTAATCGATGCCCTGTTCTGAGACAATTTATACCAAAGGAAACCCGCTTGGCTTCTTTATGGCGATTTGTGGGGAACAGCGTTGAATCGCTCCTCCCACTTCTCTTGGCTCGCTGGATCCAGTTTACGGAGAAGCTCCTGCACGACGATGCATCCTGCGATCCCGAAGCATGACCACTGACCCAGGTTCCACAGCCTGGAGCGCCAAGATCTCATTGATATGTGCCTGAAAGACCAATCGCCGATTATTTAACCTATTCTCCAACAAATCTAATGCCACAGCATAATTGCCATCCGAGATTTCCAGTGACCGAACAATCTCCAATGCCGAATCTTACAGACAGGAACGCAAATGCTGGAGCTTTTCTATGTTTGTTAAGTCCGGATGGCTGTCGATGATGGTGGCAAACATTGAATAAAAGTCCGTCCAGTTCGCATACCCGCCGCTAAACGTCGGCAATTGTATAGGAGGCAGGGATGGTACCTGTCTACGGTGAGGTAGAAATTGCGAGCCGGCAAACTTAGCCGTAGTGTTTCCTCCAGCCAACGTAGAATGAAGCGGCATGTGGCCACTACTCTTAGCCATTTCCCTCACAATCGCCGCCTTCAGCGAGCTGGCAAGTGACTCAAAAATGTCACACAATCCACTGTGAATCTCGTTTCGATCCAATTCCTCAAGCTCGCCGTGAAACATCTTAAATTTGCAGATCAACTTCTCGACTTGCTCTTGCTTTACCACGAGCATGTAGTAGTCACACTCCGACGACTCATTCTGCCAAGCGGTAGCTAACCTTTTCATTTTCTCGCATAATTCCGTTGACTTAAGCTTCAAAAAAGACACCCTGTTTTGCTCACTAGTCGTTGGAATTTCGTTAGCAGCATTAATTTCCATGGTAGCGGCAGCGTTAGTAGGGAGACCAACGTCTCTAGCGGGAAGATGATCGCAAAGAGTAATACGAGCAATAGACGACAATAACCGAGCACAGCAACGAACAGCTATGTACAAACCGTATATACAAAGGCGGCCGGTGTAAGAAACGTTTCTTGCGGGAAGATGACCGAAAAGAGAAGCGCAAGCGAACAGCTACGTGCACTACCGAATATGCAGGGGAGGCCGGTGTATATATGTATGGATAACTTATGTGGTCGATGACACTGGTTGAGATGGCAATTAGTTTAGACCTTTGAATGCTATATTAGTTTGTGATTGCACTGATGAATTATTTATTGCACAATCACGTCGGGGTCACCAAATGTTAAGCTATTAAGCGTTTTTAATAACTATTGCGAGTTTTGAATTTAATGAAAGTCGAGAGGTTGTATATAATTCATAATTTATTTGCATACGTAAACCAACTTATCGCGTATGTGCATATGTAGGTAATTGGCTGAACGATTGATGCGAGGATGTTAATCTAATAGCTGCGACGATTAGCTCAAGACTAAAAATGCAAGGGCTTAGACAAATGATTTTTACAGTGGGCATTGCAAATGACAACCAACAACAAATGCATTTCCTTTGGGCCTCACCACTGGCAATAATTTACAATATTTATGCTGCTTGACGCGACAAACTTAGATAAAGGAATATTCAAAGACATACACAAAAAAAAATCTCGGGGACATTTAGGGGTATATTTTTGTAAGGTCAAGTCAATGTTGAAAAAGAGCCCAAAAAATAAATGGTTTGGAAAATAGGTTTTTCTTTAGAACTGTCTATGCAACGGAACAAATTTTTATTAAGTATTGATAACAATGAAAACACCTAATAGAAGATACCACAAACAGAATCTTACTTTTAATTCCACCCGAAAGATGCCGTATTTAAATACAAGTTTGAGTGAGTGCTGATAAATTCTGAAAAAAAAATCCGACTATCTTGAAAATACAATTTTTAAAAGTTCTGGAAAATTATCTATTAGACGCGTGTACTTATTTTATTCAAGTCGCTCACAAAATTATTTTACTTTTGCCCCCTTTTTTTGGCTGAGGCCCCACTGTGCGTCGGGTGGCACCAGGGGCGAACCAGGGGTCGGGTTGGCTGCCAAGCAGAGCGAAATCGCGGCTGGTAAGCGAATTGGGACCGGGAAATACTTGAGAACCCCGGCAGGCGGCGCTTCTAAATTTACGAAGAAAAAGTCGACGTACCAGGACAAGAGACGCGCGGCTTTTATCCTGTCCAACAATGATCCTGATTACTCTAGAAAAAAAAATGTAACTTTTTATGTACGCTTTGAAACAAACCGACTTTTTCTGATAGATTTAGGGCTTAAAACATTTTTTAATAAATTAGGGCTGGCGAAAATCCTTTAGCTGAACCCTCCACGAGGGTGCCGGCTGGGCAATGGGCACTACATTATCCCGGACAAAGGTAATGCACTGTCGCTTGCTCTGTCCGCGGTAATGCAGTGTCGAGCTAAGTCTTCCCGAACTAAAGTCGGGGGAACCGAACCAGGGCCATGGCTAGAGGTGCCTGGCGGCCAGGAATAAAACGCTAGGGGGTGGTCCCCCCCGAAAAATATTAACCTGTATGGACCCTCGGGCCAATAATGGAGCGGACGGAAGAAAAAACTCGGGTTGGGATGTCAACCCAACGTCGGTAGAAAGCGTGACTGCTATCACCGGCGGGCTCGGAGAGGAGCAATTCTGTCTGCGTGTCGCCAGCGGTCATGCCTCGGACTTAGCGGGAGCAGGCCAGGTCAGTTGTAAAGCTACTGCCGCAACAACAAATCACTCCAAGCTGATCCGCACAGATGAGTCGAAACAGACACGGATCTGGCAAGCGTACTCTCAATAAGCAGGACGGAGGAAGATAGCCTTCTCCACTCGCTGGAACCAAGCACCAGCTCCCTGCGTAGGGAAAGGCCCAAGCGTTCCAGGGAGGGGAGAAGGCTAAAGCTCAGTACAAAGTGGCCCTCAAAATCCAAAGCCGGCTTCAAGGAAATGCAGACATCTCCCAGAAGGAGAAAGCCACGCTATCCTGAGCCGTACAGCGAGTAGAGGAGGGCCGGCTAAACTACTCCCAAATGCCACAGATGAGTGGCAACGCCGACCTAGCTCTAAGGTGGCTGACGCGCACGGTCTACCAACTGAAAGCGATGTGGGATGGGGCCAGAGGCGAAGGTACTCTTCCCCATCACAATCCAAGGGGACCGTGCGCTGAAGCTCCTTCAGCGGCAAAACTCGGACGTGCCAGCAGCGGACTGGAGGATCCTCCACATTGGTAGCCCACTAGCCAACGAGAGTGGCCAATGTGTGATCCTTCAGATCAACAAGGAGGCAGAGGATCTGCTGTAACCCAGATTCGGGAAGATGGCGTGGAGAATGGACAGTGTTTACCTGCGCCTCAAAAAGCGCCACCCCGAAGACAAGGACGCGCACACCCTACAGGCAGGCGAGGTGGAGAAGGACCTAGGTCTCGAGTCCATCGTGAAGGCCGCTCAGGGCGTGGGCGGAACTCCTCATTGCCATGGAACAAGGGTTCGCCGACATAGCACTAGTCTAGGAGCTCTGGATTGCGTCAGGCACTTCAGTGGCCGGACTTAAGTCCTCAAGTCACAACTTGTTCTATTCAACATCGGTAAGCAGGAACAAAACTGTCGTACTCGTACGAAAGGTAATCCATGCTTACCTTATGTCTTATTACAGCACGGATGACCTGACGGTACTGATGCTGGAAAGTGAGGAAAACCGCCTTCTGGTAGCTTCCTGCTATATGGCACACGACAGACCCGCACCACCCGACGAACTTAGGAGTCTGGTGACAGAAGCCGGCACCAAAAACCACCACAATGTGTGGGATAGCCCTGACATCAATGACAGAGGTGAGTCACTCTTAGACTTTATACTATCAACTAATTTAGACATAGAAAACGTTGGGGAGGAGCACACCTTCGTAGGTCCCACCTCATCCAACGTGCTAGACCTAACATTTGTAACGAGAAAGAGTACCTTGGTATCTGGCTGGAGATCCCTTGAAAGACCATTCTTCTCAGATCATAAGTACATTCAGTTTAAGTGTGAATTCAAACACTCTTCGAAGATAGCGTCTATAGAAACCCCCGGAATAAAAACTTGGCAAAGTTTAAAAAAACAGTTACTTCGAAGCTCGTGAATCCGGGCTCAGTGAAATCCGCGGAGGATATAGAGAAGTCCCTAGAGACCATATCCAACGATCTTTCTCTCCAAAGGAACAACCTCAAGGAATTCGTTAAGATCGCCAAACAAGCGAACGAAGAGATTGTCAATGAGGAATACAAACTCCTACTCAGGAGCTACAAGAAGGAAATACGCAAGGCACAACGGAACTCACGGAGGACCTTCTGCTCCAACATCGAGAAAGTACCTAAAAGCAGCCCACCATATAGAGTCAATTAAATCACGATGACGGACAGTAGACAGAGGGCAGTGATGAAGCCCTAACAGCACTAATGGAGGCGCATTTCTCTGGATGCACCGAGGTCACTGACGCCAAGAAGCATCAGGACCTAGCAACCGAGGAACAACACCCCCCAACAGATCTGTTAACCACCAAGAAAATCCACTGGGCAATAGACTCCTTTGCGGGCCTATCCGGGCCTATCCCTATCCATTGGAGAACCTCAGGAGTTGTCTTCCTCCCAAAGGTAGGAAAGTGGAAAAGCTGTTGGGTGAGGAATGAGGTAGGGGGACTGATGTCAACCAACTAACATGCCTATACCAAAGGGAAATTGGTGGAGACGGCACTACACTCGTTAGTAGCTACTACTGAGAATGTCCTTCACAATAAAAAGTATGCACTGGGAGTATTTGTTGACATCTGCGGAGCATTTAATAACGTGGCTACGAACGCAATACCAAATCGCCTGGATGCGACTAACATACACCCAGCAATCAACCTGTGGATAAAGAACTTCCTTACTTGTAGACGAGTGCAATTGGAGAGGGGCATCGCTTCCATGGTAAAAGAGGCATACAGAGGCACACCTCAGGGTGGAATCCTCTCGCCCCTTCTGTGGAATCTGGTGGTCGACGACCGCATCAAAAGACATGAAAGGATGGCCACAATAATAACAGCTTATGCAGATGACAAAAGCATACTTATTACGGGTGTTTGTCCATCGACCCTCAGCTCCTTAATGGAACGTACACTCAGGGAGATACGTGAGTGGGCGGAAGAGGTAGGACTCAGTATCAAAGCGGACAAGGCGGACCTCATCCTCTTTACCAAGAGGTAGAAGCTACCGATATGGACCCCCCCGAAAATTGACAAAACTAGGCTGACCCCAAAAACACAGGTCCAATACCTAGGCACAATACTGGACAGCAAGCTGGCATGGAGACCCAATGTAGTGGAAAGTGTGAAGAAGGCCACCACTGCGCTTTACGCATCCAAGAACATGCTCAGCAGCACATGGGGCTTGTCACCTGCTCTAATGCACTGGATTTACATCTCGGTGGTGCGACCGACTCTGCTGTATGGAGCCTTAGTGTGGTGGGAAGCTACCGAAAAGAAGACGTACATAAGCTTATGAAAAAGATTCAGTGACAGGGTTTGCTCTGTAAAGGGGCGCTGAGGTCAACCCCAATAAAAGCACTCGAAACCTTACTTGGAATCGACCCCCTGGACATTCACGCTCGCCTGATTGCAGGAAAGGCAGCACAGCACCTAAACGCATCAGGAAACATGTCGCCACAAGGATACGAGCACAGTTCAATTGGCAGGGACATGATCAGATCTACTGATTACATGATCCCCCAAACTTGCCTCGACGTCAAAACAATCTCATCTTTGGGACCTGAAGACTGGAAGAATGGAAGGGACCAAACTGAGCACCTCAACATATACGCAGACGGCTCCAAGATGGACGCAGGAGTAGGAGCGGGCCTATACTATACAAACCCTGAGATAAGGCTATCATATAAGCTACCGGACCAATGCAGCATATTCCAGGCGGAAGTTTTTACCATTCGGAAAGCTGCAGAGGTCGCTCTGCTTGCAGAACGAGCACACGATACGGTCAACCTATTCGTCGACAGCCAAGCGGCGATAAGATCCATGCAGTCGGCCGCAAGGGATCACCTGGGGTAATCGAAACCCTGGAAGATCTCATCTGCAATTGTCCGGCTCTCTTAAGGGCAAAGAGAAAATACCTGGGCGCACCGATGCTGGCATCACTGGAAGATGCCTAGAAGAGGACCCCACAGCAACTACTGGCCTATGTGAAAAACACCTCGATGCTCGAGGACTTTAAAATCCCATAAACACTACCGCAACGGTTTATACCCCCCTATCGGACGAACTAGCGAAGTATAGAGAGTCTTTGTTATATAGGGGTCGTCAAATTCTTTTGACCACCTCTTTATAAACCCAAGCACGCCCATGGCCTTATTTACCATGGTAGAAATGTGTTCGGAAAACTTTAACTTTGCGTCTAATAAGACACCAAGATCATTCACCAGGGTAATAGGGAGCCAACAAGGCGCTAGAACAATGAAATGTCATAATTTTGCATTTCGCGGCATTAAGTTTTAACAAGTTTGCACAACACCATGACTGAAAGTAATTGAGATCGGATTGCAAGCGAGAATGAAATGAAATGTCCTTATACTGGACACAGAGTTTAACATCATCCGTATACATAAGTACTCGAGAATATGTTAATACCGAAGGCAGGTCATTAATAAAGAGTGTGAAGAGTAAGGGGCCTAGATGGCTGCCCTGTGGTACTCCCGAAGAAACCTTGACTGGTGAAGAGAGGGAGCTTTTCAAGAGGACTCTTTGAGACCTGGAACAAAGATAGCTAGAAATCCATCTCAGGAGATTGGGCGGAAACCCTAAAAGGTCAAGTTTATGTGCTAAAAGGGAATGGTTGACAGAGTCGAATGCTTTACTGAAGTCGGTGTCAATTACATCCGTCTGTAAGTTACCTTGAAAGCCTTTAATAATGAAAGAGGTAAACTCTAACAAGTTCGTGGTGGTTGATCGCCGCCTTATAAATCCATGCTGAGTTGGAGATATAAGTGACTTGCAGAGATGTTGCAAGTGCGGAGTTAAAACCTTCTCAAACATTTTAGGAAAAGCGGATAACTTTGCTATACCTCTATAATTTTTTGCGTGAGACTTGCTACCTTTTTTATGGAGAGGAATTATAAACGATTCCTTCCAGATCGGGGGGAAGCAAGAAGAATCAATGGACAGGGTGAATAGTTTAAGCAAGGGTCCACACAGAGCCTCGGCGCAGTACCTGAGTACACAACTTGGAACCCCATATGGACCCGGTGAAAACACCGGCTTAACTAGTCGAAGATCATGAAGTTAAGAACATTTATTTAACAAGGGACTGAAAATGCCGTTCGACCTCGGTAAACCGTATGGGTACGGATGACCAGAGTAGCTTTCCTCAGAATAGGTCGTTTGGAAAAATTGGGCAATAAGATCGGCAATTGCCTGATCATTATTTGCCGACGTATTACAATATTATAGCGGGGATGGGTTTGCGGACGTTCTACGCTTACTGTTTACGAAGCTGTAAAACTTTTTAGGGTCCTGTGAAAAACTTATCCTGCATCGAGATAGGTAGTTCTTATAGCATTGGGCATTAAGAACTGAAAAGTTTGACCGAGCTATTATATAGCGAGATTGAGAAGTAGGAGAATCAACTTCTTGAAATTTTTTATAAAGTCTCGATTTTAAGTTTTTTAGACTGGATAACTCTTTGTTAAACCAAGGGGGTTTTCCAGATCGAATCGGACAAAAAAGCGGGACACAAGAATCAAAAAATGTGCCGAGAGCATGTAAAAAATGTTTGTGCCTTTTATAACATCAGTGCACAAGTACAAAGCGGACCAATCAAAAGCTGGTCCTATATCTAGTGACACTTCGAAAGTAGGATGGTAGCCGTCTTCACTTATAGAGAGCGGAGGGGTCGGGTTAACAACACTGTGGTTGGATCCGCTACAAAGCACTGATCAAGCAATCGACCCAAGGAATTTTTCACGTGATTGACTTGAGACAGGGACAGGTCAAGCAAGCCGTCAACAAAGTCATGTCGTGACATGGGCACTAGGTTACTAGACTCGTTTACCGAAGACCAAACAGTTCCTGGCAAGTTGAAGTCACCAAGAACTATCATATGATCTTTATCTGATAGCGAGGAAGAAACAGGGGTTAAAGCGGACAAGTGCAGCTCATAAATTGAGATTTCCGAAGAAGGTTGAATATACGAGCATGTAATGAAGATAGCGAAAGCCGGAAGAATCAGTTTTACACACAGGAATTCCAGTTCTTGTTGAACATGGACTGTGAAGTGATCCGACGTGAAGTTAGAGTCCACTGCAATCAGAACTCCTCCTGCACGTCGAGACGAACGGTCCTTTCTAAAAGTTGTGTACCGACCTGCCAAAACCTCAGAACTAAGAATGTCCGACTTGGGTGGAAGCAGGACGGGAAGATGAGGATGGCACATTGGCATGATTTGTAAGAGTTATGGGGGGCCTATTCTCCTTCTTAGCCTTGAACTCCTTCACCACCAAATGCTCTGGCCAAAATTTGGCAGAGCAAATGGTGTCAAAGTGAGTTGGGGAGACACTTATCTTGAACGAAGCTATCTCCCTGGCATAAGGGAAATTAAACTTCTCCACCTTTAGGCCGACGGCTTTTATTTTGCTTTGTATAAAAGCAGTTACATTATTAGTTGTGAGGTCAGGGGCCAGCCGTGAGACAAAAACTTGTCGTTTTGGTGGGATCCCCACCAGTGGTTTAGGCACCACAGGTGTAATGAACAGTTGCCCGAACGTAAAATGTAAAATTCAGTTAATAAACTACATGGAGATATTGGACGTATTGGCAGTGACGTGAGCGAGCAGATGTTACGCTACGCGTAACGTTAGAGGGGCAAGTGAAGAGAAAGACAGGCGAAATGTCAAAAATGACATCACTCTCTCCTTCGCTTTCTATCTCTCTCTTGCTAAGATCTTTTGGGAGCATGGAGCCAGGCAGAAGGCTGACCATCGTTCTTTTCCTTCCGAGCCACTCCAAGGGGCAAACGTACAAACGCACAGCCCCAGGGAATATTCTGCAACGTGGATTAAAAGAGCCAAAAAAAACCTAGCCGAGCCTAGTAAAACCATCCGCGGACATTTTTAGTGTTAAAAAGGAAATAAATTCCAGTGAAACCAATTAGAATCAGTGCCAATACATCTTTGTAGGGTGGTGCACAATTAGTGGAAAAAGTCAGGTTAAAAACGTATGCACCTTTTCCTAACGTAGGGAATCCGCTTTTTTCAAAGCTTGAATGTGGCCCAGAGAAAAGTGAACCAGTCTTACAGGGCAAGGGTCTCCAATTTAAGTTGTGAAGGAAGCGCAGAGAACGAGACACCAGCGAAAACGGAGGGTCAACGAACCTTGGCGACGGCCGGCTTAGCAGCAACCCCGAGCAGCTCTAACGCTCTCGGGCTATCCTACTCTCTCGCTCGCGTCTAATTTGGCCCGTCAGCCCTTGCATTGTCAGTCTTGAGCTAATCGTCGCAGCTATTAGATTAACATCCTCGCATCAATCGTTCGCCCAATTATCCGTATATATACATACGCGATAAGTTGGTTTACGTATGCAAATAAATTGTGAATTATATACAACCTCTCGACTTTCATTCAATTCAAAATTGCAATAGTTATTAAAAACGCTTAATAGCTTAACATTTGGTGACCCCGACGTGATTGTGCAATAAATAATCCATCAGTGCAATCACAAACTAATATAGCATTCAAAGGTCTAAACTAATTGCCATCTCAACCAGTGTCATCGACCACATAAGTTATCCATACATATATACACCGGCCTCCCCTGCATATTCGGTAGTGCACGTAGCTGTTCGCTTGCGCTTCTCTTTTCGGTCATCTTCCCGCAAGAAACGTTTCTTACACCGGCCGCCTTTGTATATACGGTTTGTACATAGCTGTTCGTTGCTGTGCTCGGTTATTGTCGTCTATTGCTCGTATTACTCTTTGCGATCATCTTCCCGCTAGAGACGTTGGTCTCCCTACTAACGCTGCCGCTACCATGGAAATTAATGCTGCTAACGAAATTCCAACGACTAGTGAGCAAAACAGGGTGTCTTTTTTGAAGCTTAAGTCAACGGAATTATGCGAGAAAATGAAAAGGTTAGCTACCGCTTGGCAGAATGAGTCGTCGGAGTGTGACTACTACATGCTCGTGGTAAAGCAAGAGCAAGTCGAGAAGTTGATCTGCAAATTTAAGATGTTTCACGGCGAGCTTGAGGAATTGGATCGAAACGAGATTCACAGTGGATTGTGTGACATTTTTGAGTCACGAGCTGGCACGCTGAAGGCGGCGATTGTGAGGGAAATGGCTAAGAGTAGTGGCCACATGCCGCTTCATTCTACGTTGGCTGGAGGAAACACTACGGCTAAGTTTGCCGGCTCGCAATTTCTACCTCACCGTAGACAGGTACCATCCCTGCCTCCTATAAAATTGCCGACGTTTAGCGGCGGGTATGCGAACTGGACGGACTTTTATTTAATGTTTGCCACCATCATCGACAGCCATCCGGACTTAACAAACATAGAAAAGCTCCAGCATTTGCGTTCCTGTCTGTGAGATTCGGCATTGGAGATTGTTCGGTCACTGGAAATCTTGGATGGCAATTATGCTGTGGCATTAGATTTGTTGGAAAATAGGTTAAATAATCGGCGATTGGTCTTTCAGGCACATATCAATGAGATCTTGGCGCTCCAGGCTGTGGAACCTGGGTCAGTGGTCATGCTTCGGGATCGCAGGATGCATCGTCGTGCAGGAGCTTCTCCGTAAACTGGATCCAGCGAGCCAAGAGAAGTGGGAGGAGCGATTCAACGCTGTTCCCCACAAATCGCCATAAAGAAGCCAAGCGGGTTTCCTTTGGTATAAATTGTCTCAGAACAGGGCATCGATTAATTCAGTGCACCTCGAGCAACTGTCGTACCTGCGGGGGTAGGCACCATACCCTCCTGCATTTCGGTAGCCCTGAAGATACCGCAGCCCAAGGGAAATCAGCGCCGTATACTCCATTCAGTCTACGCTGTCTGAGTCTACGCCGTCTGAGCATACCACTGAGCCCTCTACTTCAGCGTCTAACTCGTCTGGCCTTTTCGCCCAAGATCTCAGTAATGATGTTGTTCTACTTGACACGGCCACGGTCTTGGTCAAAAATCGTTCCGGAGTTTTAGTTCCCTGCCGAGCGTTGCTGGATTCCGGCTCCGGCATCTAACAACTTCTCGTTTCGCGAATCCGCTTCAGCTTCGAAAAATTAAATCAACGACTGCAGTCCCGGGAATAGGCGACTCTAGGTTCGTCACGGATGGATTTTCGGCCAACGTTAGCCTGCACTCTCGCTCATCGGAATACTCAATTCTCATCACTGCTATTGTAGCCTCTAGCATAACCGATCGTCAGCCAAGCTTTGGAATTGACACTGAAAACTGGAACATTCCATCGAACATACCACTAGCAGATCCGGGAGTTTCATATCGCAGCGCGTCGATCTGTTAATTGGCGCAAGTCTGTTTTACGAACTCCTTTGTGTTGGTCAGGTCAAACTTTTGCCAGGATTGCCTTCAATTGGGGTGGGTCGTGTCTGGAAGTTGTTCCCGTTTAAAAGGTTCCTCTCTCGCGCTCTGGCCGTAGCTGCTGAGGATAGTAGTCCAGAAGATCGGCTTGAGGTGCTTCTTCGGAAGTTTTGGGAGGTAGAGAATCGCATCGATCCAATAGTAAAGTCTACCAAAGAAGAGATAGATTGTGAAGCACACTTTGTGCAGCATTTCCGTCGATTACATGAAGGCGATTATTGTGCTCGGCTGCCAGCTAAATATAATTTGGATCTCCTGGGAGAATCTTACAATCAAGCGCTTCGTAGATTTCTGACCCTTGAGAGAAAGACGATCTCGTCGCCCTGATGTTAAATCTTAGTATGCTGCTTTCATAAAGGAGTACCTTGATTTAGGCCATATGTCTCAGGTTCCTGCCCAGTCAATCAGCAACTGCCGATATTTTTTGCCTCACCATTGCGTCATGAAGGAAGATAGTTCTAAGACCAAGCTTCGCGTCGTTTTTGATGGATCCGCTTCAACTTCATCTTTATATTCCCTGAACGACGTTTTAATGACTGGTCCCGTAATCCAACCCAAACTGTTTCATATTCTTGCTCGATTTCGGTCATACGCCGTTGCGATTACAGGAGATATCTGCAAGATGTATCGTTGTGTAAGAGTCTCGACCGAGGATAGCAACTTGCAGTGTATTCTGTGGAGAAACTCCAGGGAAGAGGACTTGCGTGTGTTTCAATTGGACACCGTTACTTATGGGACGAAGCCTGCCTCCTATTTATCTGTGCGAGCGATGCATCAGTTGGCAATGGACGAGCAGAGGGCATTTCCCGTTGGAGCTGAAATCCTTCACCGTGACTTCTACGTGGCTGACTTAATATCTGGAGCCAGCTCTCAGAAAGAGGCTATCCGCATTCGTGAGCAAACAACTGGAATTTTGTCTAGAGGTCAGTTCAGATTGAGGAAATGGTGTTCGAACGTACCTGCTGTGCTAGATGGAGTTCCGGAGAGGACAACGAAACATTTTTGAAGTTCGACGATGCCAGCCATGTGACTAAAACTTTAGGACTTACTTGGGATCCGGTTTCTAATCAACTGTTATTTTCGTTCTCGGCCCTACAATCTTCTTCAAATTCCTGCAGGCACTCTGTTTTGTCATCCATAGTGCGATTCTACGATCCTCTCAGACTAGCTGGTCCCGTAATTACTAAATCCCAAATCTTTCTCCAGCGTTTGTGCCAAGAGAAGTTGTCATGGGATGAAAGCCTTCCAGTCGCACTGAACACTGAGTGGCAGGAAATATGCACCAGTTTTGGCCAGATTCGTCGACTTGAATTTCCTCGGCTTGTACTCCTTTCAGACTCTACGCTAGAAATTCACGGATTTTGCGATGGCTTATCGCATCGAGGCTTATGGTGCATGCATTTATGTCGTGTCAAAGGGTCAGCCTTCTAGCAGTCACTTAATTTGTGCCAAATCTCGTGTGGCTCCTTTGAAGACACTCACGGTACCAAAGTTGGAGCCGTGCGCCGTTGCGCTCTCTTGGATTCGGGACGAGCCGTCAAGATTTAATATATTTATTGCAAATAGAGTGGCAACGATTCAGGAAATGACCGAAAAAATGGAATGGCGTTATGTCCCCACAGCTTTAAACCCAGCCGACATTCTGTCTCGAGGCGCTCATCCGACTGAGCTGAATGAGTCACCTCTTTGGGCTCATGGTCCTCCATTTCTTGCTACCTGATAAGCCAGCCCTTGAACCCCTTACATGGACATTGTTGCTCATTCCAAGTATGCGAATTAATTTGCTTCCTTGCAACGTGTTTTCGGATACATTCACAAGTTTTGCAACCAAATTCGGCGCCCCGGACTCACTGTCTCAGACATTGAACATGGAACCCAGGTATTGCTGCGACTAGTCCAGCGTACTCAGTTATGGGAGGACATGAAGTCACTGCGGGCAAGGGGAGCAGTCTCCTCATCGAGCTCAATCGCATCGTTGTCGCCATTCAAGGATCAGTTTGGACTTCTGAGGGTAGATGGTCTACTGAAAAACTCTTCGTTGGATTTTGATGGCCGTCATCCAATCATCTTGCCCAGCAGCCATTCGATCCCAATATTGGCCTATTGGGGCGAGGAAGACGGTAAACAAGGCAGTAAACAAGAGCGTAAGATGCTTTCGACTGAAGCCCATGGTATTGGAGCATATTATGGCGGATCTTCCAAAGGAGCGGCTCGATGGTTCTCAAGCCTTTGAGATCACAGGCGTGGACTTTTGTGGGCCGTTTTTCTACAAACCGAAGGCACGCAACAAGGCTCCAATCAAGTGCTACGTCTGCGTCTTCATTTGTTTCGCTGCCAAGGCTGCTCATCTGGAGCTTATAAATGACTTATCCACAGTTGCTTTTCTTCATGGACTAACGCGCTTCATATGCACCAGACGAAAGCCACGGCAAATTTGGTCAGACACCGCAACCAATTTTGTCGGCGCTAAGAATAAGCTGATGGAGTAAAAGCGCCTGGTCCTCAGCGATGACCATCAGAAGGCACTGCTGGATTTTTGCTTGGTCGAGGCTATGGACTGGCATTTCATTCCTCCGCGCTCCCCTCATTTTAGTGGTCTATGGGAGGCTGCAGTGAAGATGGCCAAGTACCACTTCTACCGTGCGATAGGCAACTCGGTTCTTGGATTTGACGAGCTTCGGACGCTGTTGTGCCACATCACGGCAGTGATTAATTCAAGACCTTTAGTTTAAATTTCAGAGAGCCCTGCCGATCTAGATGTTCTAACTCCAGCGCATTTGTTGAATGGTGGCCCTCCTGCTTCGTTCGCTGAGCCTGACGTCACGCAGCTAAACTTCGATCGCCTGGACGGCTGACAGCGCGTTTCGTACCTGCAGCAGCTCTTTTGGTCCCGGTGGAAGGAGGAGTACATCACGTCACTGCAGCAGCGCTCAAAGTGGCGCACTGCGAAGCCTAGTTTAGCAGTCGCAGATTTGGTTCTTGTCAAGGATGAGAATCTGCCTCCCATGAAGTGGCCACTGGCGAGAGTGGTCGAGCTTTTGCCTGGACGAAATGGCGTTTCCCGAGTTGCTGTGCTGAAGACGTCATCTGGAATCACCAAGCGCGCCGTCAACAAGCTGTGCCTGCTGCCCCTTAAAGATGCTGTTGAAAGTCAGGCTATCAACGGGGGGAGTTTGTCGGGTCAAGCAGCTTAAATATTGTAAATTATTGCCAGTGGTGCGGCCCAAAGGAAATGCATTTTGTTGTTGTTGTCATTTCCAATGCCCACTGTAGAGATCATTTGTTACCGCATATGCATATGTAGCGGAATTCTTTCGTCTCCCTATATCTCACTCTCTTGTACTCGGCTTAGCAGCGGCCCCGAGCAGCTCCAACGCTTTCGGGCTATCCTACTCTCTCGCTCGCGTCTAATTTGGCCCGTCAGCCCTTGCATTGTCAGTCTTGAGCTAATCGTCACAGCTATTAGATTAACATCCTCGCATCAATCGTTCACCCAATTATCCCCATATGTACATACGCGATAAGTTGGTTTACGTATGCAAATAAATTGTGAATTATATACAACCTCTCCACTTTCATTAAATTCAAAATTGCAACAGTTATAAAAAACGCTTAATAGCTTAACAGTGTTTATGATAGACATAAGCAAGAAGCAATAATTTGGGTTTGTTTTGATTTTCTTCTTTTACCAGTAAATAGAATGTAGTTTACGATGATGTGCATATGAATAGCACTTATGAATCGAAATGTATGAAATCTTGGAACTTATTATGTTAGAGTAAATAAATATTAAGAATGGAGTAATAACGTGTGTCAGGTTTTCCTGTAACCGTTTAGGATTTTCCCATAATCATTGCCATTGGAAAATCATTGGTAGGGTGGGTATAAAGGCAAGAGCGTTACCATAACATCTTGGTAAATGCAAGCAGTCTGGTCCGAGTCCCCAGGTACTTTCATCTTCTTTCAAGGTTGTTATTGTCGTGCTGCATGTAGAGTCAGACAGGCTTTACGGGACTCTTGATAATTTGTGCTGTAGGGGTGTTGGAATGGACGCGTCAAACCCAACCCCTTGGGTTGGGCGAAGGAAGTTAGGATGTTACTCAGGCCTAGTACCTGTGGTGGCAATATCCGGAAGTCCGGAACGTCTATTTACTGGTGGGGTCGGAATAGACGGGACAGCTAGCGAGCTTGCGGACACCACGGACAAGGACGCTACAGACGTACTTGGCTGCACGTTCTTCGAGGCGATGAATTCGGCTACCGAATCTGCATCGCCAGCAGCTGTGTTGCTCTTGGAGTGGCAAATTAAATCAGCTGCTGCACACTTTGAGTGGTCGGAGTCAGTTTTACTGCTGCAAGCGGCTGAGTGACACTTGGCACTTACAGATCCCGCGGAGTGACCCTTTTACGTCTCGGAGACTCATTCAGCAGTTGCAGACTGCCAAACTGAGACTCCATGGCTAGGAGCCGATCATACTGCTTTTTAAAGCCAACGGTCATCTCCTTAAAGCCCTTCCGCGTCTGCCTCATAAATATTACCACGTCAGTCTCAACCGCACGGCATGCCTCAAAACTGTAGTGCAAGCCATTACGTTTAGTTATGGCATCACCCACGAGGCCCCTAAACCCAGCACATTTTGCGTGCAGTATGCTATCGCAGAGCCAGCAGGGGATACTCGGCTGATCATGGGTGATCTCTTTCCGACAGGATTTTTTAGCACATACAACAGTAAAATCCATAATAAACGAGGGGGAACGTTGTGAGTTGCTGCTGCGACCGCAACTCTACATTTATACCCGATACATAGTCAGTATGGCTACATTAAACGACAAAGAGTGCGTGCGAGAGAGACAGAAAATCAGTCAGAACGTGTCGACGGGCGCTGCGTAGCCACTGCAAATTGATTTGTTACTTTTGGCTATAATAATAGTCCGATCTTATTGATTGTGCGTTTTAAATTTTCTCCTATCTTCAAAATTGTGGTTGCCACAGATTTTCGTTGTTTATGGCTGCCGAAGGGGGTGTGGCGAAATTTTGCAAACACACTTGTAGCAGTGAGCTCTCTACAGTGAGCAAAAAGAAATACTCTTGTAACAGTGAGTTCTGCAGTGAAAAATTACAAATAGTTTTGTAACAGTGAGAGCTCTACAGTCAGGTCTAATAGTCTCTGAGATCTGTGGATGCCACAGATTTTCGTCCTTTGCGGGGACGGAAGGGGGTGGGGCAAATTTTTGAAACAAACTCGTCAAGGTCCGATATCACAGGAGTGTGGATACCAAATTTGGTTGCTCTAGAATATATATACACTATGGGGTCGGAAACGCTTTCTTCTGTACGTTACACACATACACTTTTATCACAAATCTAATATACCCCAATACTCATTTTGAGTATCGGGTATAAAAATTTGAACAAAAATAAAATCAAATAATATTTCAAAACAAACGCTAATAGAAGGAGAGGAGAGCAGTTGCAGCAGCAGCTAATGAGAGAGAGAGCTACTGAACAGAAAGCTACGAGAGCGAGAGAGAAAGAACAGTTATTTAAGTTTAGGTGATAGGGAGAGAGTGATAATACAACAAAAGCTACAAGACGAGAGCGGACTGTAATGCAATGTAATGCGTACTCACGGCAACAACACAAACACGACAAGCCGACGCCAAAAAATAAGAAGTTAAATAATGTTTTAACACAAATCAAAAGGCATGCGGAATAGAATAGAATTCTAGATTGTAGGCTGGTTAGGAAGTTAATTACAGTTTATTTACGAAAATACCGGCTGTTTATTCAAAACAAAAGGAAAAAAATGCGGAGCGCAAAACAAAAACGCGGCTGATCACTACGAAAGAGAACGAAGGAAAAAAAAGACATCTTGGACGCAACACATATAAATCATTTTTAACTGCAATCGCTGTCACCCCTTCCCCTTTCTCGTTTTCGTTGTGTCATATATATAGTTGGGTCGTTGGCCAAGCGCGCATACCAGTACGCAGCTGCAGCGGTGAATTTTTTCGTTTCACTTTCGCTCCTCATCATTGCTTATCTCTGTTTTTTTTTGTTTGGCGCGCTTGATCCAAACCAAACATTAAGTGACGCGCTACTCTGTTTTCGTCGGGTATATTATTTTGGTGTCAATTAAGACAAAGTCGTGCTTCGCTAATCAATTTAGCGTCGATCGTCGTCAGTGCATACGTATACACAACATACATACTTCAGAACTACAGCGGTGAATTTTTTCGTTTTCGCTTGTCACCATTGCTGTTCGTTGCTATTCTTGTGTTGTTTTCGTTTACGCGCCAGCCAAGCGACGCTCTACCCTTTAACATTTGTCAGGTATATTGTCTTTCACCTCGTTTGGGTACAACCACGAACTAGGTACGAAAGCGCTTGAGCTACGCGACGCTATACCCTACAGTTGTCGGGTATATTGATTGTTGACCTTGTTTGGGTTCAACTACCTATTCTTTCATAGAGTGCCTCGGCATTGAATACTATTATTAGAAACGACCTTGCGCCTTCAGTTGCCTGTATTGAGAATCAATATGACCTCAAAAGCCAACAACAATATCGTTCTTGAAGAGCTAATGAAAAAGCGCAGCTGCCGTGTCAAAGGCATTCGTCTATTAGCGGACCGTTTAGAAGCGGGGGATATTCCGCTGGTATTGACGTAGCTCGAGTGCAGACTCGAAACGCTGATGCGTAGCATTGACACGACACGCGAACTTCAAGAGAAGATTGAAGATATAGACATTGACGATGAATTTGGAGTCGAGTTGGAAGAACACTCAATTGTCACAAAGGCAAAATTAATGTCTCTCATTTGCGCCTTGAAGACAGCTGATGAGACAAAACCTGCAGTACCAGCTTATGGTGGCCCAACTCGTGCTTGCCTTCCGAAGTTAGCACTGCCGCAGTTCAGCGGCAACTTTTCTGACTCTAAAAACTTCATAGGTTTATTTGAGACTCTGGTTCACAATGACGAAAGCATTCCAATTATCGAAAAGTTCAACCATTTGCTTTCGTGTTTCTCCGGTGAAGCGTTGGGAACAGTTAGGGCTTTCCAAGTAACCGAGACCAACTATGAGAAAGCAATGGCTAGCTTAAAACGGGTCTACGCTAATGTTTGTCTGATCTTTAAAAATCACATTGATGCCCTATTTAGTCTTCCCAAAATGACCCAGCAATCAGCATCGTCCTTAAGGAACCTTATCGAAACGCTTGCAGTTTGTGCAGACATGAGTATCCTTAGACAGCGTATTTGGATAGTGAACGCTCAGGCGGTCTGCCGGGCGACAGTTAGGTCGTGTATTCGTTGCTTTAAATGCAAGCCTCTACTCCAGACCCAAATGATGGGCAACTTACCCGCAGACCGGCTCCGTGCTCTCCACCCAATTTCAGTATGCGGCGTTGATTTTTGTGGCCCAGTCTATACGACTCTGAAAATTCGTGGAAGGCCCTCTTATAAGTCCTACATAGCGTTATTTGTCTGTTTTGCGTCCAAGGCGGTTCATTTAGAAATTGTCTCCAATTTGACGACTAATTCCTTCTTGTTGGCATTCCAAAGTTTCGTCGGTCGTCGAGGATGTCCGCAACGCGTGAACTGCGACAACGCGACAAATTTCGTCGGAGCAAGTCGCCACATCAGCGAACTGCGGAGGAAGATAGAGGCGGAAGCGGACGCGATACGCGAATTCGCGTCAAGAAGCGGGTGCGAGTTTGCATTCATACCGCCTCGCCACATGGGCGGACTTTGGGAGGCCGGTGTAAAGTCTGCGAAGAGCCTACTCCTACGGGCAGTCAGAAGCTCTCCTCACCGCAGAGGAGCTGGAGACCGTGCTTGTCGGGATCGAGGCGGTACTCAACTTGCGCCCGCTAGGACCCCTAAGCCCAGACCCAAGCGACGGAGACGCGCTGACTCCCGGGCACCTGCTGACAGGCGGGCCGCTCATCACACCCCCAGCACCCAGGACCCCGGACCAGGAGGGTCTGAGCTGCTTAAAGCGATGGCGGCTTGTCTCGTCAGCCAGGCAAATGTTCTGGCAGCGATGGTCCCGGGAGTATGTGCTGGGCTTGCAAATAAGATGCAAGTGGCACCAGGAGGAACCAAATGTTAAGGAAGGCGAAACCGTAATCGTCGCCGAGGACAACCTGCCCCCTCAACAGTGGCTCCTCGGAAGGGTCGTCGGAACAACCGCCGGGCAGGACGGAAGGGTCAGGGTGGTCGATCGAAGGACGAGCAGCGGAGCTACGTTCAGGAGGCCAATTCACAAGTTGGCGCTTCTGCCACTGGCTTGAAGCCTTCCAGGCCTTCAACGGGGCCGGTGTAGCGCCATTTGGCGTCTGATCTTCTATTATAATTTTTATTAGTGTATCGAATTTTATGAAGTCTAGTGTAAATTAGGATAGGGCAAAGCGGGAGCCCAATAAAAGCTCGCTCTCTCGCTCTTGGCGAAATCGCCCCGCTTTGCCACAGTAGGTAAGCTAGGCTAAGAAGAAATTGTTTGAATACATTGTACAGAGTCGAAAGAAGCTTTTGAAAACGAACGCACGCAACCTCTCTTTTTCGTCGTTAAAATACAATTATTTGCAGCCACCCAAGTTCTTCGGTACTTATTTAGAAAAACTATTCTAAAAATTCAGAGGAAGTGTTTCTTTATTTCACACAACTTAAGTATCTTACATCTGGTGTATTAAAAATTGTAATTCTGAAATGCTGATAAGTAAATCTATAAATCGGACCCAAACTTGTTGTAACTTCAGCTTACCGTCTGGAAATTATTGAGCTTTCGAATTCAAAATTGATCAATTTTTGCGGTATTTTTTTTCTTCAAAATTTTGACTTTAAAGGCTCAGGAAAAGAAAAAAAATATATTTCTATGACTTTATTTTTTGTATAGCTACTGTACATTATTCTTCGTTGTTTCTTTATTGACTGAATTCCTATCATACAATTTAAAGCTTACTTGGCTAAGGCCGCATAACTACGCTGCCAGAAACGCCGGCAGTGGAGCGGCCGCATATGTATAAGCTTCTTGTTTATATGCTCAGTGCTGCTGACAGCGAGAGCGTGAGAAAGAATGTCGTATGCACATGCAGTGGATCATATTCCTTGCGCCGTCGAGTTATGTAAACTTAACGGCTGCACTTATGATAGCACGAGGCTATCGTATTGTGTGATCGTATTACGTCGCACATGAATTATGCCCGAGGCTTGATTTTACGTAAACATTGCAATAAAGTACAATGTGTGTTCTTCCACATATACTAGGTACAGTGTGTACTCTTTCTGTGTGCATACTACATCTCCCTCCTTTCGAAAAATAACGGTATATAATGAGGCTATTTTATTAAAATTATTATTTTATTATTATTATTTAACCTATGTAAATATATATATATATATTTTTTTTTTTTTTAATTATTTATCTATTTATTTTTTTTATATTGCAAATTCTTATTTGGGTATGGCCATATCAGAAATAAAATGATTATGAAATTAACATTTTTAATTGAATGAAATATTTTTTTCTTGTTTTTGTTTTATTATGAATTATGGTTGATCAGACCGTTATCATGACATTTTTTTTTCTTTTATCTTTTGTTTTATTTAATAAACATTTTTAACCTATCTTTATGATCTTTTCGTTCCTTATTCTTTTTATTCTTTTTTATTATATTGTTACTAGTTTATATTCCTATGACCTCAAATGGTCCTATTTAAACTGGTTTTAACTTGTGACCAGTTTCGTTTTTTAACAAAACTTGGTCTCCTATTTCTAGCTTAAAATCCAAAACTTTATTATCATAAAATTGCTTTTGCTTAGCTTTATTTTCTTCTAAAAGTATTCTCGCTCTTTTAAAAGCGGTTTTTAATCTATATTTAAGCTCTCCAGCGTAATCATCTATGTTATAAAGTGGTTCTATTCTATCTAAGCTTTTAAATTGAATCGTTAGGTTGTGTTGCTTACCGAATACAAGTTCGTATGGACAATAATTATGGGTTACTGATGAAGTTGTGTTAAAACAGTAAACGAAATACTGTAACCATATGTCCCAATCAGATTTAGCTACTGATATGTACGAACGTATGTACTCATTAAATGTTCTGTGACTTCTTTCAATTGTGCCTAATGTCTGGTGGGGGTGTGCAATGGATGTTATATTGTCTACTTTTAGGTATTTGCACAAATCATTAATAATTGAATTTTTATATTTTGTTCCCATGTCTGTAATGAACGTCTTCTTTGGACCGTATGTAATTTAGAATAAAAGATTCGAATATAGCTTTTGCGACTGTTTTTGCGCTTTTATTTGCAATTAGAATGGCTCCTAAATATTTTGTTAAGTCAAATAAGGTCACTGCGTATTCATTTCCATTCTCTGATCGTGGTAATGGACTAATAGTGTCTGTTATCACTCTGCCGAAAGCATATATTGGTGTGCTTGTAATAATTAGAGGTGTTCTTGTATGCTTCGTCGTCTTCGACGTCAGGCATTTGGGATATCTTTTTATGTACGTGTCATATTTTTCCAATAATAGTGTCTTCTAATTTTTGCTAGTGTTTTTGTTATGCCTGTATGACCTCCTGGAATTGGATCGTCATGGTATGTAAACAGTGTCGCTTCTTGATCTTTTTTATTATTTATCTGGTTCACCGGCTTGAGTAGCGCTACTCTTAATGATTTTATATTTTTATTGCCCATTTCTTTAAAAGTATCTATTGAAACTGATTCAAAGATCTTTTCGCTTGCCACTTTGAGTTTGCTGATTTGAAGTATACCGGCTTGCCTTTCAAGCCTTTGGAAGAACTGACCTTAGTCGAGAATTCCATTGGTGCACAAATCGCTAACGTCAATTCTTGCTGTTCCGAGCAGCAGCCGTTAATATCTCTTAAGTCACGTCTCTCTTAAGTTTTCTGTTATCGCGCTCATCCTATGTACGCTCTCAGTGCATACACGCACACACTTATGTAACGCTCTTACTTCTTATAAGCCACCCTCTAGTACTGGCGGTGGCGATTGACCATGCCCGAACTACTGATTTGGCTGGTTCCTACATGGGTACTTTCTGGACTAACCCTATGGTAAACGAACGCCGAACCACTCAAAGAAGAGACAAAAAATGTTGCTCTGTATACTCTACAACCCACCGCGCACCAGCCACCGTACTAGTTCGGTTGGGATGCAACGTCTCACCAGTAGACGAAGAAACGAAAAAGCATGAGAGGAAAATGAAGAGAGCAGGTAGCTAAAAATGATGCTGATCTGCCCTTCTCCTTTCCCTTTTCTGTTTTCGATCATTGTATTGCTGGAATGTTCTTTGCGTTTGACGATTGTGCAAATCAGTGCGCCTGACCAAGTGATTATAATTATTCAATTTTAAACAGTAAGTCAAAGCAATTTAATTGAAAATGTATAGCAAACGGCATTTGCGTAGGCTTAACAAAGAAATAAAAGACAAGTATGCCGACAAACTTAATCGTGCTAGCGGAGAAACAGTGTCGTGCAGTGAAATAGAAAAAGTTTAGGGCCGCGAAATAGGAGAGGAAATTGAAGATAATGAAAAACTGGAAAGTGACATTGAAATTATAAATGTAGCAAGTGAGAATAAGGTGAGCTTAAGTGAAGATTTAAAAGAGTAGCTTTTGAAGCATAGGCCAACGCGAGACTGCGCTGTAGATTTAGTTCGGGTATTAAAAAGAAATAATTTGCAAGTCGCGCCATTTTATAAGTACACTGCGCAAAAAAATCCTGACATAGCTAAAATTGACGGTGGCCTTTATCTCCATATTGGCTTGAAAACTCAACTGAGTAAACTTTTTTTCATTTTAAAGTTAGAAGAAAGTTTGTGCTTTGATATTAATATTGATGGTCTTCCACTTTATAAAAGCTCGAATGCACAACTTTGGCCCATCCTCATTCGATTAGTGAATGTCAAAAATGCACCCATTCTGCCCATTGGTATTTTTCTGGGAAAATCAAAACCCACCTGTTGTGAGGAATTTTTAAGCAAATTTACATGTGAATTACAGGATTTACTTCAAAACGGAGTTGAGCTAGGCAACAAACTTATTAAAATAAGTATCAGGGCCATAGTGTGTGATGCCCCTGCTAGGGCTTTCATCAGCGGCACTCCTGGCCATACATCTTCACATGGATGTTCAAAGTGTACACAAGTAGCACGAAAATTAATTGGTACTTTAACATTTAAAACTGATTGTGGAATTTTAGTAACAGACAATGATTTCACAAACAGAATTTACCCCGAACAGCATTCCCAAAAATACTTGACAAAGATGACTGCACTTGAATCGGTTAACATCAAAATGGTTACCCAGATTCCCTTAGACTGTATGCATCTAATCGATTTGGGAGTCATGCGAAAATTTCTAGTTAGGATTATTACCAATAAAATTTGTGTTATAGTAGCAAAGCCTAACATTATTAATATGTCTAACAAACTTATCTCTTTGCGTAGAAATATACCTAAAGAGTTTGTTAGGAAACCAAGACCTTTAAACGAACTACTCAAATGGAAAGCTACAGAATTTAGACAACTCTTACTGTACACAGGAATTTTCGTTTTTAAAAATGAACTATCTGAGGATCAGTATTATGTCTTCCTTTTATTGCATTGCGCCTATAGGTTGTTGTGCTTCCCAAAGCTACGAGGATCTAATTTAGACATCTCCCAGGGCATGTTAGACAATTTTGTAGAAAATGTTCCTCTTATTTTTGGCGACAATAGTGTTTCTTATAATATTCACAGCTTGTTGCATGTGAAAGACACAATACAACAAGTGGGCGATCCAGTTGAGGGCTCCTCGTACGCTTTCGAAAATTATTTGCAGCTTTTAAAGCGTCATGTCAGAAAGCCAACGAAAATATTGGAACAAATTTATAGGAAAATTGACGAAGAAAGGTTTACGACTTCCTCGCTTGACTCAGAACCTAAAATCGCCAATAAAGTTATAACTTTTAAGGGATGCAAATTAACAGAACATGCACCAAAGAACTACTGTTATGTAGAAGGTTGTATACCTATATTTATTGTATCAATTTTAGTAGATTTTGACAGAACAGTGATAGGACGACGTCTGAATAATTTGAGGAACTTTTATGATGAGCCCATTCCTTCATCCAGCTTAGGAATTTATTTAGTGGAGACAGTGATGCCATATTTAGGCGAGCTAATAGTAATGCTATTGCTACATCACGTACAAAATTAAGTTGCTTTGTTTTACTTTTTTAAAAATGATCTTTAAAACTCTATTAAAATTTCAAAAGGAGGTTTTTAGTCCGTAGGCACGCTAAGCACTCGTGCTGTGCGTGAATCGGGCATGCCCTTCACAACGGTGTGAGGGGCATCTTTCGGAGATTTTCCTACCTTGTTTCGAAAACAAAAAAAAAAACATAAAAATAGATTTTTAAAGATTCCTTCATAATTTAATTTTTTGTATTCCCATTTCATCAGAAAAAAAACGGGGGGGAACGTTGTGAGTTGCTGCTGCGACCGCAACTCTACATTTATGCCCGATACATAGTCAGTATGGCTACATTAAACGACACAGAGTGCGTGCGAGAGAGACAGAAAATCAGTCAGAACGTGTCGACGGGCGCTGCGTAGCCACTGCAAATTGATTTGTTACTTTTAGCTATAATAATAATCCGATCTGATTCGGATTCGGCAAGATTCGGCAATGTGGTAGATATAGCCATTCTCTATGATTGTGCGTTTTTAATTTTCTCCTATCTTCAAAATTGTGGTTGCCACAGATTTTCGTTGTTTATGGCTGCGGAAGGGGGTGGGGCGAAATTTTGAAACACACTTGTAGCAGTGAGCTCTCTGAGCAAAAAGAAATACACTTGTAACAGTGAGTTCTGCGGTGAAAAATTCAAATAGTTTTGTAGCAGTGAGAGCTCTACAGTCAGGTCTAATAGTCTCTGAGATCCGTGGATGCCACAGATTATCGTCCTTTGCGGGGGCGGAAGGGGGTGGGGCGAAATTTTGAAACAAACTCGTCAAGGTCCGATATCATAAGACTGTGGATACAAAATGTCGTTGCTCTAGCTCTTATAGTCTTTGAGCACTAGGCGCTAATAGGGACGGACAGACGGACAGACGGACGGACGGAGGGACGGACGGACAGACAGACATGGCTCAATCGACTCGGCTATTGATGCTGATCAAGAATATATATACTTTATGGGGTCGGAAACGCTTCCTTCTGGACGTTACACACATCCACTTTTACCACAAATCTAATACACCTAATTCTGTTTTTACACGGTCTTTTTTACACGGTTTTGAAATAACACGGTTTGAAAATCAAACATTTTAATTTTTTTACACGGTTTTACTCCATTTAACACGGTTCAAAATAACAACATAAATATATAAAAAGCACACACAGCTCACAAACAGCTAGAAACCAAACGAAAACAAGAAAAAGCATAAAGAGAATATATAAATATTTGTTTCTCTTTCGTTTTTTTGCATATTTGATCAATGTCTTTTTTTACACGGTTTTTTTTACACGGTTTTTTCAGGAACCAATCTACCGTGTAAAAACAGAATTAGGTGTCTACCCCAATACTCATTTTGAGTATCGGGTATAAAAAAAAAATGTCTGAAAGTCCTTCGCGAAAAATTAAACGTCTCACTTTCACCACAAGTGGTAAGTCTTTAAATATATATTTAAAAATTTAAGTACACCGAAATTATCCAAATTGTACATTTCAGAGAACAAACCAAATTGCAATTGTGCTGGTTTGGTGACGGCTGCTGTGGAGCGCATGGAGGCCTCAGTGACGGCTGCTGTGGAGCGCATGGACGGAACAATGACGGCCGCTGTGGAGTGCATGGAGGGAACAATGACGGCTGCTGTGGAGCGCATGGAGGGAACAATGACTGCCCTTCTAACTGAAATGCGCACTTTACGGAGTATGATTTCTATTAACTTGAAATATGAACTATGAACTAAATTGTACATTGGTTTTCAGATCAACAAAATACATCGATTCAACAAATGCCTGTGCTGGTTGAAGCAGTCGCAGAGCAGGCTGGTACTTTAAAAAGTCTAGTCAGGCAGCAAGGACAGGGGCAAACAGTCGCAAAATGTTTCCCTGTTTTAACAGTCCAGGGACTTCAAGAGCTGGACATGCAAATAAACAGCACAAATAGAGAGATATACGTAAATATGTTTGAAATCACAATTTCATTGCCTATTTTAAAAGTGTTCTTTTTACAGATTGATGCAATACAGAACGTTTTGGTACCGAGCGGCGTCTCAAAAAATTTGAAAAATGTTTTGGCCAACGAAGTTGTGTTGGCCTATAACGTGGACGGGGTGCAGGGCAAGTCTGCGCTAAAAAATGTTAAAAACTTTTATGAAGTTTTGATTGGTAGGCTTATTTGTTTTTTGGTTTTTTTGTATGCCTATTATATTTGTATTTTATATTTATAGATGCTATAACTGTAGATACGGGGACTGGATCAGCTGAAGTCCAGCTCAGGAAGGCCCTACAGCTGCAAAAAAAACGCTACTTCAAAAACTGTACCACCGCGAGCAGCAAACCATAATTAACATGAAATATATAATAAAATAAAAATTTAAATATGAAATGAAATGAGAATTGATAACCTACTTCATGGGTACCCATTTCACTAGCTACTACATGGGTACCCATTTCACTAGCTACTACATGGGTACTCATTTCACTAGCTACTAGACGAGTACCCATATCACTAGTTCGGGGGTAAACGTTGTGGTGTCGCTGGTCCCCATGTCGTAGGACATTGCGGATAAAAATGGAAATGATGAAAAGCATTGTTAAGGGTTAGTAAAGAAAGTACCCCTGGTCTGTTAGGGAGTGGTGATATCACCACCTCCGAACTAGTTCCCAGTACTGCTGGGCACTGCTTCGACCCCTCCATCTGTCCAGTCGGTCGTTCCTCTTCGAGGCAGTTGGTCAGCAGTCCTCTTCGTCGCCAAAAAAAGCATAACACCTAAATCTAAGTCCACGGCCACGTTCTCGAACAGACCCACACACAAAAACGAATAATAAACGCCAAATTGTAACCTTAACAACGGAGCAGTTTTTAATTTGTAAATGTGGAGTCAGAGTTGCCGAAAAAGCTCGGCAGCTTCCAACATTTTGGTGACCCCGACGTGATAGCCGTGGACTTGTCGTGTGTTAGTAGTGTTTCAAGTAGTTCGTTAAATCAAATTCGAAGGTTTAACGTGACATTTGTCGAAAAGTAGCGAACCAAAGATCGTTGTGGCCGACCATGGCAGTTCTAGCGACCCGCTATTCGTTTTCGCTTCTCTTTCGCCGTCTGTTTCGTTGCTGCGCAGCGCACTGTCAAGACCGGCTTTCTTCGCCTCCTCTTTCGTCGTTTGCTTCAGCCAGCACAGAGATGGATCGTGAAAAGCTGCCCCAAATGGATGAATATGATTTGCGAGGATTGTTGGAATCATTGACAGAGCTGAAATCTAATTTTATTGTGGCACACACCAGTTTGGAGGAAGTGGATTTGGAGTCTATGTCCAGTGAAATACCAGGAAAATTTGACTCGTCCATCCCATCATTCTACAGCGTGAGTTGGGCAATCGTTCGCCGCCCACGCATTGTTCCACGTTTCAAATGAACCCATGTGAATCCCAATCTATTATGTACATGGCCAATCGATCGCGCTTGCCAAAGCTGCAGCTGCCCAAGTTCAGCGGAGACTATACAGAGTGGACAAGCTTCTATTCCATGTTCACAGCTGTGATTGATAGTGAAGCTGAGCTGACTTCTATCGAGAAGTTACAGCATTTGCGGTCTTGTTTGAGCGGAGCGGCGTTGGACACCATTAGTTCGTTGGAGATGAGCGCGGCTAATTACAATACCGCATTAGATATTCTCAAAAATCGATTTGCTAACAAACGTCTCATTCTACAGGCACACATTAGAGAAATATTTGGGCTGGCGCGTGGGGACTCATCTTTTTTTTCGCTGCGGGCATTTACGGACGCCGCCACCTCACATCTTCGCGCGTTGGATGCGCTGGCAACTAAGGAGGAAATAGCTGATTGCATCATCATCCACGCACTCTGGAAGAATTTGGACAGGCAGACTCAAGTTAAATGGGAAGCAGCGTCGTCGAATCACGATCTTCCATCCTGGGAGAAATTATCTTCCTTTCTGGAACAAAGATGTCGTACCATTCGCCACTCCACTTCACCACTCCATGCAAGGGCAAGATGGTCAGGTTGGCAAGTCAGGGAAACCCGTGAGTACGCATTATCGAAAATCGCTTGTAGCATCGTGCGCTCCTGTTTTCTGTGTGTTGTGTGAGGGCACGAACCATGTGATTGCCAATTGTTAACGTGTTGTGTTCAACAACGTGTCATTGTTCAAAACGCTATCGCCGAATGATCGTCACAAGGAAGCAAAAAGGCTCTTGTTATGCGTCAATTTCCTACGAAAGGGTCATCACGTGAAAGATTGTAAATCAGGTCCCTGCCGTACTTGCCAATCGAAGCACCACACTCTTCTGCATTTCCTTCGTCCAACAGAGCCCTCCCATACTGTTTCTTCATTTGAGCCGCAGCCAAATCATACCGCCATGGTTGCATTATCGCCCTCCTCGCCGCAAGCTCATATATCCCAGCGTCCGTCTGAGCCTGTTCTATTAGCCACCGTCGTCGTTCTCGTCAAAAACAGCCCTGGAACTTTCATGCCATGTCGCGCATTGTTGGACTCGGGCTCGAAATTGCATTTCGTAACTACTCGTCTGGCTACTCAGCTTCAACTGCGAAAACTAAGCAGCTGACTGCAGTCTCTGGCATAGGCGATGCTAGCTTCTCAACTGAAGGTATCTCGGTGGATCTCGTTCTGAAATCGCGGACTTCAGATTTCACCACTAGCATCACTGCCGTCGTTGCCCAGAAGGTTACGGACAGTCAACCTCGCGTCTCAATTAGCACTGCTAATTGGCCTATACCTTTGAATATCCAGCTTGCTGACCCTTCGTTCCATAAGCCGCAGCGGATAGATCTGCTCATCGGAGCCGGACTTTTCTTTGAGTTGCTGTGTGTGGGATAAATTCAGCTGGTGCATGGATTACCTTTGCTGCAGAAGACAAACCTCGGATGGATTCTATCTGATGGCGGGCACTCGGCCCCAACTCCTCGTCGTTCATCGCAACCCAATCTTCGGATGACACCAATCACAGCACTCGGCTCGATGACTTGGTTCGTCAATTTTGGGAAGTGGAGCACATCTTTGAGCCAATCGCTAGGGCAACCAAGGAAAAACTTCACTGCGAGGAACACTTCGTCAATCATCACACTCGCTTACCCTCAGGGGAATACTCTGTTCGCTTGCCTATGAAGCGAAGTTTAGAGTCCTTGGGAGATTCTTATTTGCAAGCAAAGCGGCGCTTGGAAAATTTGGAGCGCAAGTTTGTGCGTAATCCAGCTCTTTATGAAAAGTATTCGGCATTTATGAAGGAGTACCTGTCCCTCGATCATATGTCTCTGGTGCCCAAGAAAGATAGGCACAAGTGCAATTATTTCTTGCCACATCATTGCGTCATCAAAGAGGACAGCTCCACAACAAAGCTGAGGGTCGTATTCGACGGCTCTGCAGCTACCACATCTGGTCTTTCGTTAAATGATCTGCTTATGTTTGGTCCCACCATTCAAGTCAAGCTATTTCACACACTCATCCGTTTTCGTACACTTTCGTTTAAGCACATCAACTCATTTGGAGTCACGATGCGCATTTTTGGTTACGTTCAGAAGTTCATCAGTATGACGAAGTCACCGGAGCTTTCAGCTGATGACCTTCGCAAAGGATCGCATCGTTCAATAAGCCCACCTGTATCCTGAGTACCTCGCTCTGCGGAAAGGGAACTGCGTAGAGGCTTCCAGCAGAATCATCTCGCTCTCGCCGTTCATAGATGACTTTAGTTTTATTCGTGTTGGTGGCCGCCTGCGGCTCTCAACTCGGCTTCGATGCACGCCACCCAATCATTTTGCCCAAGGATCATCCATTGACGTTCGCCATCATTACGCACTTTCATCGGAATCATCACCATGCTGGTCCGTAGTCGCTACTTGGAGCGATTCGCTTACAGTTTTGGCCCATCGGCGGCATGAAAACTGTGGCTCGCGCCTTGCGAAAATGCGTCATCTGCTGCCGGTCCAGACCTCGTCTTGTGGAACACATCATGGCTGACCTACCAAAGGATCGAGTACAGGATTCGCCTGCATTCAGCGTCACTGGAATTGACTACTGCGGTCCCTTCTACTATAAGCCAGATGGGCGCATTCGAGCACCGATGAAATCTTACATCTGCGTGTTCATCTGTTTTGCAACAAAGGCCGTTTGGTTGGAATTGGTGAAGGACCTAACCACTGCTGCTTTGAGCGCCCTTAAACGCTTCGTTGCCACGCGCGGTATTCCCCGATGCATTTGGTCGGATAATGCCACCAATTTCGTGGGCGGAAGGAACGAGTTAGAGGACCTTCGGCGGCTATTTATGAGCGAGAAGCATCGTGCTAAAGTTCATAATCATTGCATCAACAACGGCTTCGACTGGAGATTCATACCGCCTCGATCGCCACATTTCGGCGGCTTGTGGGAGGCAGCAGTGAAGACGGCCAAGCAGCATTTTATCGCGCCTTGGGATCGTCACTTTTGATTCGACGAGCTGCGGACATTGGTCTGCCAAATCCAGGCTGTAATGAATTTCGTCCTCTTATCTCGATTTCAGAAAACCCTGAAGATCTTGGCGTCCTTACACCCGACATTTTTAATTGGTCGTCCACTGATGGAGTTCCCTGAGCCAGACGTTACGGGTTTCAACTTCAATCGACTCGATCGCTGGCAGCGAGTCTCCTGTGCCCAGCAGATCTTTTGGAAGCGTTGGAGTGAGGAGTACCTGACTCTGCTTCAACAACGTGCCAAATGGCGCACACCACAACCCTCGATCCAGGTCAACAATGTCGTTTGCATTAAGGATGAAAGCTTGCCACCGTTGAAGTGGCCCTTAGCGTGGGTGATCGAGGTTATCGCTGGAGCTGATGGCGCTGTGAGAGTTGCCATCCTGCAGACACCCTCTGGAACCACTCGTCGAGCCGTCAACAAGCTGTGCGTCCTTCCAGTTGAGGATCCTGTTAAAAGCCCTGGTCTTTCAACGGGGGAGAGTATGTTCGGAGCAGCAGCCGTTAATATCTCTTAAGTCACGTCTCTCTTAAGTTTTCTGTTATCGCGCTCATCCTATGTACGCTCTCAGTGCATACACGCACACACATATGCAACACTCTTACTTCTTATAAGCCACTGCTTCGACCCCTCCATCTGTCTAGTCGGTCGTTCCTCTTCGAGGCAGTTGGTCAGCAGTCCTCTTCGTCGCCCAAAACGCCTGACACCTAAATCTAGGTCCACGGCCACGGCCTCGAACAAAAACACACAAACAATATCGAATAATAAACGCCAAATTGTAACCTTAACAACGGAGCAATTTTTAATTTGTAAATGTGGAGTCAGAGTTGCCGAAAAAGCTCGGCAGCTTCCAACACTTGCTATAACTTTATTTCCTCGTTTTAATAAACATTGAGATTCAGTTATTTGCAAGGTCACCACTTTACGCACTTCGTCATTTGTGATGATTGGGTTGTACGTTGTACGTCATGTACGTTGGGTTTAGAAGCGTTTACAAGAGTTTGCCTAGGCAAATTGACTTGTTCTTTTCCTGCGCAGGATTTATTCTGTTTACTTTAATTTCTTGTAGTGACTTTTAATACACTTGCAGAGATATTTTTAAAACCATTGATTGTGATAATGCATCGGCCACGAAATTGTCTTTTTCCTTGAGATATTCTACAGTAAAATCATACTCTTCTAAGTCTAATCTCATTCCCTTTCATTTTGAACTGGGGTTTATCATTGAAAACAAATATGTTAATGGTCTGTGGTCTGTTTTAATTGTAAAGTGTGTACCATATATATACGGTCAAAAAGTGTTATTGCCCAGTGAATGGCTGCCAATTCTTGCTTTGTGGTATTATTATAGCTTTCTCCTTTTTTTAAATGAGCGGGAAGCATAAGCTACGGGCAATTGTTTATCTTCATATTTTTGACTTAAAACTGCTCCGCAGGCTTGTTTACTGCCATCTGTTATGATGCAAAATTCTTTATAAAAATCTGGGTATTTCAATAAAGTAGGCTTTATTAGAGCAATTTTTAAATAATCGAATGCTTTTTGGCATTCGCTTGCCCATTCAAATTGTATATTTTTCTTACATAATCTTTTTATGTGATGTGAACAATCAGCGAAATTTTTAATGAATCGTCTATAATAATTTCAAAATGCAACAAATCTTCCAGCGCTATCTGCGTGTGTAGGGACTGGACTACTTTTCGATGACTTCGTATTTTTTTTCATCTGGCATAATACCTTATGACCTAGGAAAGTAACTTCGTGCATGAAGAAAGAGCATTTTTCTGGATGCAATTTAATGTTGTTTTTCCTACATAAATCGAAAACATTTGTTAAGTTTTTGATCATATGTTTTTCGGAACAACCGATGACTATTAGGTCATCCATGTACAAGAATGCTTGCGAAGGATCTAATCCTGAAAATGCTATTGTCATCATTCTTTAAAAAGAATTTGGCGCTATTTTTAGACCATAAGGTAATCGCGTAAAGCGATATTAGCCATTGCTCGTTGAAAAAGCCGTTATATTTCTGGAATTTTCTTTGAGCTCAATTTGATAAAATCCGGACATTAAATCTAAACATGAAAATTATTTAGCTTTGCCTAATTGATCAAGAATGTCATCTATTCTTGGCAGCGGGAATTTATCGAAAAGTAATTTTATATTTATTTGACGATAGTCTATTACTAATCGCCATCTTTTAGTATTAGAACCCGGTAATCCTTTCTTTGGGACAAAAAGTATTGGGCTATTGTATTCTGATACGGAAGGTTCTACTATTTTATCCGAGATGAGTTTTTTGACTTGTTTGTTAACTTCCTTTTTGTAAGTAAGAGGTATTCTGTAATGTTTACTGTACACTGGTTCAGTATCTTTCAATCTTAACTCTTGTTTGTAAAAATTGTTTGTTGTTATTGATTCGGTTTCTAGTCCGAATATGTCTGTGTATTTGGTGCAGAAATCTTTTAATTGTGTTTCAAACAGTGGTGGAAAGTTCTTGCTTAGTTTTTTTCATCACCATATCTTGGCGTTCTTTGCTTGATTCATTGACTATTTCATAGTCACTCAGTTTTTCTATTTTGATATCATTAAGGTAAAGTATTTTTAAGTATTTTAAGTGTTTTGAGTATTGGAAATAGTATTTCCAGTAAAAATGCCTTTATCAATTTCTTTGATTTGGGATTAGAATATTGTTGTCTAATGAGTGAATTTCAATTTGACGGACTACTTCACAACGTGCTGGAAGTTGCGGTGGCATTACTATCAGAAGTGTGAAATATTGGTAATTTTATAGGATAATTTAAATTATTTAGCCGAAGTATTAGAGAATCACATGCTTGTGTGAAATCTAATTGACAATTGTACTTTTTAAAGAAGTCTATACCAATAATGCCATCGCTAGGTATTGGAAAATGTTGGCCGACTATATGAAAGTCGTGAGGAATGACATATTTTCCTGTAGATAACTCTACAAATGCTAAACTTTTAGAAAAAACTGAACCTTCACCAATTCCAGATATTTGTGTTGATATAAATGAGTTAACATGTTCAAATGCATCAACGTTTTCTTTTATAAGAGATATGTCTGCACCAGTGTCTAACAGCAAAATAAAAGTTTTTCCTGTTTTTTCATTTTTTACTTTAATGAAGATACTGAGATCCAAATTTACTGAGTGTATATAAATTTTTTTTGTTTGTAAATACTTTAGGGGATTAATAGTTTTCCGAGTTACTTTGAGTAACTCGAACATGTCTGTTGCTATTATCAAAACTAGTAAGTTTAAAATTTATAGCGACAGCCAAGCTGCAATCAAATCACTTAATGCGATTTCCTCGAACTCGGCCACTCTCTTCACGAGATGACTTCGCAAATTTCTATCAGCCTTATATGGGCCGCGGGTCACCGGGACATTGAGCGCAACTGTATAGCAGACGAGCTGTCCAGATCTGGCACTACAATCCCCCTTCACTAAGACAAGGAGGATATTGGTATGCCAATGGCAACCTGTAGGCTTATCATAAAAGAGCGATATACGCGACTCACAGACATGTGGCAGTTAGAGCCACGATGTCAAATAACTCGGCAAAGAGCTATTAGTCTAACAGCTATCTTTCCTGCATGTTCGCGTTCCGTTCGGCTACGCGCCGCGCGTTATGCGGCAGCGCCCCTCGGTCGGTTGGGCGGGAGGAGGGCTGCGTTTTGCCTGGGATCCGCGTCTAACAGCATTCTGCTGGTGTCACACGGGCCACTTGATGGTGCAGTAATTGCATCGCCACTTGTAAGATGCAGTCATTGCATATCAACGTCCAAATATAAACAAGGCCGAACATAGATAAGAAGTGTAACTCTGAGCTCTGCAAGCATGGCAGAAAAGTTGCAACACAGTCATACGCTCCCTCACAGGACATTGGCAGGCATCCACGCAAACAGGATGGGAGCCCCATATAATGACTTTTGCCGTAGCTGCAAAGACGAGGAATAGGAGGAGACGGTGTAACAAACGACTGTAGCTTAGCCTTTTATCTATTGACTTTTATAAACGACCCCTTTAACGACATCTAAATGACACAAGTAATATTTTTTTTTACTGAGTTTTTAAAATTTAAATTGTCAAAAAAATAGCCGCAAAAAAATCCATTTTGTTGTTGAAATATTAACATTTCCCAGACGGTAAACGGAATCTACAAAGTATTTGTACCCGAGGTAACCGCACCAACAACAACTGCACTGCAGGCAAACGCGGAGAGAGCACGGTCTCTTTCCCCTGTGGTATTATGCTCAAGGAGCACATTACAAAGTGAGTCGTGGAGTGCCAAGTGCCCGTCCCCCGACCCTAACTGTCTTACCAGTACAATGCTCTCGCTTAAAACTGTATCTTCGACTTCAACAACGACAACGACAGTTTCTCAGCGCCCGGTATTACCAACTCATTGCGAAAAGCTCCCCCTCTACCAACCGAAAATTACGCAAACCGCTAACGGAACGCTAATACAGACTGGGCTCGATCGCTATGGGCAAATAGAAAGAAAATTGAGCCCTCAAACAACTAAGCAAAATAGTGCACACAAAATAACCAAAACATCTGCAAACACTGTGCTAAATAAGGCGCTAACAAACAATAGATTCGCGATTCTTAGTGATCCAAAAGAAGATGATGATAACGCTCAAACACCTAAGGCAAAGCAACGAAGTCCTCCACATTTATGTGCGTCAGGGCAATTGTACTGAATTGGTTAACAAATTAACTGATAAAATTGGCGAAAACAAATTCTATGTCATGTCCATAAAAAGGGGTAACATAAAATCCATGACGAAAATAACTATCGATCAGTGACCAAATACCTCGACAACCAAAAAAATTAATTACTATACCTACCAACGTAAAAGTAGAAAAGGATTAAATGTGGTTATCAAAGGAATCAAATCAACAGTATCAGTCACTGAGATAGTACCTGGACTCAAAGGAAAGGACTTTGAAGTCAAAATGGCTATCAACATAATAAATAGAAACAAAACTGCCCAACCAATGTTCAAGGTAGAACTGACTTCTGATAGATGAATATAGGTAAAAATGAAGTTCACCCAATCTACAAGGTTCAATATCTACTGCACCGTAGAATTACCGTTGAGGAATACAACAAACGATGCAGGAACTTATGCGCAATCAGAATCTCCAAGTGGAGCTCCTAACAAAACAGAAATCTGCTTAACTGGTTTCTCTAAATATATCTTTCTGGAATGCTAATGGAATTTCACCGCACAAATGACAGCTCTTTCAGTTCCCCGATTAACATGCCATTGACGCCATGCTCATATCCGAGACTCACCTAACAAACAAAAATTATTTTCATCTCAATGCACAGTGGTTGCGCTTATATGGGGCTGGTGGCCAAAAATACTTCCCGTAAAGATTGAGCGCTGAAATTTGTTTCTGGGTATAAGAGATGAATTTAGATAGCATACAGCTAATATTTGTGAAAGAGAAACTCCCCTACCCCCTCCGCTCACGCCATAAATCATTTAAAAAAAATTCGTGACTCCAGTTTTTCAATCATATATAACAGCAAATGTAATTTAATTATAAGATAATAAAAACGAGGGGGAACGTTGTGAGTTGCTGCTGCGACCGCAACTCTACATTTATACCCGATACATAGTCAGTATGGCTACACTAAACGACAAAGAGTGCGTGCGAGAGAGACAGAAAATCAGTCAGAACGTGTCGACGGGCGCTGCGTAGCCACTGAAAATTGATTTGTTACTTTTGGCTATAATAATAATCCGATCTTATTCGGATTCGGCAAGATTCGGCAATCTGGTAGACATGGCCATTCTCTATGATTGTGCGTTTTTAATTTTCTCCTATCTTCAAAATTTTGGTTGCCACAGATTTTCGTTGTTTATGGCTGCGGAAGGGGGTGGGGCGAAATTTTGAAACACACTTGTAGCAGTGAGCTCTCTGAGCAAAAAGAAATACACTTGTAACAGTGAGTTCTGCAGTGAAAAATTACAAATAGTTTTGTAGCAGTGAGAGCTCGACAGTCAGGTCTAATAGTCTCTGAGATCTGTGGATGCTCCAGATTTTCGTCCTTTGCGGGGGCGGAAGGGGGTGAGGCGAAATTTTAATAACAACTCGTCAAAGTCCGATATCACAGGAGTGTGGATACCAAATTTGGTTGCTCTAGCTCTTATAGTCTCTGAGATCTAGGCGCTAATGTTTTGCGCTAAGCAAAGCCGGCTATGATACGTGTGTGTTAGAGAGAGACAGAGCGAGAAAAAATGAAATTGTTTTCTTCATACTGGCTATAATAATGATACGATCTGATTCAGATTCTGCAGTCTAGAAGATATGGTCATTCTCTACGATTTTGCGTTTTTGATTTTTTCGTATCTTTAAAATTGTGGATGCCACAGATTTTCGTTCTTTGTGGGGGCGGAAGTGGGCGGGGCGAAGTTTTGAAATACACTTGTAACAGTGACATATCACAGAAGTCTGGATACAAAATGTCGTTGCTCTAGCTCTTATAGTCTTTGAGCACTAGGCGCTAATAGGGACGGACAGACGGACGGACGGACGGACGGACAGACAGACATGGCTCAATCGACTCGGCTATTGATGCTGATCAAGAATATATATACTTTATGGGGTCGGAAACGCTTCCTTCTGGACGTTACACACATCCATTTTCACCACAAATCTAATATACCCCAATACTCATTTTGAGTATCGGGTATAATTACGAAAATTAAAAATAAATGACAGAAAAGGTTAACATACATCATCCAATAAATCATATGTAGATGATATAAAAGTGGATTTGTGATTCTTTGGCAGATTTCTTTGACCTGTTATAAAAGGGTCCGACCTCAAAAGAAGCGTTTTAATCAAATCTGTATTTGTCAGTATACGAGACATCTTCCGAGTATGCTGCAGACGGCACTTTTTTATTTCTTTATTGTTTGACTCTGCAGCTTCCTCTGAGAGCTCTCCAATCGAAACCAAAGCGTGCTCTATTACTTTAGGTCCATGAATTAAAATTGTATGCACTGTTGCTGGAAGATAGTACCATGGATACATTTCAATTAATTTATTAGCCGTATCTAGTGCGTATTTTTCGAATTTTTGTATATTAATTTTGTATCCTGATGCTAAGGCTTGCAATATCGTAGCGCATCGGGCAATCACTTCTTCATCAATGCCTGTAATCTGAGATGCTATGCTTGGGTTACTGAAAAATTTCCTGGCAGTATTTCCATCGTTGGAGTTTCCTCTGCCTCCATCCTTTGGCTTATCGACAAGTAACCCCATTTTCTCGCGAAACTCCGCTTGAATTTGATTTTTTCTCTTTAACACAATAGACTTGAGTTCTGCCGATCGTACTTGCCAAAGCTTTACATCCAGTTTATACGAAATGTGCAAGAAATATTCAAAGAACCGGATATATGAATGAAGTGGTGGTAACCCGAATTCAAAATACTTCTCTTGCACATCTCTTCCAACACATTTTTCAATGTTGTTCATTTCTGTGGGCTTTGCTCCACATATAAAGCATTTCATCGAGGACGTGTTGCTTAACGCGTTGCAAACTTTACCATCCACCATAGTTAATTGAAGGGCGTGCTTTACAGAAAATTTCGTATTGCAAATTTTATGCTCAGTTGTCTTTAAGTCAGCTATTTTCTCCTTTTTAAATTGAAGTCTGAGTGGTCTACAATATCGGGTAGACGATTTCCTGGGATTTTTCCATATTATCTTAGAGTCGGTTATAAGCTGAAGTAGGACGTACGATGTGACAAATAAACTTTTCTCGTCATCAATACAATTGGAAAACTTTTGTTTATACTCGCTGTGACCAGTGCTGCCATCGAATCCCCATTTTCCAATTAATGTTAAAGTTTTTTCTGTTTCATCCAAACGTTCTTCAATTAAAGTCTTTTGAAGCTCTAAAATACTTGAAGCCGTGTTATCCTAAATACTTTGTAGTTCCACTTCTGCATACGTTTCGTCTACAACAACATTATTTGGATATCTCAATGTTTTAAATTTAAGAATTTTTTCATAGCTTGGCAATAAGTTGTAGGAAACTTCTGAATTGATAAATGATCTAATGACCAAGTATGTATTGGTGTTTGGACAATCCAATGTCCACGAAAAGCGACAAGATTTTTTCAATATTTATTTCAGTGGCATAAAGTTTTGACTGAGAATCAGATGAGCGCAAAACAGAAGCTGCAGACTCATCATGCTTTTGTAGCAGGGCTATTCGGCGACGTTTCGTCCTTTTTGAGGACTCAGCAAAATCCATTTTGGGCCGTCCACGACTAGAACTCGGATCAATTTGTTGAGCACTACCAGTAGGCTTCAGCACAATAAATTCTTTAGTTTTTAGCCATTCAGATTGGTATTGTACAACTGAACTTCTAATTCTTTTGTACTGAGTCCAGTAGGCAACTATCTTTTTGCAAATGTACTGAATGCATTTCTTAAGGTCAATCGTATTGACTTCGTAGCCTTTGCTTATTATGTTAAGTTCCAGCAAATTATTTATGCCTTGCATTTTTTCGGCATTCGTGCCCTTTTCTTGGCACCAAAGATCAAAGATGTGCATGCGTGAAAACACACAGTTATGACAATCTCCTTTACAATGAATAGTAAAATGTCAAAAGAAGACAAAATTATAAACAATAATATTTAAAAAGTTTAATATACAAACACAATTGACGAAAACGACAGCAACATCACATAAACAAAAGAATAGCAGCTGATTGCGTTGCATGTTTGTTCTTGAAAAATAGTGAGACCGCTTTTAGTTTATTTAAGAATATACGCAAATCAGCAACTATCAGCAGCTAAACTTTTCATTTTTATTTCCTTAAAACATTAACAAATACAGTGATAACACTCACAATGGGGGCATCTGGGGGTAACATAACTAAAACTTTAAGTAAACATAAAATAGACGTTCACAAAATACACAAAAACAGTTATGTTGGTTAAAAGGACACAAAAAAGATTCAATTAATTATATTAATGTTACAATAAGAATTTCTTTAACTAAATACCTACAAAATCCATTTTAAATAATTAATCTTCGAACACTTTGCCAATCGTTTAATCACTTTGAAGTGCGCTTTTGTTTTGACAAAAAGCATAAAAAGCAGAGACGCGTCGCAAAAATGAACACGTGTTCGTCATTTCAATTCTATTTTTAGAAAGTCCCGTTGCAAATTCCGGAAAAATCCGGTTTGCCACAAAGAAGTTTGGACATTTATGAGACGATATGGTTACATGTTGTCAAAATATTTTATAATTGATTTTTTGATTTTTGGCCTATGGGGGCAACCACTGTGCAATGGCTGTCTCTTCTATTCCACAAATCATTCCGATGGTAATGCTCATGGAGGTACTGGAATTCTGATCAAGCGTCGCATCAGGCATTATCTGCTACCACCATTTGCTACAACTTATCTACAGGCAACATCAATTCATATCGAAACTCAAAGCGGCTACTTAAACCTATCCGCAGTATACTGCCCACCGCGCTTCTCCATTCCCGAAGCAGAATTTGTAAAATTCTTCGACCTATTAGGTGACCGCTTTATAGCAGCTGGTGAATGCCAAACACACCAATTGGAGATCTCGACACAGCAACCCGAAAGGAAGACAACTATATAATGCTATACTCACACCACGAAACAAGCTTGACTTTATTTCTCCGGGCAGGCCTACATATTGGCCCACAGATCCAAAGAAGCAACCCGACTTGATTGATTTTGCTGTTACAAGAAGAGTGCCGCAGGCTCAATTTCGTGTAAAGCACTTAACAGATCTATCAGCGGATCACTCCCTAATCCTACTTCACCCCATGACCATCCACAGTTCTTAAAACGCCCACAATTTCTAACTTCTAGCAAAACAGATTGGCTCAAATACAAGAAATACATAATTTCCCATATTGATGCTGCCCAAATATGTACTGTAAAGATGATATAGAAAGCTCAGTTGAATCATTAGTGGCTATAATTTCACTCCACTACAATACTAACAGGTAATAAAATTCACAACAGCAGTCGAGCTCCCAGGCATATTGAAGAGCTGCTACGCGATAAGAGAAGGCTTCGGCGAGAATGGCAAGCCCATAGATCACCTGCCTCGAAGGAGCGGTTAAAAATAGACAACCGTCTACTACGCAAAGCCGGAAAGGACAAATCCCAGCCATCATCATATAGACTTATTAGTCTCCTGCCGTGTCTATAAAAAATATTTGAAAAGCTGCTCCTAAATCAGATCAAGCAACACTTACACACCAGCAGTGCAATCCCAATGCACCAATTTGGATTTCGCGAAAAACATAGAACTATTGAACAAGTAAACCGGATAACCTCTGAGAAACGAAATGCATTTGAAAGACGAGAGTATTGCTCCGCTGTCTTCCTGGATGTCGCCCATATATTAGATTAAGATTTGCCTACTTGTCGTTAGTCCCCAAGAGAGAAGATTCGATAAATAAAAAATAAAAAAATAAAAAGTATTTGGGTCCGATTCATAGTTGCATTTATCAGCTTTTCAGAAATGCACAGTTTAATACAACTAGATGTAAGATACTTAAGTTATGTGAAAGAAAAAACAGGTTTCAGCTTCCAACAGCTTTGCAATGGAATCCGTCAAGAATTTCTGACCTTCCTCAATCCGCTCGATGTTGGTTCTTGCTCGTTCGTTTTATTTCTTCTCTCTATTAAAATCTAGTGATCATAATTCATACATTTCTTGTTCAATACTATCGATTGCGCTTCTGTAGATATACATTCTGTTAAGCGTCAACTTCAAATTCATTAACATACTGGCAGTATTAACATGTTAATTAACATATTCAAATTGTTAACACTTCTAAACTGATTTAAGACTACACCTAATTCTATTTTCACACGGTCTTTTTTTACACGGTTTTGAAATAACACGGTTTAAAATAACAACACAAATAGATAAAAAAAAACACACACAGCTCACCAACAGTTAGAAACCAAACGAAAACAAGAAGGAGCATAAAGACAATATATACATACATATGTATTTGTATATGTAATAGACTACTATTAGTAAACCTCCCATCCTTAATTAACCGTAGAAAAATGCTTGGTGTGATATTTATGCACAACTTGATCGGGGGTGACATAGACAGCCCTGATCTGTTGAGCCGCATAAACTTCACGATTCCTATTAGACTGACTAGAAATTTTATACCGTTGTTCCTTCCACTTTGTAGATCGAATTATTCCTTGCATGAACCGTTTAGGGTCTTATGCTCGGATTATAATTCCCTCTACCATATTATATCCACCACTAATTCTCTTCCTCTTATTAAATTACTAATCCTTACACACCTTTCTAGTAATTAGTAATTGTAGTGGTATTTGTATTTCGATTGCATGCTTAGTTTCTTAGTAAGTTTAGTGCTAATTTTCCTCGAATGTTAGTCTAACAGCTATCTTTCTTGCATGTTCGCGTTCGGTTCGGCTACGCGCCGTGCGTCATGCGGCAGCGCCCCTCGGTCGGTTGGGCGGGAGGAGGGCTGCGTTTTGCCTGGGATCCGCGCGTAACAGCCTTCTGCTGGTTTCACACGGGCCACTTGATGGTGCAGTAACTGCATCGCCTCTTGAAAGATGCAGTCATTGCATGTCAACGTCCAATATTTCTCTTTCGTTTTCTTTGTTTATACATACATACATACAAGCAATTTTACCGGACAGAGCAATTGTAGATAGCAAACATTTAGGGGAATTCCCTTTTGGTGGAAATTTAAGGGGATTAAATTAAAAATGTATTAATATTTTGTGGTAAAGGCATTTTTTATACGCATATTTGTTTTTCCCACGTTTCCTAATTGTTCCCTAATTTTAATAGGGATGTCTTTTTTTACACGGTTTTTTCAGGAACCAATCTACCGTGTAGAAACAGAATTAGGTGTATATACCTTATGGGGTCGGAAACGCTTCCTTCTGGACTTACATACATCCACTTTCACCATAAATCTAATATACCCCTATCATTTTGAGTATCGGGTATAAAAATTTGTTTCAAATGTAATTATTAGCTTTCATACATAGCTTTATAAAATTATTTTGTAAATAAAAAAATTGTTAGTTGAACTATGGATAAACCGTTTTTTCCCGTTTTTTTACACTCGGCCGTTTGTAAAATAATGACCAGGTTTAAATTGTAAAAATCGATTGAACGATTTGTTTACATTTCGACGTCCTTTTGAGAAGGAAAAAGTATGGTACAGCAAGCTTGACTGCGTAGACCCAACGATGCATTTATTGCTTTATCATTCATATCAGGGGAACTCTTTTATTTCTAATAAGTCAAGCGTTTTGTATAGAATAACGCGCGAAAGAGTATGTAAAAGCATAGAGCTTTGAAGTGAAGGCGGAATGTTAACTACATACATACATAAGTACATATATTTTTTTTGTATATTTTTATGTATTTATGTACGCACATATGTGTTTAAATTTATTTTTCTTCCTTATTATACACATACATAATCACAAGAAAATATATACCAATATTAACATGTTTTTAGTCAAGTTTATATGTACATGTACCATGGTTATAAATATACACACACAAATATGCATAAGAACCAATATTATTAGGCTGGAAAAACAAATATCAGTCACACAACATACACTCGCATTGTTTATTTCCGGTCCTACCTTAATTTCTCGTGTCCGTTTCTGTTTTGGTCTACGTTTAGTTTTTAAGTACTGCGTGTGAGCTTCCTCCAAAGTGTCTACTTAAAAATCCTGTTCAGTTATATATATTTATACACCAGCCGCTCGGGTTAGCTCGTTTCGTTCGCGTTGACTCGGATTGCGCATAAGACAGACAATTTTTCATATGTACGAGTATATGTATGTAGTTTAAATTTGTGTTTCCGCCTATGGTTTATCAGGGTTGCCTCAACAACAAGCTGTGCATTTGGAGTGATACAAACAGGGGTGTGACATAAATCTACTGACGATTTCCATTTCGCCCTAAAAGCTTGTGCCACAGAAATCTTCAGTAATGGTGTTATGACATTAGACATTATAACTATATTTGACAAAATGTTGTTTTTCAACACGCACACATAGTCAGCTAGCAAAATTGGTAATAAAAAGTATCACAATCGATAATCTCTGCCGCAGGCGCTTCTCCCAGCTCAACTAGAAAGTAGATCGATTTTCTCAGAACTGATTTTTTTCTTCGATTTTTCACCAAGAATTTTGTTTTTCAAAACATTGTTTGCAAGTTTTGTCCTCATAATAGAAAACAATACCGGCTGTTGTGAATCGTATGTTGGAGTCTTTTCAAGCAGACATTCATTTAGAAGTTCGCCATAATAAAAATTGATTACCAAAAATAGAATCGATGTTTTTACAAAAACCAAAGAATCGATTATATCGACGTTGACAAAGATTTTTTTGCAGCTCTACTAGGAACCAAGCTGACGCATATAGTATATTTCTCGCTCTCACTGCATTTCCCAAAGGGCTATCTCTGTTTTTTCAGTTAGTCAGTTAGCAAAGTCTAATGTCATATGGCCATAACATATTTTCTAATCCATTCCTTCAAAGAAAAACGACGGGGGACGTTGTGAGTTGCTGCTACAGCCGCAACTCTACATTTATACCCGATACTTAGTCAGTATGGCTCTCCTTCGCCAGACGGCGCTAACATTGCACGACACAGAGTGTGCGCGAGAGAGACAAGAAATCAGTCAGAACACAGAAATTGATTTGTTCCTTTTGGTTATAATAATAATCCGATCTGATCCAGATTCGGAATAGTAGATATGGTAATTCACTATGTGCGTTTTTAATTTTCTCGTATCTTCAAAATTGTGGATGCCACAGATTTTCGTCCTTTGTGGGGGCGGACGGGGGTGGGGCGAAATTTTGAAATACACTTGTGCAGATTCCAAAGAAGAAAAACTCGGCCCCACATTAAGATCGGCTCACGAAGAGTACGCTCGTCAAGTGTAGGGGTTTGGTGTGGATGCAGAACTTTGGGGAGCTGGGTGGGCGGCCGATCGTGGACAGGGCCCTATTGGCGAAACAGAAAAAAACCACGAGAGCTAAGAAAAACGAATTTTTCGTTACAGGGCACTTGAACATACCGTTTTTTCGGACTTTTCCACTGAGAGAAGATGGTTGCTCTCTTCTGGCAAAGACGATTGACGCACGGTTTTCCAGACACTTGGTGGGGAGGCGGGGCAGATATGCACTCTAAGCCATGATAGTTTAGGTTATTAATTTGGTCGTGGTCGTTTTCCAAAAAAAATAATTTTTTCCCGAAGGCGGAGACAATAAACTGCTGCACCGATTCGAATATTCAAAAGAGAACGACCATTTGCTTTTGGACTGCTTAAATACGATCCAAAAGATCTAAAAACTCCGCTTCGAAAGCTCCTCTGCGATGCGCTGCACAGCACTTGTGTGTTGCTTTCTGTAAGTACGCTCACGCTGAGTTTAGCCCGCTCTTTATCTCGTAGCCTTTGCTTTAGCTATCACTCTCTCCCTATTATCCAAATAACTGTTCTTTCTCTCTCGCTCTTTTAACTTTCTGAGCTCTCTGTTTAGTAGCTCTCGATATAGCCGCTCTCCTCCCCGCTCTCTTTTTACTAATTCCGCTTTGAGCGTTTGTCTGGCACATTGGTCTGATACCAATTTGTTTTGGAATTTTAAATAGTTGATTTTTTTTGTTTAATAATTAAAATGGAATTCGCTGTGGTCTGCACCAAAAAATCATGCAATAAGCAGATCACCCACGATCAGCCGATTATCCCCTGCTGGCTCTGCGACAGCGTAGTGCACGTAAAATGCGCTGGATTTTCTGGCCTTGTGGGTGATGCCATTTCAAAGCGTAATGGTTTGCACTACAGTTGCGAGGGATGCCGTGCGGTGGAGAATGACATGGTAGCATTTATGAGGCAGACGCGGAGTGGCTTTAAGGAGCTGACCGTTGGTTTTAAAAACCAATACGATCGGCTCCTAGCCATGGAGGCTCAGTGATGCGGTTTAAAACTGCTGAATGAGTCTCCGAGGCGCAAAAGGGTCACTCCGCGGGATCTGCAAGTGCCAATAGTCGCTCAGCCGCTCGTTGCCGAAAATCGGACTCCGACCACTCAAAGTGTGCAGCAGCTGATTTCGTTTGCCACCCCAAGGGCAACGACAGCTGCTGGCGATGCAGATTCGGTTGCCGAATTCGTCCGTGTCCGTAGTGTCCGCAAGCTCACTAGTTGTCCCGTCCATCCCGATCCCACCAGTAAATAGACGTTCCAGACCTCCGGATATTGCCACCACAGGTACTAGGCCTGTGGTGCCCAAACCACTGGTGGGAGTCCCACCAAAACGACAAGTTTTTGTCTCACGGCTGGCCGCTGATCTCACATCGAATGATGTAACTGCTTTTATTCAAAGCAGAATAAAAGCCGTGGGTTTAAAGGTGGAGAAGTTCAACTTTTCTTATGCCAGGGAGATAGCCTCTTTTAAGATAAGCGTCTCCCCAACTCAGTTTGACACCATTTGCTCTGCCAAATTTTGGCCGGAGCATTTGGTGGTGAAGGAGTTTAAGGCAAAGAAGAAGAATAGGCCCCCAATAACTCTCACAAATCATCCCAGTGTGCCATCCTCCTCCTCAACGTCAACCTCAACTTCCTCAACCCTTCTAAAAAACTAACTTCTCTCTTAGTAACTTATCAGAATGTTAGAGGCCTGCGTAGTAAACTCAGCATTCTTTTCCGGGATAGTGTGGCATTTGCTTCCCACGTTATTGTGCTTACCGAAACCTGGTTAAAGCCGGACATTCTTAGTTCCGAGGTTTTGACAGGCCGGTACACAACTTTTAGGAGAGATCGTTCGTCTCGACGTGCAGGAGGGTTCTGATTGCAGTGAACTCTAACTTCGCGTCGGAACACTTCACAGTCAAGTCCAACAGGAACTGGAATTCCTGTGTGTAAAGTGATTCTTCCCGCTTTCGCTATATTCATTACTTGCTCGTATATCCCACCTTCTTCGGATATTTCAATTTATGAGCAGCACTTGTCCGCTTTAACCGCTGTTTCTTCCTCGCTATCTGATAAAGATCGTATGATAGTTCTTGGTGACTTCAACTTGCCAGGAACTGTTTGGTCTTCGGTAAACGAGTCTAGTATCCTAGTGCCCATGTCACGACATGACTTTGTTGACGGCTTGCTTGACCTGTCCCTGTCTCAAGTCAATCATGTGAAAAATTCCTTGGGTCGATTGCTTGATCTGTGCTTTGTATCGGATCCGACCATAGTGTTGTTAACCCGAGCCCTTCCGCTCACTATACCTGAAGACGCCTACCATCCTACTTTCGAGGTGTCGCTAGATATAGGACCAACTGTATTGGATCGGTCGAGTAGACTACCTGAACGTGTCCGCTGCTTTCGTAAAGCCGAGTTTGCGAAGCTTAATGACCTCATTAGGGATTTTGATTGGTCCGCTTTGTACTTGTGCACTGATGTCATAAAAGGCACAAACATTTTTACAATGCTCTTGGCACATTTTTGATTCTTGTGTCCCGCTTTCTTGTTCGATTAGATCTGGAAAACCCCCTTGGTTTACCAAAGAGTTATCCAGTGTAAAAAACTGAAAATCAAGACTTTATACAAAATTTCAAGAAGTGGGTTCTCCTACTTCTCACTCTCGCTATGTAATAGCTCAGTCAAACTTTTCAGTTCTTAATGCTCAATGCTATAAGAACTACCTATCTCGATGCAGGATACGTTTTTCTCAGGACCCTAAACAGTTTTACTGCTTCGTAAACAGTAAGCGTAGAACGTCCGCACACCCATCCTCGCTATCATTTTGTAATACGTCGGCAAATAATGATCAGGCAATTGCCGATCTTTTTGCCCAATTTTTCCAAACCACCTATTCTGAGGAAAGCTACTCTGGTCATCCGTACCCATACGGTTTACCGAGGTCGAACGGCATTTTCAGTCCCTTGTTAAATGAATGTTCTCTACTTCATGATCTTCGACTAGTTAAGCCGGTGTTTTCACCGGGTCCAGACGGGGTTCCAGGTTGTGTACTCAGGTACTGCGCCGAGGCTCTGTGTGGACCTTTGCTTAAACTATTCACCCTGTCCATTGATTCTTCTTGCTTCCCCCCGATCTGGAAGGAATCGTTTATAATTCCTCTCCATAAAAAAGGTAGCAAGTCTGATGCAAAAAATTATAGAGGTATAGCAAAGTTATCCGCTTTTCCTAAAATGTTTGAGAAGGTTTTAACTCCGCACTTGCAACATCTCTGCAAGTCACTTATATCTCCAACTCAGCATGGATTTATAAGGCGGCGATCAACCACCACGAACTTGTTAGAGTTTACCCCTTTCATTATTAAAGGCTTTTAAGGTAACTTACAGACGGATGTTACTTACACCGACTTCAGTAAAGCATTCGACTCTGTAAACCATTCCCTTCTAGCACATAAACTTGACCTTTTAGGGTTTCCGCCCAACCTCCTGAGATGGATTTCTAGCTATCTTTGTTCCAGGTCTCAAAGAGTCCTCTTCAAAAACTCCCTCTCTTCACCAGTAAAGGTTTCTTCGGGAGTACCACAGGGCAGCCATCTAGGCCCCTTACTCTTTACACTCTTTATTAATGACTTGCCTTCGGTATTAACATATTCTCGAGTACTTATGTATGCGGATGATGCTAAACTCTGTGTCCAGTATAAGGACATTTCATTTCATTCTCGCTTGCAATCCGATCTCAATAACTTGTAGGGGCCGAATTTAGGGAAAGAGTATAGAACATCACGGATAAGCATAGTTTTCTTTTGGTAACGCTTAAAAGTGCAGAGCCATAGTAACTCCGAAAGTGGATCGTAAGCTGCAAGCTTTCCGAAAAGCTTTTTAAAGAGAGTCGGCGTGCAGCGCACGCATTTAAGCGAAAGACGTCACGTTTACCTTGACCCAAGAGAGTAGCGTAGCGTAGGGAGAGCATAGATTAAAAGCTTGACCAAAATTTCGCTCAAATGGGCGAAAGATCATCCGATTATGCAGTTAAAGTTCCCAAGATCATCCGATTATGCAGTTAAAGTTCCTAAGATCATCCGATTATGCAGTTAAAATTCCCCAAATATCATCCGATCTTCGAGCTTTTGGCTCGGTACCGCTTAGCTGAACTTGCAGTAGTTGGGCTGGAGTTAGTGACAAAGAATTGATTGATTAAAGCGGACGTGTTTGTGCTATACTCGGGAATAAATAAATATATATATATATATTTAGACAACGAACAGTTCTGGCATCTACGCCATACCTCGTGAACCGAGTTTAAATTAAGACCCAGAATCAGGAGTAATTACCCAGGAAAGCAGTGTAAAGGAAAGAAAACATAGCTGGTATGTCCGTGATTAATTTGGAAAGTGTTCGTGGTAAAATATATATATAAGAATTTGTGTTATAGGACGGCGGCCCGTAGCCACGGTACCGCTCGTGCGATCATCAGTCGCATAGGAGTGCATATACGGTGTCGTCTATGAGCGGGGTGTTGCCGGTGGATTGATAAGACAAGTAGTAAACCCGCGGCAGGCACCGAGCAGCGAAACCTGCCGCTTGACGTTGTCCGTCGAAGGCCTCAACAACCGTGTGGATGCACGGCAAAAATCAAGAGGCGCCTCAGGACCTTTTTTTTTGGCGTCATTGACGCCACCCGTTCATCGAGCCTCCAATGAAAGTGTAGTCCGCAGACCGACGTCGAATCGGATCGACAACCTGGAGTCAAGCTAAGGAGCTAAATTACCCCATCGTCAACTGATTTAGCTGCGCCAGCGACACCCAATAATGAACCCGAATTGATTGCATTATTGTTGAATTCTTCCGGAGGCGCAGTTCTACTCGGCCTGGCTGACATGTCTCTCGATCACGACAATAGAGGACCATAGTTACTCGTTGATGTAACACACCCCCCCTTTTTTCCTCTAGATTTCATGTGCCAGGCTAAAACCATTCTCTTTCGTCACACGATGTATAGAGTTTTATAGTTAGTTATGTAACACAGCCAACATAATGGTTTTTGGAAACTAATGGGTATGAGAGCAACATTAATTTTCCTTGAGATTACAAAGCAGTACACTCTAGTACGCTCATGTGCATATATACTCGTATTAAATATCTTTTCTTTTCCTTAGAATTATGCACCAACGTCATCATTGAGCTCAACGATCACGGATGGAATAAGCGGTACTAACCTACCAAAAGCGCTGTGAGTTTGTAAATAAGAACAAGTACATATATGCACTGAGCTGGGAAGTAACCTGCGTGTTACATATAATTTTCTATTGATATCACCTTTATAAATCCGTAACCATAATGTATTGGTACCTCTCACCCCTTTGGAATCTGTTACCCATATATGATGGTCATTTTTAAATCTTTATTTTTTCTTAATATTTCTTCTCAATTCTTTATTAATATGTTAAGCTATCGAGACACAACAAAAATGAATTTAATTATAAGTTAAGAAACCCCAACCCCAAGAATTTAATTATATTATTAGGGATTTATTGAAATATATACATAATGATATTGATTTTGAAGCACAACTATAATATGTTCTAAATTCAGGACTCCGTCCTCAGAAAGGCATGATCGAAGTGGTGGGATGATAACTGTTTAACGTTATTCAAGGGTCTATACGGTCAGGTTACCTGTATAGCATAGGTCGGGAGGGTAGAGAAGATAGAGATATTCACTAACACCGGAGTTTCTCATCATTTGAGTAGAGTAGTTGATAAGTATGTCCACACTTTCCACAACCAACTTGTTAGTCCCATAACCAATTCCATGCTCCGGTTAAACCTGGATTCTGTTGTTAGTTTTATGTTTGTTTCTTCTTCTTTCTTTTTTTTTATTTATTTTTTTTTATTTTTAAATGTGCACCTAAAACATTATGCGAGTGTGTGTCAGTATGTGATAGGAGAGAGTAGAACGAACCCCGACAATCCGGCGAGCTTAGTCAGAGCATAGCTAGAGGTGCACACGAAATCTCTTCATACTAGTATGGGTAAACGACAGCTATCCCACACCTGCACGCTACATAATTGGCGCCCAACGTGGGGCCCGAAGGGACATGATCTCTCATAAAGTTGGTACTTAACTTTAGTACCAGAGGCATGTCATTCTGGGGCTAGGCTCCACCATAGCTCTATATTCCATCCAAAACAATAATTCTCTGGTAATACTATACTGATAGATCTCTTCGGGTGGGAGTACGACAGCTGTTGCATACGGAACCTACGACTATTTTTCATGGTTGGAAAAGTCGACCTGTGTATAATCTGTTGTCTCTTCCTCCGGATGGACTAGCTTATATAGGTAGTTACAATATACTGATATCACGATATAGGACTCCACCAACGAGATAGCTAAAGATGTTGATTTAGGGAACTGCGGGAGTTATTCAAAAGACGGATACCCCGACTCAAAGTTATATTCATTAAATTATCTTGAGCTTGGCTGTAGAGATTCCTTTATCAAATTCTAGTTGTGTTAGGAAAAAGTCACAGATTTTAGGAATCACGATCGTCTATTTATGATAAGTAGAGACTGTCCATTATCCGGACTTATACCTTCAAAACTGGTAATAGAACTGGCCAACATACACAACTTAATTACTCAACTATTCAAATCGAAACGTACAGTTAGTGGTAGACCACCTAGATCATGCCTGGAGAGGGCGAACATATTAAGTAATTACCGACAGAAATAAAAAAAAAATTTCATATTCGTTAACTCATATTTGCATATTAGTTTCATAATTTTATTTTCATTATTATTTTTTTTATTAAGAAATTCATACAAATCATGGCGGTCCACCGAAGTAATGAAAATTTAGCTTCGGCATTGATCAATCCAGACTCGTTTTGCATTATTTGCCAGGGAAATTTGCGGCAAGATCAGTTAATAGCTACCACGCCTTGTCACCACCGATTTCATAATACGTGCGTATGCGAACATTTGAAAAGCGAAAAGTCTTGTCCAGTGTGCAAGGCGGAATTCGAACCTGGTAGACTGCGTTACGAAAATAATACTCTAGCAGCAGAATTACACCTAAGCTCTGGCTCCATACCACCTAATGTTCGGGGAAACGAAGACAATGGGACGGTACAACTAGATCCAACCTTATTACGTAAAAAAGGGAGAACAAACAGCAGAGGTCGAGGGCGAGGAGCAACCCCTAAACGAGGAATGCAAACAAGTTATCAAGCTAGTCTAGAGCAATATTTATCCGAGAGTCGACAGTCGGTTAGTAGCAACGGAAATAGGTCACTTAGTAACGCTCAATCTGAAAACCTTACGAATTACATCCATTCGGTCATGCAAAACCAGGAGAAATCTATGATGGAAAACCTTAGTTCGTTCATAAAAACCTCCATCGAACAAACTATACAGGCCCAGTTTTCCAATATGAATTTAGCCACAGCGGCTGCTACGGGTAACGGGGGTCCCTCAGAGTCACACAGCAATGTTAGACGAGAGGTAGACAATGATAGTTACATGGTTAGAGGCGATTCCCAAGGAAGAACTCCTAGGAGTAGTCAAACAGCCGGAAATGTAGCACCGGCAAAAGCGGCAAATATCCTACTAAGCTGGCGTCTTAAATTTGATGGTTCTCGAGACGCAATGCACGTAGAAGAATTTCTATATCGCGTTCGTGCTCTTACGGGACAGACTCTGGGGAATGACGATCAGTTACTTTGCGACAATCTGCATCTGCTTTTCACAGGTAAAGCCAGCGATTGGTTCTGGGATTTTCATCGAAGAAACCACCAATACTCCTGGCCATCGTTCTGTACAGCGTTTAGGCAAAGATTCGACGATCAGAAAGATGATTTTGACCTTTGGGAAATGATACGGAAACGTCAACAGAAGGACAACGAATCCTTCGAAGATTTTCAGTCAGCCATTGAAAAGTTAGTGGCACGACTTTCACATGAGATAAGCGAACTCAAGCTGATCGATATTCTTAAGCGGAATGCGAAAAGTGCTCTGCGATATGAGCTTTTGCATTTAAAAATACAGAATAGAAGTGAGTTGAGGGAGGAAGTTAAAAAGCATGAACACTTCTGTAAAGATGCTGGCAACTTTCTACAGAGAAACAGGGTAACTAGACCCCACGTATCAGAAATTCAGAGTGAGGAAGAAGAACTCGAAGAAGAGAGTATCTCCGAGCTACGCCGCAAGCGGTTTGTTTGCTGGAATTGCGACAAAACAGGTCATCGGTTTGAAGATTGCGTAGCAGAACGCCGAGTCTTCTGTTATGGCTGCGGGGCGAAAAATACTTTTAAGCCAAAGTGCGAAAAATGTAACCCATCGGAAAACCGCAAGCGGGATGCGCAAACCAACACCATTCTGACGCATCCGGCAATGATGACAGAATGAAAGAGCAAACTTTCCAAGAAAACACCTCCAACCCGAATTGTCCAAAAATTAAATCTAATAGGTCCCTTGTAGAGGCACAAACCCAGACGGAGGAGATAGATATAGATGGTGAAAGTTCCCACTCAGATAAGCTAGAATTAAAGTATCAACCAAAACGTTCGACCATACGATTAAGGCAATTCTGGACCAAGGTAAAGAAGGTGCGAAAAAGACTTGTCTCGTCGGTCCTTTTGAGCTCCGATAACAGATTATTTATAGAACTAAGCATAGAAGAACAAAACTTCATGGCCTTGCTAGATTCGGGGGCGACGATAAGCTGTCTTGGAAGTGAAGCCGCTAAGTCGTTCGCGCAACACGCCAAGGCAAAGAAATGCTCCGGAAATATTCGAACGGCCAATAATGAATCTTGTAAAGTAGTAGCGAAAATTACAGTTCCCATAACTTTTCGCGATCATACTAAGGAGATTGAATTCTTCATAATACCAGCCTTGAAACAAAATGTGTATTTAGGAATTGATTTCTGGATAGAATTCGGTCTTGTAGCAAGACTTTTAACGGATAGATCTGTGGTACAAGAATTAGACGTAGGAAATGAAACCAAGCTTTCGGAATCACCGCCATTACACGATCTAAGCAAAGACCAAAAGGTTAGACTAGAATCCGTGATCCATTCGTTTCCTTCGTTTGAAAGGGAAGGATTAGGACGTACGAAAGCTATCCAACACACGATCGAAATGGTACCCGATAGACCAGTTAAACAACGCCATTGGCCGATTTCACCCGCGAAGGAAAAGTTAATGTTTGACGAAGTGGAGAAAATGCTGGCCTTAGACGTGATCGAGGAATCAAATAGTTCCTGGAGTAGCAATTGCGTTTTAGTTAAGAAAGGTACGAAAAATCGATTATGTTTAGATTCTCGAGAAATTAATAAGAACACTCGCAAAGATGCCTACCCTTTACCACATATTGATGGCATTCTTAGTAGATTACCACCAGCCAAATACATAACGGGACTTGACATGAAACACGCATACTGGCAGATTCCTTTGGAAGAAAAATCTCGGCACTATACAGCTTTTACCATTCCCAATAGGCCGCTTTACCAGTATAAGGTAATGCCGTTTGGCTTAACTAATGCCGCTCAGACGTTGTGCCGACTTATGGATCAGGTGATACCTGCACACCTCAGGAATCGGGTTTTTGTCTATTTGGACGATTTACTGGTGCTCTCAGATGACTTCGATTCACACTTGGTGCTGTTACAAGAGGTAGCGATGCATTTGCGTAAGGCAAATCTCACGATTAATATAGCCAAGTCAAACTTTTGTATACGGGAGATTAAATATCTGGGGTTCATAATAGGTTATGGTCAGTTAAAGACAGATCCGGGGAAAATAAAATCCATAATGGAGTTCCCGATCCCAAAAACCGTGAAACAGATAAGGAGATTTCTAGGACTTGCTGGATGGTACAGACGCTTTGTCGATAACTATGCCACCGTCAGCTACCCCTTAACGGAACTACTAAAAAAGCATCAACCACTTAAGTGGAACGCATCAGCTGAAGAAGCTTTCAATAAACTCAAATCCTGCTTAACATCTGCTCCAATCCTAGCCACCCCCGATTTTAAGAAACCCTTTTTGTTAGTATGTGACGCAAGCACCTTTGGTTTGGGCTGCGTACTAGCTCAAGTAAACGAGGAAGGGATAGAGTTACCTATAGCGTTTATGTCCGAGAAACTTTCCAAAGCGCAACGAAACTATTCGGTCACTGAACTCGAGTGCTTGGCAGTGATTAAAGGAATAAAGAAGTTTAGAGCTTACGTAGAAGGACAGGATTTCCAAGTTATAACGGACCATGCGTCCCTACAATGGCTTATGAGGCAAAAAGATTTGTCAGGTCGCTTGGCCCGCTGGGCTATAAAATTACAGGGATTTAATTTTCAAATATCACATCGTAAAGGGTCCGAAAACGTAGTGGCCGACGCGTTGTCACGCCAAGATGAACCCGAGGTAAGGGAGCTGAACGGCAACGGACCCATAGTCGACCTTACTTCTACAGAGTTTAAATCGAAAGAATACATGGATCTAATAGAACACATAAGGCTTAATCAACTTAAGTTACCCGATTTGAAGGTTGACGATAATTTGGTGTATAAAAGAACCGAACCATCTTCCGGGGACGCGATAGCAGATAAACAAACTTGGAAGCTTTGGATTCCATCAGGCCTTACCAGCGATATAATTTCCAGGGCTCACGACCCCCCAGACGCTTCCCACAGTGGTATTGGGAAAACCGTTGAAAAAGTGAAAAGGTACTTGTTTTGGCCAAAAATGGTTACACAAATACGAGCCTATGTATCACAATGCGACGTTTGTCGCCAAACCAAAAGTGCTAATGTCGTGCTAAGACCACCAATGGGTAAGCCAATGATGTCAGAAAGACCTTTTCAAAAGCTTTATCTAGATTTGTTGGGCCCGTATCCGCGTTCCAAGCAAGGGAATATTGGTATCCTAATAATTGTAGATCACAACACCAAATTTCATTTCTTATGTCCGCTCAAGAAGTTTACCTCAAGTAAGGTGTGTGACTTCCTAGAAAATATGTTATTTAGTACTTTCGGGGTCCCTGAGACGATACTCACCGATAATGGTTCGCAGTTTGTCTCTGGGAATTTCAAGTCATTTCTTACCAGATTCGGGGTAACTCACCGCTGCACTGCAATATACTCACCGCAAGCCAATGCCAGTGAACGGTTAAACCGATCCGTGTTAGCGGCTATAAGAGCGTACGTCGGCAAAGATCATACTAATTGGGACAACAAGTTACCTGAAATTAGTGCAGCGTTACGAGCCAATATCCATAGAAGCACAGGGTATTCGCCATATTTTCTTGCTTTTGGGCAGAATATGATTCTTAACGGAAAGGATTATGAACTACTTAGACGACTAAATCTCCTATCGGATGACACCAGAGTCGAATATCCAGATGTAGTACAAGTATGTCGACAAGCCGCTCAACAAAACGTAGCTGAATCACACGAGCAGAATGCGAGGACATACAACTTACGTAGCCGGGTCCGTCAACTTAAAGTCGGAGACGTCGTGTATGCCCGGAATTTTTGTCAGAGCAACGCTTTAAAAAAGTTCAGCGCTAAGCTGGCGCCTGTGTTTATATCAGCCAAGGTTATTCGCCGAGTGGGGACAATGTATTACCAATTAGCTAGCGAAGATAAGAAAAACTTAGGAGTCTATCACTTGAAAGATATTCAGCTTAAACCTTAGTAAATGGCCTTCTTCAGTTTAAGTCTCATTGTAAGAACAATTACGTCTTCAACTGTGGTGTAGGGGCCGAATTTAGGGAAAGAGTATAGAACATCACGGATAAGCATAGTTTTCTTTTGGTAACGCTTAAAAGTGCAGAGCCATAGTAACTCCGAAAGTGGATCGTAAGCTGCAAGCTTTCCGAAAAGCTTTTTTAAAGAGAGTCGGCGTGCAGCGCACGCATTTAAGCGAAAGACGTCACGTTTACCTTGACCCAAGAGAGTAGCGTAGCGTAGGGAGAGCATAGATTAAAAGCTTGACCAAAATTTCGCTCAAATGGGCGAAAGATCATCCGATTATGCAGTTAAAGTTCCCAAGATCATCCGATTATGCAGTTAAAGTTCCTAAGATCATCCGATTATGCAGTTAAAATTCCCTAAATATCATCCGATCTTCGAGCTTTTGGCTCGGTACCGCTTAGCTGAACTTGCAGTAGTTGGGCTGGAGTTAGTGACAAAGAATTGATTGATTAAAGCGGACGTGTTTGTGCTATACTCGGGAATAAATAAATATATATATATATATTTAGACAACGAACAGTTCTGGCATCTACGCCATACCTCGTGAACCGAGTTTAAATTAAGACCCAGAATCAGGAGTAATTACCCAGGAAAGCAGTGTAAAGGAAAAGAAAACATAGCTGGTATGTCCGTGATTAATTTGGAAAGTGTTCGTGGTAAAATATATATATAAGAATTTGTGTTATAGGACGGCGGCCCGTAGCCACGGTACCGCTCGTGCGATCATCAGTCGCATAGGAGTGCATATACGGTGTCGTCTATGAGCGGGGTGTTGCCGGTGGATTGATAAGACAAGTAGTAAACCCGCGGCAGGCACCGAGCAGCGAAACCTGCCGCTTGACGTTGTCCGTCGAAGGCCTCAACAACCGTGTGGATGCACGGCAAAAATCAAGAGGCGCCTCAGGACCTTTTTTTTTGGCGTCATTGACGCCACCCGTTCATCGAGCCTCCAATGAAAGTGTAGTCCGCAGACCGACGTCGAATCGGATCGACAACCTGGAGTCAAGCTAAGGAGCTAATTTACCCCATCGTCAACTGATTTGGCTGCGCCAGCGACACCCAATAATGAACTCGAATTGATTGCATTATTGTTGGATTCTTCCGGAGGCGCAGTCCTACTCAGCCTGGCTGACATGTCTCTCGATCACGACAATAGAGGACCATAGTTACTCGTTGATGTAACACACACTTTTTTTTTTTTTTCCTCTAGATTTCATGTGCCAGGCTAAAACCATTCTCTTTCGTCACACGATGTATAGAGTTTTATAGTTAGTTATGTAACACAGCCAACATAATGGTTTTTGGAAACTAATGGGTATGAGAGCAACATTAATTTTCCTTGAGATTACAAAGCAGTACACTCTAGTACGCTCATGTGCATATATACTCGTATTAAATATCTTTTCTTTTCCTTAGAATTATGCACCAACGTCATCATTGAGCTCAACGATCACGGATGGAATAAGCGGTACTAACCTACCAAAAGCGCTGTGAGTTTGTAAATAAGAACAAGTACATATATGCACTGAGCTGGGAAGTAACCTGCGTGTTACATATAATTTTCTATTGATATCACCTTTATAAATCCGTAACCATAATGTATTGGTACCTCTCACCCCTTTGGAATCTGTTACCCATATATGATGGTCATTTTTAAATCTTTATTTTTTTTTTAATATTTCTTCTCAATTCTTTATTAATATGTTAAGCTATCGAGACACAACAAAAATGAATTTAATTATAAGTTAAGAAACCCCAACCCCAAGAATTTAATTATATGATTAGGGATTTATTGAAATATATACATAATGATATTGATTTTGAAGCACAACTATAATATGTTCTAAATTCAGGACTCCGTCCTCAGAAAGGCATGATCGAAGTGGTGGGATGATAACTGTTTAACGTTATTCAAGGGTCTATACGGTCAGGTTACCTGTATAGCATAGGTCGGGAGGGTAGAGAAGATAGAGATATTCACTAACACCGGAGTTTCTCATCATTTGAGTAGAGTAGTTGATAAGTCCACACTTTCCACAACCAACTTGTTAGTCCCATAACCAATTCCATGCTCCGGTTAAACCTGGATTCTGTTGTTAGTTTTATGTTTGTTTCTTCTTCTTTCTTTTTTTTTTTATTTTTTTTTTTTTATTTTTAAATGTGCACCTAAAACATTATGCGAGTGTGTGTCAGTATGTGATAGGAGAGAGTAGAACGAACCCCGACAATCCGGCGAGCTTAGTCAGAGCATAGCTAGAGGTGCACACGAAATCTCTTCATACTAGTATGGGTAAACGACAGCTATCCCACACCTGCACGCTACAATTTCGAACACATTTCTACCATGGTAAATAAGGCCATGGGCGTGCTTGGGTTTATAAAGGGTGGTCAATTGAATTTGACGACCCCTATATAACAAAGACTCTCTATACTTCGCTAGTTCGTCCGATTTTTTAGAATGCGGCTCCTGTGTATGGTGCCCTCAGTACAAAGTACACCAGGACCGTATAGAATCAGTACAGAAAAACTTTTTACTCTTTGCTCTGCGGGGCCTTAACTGGGATGCGGGTGTAAGACTCCCATCTTACTCTAGTAGACTACTATTAGTAAACCTCCCATCCTTAGTTAACCGTAGAAAAATGCTTGGTGTGATATTTATGCACAACTTGATCAGGGGTGACATAGACAGCCCTGATCTGTTGAAACGTAAACTTCACGATTCCTATTAGACTGACTAGAAATTTTATACCGTTGTTCCTTCCACTTTGTAGAGCCCCGAATTATTCCTTGCATGAACCGTTTAGGGTCTTATGCTCGGATTATAATTCCCTCTACCATATTATATCTACCACTAATTCTCTTCCTCTTATTAAATTACTAATCCTTACACACCTTTCTAGTAATTAGTAATTGTAGAGGTATTTGTATTTTGATTGCATGCTTAGTTTCTTAGTAAGTTTAGTGCTAATTTTCCTCGAATGTTAGTCTAACAGCTATCTTTCCTGCATGCTCGCGTTCGGCTCGGCTACGCGCCGCGCGTTATGCGGCAGCGCCCCTCGGTCGGTTGGGCGGGAGGAGGGCTGCGTTTTGCCTGGGATCCGCGCGTAACAGCCTTCTGCTGGTTTCACACGGGCCACTTGACGGTGCAGTAACTGCATCGCCACTTGAAAGATGCAGTCATTGCATGTCAACTTCCAAATATTAGCTCAGCTGTTCTATACTGCGACTTGCATGCACCCACCCCAAACTATGCTATGACCTGCTTATATAATTGGCCCAAGGTTATTGCATGCGATATACCCGAGTACCATAGCAATGACCTTACATTGATCTGTGCTGCCCAGCCGCAACCGTTACACCACCCGATAAAATCCCACCGTTAGACAGAATATTAGCAGGAATCAGGATTTAATGTCTTTCACATGAAAGGTTCCTATTTCTCGGGCCTGCAAATTTTCAAGATGGTAGAAACAATTACTAAGTTTTTTCCGAACTCGACATTTAAATAACTTAGGAGCCAATTTGTCATTAAAATTTTACATGAATTTGCTTAAGAAAAAAGTTTCGGTAAAATACTTCCTGACCTTCTTCCTGCCCTGAATATCTTTTCGGATTAGCGCTAGATGGTCCGACCTAGATACCGGTACAACCGGTTCTTTTTAGCAAGTCTAACTCTTTCAAAAAGCTTATAATCTATGCGCGAGCATATCTAAATAAACAGGGCTCGATATGGTGAACCACCTAAGGATTTAAGCTTGAGACGATCGCAGCAAAATACTTGTGAGATGCTGATGCCAGTATGTCTGATCCTGTTGATGATATGATCTCACTGCAGCTAACAATGAACGATTTACTCGTTCAGCAGCGTTACTCTAAGGAGAGTATGTACACGACATATGCTTAATTCCCAGTTCTGTCAAAAATGCGTTGAATTCGGTAGCTTTGTTTTCCATTATCGCTAACAATAGTTTCAGGCACGCCATATGCATGAAAGATATGCTTTAGCAGAAATTCTTGGACTGCTACGGACGTAAATTTCTTCAGGGGGTGTAGCCAATGGTATGTGCTGAAGTGATCTAAAAAAATTAGAAAACCGACATGTGCATTTTGCTGCGTGAATAGGGTCCAAGCAGATCTATGTGCAACCGTTGAAATGGTCGACAAGTTGGTATGTGGTTTCCCATGGGTGGCTGCAGAGTATAATTAGAGCTTTTCATGCTTTGCACACCTCACAACTGCGAATATACTCTCGAACATCTTTAGCTAAGCCGGGCCAAAACAAGCTGTTCGGGCAAAGCCCGAGTGTAAATTTTGTACCATCTTTCTATTGCCTATCAATTCACTTTCTGTACCATTTTGGTCAATGCACTAAGCTAACGTAACGTAAGCGTAGCTTTGCCTTTGCTCGCTCAGCACCATGCTCTCATTTCATCATCTGTTCTTTATCTATGCTCGCTCATGTTATCTTTTCTTTCCTATGCCGTCAGCAGCTGCGCCTGCTCTAGTTAGTTACCGCTTGATATAGTTGGAGAACAGACCTTTTTTGTCCCCAATCTATTACCTTAGCTCGAGATCGGCTCGCTTGCCTCATCCAAGTGTATCACTCTTTAATACTATTTTGTAAAAGGCTCTGGCATCTTCGGCCACCCTCAGTCTTCAATCGCTCGGGAACCCATAATTTCCAAGTTCGACTGTCTTGCACAGTATTTCGAGCTGCGTGTTCGGTTCGAATGTACACAGATCGGTCTATAATTATTAGATCGGGCAGATTAGCGGAATTTTTCTTTAACTGCTCTGTTGGAAGCTGCCGAGCTTTTTTGGCAACTCTGACTCCACATTTATAAATTAAAAACTGCTCCGTTGTTAAGGTTACAATTTGGCGTTTATTATTCGATATTGTTTGTGTGTTTTTGTTCGAGGCCGTGGACCTAGATTTAGGTGTTAGGCGTTGTTTATACACGGAGCGTTTTCCGCATTAATGTTAATTCACGGATGGGGGTGTGTTAGTTTTTTCTGCAAACGAATTAAAGTCTATATATGAAAGAGAAAAGTCGATCGATCCAGTTGAGCATTAGGCAATAACTATTTATTACAAATCTTAGTGCTTGAGCACTGAGAATACTGAGCGAGAATACAGTGGTGAATTTAGTACAATAATGGTGAGAGTTAATACAAAAAGTGAGCGTAGGCTCTCTATTTTACGAGGGTCATTTGAGTACTTGTTCCTTAAAGGAGTTTGACCGAACATCCCGGCCCCGTTAAAAGGACTGCTTTCAAACCACCGGAAGAATTGCCAACTTGTGTATTGGCCTGCAACATGTTCCATTTGCAGTGCGGAGGTGCACCACCCGTACAAGTCCATCCTTCCCAAGCACAGTAGACTGCACTCGGCCTAGTTTCCAGCGTAGCGGTGGCAGGTTGTCCTCATGGATGATGACCAACATGCCCTCGGTGAGGTTCGTTGAGGGTGCTGTCCACTTCGTGCGCGATCGCAATTCGTAGATGTAGTCAGCAGACCATTGCTTCCAAAACCGTTGCTTGTCGGCCGTAATCGCATCGTAGCGGTCCATACTTGACAGCTTGATATTCTCGAGGGACCTTTCAGGTAGTGATCGCAATGATTCGCCAACCAAGAGATGACCAGCCGTGAGAGCGCTAACGTCATTTGGGTCTGACGAAAGCGGCGATAGCGGGCGCGAGTTGAGGATCGATTCTATCTCGACGACGACAGTGCTCAACTCTTCAAAGGTTAACCTGGTGTTGGCCAGCGTACGATTCAACAGCCCCTTTGCACTCTTGACTGCCGCTTCCCAAAGGCCTCCGAAATGAGGTGCCCTGGGGGGAATAAAATGGAAATTAATAAATTCAGATGCGCAAAATTTATAGATTTCATCTTGGGACTGCTTTAAGAACATAAACTTTTTTAGTTCCTGCAGTTGATTCGATGCCCCTACAAAGTTAGTGGCATTATCGCAGAAGATGTCTGCTGGCAGCTTGCGACGACCTCCCATCCGTTTCAATGCATTTAAGAACGCCTTTGTTGACAAGTCAGAGACTACTTCGATGTGAACGGCCTTGGTGAGAAGGCAAACGAACACGGCTATGTATGATTTTGTAGGTCCCTTTCCTCGAATGCGTAGATATGTTTTGATGGGTCCACAAAAGTCAACTCCACAGCGTTCAAAAGGTCGAGCCGGAGCGAGTCGCGTAGGCGGTAATGAGCCCATGAGTTGTTGTAGCAGCTTTGGTCTGTAGCGAACGCAGTGTACACAGGAGCGGACAATTCGACGTGCCAAGTCTCTGGCGTTAACGATACAATACTCCAAACGAATGAGAGCGACTAGGGCTTTAGGTCCAGCGTGATAGTTCGAAGATGCAAATGGCAAATATAGTTCCATACAAATTTGGACTGACTAGGCAGCAGCAACGGATGTTTTTGACCGTCTGGTAGGTCTGAGTATTCCAATCGTACACCAACCTTGATAAGTTCGAATCCGTTCACGACTTCTAAAAGGGGAGTAAGAAACTTTAAGCTGCTTTTAATGGTTTTGCTTCTGAAGTAAACGGATGTCCTCTACAAAATGAGTTTGTTGAATGTTCCAAATAAGGCAATGTGAAGCAAAACGAAGTTCATCTGGAGTCGGTGAGGTTGTGGTAAACGTCGATTGCTTCCGACATCTCCTTATGAACCTAATCATCCAAGCAATGAGACGAAGACTGTGAGTGTACGAGCTGATATTATCGACGATGTTGAGGATATTATTTGTCTCCTGTACGGCAGCGAACAAACTTTTCCGTTTCTCCGAGTTAACCACGTCCATGTCAACATCAAGTTTTCCACCAGTGGCGGGCCAGTTTAGCGAATCCTCGACTAGAAACGTAGGACCCGAAAACCATGGAGACTTAATCAACTCGCTCACGTTACAGCCTCGCGACAGAATATCAGCAGGGTTTTGATGTGTTGGCACATAGCGCCATTTTCCATCAGACGTTAAATCCTGAATATCGGACACTCGATTTCCAACAAAGGTCGATAAGGTGACTGAGTGTTGTCGCAGCCAATGCAATACGAGCTGTGAGTCGCTCCAAAAATAAGATGTGATAGCGTGTTTACTGAATATGGCCTTGACTTTGTTATACAACTGAGAAAGTAGATGTGCACCGCATAGTTCAAGCTTCGGAAGAGACTGTTTCTTCACTGGTGCTACTCTTGACTTAGAAGTGAACAATTTCACTGTGACCTGTCCAAGCGAATTCTCCGTGCGCACATAAACACAGCAGCCGTATGCCCGAATCGATGCGTCGCAAAATCCATGTATTTGAATGCTCCTAGTGTCAGGCTGCAAACAAAAACGAGGTACCGCTAGTGACGACAGTGAATTCAGCGATTCCAAACAATTGCTCCATGCGTGGCTTAAATTCTGGGGGACAGACTCGTCCCAGTCGAGTTTCAAAAGCTACAAAGAATGATCTTAGAGACAATGACTAACGGTGATAGCAGACCGATTGGATCGAATAGCGACGACGCAGTAGACAAAATGGTCCGTTTTGTGGTAGTGGGATAGACTTCCTTTGGATTGAATGTGAAACTAAATGCATCACTTCGTTGATGCCAAGTTACTCCCGAGTGTGCTGCTGACTGAGTTTTCTGAAATATTTATTTCCTTGGTAGATTCGTCTTCCATCACGCCTGGATGATTTGAATGCCACTTGCATAATGGAAACTGACCACGAGCTAGAGTTGATGTGATTTCAGTTTTTAGTGTGAAGAGTGTATCTAAATCATCAGCCCACACAAAAGGTCATCAACATAAAATGCAGTTTTAACAGCAGCAGCACCTAAGGGCCATGCATCCTTACAATCCTCAGCCAAGTAATGCAAACTACGAGTTGCGAGAAATGGGGCAGACGCAGTCCCATATGTCACTGTATTGAGTTGGTAGGTTTGAAGATCCGTATTTGGAGATGCTCGCCACAAAATGTACTGGAATTTTTTATCCTTCTCACCCACAAGTACCTGCCTGTACATTTTTGTGACGTCAGCCGTGATGCCGAACCTATGCATGCGGAACCGCAGCAATTGCAAGTACAACTCATCCTGAATGGTAGGGCCGACTAAAAGTAGATCGTTAAGTGACCTTTGAGATGTTGTACGGCAAGACGCGTCAAAGACAACTCTGAGCTTCGTCGAGGTACTGCTTGGTTTCAGAACGAAATGGTGGGGTATATAATAATGCGGTTCTTCAAGTTAGGATTCAGTACGAGGGACATATGGCCGAGACTTTCATATTCCTGCATGAACGAGATATACTGCGAACGAATTTCCGGTAGACGAGCGAGACGTCTCTCAATGGCAAAAAATCGATTTCGAGCTGTATCGAAGGAACTTCCAAGACAACTTGGATCTTCTTGAAATGGCAAGCGAACGACAATCCGCCCATTGGCATCCTGATGTGTTGTGTTCCTGAAATGGTCCTCACAGCGACGATGATTTGGGAGAATTCTAGCGCTTGGATCGACAAATGAGTCCACTTTCCATAATTGCTGCAAATTCTTGTCGATCGACTCCTCTAAAGTCGCTAAGCACAACGGTGGCTGTCTGTTATGTTGGCGCTGGTACCTCCCAGCAACAACCCAGCCAAAAAGAGTCTTCTGCAAAGTGGGAAGATTTGGACCAATGCGAATCTGGCCAACAGCTAGAGCTCCATAGAAGGCTTCGGTTCCCAGTAGCAGATCAATACGTTTGGTCCTATAAAATTATTCGTCAGCCAATGGAGTGTTGGCAGGAAGGTTCCAATTCGATATGTCGATCTCACTATTTGGCTGGTAGGCACTATGGGATGTAATTCCAAACTGGAGAGTGAGCTGATAGCCGGAAGTACGTGACTTAATAGAGGTAGTCGTCCGAGCCTTCAAACTAGTAAGGGAGTCTCTATACTGCGAATTCCAATGTGGTGTTTTTTTTCACGACGAAGGCGAAGTTTTTGTGCAAAGGTTTCGGTTACAAAATTAACCTGAGAACATGAATCAAGCAACGCTCTACCGAGTTTGTATTCACCTGTGGCATCCTTTACCAAAACCATAGCTGTTGCCAAAAATTTGATCATCTGCTGCGATCTCCATATGAGAGTGTGATGCAGCTTGATGAGACTGATTAGCAGCCGTTTGCCAGGAGGGTTGCGCTGGTTGGAGTACCGGTTCTGTAGTTGAAGATTGTCCTGCTGATGATTGGGGAGGCTGTTGCGGCTGAGAGTGATGCAAAGATGAATGATGATTCCGATTACAGGATCGGCAACGATGAGTCGATGAACATTGCGCCACTCTATGACCGTTTCCAAGACAATTGATGCAGAGACCGAGGCGTTTTGCATTGTCGTACCGTTGGTTGCTGTTCATAGCCTTGAACTGAGCGCAGTTAGAGATTTTATGGCCAGAACTAGAACAAAGTGTACAAGACGGATTAGTGATAGCAAACGACGAGTTTATTTGGTGATTAGAATGACGATTTGACTTATTGGGTTCAGCCTTTCGTTGTGACGAAGTACCAGCCGAGTTTCCAGACGAATGGAGAAACTGACAGTGGCGTTCCAAAAGCTGTGTGCATGCTAGCCAGGTTGGCAGAGTTTTGTAGTCCTGCGATTCCTTCCACTTTTTCCGAGTTTGCTGATCACACTTTTCCATTATAATATATATAACCATAGCGTGAACAATGTTCTCAGGTTTTGCCGATGGACTCCAACGAGCTTAAGATAGCGGATGCCTTATCCACTAGGCTGTGAAGCTGCTGACTGTTTGACCGTTCCACAGGTTGTAGCGAAAACAATGCCTTCTAAAAATATAAGAGTAGGATTATCAAAACGGCTTTTGAGTTTTTCTAGGGCCTTCGGATAGTTTTCGCTTGTAACCTGGAATGCCTGAATTGTATCTAAGGCCGGCCCCGTGAGGCAGGTCAGCAAATAATTAAACTTTTCTATATTAGACAATCCAGACTCACGCACAACAATTTTCTCGAACGAGTGAATGAAATTCTTATAGCTTGCATATGTTCCGTCGAAAGTGGGCAGCGACAACCTTGGTAACGATGACTTCACTGGCGGTGGGTGGTAGTCCGGCGCAACAATGCTGGCGTTCAGATCTCCTCCATTTTTTCCTTTATGGATAGCTTGATTGCTATGTATGTATCCTCCAAATCTGCCCGTCCTTCATCATTTCGGACTAAGGTCTTCAATATTAGCTTGGACATTTAAAACATTCTTGAAATACGTTTCTAAGATGTTCAACCGATAGCGAAGCTCATCATTGCAAATCAGGTTTTCCGATTTAGCATCTACCACAGATTTGATCCGGTTATATTTCGTTTTATATTGCTCCGTTGGCGTTTTAAATCTTCGAGCGTCGTCATTTTGTTGTGTAGTGTAATTACGCTGACACAGAACTAGAGCTTCCAAAAATAGCAACAACAAAAACCGCAGCAAGCAGCAGCAGCTAGAGCACAAATCCAACGGTGAGAGCGAGGGCGGCAAAGATGAGCGCAGTTCCAAAGCGGAGAGTCAGCGAAAGTTCCAGCAGCGGCAACGAAAGCAAAACGAAAGTGAAGCGGTGGAATTTCAATAGAAAGAATGCGTTGATCGATGGACCAAAGCAGGTAGCTGCAAAGCGAACGAACCGAGAATGCAAGCGCCGTTGAATGCGTTGTGGGTGACAAGCGAATGATAAAATTAAGCGAGAACGGCGAGAGCAAGGCGAGGACAATGAACCCGCGATCGAGACGAACAATTCTGATACGGTGTTCGGAACTTTCGATTGCAGCTGCGAGACGAGCGAATGTTGTAATTGTTGCCTTTGTAGATTGCGATTAGTTTAATTGTTCACAGAAGAATTAACACACATGCCCCACGTTGGGCGCCAAAATGTTTATACACGGAGCGTTTTCCGCATTAATGTTAATTCACGGATGGGGGTGTGTTAGTTTTTTCTGCAAACGAATTAAAGTCTATATATGAAAGAGAAAAGTCGATCGATCCAGTTGAGCATTAGGCAATAACTATTTATTACAAATCTTAGTGCTTGAGCACTGAGAATACTGAGCGAGAATACAGTGGTGAATTTAGTACAATAATGGTGAGAGTAAATACAAAAAGTGAGCGTAGGCTCTCTATTTTACGAGGGTCATTTGAGTACTTGTTCCTTAAAGGAGTTTGACCGAACAGGCGTTTTGGGCGACGAAGAGGACTGCTGACCAACTGCCTCGAAGAGGAACGACCGACTAGACAGATGGAGGGGTCGAAGCAGTGGCTTATAAGAAGTAAGAGTGTTGCATATGTGTGTGCGTGTATGCACTGAGAGCGTACATAGGATGAGCGCGATAACAGAAAACTTAAGAGAGACGTGACTTAAGAGATATTAACGGCTGCTGCTCGAACATACTCTCCCCGTTGAAAGACCAGGGCTTTTAACAGGATCCTCAACTGGAAGGACGCACAGCTTGTTGACGGCTCGACGAGTGGTTCCAGAGGGTGTCTGCAGGATGGCAACTCTCACAGCGCCATCAGCTCCAGCGATAACCTCGATCACCCACGCTAAGGGCCACTTCAACGGTGGCAAGCTTTCATCCTTAATGCAAACGACATTGTTGACCTGGATCGAGGGTTGTGGTGTGCGCCATTTGGCACGTTGTTGAAGCAGAGTCAGGTACTCCTCTCCAACGCTTCCAAAAGATCTGCTGGGCACAGGAGACTCGCTGCCAGCGATCGAGTCGATTGAAGTTGAAACCCGTAACGTCTGGCTCAGGGAACTCCATCAGTGGACGACCAATTAAAAAATGTCCGGGTGTAAGGATGCCAAGATCTTCAGGGTTTTCTGAAATCGAGATAAGAGGACGAGAATTCATTACAGCCTGGATTTGGCAGACCAATGTCCGCAGCTCGTCGAATCAAAAGTGACGATCCCAAGGCGCGATAAAATGCTGCTTGGCCGTCTTCACTGCTGCCTCCCACAAGCCGCCGAAATGTGGCGATCGAGGCGGTATGAATCTCCAGTCGAAGCCGTTGTTGATGCAATGATTATGAACTTTAGCACGATGCTTCTCGCTCATAAATAGCCGCCGAAGGTCCTCTAACTCGTTCCTTCCGCCCACGAAATTGGTGGCATTATCCGACCAAATGCATCGGGGAATACCGCGCGTGGCAACGAAGCGTTTAAGGGCGCTCAAAGAAAGCAGCAGTGGTTAGGTCCTTCACCAATTCCAACCAAACGGCCTTTGTTGCAAAACAGATGAACACGCAGATGTAAGATTTCATCGGTGCTCGAATGCGCCCATCTGACTTATAGTAGAAGGGACCGCAGTAGTCAATTCCAGTGACGCTGAATGCAGGCGAATCCTGTACTCGATCCTTTGGTAGGTCAGCCATGATGTGTTCCACAAGACGAGGTCTGGACCGGCAGCAGATGACGCATTTTTGCAAGGCGCGAGCCACAATTTTTATTCCGCCGGTGGGCCAAAACTGTAAGCGAATAGCTCAAGTAGCGACTGCGGACCAGCATAGTGATGCTTCCGATGAAAGTGCGTAATGATGGCGAACGTCAATGGATGATCCCTGGGCAAAATGATTGGGTGGCGTGCATCGAAGCCGAGAGTTGAGTGCCGCAGGCCGCCACCAACACGAATTAGACCAAAGTCATCTATGAAGGCAAAGAGCAAGATTGTTCTGCTGGAAGCCTCTACGTAGTTCCCTTCCGCAGAGCAAGGTACTCAGGATACAGGTGGGCTTATTGAACGATGCGACAAAACAAATCCGATCCATTGCGAAGGTCCTCAGATGAGAGATCCGGTGACTTCATCCTACTGGTGAACTTCTGAACGTAACCAAAAATGCGCATCATGACTCCAAATGAGTTGATGTGCTTAAACGAAAATGTACGAAAACGGATGAGTGTGTGAAATAACTTGGCTTGAATGGTGGGAACAGATGTAAGAAGATCATTTAACGAAAAAAAAGATGTGGTAGCTGCAGAGCCGCTACGACCCTCAGCTTTGTTGTGGAGCTGTCCTCTTTGATGACGCAATGATGTGGCAAGAAATAATTGCACTTGTGACTATCTTCCTTGTGCACTAGAGACATATGATCGACGGACAGGTACTCCTTCATAAATGCCGAATATTTTTCATAAAGAACTGGACTACGCACTTACGCTTTGCTTGCAAATAAGAATCTTCCAAGGACTCTAAACTTCGCTTCATAGGCAAGCGAACAGAGTATTCCCCTGAGGGTAAGCGAGTGTGATGATTGACGAAGTGTTCCTCGCAGTGAAGTTTTTCCTTGGTTGCCCTAGCGATTGGCTCAAAGATGTGCTCCACTTCCCAAAATTGACGAACCAAGTCATCGAGCCGAGTGCTGTGATTGGTGTCATCCGAAGATTGGGTTGCGATGAACGACGAGGAGTTGGGGCCGAGTGCCCGCCATCAGATAGAATCCATCCGAGGTTTGTCTTCTGCAGCAAAGGTAATCCATGCACCAGCTGAATTTATCCCACACACAGCAACTCAAAGAAAAGTCCGGCTCCGATGAGCAGATCTATCCGCTGCGGCTTATGGAACGAAGGGTCAGCAAGCTGGATATTCAAAGGTATAGGCCAATTAGCAGTGCTAATTGAGACGCGAGGTTGACTGTCCGTAACCTTCTGGGCAACGACGGCAGTGATGCTAGTGGTGAAATCTGAAGTCCGCGATTTCAGAACGAGATCCACCGAGATACCTTCAGTTGAGAAGCTAGCATCGCCTATGCCAGAGACTGCAGTCAGCTGCTTAGTTTTCGCAGTTGAAGCTGATTAGCCAGACGAGTAGTTACGAAATGCAATTTCGGGCCCGAGTCCAACAATGCGCGACATGGCATGAAAGTTCCAGCGCTGTTTTTGACGAGAACGACGACGGTGGCTAATAGAACAGGCTCAGACGGACGCTGGGATATATGAGCTTGCGGCGAGGAGGGCGATAATGCAACCATGGCGGTATGATTTGGCTGCGGCTCAAATGAAGAAACAGTATGGGAGGGCTCTGTTGGACGAAGGAAATGCAGAAGAGTGTGGTGCTTCGATTGGCAAGTACGGCAGGGACCTGATTTACAATCTTTCACGTGATGACCCTTTCGTAGGAAATTGACGCATAACAAGAGCCTTTTTGCTTCCTTGTGACGATCATTCGGCGATAGCGTTTTGAACCGTTAACAATTGGCAATCACATGGTTCGTGCCCTCACACAACACACAGAAAACAGGAGCGCACGATGCTACAAGCGATTTTCGATAATGCGTACTCACGGGTTTCCCTGACTTGCCAACCTGACCATCTTGCCCTTGCATGGAGTGCATTAACTACAACAAGCTCAACTGAACTTTTCGATGGCCAAAATGACTGCCAAGCACTCTCACTCCGTAACGCTGTAGTTACGTTGCGCACGACTGAGCTTTTTCGACTTAAACGCTATTGGCTTTTCCTGCTGATCCACCAATTGCACGAGCACGGCTCCTATGCCAAAATCACTAACGTCACAGTGAGGGAACAATTTCTGTTCGAAGTATGGGTTTTTGAGCACCGGGGCAGAAGTCAACACGGTTTTTAAAAAGTCCATTGCGACTTGTGCTTCCGAGGTCCAAATAGACTTCTTTTTGTTGTGAAAATATCTGTAATAGGACATGATAGCTCCGAGAAATTCTGGATGAATCTACGATACCCGCCACATACACCATGAAAGCCGCGAACCTGTTTTAGATTCCTCGGCTGTGGTCAGTTCACTATAAAAGCTACTTTAGAGGATCGGTGCAAATACCTCCATTACTGATGACGTTTCCAAGATAATTTACGCTGGTGACACAGAACTAACTCTTCGCAATATTCAGAGTCAGGTTTGCATTGCTACTGTTTTTGCAGTGGCTTTTATGAGTTTATAATCAGAAAAATATGAAAAATCAGTCTGAGCTAATTCAGCACCTATACAGCTTATACTTGCGCCTGTTATACAGACCCTGTTCTGTTCGACCCAGAAAGGATACTTCGGCTTAACTGTGCATATCCTTGGGATTACTAATAATAGTGGAAACTAAAAGTCTACGGTTACTTTTAACATTATTATAATATTTTCTTAAACGCTTAAACGCTTCATTGAAAATTCTTTTTGCACCTCTAATTACCTATTTATCAGTTCGTGATACTGCAAAACCTACAACTATTCTTTACGATGATCTCCTTTTTCCCTTATTTTATGAGAACAAGAAGACAAACTCTTCTTGTCTCGAGCTATGACAACAGGCAAGGTTAATTGTGGTTTTTTGGGGACATCCCATTGTTATTGGATGCACCCTTCTGACTGTTTTCCGAAGCTCTACGAATACAGGTTTGCTTATAGACATTCGGAGCTCCATAGCTGTTACAGAATATATGCCCATCTGCAAGACAATTTTCCCACACATGTCCAATCTCCTCACAATTCCTTAGCCGTCGAACTTTAAGTGGCCTCTATGTTAATATCCTCATCCTCTTCTGGATCGCTTTCTGGAAGCGATTCTTTCAGGCTGTATATCGGACGATGGGCTACCGCTGGCCTAGGCCTCTCAGATTTCTGTAACTCTTGCACTAATCTTTTCAATTGACCGACTGATACAACATTTTGTGACGAGTTTCGAAAAGCAACTTTTCTTTTAATATTTCTATTAATTCCTCTTCCTCAATTTTAGGGCCAAATTTATCTATTAGACCAGTCACAGCGTCAGGAAAAGCGACGAAGGGTTCTCCGACTTTTGCTTGAGAGATCAATCAATTCCTTGCTCATAAACTCGGAAGAATAGTCTTTATACTGCTGTCTAAGAGCTGCACAAAATTCCGACCAAACGAGGCGCCCCACCTGCTTGTGGTATCTCAATACCAATCGCGCTTTTTGCCAACCAGCCAGATGTACAAATGTGTGCAGAAGCCGAGAAAATCGCTATCCAAGGTTTCATCTGTCAATACTTTGACTCGGTAAATGAATTCTTGTACCCCTAAACCTTCGCTGGAACCATCAAAAGGAACAGGCTAGAGTGAGCAGCGATGTTGGCTGGACGGACTTCAGTCTGGTTGGAGCTATGGCTAGCATCCAATCTCGACAAACACACTACTTCAGGACTTAAAGATCGACCTTGTGGGATCTTCGGGACCTGCTTTTTGGCTAGTGGTCGAGTTTCGAACGAGTTGGCCTGGTGGTCCGTTCAAACTAGTTTGGTTTGAGATAACGTACATACCCGATTACAATTCGGACAATCATCGTGATGAGGGACAGACACGCTTTATGAAAAATGTGATTGCAAAGGGGCACAAAAACACGGCTGAGTATTGGACATTTCAGACAACAAATTCCACACAAGGTTTCCGAACTCAGCGGATTGTTTCGCTGAGGACTATGTCCTAAAGGCATATTTTATAAGTTTATTCGTCTATATTCTAACAAATATTTCCCATGGTGACATTTGTTTGGTGATATAATAAGATAGGGCTTGGAGTTTTAAATCTTTGGAACGACAACAAAAGAAATTTATTTAGTTTGGGGCTATTGTTTTAATTAAAATTTGTTTTAGTATCAGTGCACTAGTTTAAGTTTCAACATATGATTTGGCAAGGATACGCAAAGCAGCATAAACGCTAATTACAGCCACCGCTGCCGTTGTAATAATACCCGTGACAATTTACTGGTATGAATGAAATCTGGGATCGTAATCTCTGTGCTTCAATAGCCCGTACAGGGACAATCAGTACTGATACCCGGTCTAAGCCAAATATGCAATATTCCGCAATTGTATGTAACCGTATGCTCCACCCAAAGAATAACAATACCAATCTATCATCAACCCCACAATTCAATGTATTGAAGCTAAAATCCTCTGAATTAACTGTAGCTTTGAGAACGCGATCTAAACTAATCTCCTTTGTTCGGTAAGGATACGCACGCAGCAGATTCACAAATTCCAGACAACATGTTGGGCTAGCCAGACAAGATACGTCCACATTGGAACTACATTATTAATTCAGAACTATCACTTAAGCTTTATTTCATCTTAGACTCGACGACTTCCAAATAAAACCAGAGGAACAGTCAGTATTGGGATCCGAAAGGAATCCGTAATATTCTGAAATTGTCTCTGATCGATGGTAAGATCTTTCGTACAAATCTAATGTCAGCATTCAGCATATTAATACAAACGAGCTAAAAGGTGGGACGAGCAAATAGCTGATATTGTTGCTAAAGTTACCAATAGTTTTTTTACTGTAACTGTAAAATTTCACCTCAATGCCACACGTTGGGCGACAAAATTTTATGCAACAACGTTACACACCAGCGTCCAATTGGGTATAGACAGTAACTGGAATTGGAAAAAAGCACCCCACATTGGGCGCCAAAAATTTATGTATCAACGTTACACACCAGCGTCCAACTGGGTATAGACAGTAACTAGGACTGGAAAAAAAATCAGCCCCACGTTGGGCGCCAAAAATGTATGTAATAAACGCGATATAGACGTCAGCAGGGGATGGATCGGATCGAATTTCGGGATCACTGCCGGTTGGGATTCTTTAGTTCCGTGCTCATTCGGTAACTTGGGGGGGTTCGTTTCACCGCGTCTCGACTCCTACTACATAAACTTGAAAAATAGAATCCCGTGACTCTAAAAAAATAAAGAATATGCCTATTCATAGCACACACGCAAAACAAACGGCACAATCATATATAGGGCGTACGAGAATTTACTAGGGGCTTTCGTGAGGAGGTTCTGGAAATCCCTTTAATCCCCTCACCCTACCCCATTACATAACCATGTCACAAGGAAATTATAACTCTATTCCATATATTTATTGCTAAAATCAACTTCAGTACTTAAAACTAGGCATTCTCCCTCATAATCAGGAAAAAACTAGCAAACACCAATCTTCCTACTAAATCTAACAAAAGCAGGGACCGTAATCATTATAAGTTATATAATAAAAACCCCTTGTTAATGATAATATTTAAATTTTATAAATTTTTTCTTCACTGATAATCATTATTTTTTGAGTAATTTGATAAAACTTAGACTTTAACATTATTCTTGATCAAAATAAAACTCAAAATATTGATTATATATGATTTTTATTTTTTCGCTTAAAATAAAACTCAAGAGGATTTTACGGCTTCTGTGTTAGAAAATTGTATCGCAGGGGGTAGCTTTGTGGTCCTTTAACAAGGATATACAATAATATTGGCGAATATTCTAACACAGAAGCCGTAAATTCTGTTGAGTTATATTTTAAGCGAAAAAAATAAAAAATCATAGATAATCATTATTTTTTTGATCAAGAATAATGTTTAAGTCTAAGTTTTATCAAATTACTCAAAAATATTGATTATCAGTGAAGAAAAAAAAAATCAAAATTTACAAATCATGGCGGCAATGCAGAGATTGTACAAAAAAGAAAGATTGTGGTGTAAATGATGTTTTCTAGGTCCATTAAAAGTAAAAGATTTTTTAATTAAAAAAAAAAAAATAATGATTATTTACGGTCCCTGAACAAAAGTATTTAATTTTTGAATATTATGAAAATCAATGAGGGAGAAACAAAAGTAATGAAATTGAAAACTGTTGCTTAATCAATAAAGGATAGAGAGAAAAATTAGAGATGTATGTTCATTGGATATAACTAAATAATAGAACTAATATATGTATGTAGAGGAAAATAAAAAAAATTATCAAAATCATTTGAAGTCAGACCAGCGATCCGCAATCAAAATCCAATCCAACTTTTGTTGGTCAGCTTAATTGTCTTTTAAGCTCCAATGCATTGGAAAAATGCATGGAATGCGAGAAATGCAAGCTTAAAGCGGAATTGGCAACTAAGTGAACGGAAATCTTCGAATTCTTAAAGAAAGCGATGCGCTTCCGGGACTCCGAGTTTTGGACCGACAATGGTGGATGGAGAGTCAGTCCCGTGGACGGGAATGACCGAGTCGGAGGAACACGTGTGGGGGAGACCGAAGGCGTCGAAAGATCCAGAGAGATCACCAAGTGACCCTTGTTCGCCTGGTCGCGGTTCGCACGTGTTCTCTTTTACTTTGACCGATCTCGACTTTTTTCGTCCGCGGGCACGTCCGTCTCGTGCGGCACTCTCCAACCAACTCTTTTTAGCTTTTCGTTCACCCGCTTGTTCCCAGCTCAAAGCCGGCATTCTGCTGGCTCTCCCGATCCAGCATCAGCGTGGGCGGCAGGCGTTGTTGTTGTTGTGGCTGCGTCAGAGGTCTGGCTCTCTCGTTCTTTCTCTCTCTCGGCTTCCAACTGCGTCAGCCATGGTCGTCGTTGAGGGGGTCTGGCTCTCCCGCTCTTACTCACTTTCGGCTTCCAACGGCGTAAGCGGCTGCGTCAGTAACTTTCGCCTCTCCTTTCTGCTGCTGCTGCGTTCTGCTCTCTCTTGCTCCGTTGCTGGCACGTCGTCGCTGTGGCTGTCTTGTCTTATCGCTTACGGTTATTGGTGCTTCGTTCTTTCGGTTGTTTCTGGGCCTTGCCTCTTCCCTCCTCCTCTCTTTCGGCTGGCTGCTTTTGCTGGAATAATAAACCCCGAAAATCCAGTAGCGTCTGCCGTGACCACGGCTTTCCCCCCTTTCTAAAGATAAGAGACTACGTGGGTACTTAGAGGCCCCTCAGGCCGTATAATACGGAAATTAAAGAGATTTGGTCACTCGTGGCTCTTCCCCATATATTTGAGGTGCTCAGTTTGGTCCCTTCCAATTTTCCAGTCTTCAGGTCCCAAAGATGTGGTTCTTTTGACGTCAAGGCAAGTTTGGGGGGTCATGTAATCAGTAGATCTGATCATGTCCCTGCCAATTGAACTGTGCCCGTATCCTTGTGGTGACCTGTTCCCTGATGCGATTAGGCGCTGTGCTGCCTTTCCTACAATCAGGCGAGCGTGGATGTCTAGGCGTTCGATTTCAAGTAGGGTTTCGAGTCCTTTGTTGGGGTTGACCTCAGCGCCCCTTTACAGAGCAAACCCTGTCACTGAATCTTTTTCATAAGCTTATGTACGTCTTCTTTTCGGTAGCTTCCCACCACACTAAGGCTCCATACAGCAGAGTTGATCGCACCACCGATATGTAAGTCAAGTGCATTAGAGCAGGTGACAGGCCCCATGTGCTGCTGAGCATCTTCTTGGATGCATAAAGCGCAGTGGTGGCCTACTTCACACTTTCCACTACATTGGGTCTCCATGCCAGCTTGCTGTCCAGTATTGCGCCTAGGTATTGGACCTGTGTTTTTGGGGTCAGCCTAGTTTTGTCAATTTTCGGGGGGGTCCATATCGGTAGCTTCTACCTCTTGGTAAAGAGGATGAGGTCCGCCTTGTCCGCTTTGATACTGAGTCCTACCTCTTCCGCCCACTCACGTATCTCCCTGAGTGTACGTTCCATTAAGGAGCTGAGGGTCAATGGACAAACACCCGTAATGAGTATGCTTTTGTCATCTGCATAAGCTGTTATTTTGGGGCCTTCCTTTCAAATCTCTTGATGAGGTCGTCGACCACCCAATTCCACAGTAGTGGCGACAGGACTCCACCCTGAGGTGTGCCTCTGTGTGCCCCCTTTACCATGGAAGCGGTGCCCCACTCCGATTTGATTTGATTGCAGGGTGTATGTTATTAGCTTCTAGGCGACTTGTTATTGCGGTTGTGGCCGTTGTTGAATGCTCCTGAGATGTCAACAAATGCTCCCAGTGCATACTTTTGTTGTGAAGGGCGCTCTCGATGGTGGCTACTAGCGAGTGTAGTGCCGTCTCCACTGATTTCCCCTAGATGTAGGCGTGTTGGTTTGTTGACATCAGTCCCCCTACCTCATTCCTGATGTGCAAATCCAACAGCTTTTCTAGTGTTTTTAGTATAAAGGAGGTAAGGCTTATCGGTCTGTAATCCTTGGGACTCACGTGGCTACACTTTCCTGCCTTAGGGAGGAAGACAACTCTCGAGGTTCTCCATTGGATAGGGATATAGCCCGTACTTAGGCATGCTGAGTATATTGCGAAGAGCCGTGGGGTGATAACCTCTTTGGTCAACTGCATCATGGAAAGGAACAACCTCAAAGGAATTCTTTAAGATCGCCAAACAAGCGAACGAAGCACCCATCAATGAGGAATACAAAATTCTGCTTTAGGAACTACCAGAAGGAAATACGCAAGGCACAAAGAAACTCGTGGAGGAACTGCTCCCACATCGAGAAAGTGCCGGAAACCACTAGGCTCCGAAAGCTGCTTTCAAAGCAGCCCACAGTACAGAGTCAATTAAAACTAGATAACCGACAGTGGACAGAGGGCAGTAAAGAAGCAGTGACCTGCGG